>CM056196.1:54215571-55415571 GCA_029692085.1 Gymnothorax javanicus
CCCTAGCAACCAGCCAGAACACCATAGCAACCGCCTACCAGCGCCCTAACAACCACCCAGAACACCATAGCAACCACCCAGAACACTATGGCAACCCGACTGCAACACCCTAGCAACCAGCCAGAACACCATAGCAACTGCCTAGCAACACCCTAGCAACCACCCAGACCACCATAGCAACCGCCTAGCAACGCCTTAGTAAACACTCAGAACACCATAGCAACTGCCTATCAACACCCTAGCAACCACCCAGATAACCATAGCAACCACCTAGAAACGCAAAAGCAACCACCCAGAACACCATAGCAACCGCCTAGCAACGCCCTAGCAACGACCCAGAACACCATAGCAACCGCCGAGCAACGCCCTAGCAACCACCCCGAACACCATAGCAACCACCTGCAACGCCCTAGCAGCCACCCAGAACACCATAGCAACCGGCTAGCAACGCCCTAGCAACCACCCAGAACACCATTGCAACCACCAAGCAATGCCCTAGCAACCACCCAGAACTCCATAGCAACTGCCTAACAATGCTCAAGCAACCACCCAGAACACCATAACAACCGCCTGGAAATGCCCTCGCAACCACCCAGAACACCATGGCAACCTCCTAGCAACGCCCTAGCAACCACACTGAACACCATAGCAACTGCTTTGCAACGCCCTAGCAACCATCCATATCACCATAGCAACCGCCTAGCAACACCCTACCAACCACCCAGATCACCGTAGCAACTGATAGAAACGCCCTAGCAAGCACCCAGAACACCATCGCAACTGCCTGGCCATGCTCTAGCAACCAGCCAGAACACCATGGCAACCGCCTAGCAACGCCCTAGCAACCACCCAGAACACCATGGCAACCACCTAGCAATGCCCTAGCAACCATATTTAAACTCCATTGCAACTGCCTGGAAACACCCTAGCAACCACCCAGAACACCATAGCAACCGCCCTAGCAACACTCTTGCAACCACCAGAACACCATAGCAACTGCCTAGCAACACTCTTACAACCACCCAGATCACCACAGCCACCGCCTACTAGCTCGCCAGCAACCACCTTGAACACCATCGCAACCGCCCTAGCAATGCCCTAGCAACCACCCAGAACACCATAGCAACGACTAGCAACACCCTAGCAACCACCGAGATCGCCACGCCTACCGCCTAGCAACACCCGAACGACCTGAACACCATAGCGACCGTTTAGAAATGCACTAGAAACGACCCAGAACACCATGGCAATAGCAAACACCCAGAACACCATAGCAACCGCCAGCACACCTAGCAACCACCCAGAACATCATAGCAACCGCCTTTGCAACGCCACTTGCAACCACTCAGAACACCATAGCAACCCAGGCCATAGCAACAGCCCTAGCAGCAACCCAGAACACCATAGCAACCACCTAGCAACGCCCTAGCAGCCACCCAGTACACCATAGCAACCACCTGCAATGCCCTAGCAACCACCCAGAACACCATAGCAACCACCTAGCAATGCCCTAGCAACCACTCAGAACTCCATAGCAACTGCCTAACAATGCCCAAGCAACCACCAGAACACTATAACAACCGCCTAGAAATGCCCTCAAAACAACCACCCAGAACACTATGGCAAACCCTAGCAACGCCCTAGCAACCACCCTGAACACCATAGCAACTACCTAGCATCACCGTAGCAACCACCAAGATAACCATAGCAACTACTTAGCAACGCAAAAGCAACCACCCAGAACACCATAGCAACCGCTTAGCAACGCCCTAGCAACCACCCAGAACACCATAACAACCGCCTAGTAACGCCTTAGCAACAACCCAGAACACCATAGCAACCGCCTACCAACACCGTAGCAACCACCCAGAACACCATAGCACCTGCCTAGTAAAGTCCTAGCCATCACCCAGAACACCATAGAAACTACCTAGCAATGTCCTAGCAACCAACCGGAACACCATAGCAACCACCCAGGAGACTATGGCAACCGGATAGCAACACCCTCGCAACCAGCCAGAACACCATAGCAACTGCCTAGCAACACCCTAGCAACCACCCAGAACACCATAGCAACTGCCTGGGCAACGCCCTAGAAACCACCCAGAACACCATGGCAACCACCTAGCAACGCCCTAGCGACCACCCAGAAACACTATGGCAACTGCCTAGCAACACCCTAGCAATCACCCAAAACACCATATAAACCGCCTAGCAACGCCCTAGCAACCACCCAGAACACCATAGCAACCGCCTAGAAAACACCCTAGCTACCATGCAGATAACCATAGCAAGTACCTAGCAATGCAAAAAGCATCCACCCAGAACACCATAGCAACCGCCGAGCAACGCCCTAACAAACACCGAAGAACACCAAAACAACCGCCTAGTAATGCCCCTAGCAACAACCCAAAACACCATGGCAACTGTCTAGCAACACTCTAGAAACCACCCAGAACACCATTGCAACTGCCTACAACGCCCTAGCTACCACCCAGAAAGCCATAGCAACTGCCTAGCAAAGTCCTAGCAACCAACCAGAACACAATAGAAACTACCTAGCAACGTCCTAGCAACCACCCAGAACACCATAGCAACCACCCAGAACACGATGGCAACCGGCTACCAACACCCTAGCAACCAACCAGAACACCATAGCAACCGCCTAGCAACACCCTAGCAACCACCCAGAACACCATAGCAAACGCCTAGCAACACCCTAGCATCCCCCCCAGAACACCATGGCAGCCGCCTAGCAACGCCCTTGCAACCACCCATTACACTATGGCAACTGACTAGCAACACCCTAGCAACCACCCAAAACACCATAGAAACCGCCTAGCAACGCCCTAGCAACCAGCCAGAACACCATAGCAACTGCCTAATAACACCCTAGCAACCCCCCATTACACCATGAGAACCGCCTAGCAACGCCTTAGCAAGCACCCAGAAAACCATAGCAACCGCCGAGCAAAGGCCTAGCAACCACCCAGAACACCATAGCAACTGCCTGGAAACGCCCTAGCAACCACCCAGAACACCATGGCAACCACCTGGCAACGCCCTAGCAACCACGCTGAACACCATACCAACTGCCAAGCAATGCCGTAGCAACCACCCAGAACACCATAGCAACCGCCTAGCAACTACCTAACAATGTAAAAGCTACCACCCAGAACACCATAGTAACCGGCCAAGCAACACCCTAGCAACCAGCCAGAACACCAAGGCTACCGCCTGGCAACACCCTAGCAACCATCCAGAACACTATAGCAACAGCCTACCAATGTCCTAGCAACCGCCCAGACCTCCATAGCAATTATCTAGAAACGTCCTAGCAACCACCCAGAACACCATAGCAACCACCTAGCAACGCCCAAGCAACCACCCAGAACACCAAGGCCACTGCCTAGCAACACCCTTGCAACCACCCAGAATACTATAGCAACCGCCTAGCAACGCCCTAGCAACCACCCTGAACACCATAGCAACTGCCTAGTAACGCCTCTTTTGCAACCACCCAGAACACCATAGCTACCGCCATTAACGCCCTAGCCACCACCCAGAAAACCATAGCAACCGCCTATCAATGCCATAGCAACCACCCAGAACACCATAGCAACTGCCTAGCAACGTCCTAGCAACCACCCAGAACACCATAGAAACAACTAAGCAACGTCCTAACAACCACCAGAACGCCATAGCAACCACCCAGAACACTATGGCAACCACTAGCAACACCCTAGCAACCAGCCAGAACACCATAGCAACCGCCTAGCAACACCCTAGGAACGACCCAGAACACAATAGCAACTGACTATCAACGCCCTAGCAACCACCCAGAACACCATGGCAACCGCCTAGCAACGCCCTAGCAACCACCCAGAACACTATGGCAACTGCCTAACAACACCCTAGCAATCACCCAAAACACCATAATAACCGCCCAGCAACGCCCTAGCAATCACCCAGAACACCATAGCAACAGCCTAGAAACACCAAAGCAACCACCCAGAACACCATGGCAACTGCCTAGCAACGCCCTAGCAACCACCCAGAACACCATAGCAACCGCCGAGCAACGCCCTAGCAACCACCCAGATCACCATGGCAACCACCTAGCAACGCCCTAGCAACCATCCTGAACACCAACGCAACTGCCTAGCAAAGCCCTAGCAACCACCCAGAACATCATAGCAACCGCCTAGCAACACCCTAGCAACCACCAAGATAACCATAGCAATTACCTAGCAACGCAAAAGCAACCACCCAGAATACCATTGCAACCGTCTTGCAACACCCTAGCAACCACCCAGAACACCATAGCAACCCCCTAGTAACGCCCTAGCAACAACCCAGAACACCATGGCAACTGCCCAGCAACACCCTAGCAACCACCCAGAACACCATAACAACCGCCTACCAACCCCCTAACAACCACCCAGAACACCATAGCAACCACCCAGAACACTATGGCAACCGGCTAGCAACACCCTAGCAACCAGCCAGAACACCATCGCAACTGCCTAGCAACACCCTAGCAACCACCCAGAACACCATAGCTTCCGCCGAGTAACACCCTTGCAACCACCAAGAACACCATAGCAACCGCCTAGCAATGCCCTAGCAACCACCCAGAACACCATAGCAACCGCCTAGCAACACCCTTGCAACCACCCAGATAACCATAGCAACTACCTAGAAATGCAAAAGCAACCACCCAGAACACCATGGCAACCGCCTAGCAACGCCCTAGCAACCATCCAGAACACCATAGCAACCACCTTGCAACGCCTGCAACCACCCAGAACACCATAGCAACCGCCGAGCCACGCCCTGGCAACCACCCCGAACACCATAGCAACCACCTGGCAACGCCCCTAGCAGCCACCCAGAACATCATAGCAACCGCCTAACAACGCCCTAGCAACCACCCAGAACACCATAGCAACCACCTAGCAATGCCCTAACAACCACCCAGAACTCCATATCAACTGCCTAACAATGCCCAAGCAACCACCCAGAACACCGTAACAACCGCCTGGAAATGCCCTCGCAACCAGCCAGAACACCATGGCAGCCTACTAGCAACGCCCTAGCAACCACTCTGAACACCATAGCAAATGCCTAGCAACGCCCTAGCAACCATCCAGAACACCATAGCAAATGACTAGCAACACCCTAGCAACCACCGAGATCACCAACGCAACTGCGTAGCAACGCCCTCGCAACCACCTAGAACACCATAGCGACCGTTTAGAAACGCACTAGTCACGACCCAGAACACCATGGCAACTGCCTAGCAACCACCCAGAACACGATAGCAACCGCCGAGCATCGTCCTAGCAACCACCCAGATCACCACAGCAACCGCCTACTAGCTCCTTAGCAACCACCTTGAACACCATCGCAACTGCCTAGCAATGCCCTTGCAACCACCCAGAACACCATAGCAAATGACTAGCAAAACCCTAGCAACCACCGAGATCACCAACGCAACTGCGTAGCAACGCCCTCGCAACACCACCTAGAACACCATAGCGACCGTTTAGAAACGCACTAGTCACGACCCAGAACACCATGGCAACTGCCTAGCAACCACCCAGAACACGATAGCAACCGCCGAGCATCGTCCTAGCAACCACCCAGAACACCATAGCAACCGCCTTGCAACGCTCTTGCAACCACTCAGAACACCATAGCAACCGGCGAGCAACGCCCTAGCAGCAACCCAGAACACCATAGCAACCACCTAGCAACGCCCTAGCAGCCACCCAGTAAACCATTGCAACCGCCTAGCAACGCCCTAGCAACCACCCAGAACACCATAGCAACCACCTAGCAATGCCCTAGCAACCACCCAGAACTCCATAGCAACTGCCTAACAATGCCCAAGCAACCACCCAGAACCCTATAACAACCGCCTAGAAATCCCTCGCAACCACCCAGAACACTATGGCAAACTCCTAGCAACGCCCTAGCAACCACCCTGAACACCATAGCAACTACCTGGCATCACCGTAGCAACCACCGAGATAACCATAGCAACTACCTAGCAACGCAAAAGCAACCACCCAGAACACCATAGCAACCGCTTAGCAACGCCCTAGCAACCACCCAGAACACCATCACAACCACCTAGTAACGCCTTAGCAACAACCCAGAACACCATAGCAACCGCCTACCAACACCGTAGCAACCACCCAGAACACCATAGCAACTGCCTAGAAACGCCCTAGTAAACACCCAGAACACCATGGCATGCGCCTAGCAACGCCCTAGCAACCACCCAGAACACCATGGCAACCACCTAGCAATGCCCTTGCAACCATATTAAACTCCTAGTCAACTGCCTAGAAACACCCTAGCAACCACCCAGAACACCATAGCAACCGCCTAACAACACTCCTGCAACCACCCAGAACACCATAGCAAACGCCTAGCAACACTCTTGCAACCACCCAGATCACCACAGCAACCGCCTACAAACTCCGTAGCAACCACCTTGAACACCATCGCAACTGCCTAGCAATGCCCTAGCAACCACCCAGAACACCATAGCAACCGCCTAGCAACACCCAGCAACCACCTAGAACTCCTTGGCAATTGCCTAGCAACGCCCTAGCAACCACTCAGAACACCATAGCAACCGCCTTCAGCAACTCCCTAGCAACCTCCCAGATCACCATAGCAACTGCCTAGCAATGCCCTTGCAACCACCCAGAACACCATAGCAACCTCCTAGCAACACCCTAGCAACCACCAAGATCACCAACGCAACCGCGTAGCAAAGCCCTCGCAACCACCTAGAAAACCATAGCGAACGTCTGGAAACGCACTAGTAAACACGCAGAACACCATGGCAACCGCCTAGCAACCAACCAGAACACTATAGCAACCGCCGAGCATCGCCCTAGCAACCACCCAGAGCACCATAGCAACCGCCTAGTAACGCCTTAGCAACAACCCAGAACACCATAGCAACCGCCTGCCAACATCCTAGCAACCACCCAGAACACCATAGCAACTGCCTAGTATAGTCTTAGCCATCACCCAGAACACCATAGAAACTACCTAGCAATTTCCTAGCAACCAACAGGAACACCATAGCAACCACCCAGGACATTATGGCAAACGGCTAGCAACACCCTAGCAAGCAGCCAGAACACCATGGCAACTGCCTAGCAACACCCTCGCAACTACCCAGAACACCATAGCAACCGCCTAGCAAAGCCCTAGCAACCACCCAGAACACCATGGCAACCACCTAGCAACGCCCTAGCGACCACCCATAACACTATGGCAACTGCCTAGCAACACCCTAGCAACTTCCCAGAACACCATGGCAACCGCCTAGCAACGCCCTAGCAACCACCCAGAACACCATAGCAACCGCCGACCAACGCCCTAGTAACCACCCAGAACACCATGGCAACCACCTAGCAACACCCTAGCAACCACCCTGAACACCATAGCAACTGCCTAGCAAATCCCTAGCAACCACCCAGAACATCATAGCAACCGCCTAGCAACACCATAGCAACCACCCAGATAACCATAGCAATTACCTAGCAACGCAAAAGCAACCACCCAGAATACCATAGCAACCGCCTATCAACGCCCTAGCAACCATCCAGAACACCATAGCAACCGCCTAGTAACAACCTAGCAACAACCCAGAACACCATGGCAACTGCCCAGCAACACCCTAGCAACCACCCAGAACACCATAGCAACCGCCTACCAACGCCCTAACAACCACCCAGAACGCCATAGCAACAACCCAGAACACTATGGCAAACGGCAAGCAACACCCTAGCAACCACCCAGAACACCATAGCAACCGCCAAACAACACCCTAGCAACCACCCAGATTACCATAGGCACTACCTAGAAACGCAAATGAAACCACCCAGAACACCATAGCAACCGCCTAACAACGCCCTAGCAACCACCCAGAACACCATAGCAACCGCCTTGCAACACTCTTGCACCCACCCAGACCACCAGAGCAACTGCCTAGCAAAGTCCTAGCAACCAACCACAACACCATAGAAACTACCAAGCAACGTCCTAGCAACCACCAGAACACCATAGCAACCACCCAGAACACTATGGCAACCGGCTAGCAACACCCTAGCAACCAGCCAGAACACCATAGCAACCGCCTAGCAACACCCTAGGAAAGAACCCAGAACACTATAGCAACCGACTAACAACGCCTTAGCAACCACCCAGAACACCATGGCAACCGCCTAGCAACGCCCTAGAAACCACCCAGAACACTATGGCAACTGCCTAGCAACACCCTAGCAATGACTCAAAACACCATAGAAACCGCCCAGCAACGCCCTAGCAACCACCCCGAACACCATAGCAACCGCCTAGAAACACCATAGCAACCACCCAGAACACCATGGCAACCGCCTAGCAATGCCCTAGAAACCACCCAGAACACCATAGCAACCGCCGAGCTCGCCCTAGCAGCCACCCAGAACACCATGTCAACCACCTAGCAACGCCCTAGCAACCACCCTGAACACCATAGCAACTGCCTAGCAAATCCCTAGCAACCACCCAGAACATCATAGCAACCGCCTAGCAACACCCTAGCAACCACCCAGAAAACCATAACAATTACCTAGCAACACAAAAGCAACCAGCCAGAATACCATTGCAACCGCCTAGCAACGCCCTAGCAACCACCCAGAACACCATAGCAACCGCCTAGTAACGCCCTAGCAACAACCCAGAACACCATGGCAACTGCCCAGCAAAACCCTTGCAACCACCCAGAACACCATAGCAACCGCCTACCAACGCCCTAACAACCACCCAGAACACCATAGCAACCACCCAGAACACTATGGCGACCGGCTAGCAACACCCTAGCAACCAGCCAGAACACCATAGCAACTGCCTAGCAACACCCTAGCAACCACCCAGAACACCATAGTTTCCGCCTAGCAACACCCTAGCAACCACCCAGAACACCATAGCAACCGCCTAGCAACGCCCTAGCAACCACCCAGAACACCATAGCAACCGCCTATCAACACCCTAGCAACCACCCAGATAACCATAGCAACTACCTAGAAACGCAAAAGCAACCACCCAGAACACCATAGCAACCGCCTAGCAACGCCCTAGCAACCACCCAGAACACCATAGCAACCGCCTTGCAATGCTCTTGCAACCACCCAGAACACCATAGCAACCGCCGAGCAACGCCCTAGCAACCACCCCGAACACCATAGCAACCACTTGGCAACGTCCTAGCAGCCACCCAGAGCACCATAGCAAAAACCAAGCAATGCCCTAGCAACCACCCAGAACTCCATAGCTACTGCCTAACAATGCCCAAGCAACCACCCAGAATACCATAACAACCGCCTGGAAATGCCCTCGCAACCACCGAGAACACAATGGCAACCTCCTAGCAACGCCCTAGCAACCAGCCAGAACACCAAAGCATCCGCCTAGCAACACCCTAGCAAGCATCCAGAAAACCACAGCAAATGCCTTGCAACGCCCTAGCAACCCCCCAGAACACCATGGCAGCCTCCTTGCAACGCCCTAGCAACCACCCAGAACACCATAGCAAACGCCTAGCAACGCCCTAGCAACCCCCAGAACACCATGGCAGCCGCCTAGCAACGCCCTAGCAACCACCCAGAACACTATGGCAACTGTCTAGCAACACCTTAGCAACCACCCAAAACACCATAGAAACTGCCTAGCAACGCCCTAGCAACCACCCAGAACACCATAGCAACCGCCTAGAAACACGCTAGCAACCCCCCATTACACCATGGCAACCGCCTAGCAACGCCTTAGCAACCACCCAGAACACCATAGCAACCGCTGAGCAATGGCCTTGCAACCAGCCAGAACACCATAGCAACCGCCTAGAAACGCCCTAGCAACCACCCAGAACACCATGGCAACCACCTGGCAACGCCTTATCAAACACCCTGAACAGCATAGCAACTGCCAAGCAATGCCCTAGCAACCACCCAGAACACCATAGCAACCGCCTAGCAACACCCTAGCAACCACCCAGATAACCAAAGCAACTACCTAACAACGTAAAAGCAACCACCCAGAACACCATAGCAACGGCCAAGCAAAACCCTAGCAACCAGCCAGAACACAAAGGCTACGGCCTGGCAACACCCTAGCAACCACCCAGAAAACTATAGCAACCGCCTACCAATGTCCTAGCAACCGCCCAGACCACCATAGCAATTAACTAGAAACGTCCTAGCAACCACCAAGAACACCATAGCAACCACCTAGCAACGCCCAAGCAACCACCCAGAACACCA
The DNA here is from genome assembly GCA_029692085.1 of Gymnothorax javanicus. NCBI lineage: Eukaryota > Metazoa > Chordata > Actinopteri > Anguilliformes > Muraenidae > Gymnothorax > Gymnothorax javanicus. Next base: position 54,225,900 of record CM056196.1, read on the forward strand.
TGGCCACTGCCTCCCAACACCCTAGCAACAACCCAGACCACTATAGCAACCGCCTAGCAACGCCCTTGCAACCACCCTGAACATCATAGCAACTGCCTAGTAACGCCCTAGCAGCCACCCAGAACACCATAGCAACCGCCTTGAAACGCCCTAGCAACCACCCAGAACACCATAAGCAACCGCCTACCAACGCCCTAGCAACCATCCAGAACACCATGGCAACTGCCTAGCAAAGTCCTAGCAACCACCCAGAACACCATATAAACTACCTAGCAACGTCTTAGCAACCACCAGAACACCATAGCAACCACCCAGATCACTATGGCAACCGGCTAACAACACCCTAGCAACCAGCCAGAACACCATAGCAACCGCCTAGTAACACCCTAGGATCGACCCAGAACACTATAGCAACCGCCGAGCAACACCCTAGCAATCACCCAAAACACCATAGAAACCGCCCAGCAACGCTCTAGGAACCACCCAGAACACCATAGCAACCTCCGAAAAACACCCTAGCAACCACCCATAACACCATGGCAACCGCCTAGCAACGCCCTAGCAACCACCTAGAACACCATAGCAACCGCCGAGCTCGCCCTAGCAACCACCCAGAACATCATGGCAACCTCCTAACAACGCCCTAGCAACCACCCTGAACACCATAGCAACTGCCTAGCAAAGCCCTAGCAAGCACCCAGAACATCATAGCAACCGCTTAGCAACACCATAGCAACCACCCAGATAACCATAGCAATTACCGAGCAACGCAAAAGCAACCACCCATAATTCCATTGCAACCGCCTAGCAACGCCCTAGCAACCACCCAGAACACCATAGCAACCGCCTAGTAACGCCCTAGCAACAACCCAGAACACCATGGCAACTGCCCAGCAACACTCTAGCAACCACCCAGAACACCATAGCAACCGCCTACCAACGCCCTAACAACCACCCAGAACACCATAGCAACCACCCAGAACACTATGGCAACCGGCTAGCAACACCCTAGCAACCAGCCAGAACACCATACCAACCGCCTACCAACGCCCTAACAACCACCCAGAACACCATAGCAACCACCCAGAACACTATGGCAACCGGCTAGCAACACCCTAGCAACCAGCCAGAACACCATAGCAACTGCCTAGCAACACCCTAGCAACCACCCAGACCACCATAGCAACCGCCTAGCAACGCCTTAGTAAACACTCAGAACACCATAGCAACTGCCTATCAACACCCTAGCAACCACCCAGATAACCATAGCAACCACCTAGAAACGCAAAAGCAACCACCCAGAACACCATAGCAACCGCCTAGCAACGCCCTAGCAACGACCCAGAACACCATAGCAACCGCCGAGCAACGCCCTAGCAACCACCCCGAACACCATAGCAACCACCTGGCAACGCCCTAGCAGCCACCCAGAACACCATAGCATCCGGCAAGCAACGCCCTAGCAACCACCCAGAACACCATTGCAACCACCAAGCAATGCCCTAGCAACCACCCAGAACTCCATAGCAACTGCCTAACAATGCTCAAGCAACCACCCAGAACACCATAACAACCGCCTGGAAATGCCCTCGCAACCACCCAGAACACCATGGCAACCTCCTAGCAACGCCCTAGCAACCACACTGAACACCATAGCAACTGCTTTGCAACGCCCTAGCAACCATCCATATCACCATAGCAACCGCCTAGCAACACCCTACCAACCACCCAGATCACCATAGCAACTGATAGAAACGCCCTAGCAAGCACCCAGAACACCATCGCAACTGCCTAGCCATGCTCTAGCAACCAGCCAGAACACCATGTCATGCGCCTAGCAACGCCCTAGCAACCACCCAGAACACCATGGCAACCACCTAGCAATGCCCTAGCAACCATATTAAACTCCTAGGCAACTGCCTAGAAACACCCTAGCAACCACCCAGAACACCATAGCAACCGCCTAGCAACACTCTTGCAACCACCCAGAACACCAAAGCAACTGCCTAGCAACACTCTTACAACCACCCAGATCACCACAGCCACCGCCTACTAGCTCCTTAGCAACCACCTTGAACACCATCGCAACTGCCTAGCAATGCCCTAGCAACCACCCAGAACACCATAGCAAACGACTAGCAACACCCTAGCAACCACCGAGATCGCCAACGCAACTGCGTAGCAACGCCCTCGCAACGACCTAGAACACCATAGCGACCGTTTAGAAATGCACTAGAAACGACCCAGAACACCATGGCAACCGCCTAGCAACCACCCAGAACATCATAGCAACCGCCTTGCAACGCTCTTGCAACCACTCAGAACACCATAGCAACCGGCGAGCAACGCCCTAGCAGCAACCCAGAACACCATAGCAACCACCTAGCAACGCCCTAGCAGCCACCCAGTACACCATAGCAACCGCCTAGCAACGCCCTAGCAACCACCCAGAACACCATAGCAACCACCTAGCAATGCCCTAGCAACCACTCAGAACTCCATAGCAACTGCCTAACAATGCCCAAGCAACCACCCAGAACACTATAACAACCGCCTAGAAATGCCCTCGCAACCACCCAGAACACTATGGCAAACTCCTAGCAACGCCCTAGCAACCACCCTGAACACCATAGCAACTACCTAGCATCACCGTAGCAACCACCGAGATAACCATAGCAACTACTTAGCAACGCAAAAGCAACCACCCAGAACACCATAGCAACCGCTTAGCAACGCCCTAGCAACCACCCAGAACACCATAACAACCGCCTAGTAACGCCTTAGCAACAACCCAGAACACCATAGCAACCGCCTACCAACACCGTAGCAACCACCCAGAACACCATAGCAACTGCCTAGTAAAGTCCTAGCCATCACCCAGAACACCATAGAAACTGCCTAGCAATGTCCTAGCAACCAACCGGAACACCATAGCAACCACCCAGGAGACTATGGCAACCGGATAGCAACACCCTCGCAACCAGCCAGAACACCATAGCAACTGCCTAGCAACACCCTAGCAACCACCCAGAACACCATAGCAACTGCCTAGCAACGCCCTAGAAACCACCCAGAACACCATGGCAACCACCTAGCAACGCCCTAGCGACCACCCAGAACACTATGGCAACTGCCTAGCAACACCCTAGCAATCACCCAAAACACCATATAAACCGCCTAGCAACGCCCTAGCAACCACCCAGAACACCATAGCAACCGCCTAGAAACACCCTAGCTACCATGCAGATAACCATAGCAAGTACCTAGCAATGCAAAAGCATCCACCCAGAACACCATAGCAACCGCCGAGCAACGCCCTAACAAACACCGAGAACACCAAAACAACCGCCTAGTAACGCCCTAGCAACAACCCAAAACACCATGGCAACTGTCTAGCAACACTCTAGAAACCACCCAGAACACCATTGCAACTGCCTACCAACGCCCTAGCTACCACCCAGAAAGCCATAGCAACTGCCTAGCAAAGTCCTAGCAACCAACCAGAACACAATAGAAACTACCTAGCAACGTCCTAGCAACCACCCAGAACACCATAGCAACCACCCAGAACACGATGGCAACCGGCTACCAACACCCTAGCAACCAACCAGAACACCATAGCAACCGCCTAGCAACACCCTAGCAACCACCCAGAACACCATAGCAAACGCCTAGCAACACCCTAGCATCCCCCCAGAACACCATGGCGGCCGCCTTAGCAACGCCATTTGCAACCACCCATTACACTATGGCAACTGACTAGCAACACCCTAGCAACCACCCAAAACACCATAGAAACCGCCTAGCAACGCCCTAGCAACCAGCCAGAACACCATAGCAACTGCCTATAAACACCCTAGCAACCCCCCATTACACCATGAGAACCGCCTAGCAACGCCTTAGCAAGCACCCAGAAAACCATAGCAACCGCCGAGCAAAGGCCTAGCAACCACCCAGAACACCATAGCAACTGCCTGGAAACGCCCTAGCAACCACCCAGAACACCATGGCAACCACCTGGCAACACCCTAGCAACCACGCTGAACACCATACCAACTGCCAAGCAATGCCGTAGCAACCACCCAGAACACCATAGCAACCGCCTAGCAACACCCTAGCAACCACCCATATAACCATAGCAACTACCTAACAATGTAAAAGCAACCACCCAGAACACCATAGTAACCGCCAAGCAACACCCTAGCAACCAGCCAGAACACCAAGGCTACCGCCTGGCAACACCCTAGCAACCATCCAGAACACTATAGCAACGGCCTACCAATGTCCTAGCAACCGCCCAGACCTCCATAGCAATTATCTAGAAACGTCCTAGCAACCACCCAGAACACCATAGCAACCACCTTGCAAAGCCCAAGCAACCACCCAGAACACCAAGGCCACTGCCTAGCAACACCCTTGCAACCACCCAGAATACTATAGCAACCGCCTAGCAACGCCCTAGCAACCACCCTGAACACCATAGCAACTGCCTAGTAACGCCCTTGCCGCCACCCAGAACACCATAGCTACCGCCATTAACGCCCTAGCCACCACCCAGAAAACCATAGCAACCGCCTACCAATGCCATAGCAACCACCCAGAACACCATAGCAACTGCCTAGCAACGTCCTAGCAACCACCCAGAACACCATAGAAACAACTAAGCAACGTCCTAACAACCACCAGAACGCCATAGCAACCACCCAGAACACTATGGCAACCGGCTAGCAACACCCTAGCAACCAGCCAGAACACCATAGCAACCGCCTAGCAACACCCTAGGAACGACCCAGAACACAATAGCAACTGACTATCAACGCCCTAGCAACCACCCAGAACACCATGGCAACCGCCTAGCAATGCCCTAGCAACCACCCAGAACACTATGGCAACTGCCTAACAACACCCTAGCAATCACCCAAAACACCATAATAACCGCCCAGCAACGCCCTAGCAATCACCCAGAACACCATAGCAACAGCCTAGAAACACCAAAGTAACCACCCAGAACACCATGGCAACTGCCTAGCAACGCCCTAGCAACCACCCAGAACACCATAGCAACCGCCGAGCAACGCCCTAGCAACCACCCAGATCACCATGGCAACCACCTAGCAACGCCCTAGCAACCATCCTGAACACCAACGCAACTGCCTACCAAAGCCCTAGCAACCACCCAGAACATCAAAGCAACCGCCTAGCAACACCCTAGCAACCACCCAGATAACCATAGCAATTACCTAGCAACGCAAAAGCAACCACCCAGAATACCATTGCAACCGTCTTGCAACACCCTAGCAACCACCCAGAACACCATAGCAACCCCCTAGTAACGCCCTAGCAACAACCCAGAACACCATGGCAACTGCCCAGCAACACCCTAGCAACCACCCAGAACACCATAACAACCGCCTACCAACCCCCTAACAACCACCCAGAACACCATAGCAACCACCCAGAACACTATGGCAACCGGCTAGCAACACCCTAGCAACCAGCCAGAACACCATCGCAACTGCCTAGCAACACCCTAGCAACCACCCAGAACACCATAGCTTCCGCCGAGTAACACCCTAGCAACCACCAAGAACACCATAGCAACCGCCTAGCAATGCCCTAGCAACCACCCAGAACACCATAGCAACCGCCTAGCAACACCCTCGCAACCACCCAGATAACCATAGCAACTACCTAGAAATGCAAAAGCAACCACCCAGAACACCATGGCAACCGCCTAGCAACGCCCTAGCAACCATCCAGAACACCATAGCAACCGCCTTGCAACGCTCTTGCAACCACCCAGAACACCATAGCAACCGCCGAGCCACGCCCTGGCAACCACCCCGAACACCATAGCAACCACCTGGCAACGCCCTTGCAGCCACCCAGAACATCATAGCAACCGCCTAACAACGCCCTAGCAACCACCTTGAACACCATCGCAACTGCCTAGCAATGCCCTAACAACCACCCAGAACACCATAGCAATCGACTAGCAACACCCTAGCAACCACCGAGATCACCAACGCAACCGCGTAGCAACGCCCTCGCAACCACCTAGAACACCATAGCGACCGTCGAGAAAAGCACTAGTAATGACCCAGAACACCATGGCAACCGCCTAGCAACCGCCCAGAACACGATAGCAACCGCCGAGCATCGCCCTAGCAAACACCCAGAACACCATAGCAACCGCCTTGCAACGCTCTTGCAACCACCCAGAACACCATAGCAAACGGCGAGCAACGCCCTAGCAGCAACCCAGAACACCATAGCAACCACCTAGCAACGCCCAAGCAGCCACCCAGTACACCATAGCAACCGCCTAGCAACGCCCTAGCAACCACCCAGAACACCATAGCAACCACCTAGCAATGCCCTAGCAACCACCCAGAAGTCCATAGCAACTGCCTTACAATGCCCAAGCAACCACCCAGAACACTATAACAACCGCATAGAAATGCCCTCGCAACCACCCAGAACACTATGGCAACTTCCTAGCAACGCCCTAGCAACCACCCTGAACACCATAGCAACTACCTAGCATCACCGTAGCAACCACCGAGATAACCATAGCAACTACCTAGCAACGCAAAAGTAACCACCCAGAATACCATTGCAACCGCCTACCAACCCCCTAACAACCACCCAGAACACCATAGCAACCACCCAGAACACTATGGCAACCAGCTAGCAACACCCTTGCAACCAGCCAGAACACCATCGCAACTGCCTAGCAACAACCTAGCAACCACCCAAAACACCATAGCAACCGCCTAGCAACGCCCTTGCAACCACCCAGAACACCATGAAAACCACCTATCAACGCCCTAGCAACCACCTTGAACACCATCGCAACTGCCTAGCAATGCCCTAGCAATCACCCTGAACACAATAGCAACCGACTAGCAACACCCTAGCAACCACCGAGATCACCAACGCAACCGTGTAGCAACCACCCAGAACACGATAGCAACCGCCGAGCATCGCCCTGGCAACCACCCAGAACACCATAGCAACCGCCTAGAAACGCCCTTGCAACCACCCAGAACACCATGGCAACCACCTAACAACGCCCTAGCAACCAACTTGAACACCATTGCAACTGCCTAGCAGTGCCCTAGCAAACACCCAAAACACCATAGCAACCGACTAGCAACACCCTAACAACCACCGAGATCACCAACGCAACCGCGTAGCAACGCCCTTGCAACCACCTAGAACACCATAGCGACCGTCTAGAGACGTACTAGAAACGACCCAGAACACCATGGCAACTGCCTAGCAACCACCCAGAACACGATAGCAACCGCCGAGCATCGCCCTAGCAACCACCCAGAACACCATAGCAACCGCCTTGCAACGCTCTTGCAACCACCCAGAACACCATAGCAACCGCTTAGCAACGCCCTAGCAACCACCCTGAACACCATAGCAACTGCCCAGCATCACCGTAGCAACCACCGAGATAACCATAGCAACTACCTAGCAACGCAAAAGCAACCACCCAGAACACCATAGCAACCGCTTAGCAACGCCCTAGCAACCACCCAGAACACCATAGCAACCGCCTACCAACATTCTAGCAACCTCCCAGAACACCATAGCAACTGCCTAGTAAAGTCTTAGCCATCACCCAGAACACCATAGAAACTACCTAGCAATTTCCTAGCAACCAACAGGAACACCATAGCAACCACCCAGGACATTATGGCAACCGGCTAGCAACACCCTAGCGAGCAGCCAGAACACCATAGCAACTGCCTAGCAACACCCTAGCAACTACCCAGAACACCATAGCAACCGCCTAGCAACGCCCTAGCAACCACCCAGAACACCATGGCAACCACCTAGCAACCCCCTAGCGACCACCCATAACACTATGGCAACTGCCTAGCAACACCCTAGCAACTACCCAGAACACCATATAAACCGCTTAGCAACTTCCCTAGCAACCACCCAGAACACCATAGCAACTGCCTAGAAACACCCTAGCAACCACCCTGAACACCATAGCAACTGCCTAGTAACGCCCTAGCCGCCACCCAGAACACCATAGCAACCGTCTAGAAACACCCTAGCAACCCCCCATTCCACCTTTGCAACCGCCTAGCAACGCCTTAGCAACCACCCAGAACACCATAGCAACCGCCGAGCAAAGGCCTAGCAACCACCCAGAACAACATAGCAACCGCCTAGAAACGCCTTAGCAACCACCCAGAACACCATGGCAACCACCTGGCAACGCCCTAGCAACCACCCTGAACACCATAGCAACTGCAAAGCAATGCCCTAGCAACCACCCAGAACACCATAGCAACCGCCTAGCAACACCCTAGCAACCACCCATATAACGATAGCAACTACCTAACAATTTTAAAGCAACCACCCAGAACACCATGGCAACCGCCCAGCAACACCCTAGCAACCAGCCAGAACACCAAGGCTACCGCCTGGCAACACCCTAGCAACCATCCAGAACACAATAGCAACCGCCTACCAATGTCCTAGCAACCGCCCAGACAACCATAGCAATTACCTAGAAACGTCCTAGCAACCACCCAGAACACCATAGCAACCACCTAGCAACGCCCAAGCAACCACCCAGAACACCAAGGCCACTGCCTAGCATCACCCTAGCAACCACCCAGAACACGATAGCAACCGCCGAGCATCGCCCTAGCAACCACCAAGAACACCATAGCAACCGCCTTGCAACGCTCTTGCAACCACCCAGAACACCATAGCAAACGGCGAGCAACGCCCTAGCAGCAACCCAGAACACCATTGCAACCACCTAGCAACGCCCAAGCAGCCACCCAGTACACCATAGCAACCGCCTAGCAACGCCCTAGCAACCACCCAGAACACCATAGCAACCACCTAGCAATGCCCTAGCAACCACCCAGAACTCCATAGCAACTGCCTAACAATGCCCAAGCAACCACCCAGAACACTATAACAACCGCCTAGAAATGCCCTCGCAACCACCCAGAACACTATGGCAACTTCCTAGCAACGCCCCAGCAACCACCCTGAACACCATAGCAACTGCCTAGCATCACCGTAGCAACCACCGAGATAACCATAGCAACTACCTAGCAACGCAAAAGTAACCACCCAGAATACCATTGCAACCGCCTACCAACCCCCTAACAACCACCCAGAACACCATAGCAACCACCCAGAACACTATGGCAACCGGCTAGCAACACCCTTGCAACCACCGAGATCACCAACGCAACCGCGTAGCAACCACCCAGAACACGATAGCAACCGCCGAGCATCGCCCTAGCAACCACCCAGAACACCATAGCAACCGCCTAGAAACGCCCTTGCAACCACCCAGAACACCATGGCAACCACCTAACAACGCCCTAGCAACCAACTTGAACACCATCGCAACTGCCTAGCAGTGCCCTAGCAAACACCCAAAACACCATAGCAACCGACTAGCAACACCCTAGCAACCACCGAGATCACCAACGCAACCGCGTAGCAACGCCCTCGCAACCACCTAGAACACCATAGCGACCGTCTAGAAACGCACTAGAATCGACCCAGAACACCATGGCAACCGCCTAGCAACCACCCAGAACACGATAGCAACCGCCGAGCATCGCCCTAGCAACCACCCAGAACTCCATAGCAACCGCCTTGCAACGCTCTTGCAACCACCCAGAACACCATAGCAACCGCTTAGCAACGCCCTAGCAACCACCCTGAACACCATAGCAACTGCCTAGCATCACCGTAGCAACCACCGAGATAACCATAGCAACTACCTAGCAACGCAAAAGCAACCACCCAGAACACCATAGCAACCGCGTAGCAACGCCCTAGCAACCACCCAGAACACCATAACAACCGCCTAGTAACGCCTTAGCAACAACCCAGAACACCATAGCAACCGCCTACCAACATCCTAGCAACCACCCAGAACACCATAGCAACTGCCTAGAAAAGTCTTAGCCATCACCCAGAACACCATAGAAACTACCTAGCAATTTCCGAGCAACCAACAGGAACACCATAGCAACCACCCAGGACATTATGGCAACCAGCTAGCAACACCCTAGCAAGCAGCCAGAACACCATAGCAACTGCCTAGCAACACCCTAGCAACTACCCAGAACACCATAGCAACCGCCTAGCAACGCCCTAGCAACCACCCAGAACACCATGGCAACCACCTAGCAACGCCCTAGCGACCACCCATAACACTATGGCAACTGCCTAGCAACACCCTAGCAACTACCCAGAACACCATAAAAACCGCTTAGCAACGCCCTAGCAACCACCCAGAACACCATAGCAACCGCCTAGAAACACCCTAGCAACCACCCTGAACAACATAGCAACTGCCTAGTAACGCCCTAGCCGCCACCCAGAACACCATAGCAACCGTCTAGAAACACCCTAGCAACCCCCCATTCCACCATGGCAACCGCCTAGAAACGCCTTAGCAACCACCCAGAACACCATAGCAACCGCCGAGCAAAGGCCTAGCAACCACCCAGAACAACATAGCAACCGCCTAGAAACGCCCTAGCAACCACCCAGAACACCATGGCAACCACCTGGCAACGCCCTAGCAACCACCCTGAACACCATAGCAACTGCCAAGCAATGCCCTAACAACCACCCAGAACACCATAGCAACCGCCTAGCAACACCCTAGCAACCACCCATATAACGATAGCAACTACCTAACAATTTTAAAGCAACCACCCAGAACACCATAGCAACCGCCAAGCAACACCCTAGCAACCAGCCAGAACACCAAGGCTACCGCCTGGCAACACCCTAGCAACCATCCAGAACACTATAGCAACCACCTACCAATGTCCTAGCAACCGCCCAGAGCACCATAGCAATTAACTAGAAACGTCCTAGCAACCACCCAGAACAACATTGCAACCACCTAGCAACGCCCAAGCAACCACCCAGAACACCAAGGCCACTGCCTAGCATCACCCTAGCAACCACCCAGAACACTATAGCAACCGCCTAGCAACGCCCTAGCAACCACCCTGAACACCATAGCAACTGCCTAGTAACGCCCTAGCCGCCAACCAGAACACCATAGCAACTGCCTTGAAACGCCCTAGCAACCACCCAGAACACCATAGCAACGCCTACCAACGCCCTAGCAACCACCCAGAACACCATAGCATCTGCCTAGCAAAGTCCTTCGCAACCACCCAGAACACCATAGAAACAACTTAGCAACGTCCTAACAACCACTAGAACGGCATAGCAACCACCCAGAACACTATGGCAACTGGCTAGCAACACCCTAGCAACCACCCAGAACACCATAGCAACCGCCGAGCAACGCCCTAGCAACCACCCAGAACACCATGGCAACCACCTAGCAACACCCTAGCAACCACCCTGAACTCCAAAGCAACTGCCTAGCAAAACCCTAGCAACCACCCAGAACATCATAGCAACCGCCTAGCAACACCCTAGCAACCACCCAGATAACCATAGCAATTACCTAGCAACGCAAAAGCAACCACCCAGAATACCATTGCAACCGCCTAGCAATGCCCTAGCAACCACCCAGAACACCATAGCAACCCCCTAGTAACGCCCTAGCAACAACCCAGAACACCATGGCAACTGCCTAGCATCACCCTATCAACCACCCAGAACACCATCGCAAGTGCCTACCAACGCCCTAACAACCACCCAGAACACCATAGCAACCACCCAGAACACTATGGCAACCGGCTAGCAACACCCTAGCAACCAGCCAGAACACCATCGCAACTGCATAGCAACACCCTTGCAACCACCCAGAACACCATAGCAAGCGCATAGCAACGCCCTAGCAACCACCCAGAACACCATAGCAACCGCCTAGCAACACCCTAGCAACCACCCAGATAACCATAGCAACTACCTAGAATTGCAAAAGCAACCACCCAGAACACCATAGCAACCGCCTAGCAACGCCCTAGCAACCACCCAGAACACCATAGCAACCGCCTTGCAACGCTCTTGCAACCGCCCAGAACACCATGGCAACCAAATGAAATGTTGTTGGAGCTCTTGGAGAATGCGAACTTATGAAGACTACTCACCCAGTCCCAGTTACGGGAGAAACGTCCTCGGCCGCCACGTGAAAAAAATCCAAATGCGCAGCAAGATGATAATACAAGGCCTGTGGAAACTTTGATTCATGCTAATTCGACTGTAATTTCCACGTAAAGAGAAACTCAATGGATGTAGCAGGTAGGCCTACAACCAAAGAAAAGGTTTACATGTTTGACTCTGACGAAGATGCAGTGCGTCTAAAAGTTATTCTTGTTGCATGAAACTTAATTATGTCACTCGTGTGCTTCAGTCCTTTTCTTTGGTTGTAGGCCCACCTGCTACATCCATTGAGTTTCTCTTTACGTTATTCTCTCTGCTTCCTTCTCTCTTAGAGTGACCAAAATAACCAAATACCAAATTAAAAAAAAATCCTAAAGTTTTATTTTTCTCACAGTTCTAACAATGCGCCCCCTAGCAGCGATTTAAGAAACAATGAAAAATGTTAATTCTAGAAACTGATAGGTGCGACAAACATTAAAATTTGTTTCTGGCCTGAACTCAGTTCCCACAGTCTGTGTAAACTGACTTAATTTTCCAAGCTGGTGCACATACAGTGTTGCAAATCTTAATTGAATTAAACCTTGAGAAAACTTAGGTCAACCAATGAACACTCAGAATTTCAACCACATTTAATGCATGTTTAATGCTGTCTGGCTTGCACACAAAAAAAGTTCAGTTCACAGAAAGGTCTTAGTAAATTTCTAGGTCTTGATTACAAAGCATTATCTTAAGTTAAAACTTTTAATCTAGTACCTTGAGAAACCTAAGATATTGATAGCTATCCTTGGAACGTGAAACACAAAGTAATTATCAGAATGCAATTTATTTTGTTTGTATAGGTTAAACCTGTTTTTGAATGTTCAATCAAAAACGACATGCAAGGACTCAATAATGCTTTCAACTGAATACATTTTCTCTTGTTGACATGATTATTGGTTTTCTGTTATATCATTCATGATTATGTGCCATGTATGTTGCTGTTTTGACCATTAATTGTTCATTTTCTTTGACAGGGTAAAGTGTCATGTTTAGGCAGTCAGGTTATGACTAAGTGTTACTGGTGCAAGCTGCAATGACATTAGCTAGGTAGCTCTCTGGTTTACTAATGTAAATGTGTTTTGTTTGCTTGTTGGAACAAAAATCCACCAAAGAAGGCAAAAAAGCTACCACCTCAACCTGGGAAGCATTTGCTGGAGAAACTAATGAAGAAAAAGGAGTTGGAAAAAAGAGAGGCAAGTATAAATAAAAAAAAATACAATAGCAGCATGTTAAGCAATATAATTATATTTATCAACCATGTGTTAATTGAACATAGTGCAAGTATTGGCGCTCATTTTTCAAGTGTGAGCCAAATGGATTTGATTGTATATCATTCATAAATGCATTAATGTACACTATGTGGGATGTATCAAAGTTTTCAGTTACAGTGCTATGAAAAATTATTTGCCCCTTCCTGATTTCTTCTTTTTTTTTGCATATTTATCATGCTTAAATGTTTCAGATCATCAGACAAATTTGAATATTAGACAAAGACAACCCGAGTAAATACAAAATGCAGTTTTTAAATGATGAGGTCATTTATTAAGGGTAAAAATCTACCCAAACCTACCTGGCCCTATGTGAAAAAGTAATTGCCCCCTAAATCCTAATAACTGGTTGTGCCACCCTCGGCCACAACAACTGCAATCAAATGGTTTGCAATAACTGGCAATGAGTTTTTCACATCACTGTGGAAGAATTTTAGCCCACTCTTCTTTGCAGAATTATTTTAATTCAGCCACATTGGAGGAGTTTTGAGCATAAGCGGCCTGTTTAAGGTCATGCCACTGCATCTCAATAGGATTTAAGCCCAGACTTTGACAAGGCTACTCCAAAATCTTCATTATGTTTTTTTTAAGCCATTCAGAGGTGGACTTGCTGGTGTGTTTCAGATCATTTTCCTGCTGCATAACCCAAGTGCGCTTGCACTCAAGATCACAATCTGAGGGTTGGACATTCTCCTACAGGATTTTCCGATAGAGAGCAGAATTCATAGTTCCATCAATTATGACAAGTCGTCCAGGTCCTGAAGCAGCAAAGCAGCCCCAAACCATCACACTACCACCACCATGTTTGACTTTTGGTATGATGTTCTTTTTATGAAATGCAGTGTTAGTTTTACGCCTGATGTAATGGGACGCACACCTTCCAAAAAGTTCAACTTATGTCTCGTCAGTCCACAGAATATTTTCCTAAAAGTCTTGGGGATCATCAAGATATATTTTGGCAAATGTGAGATGAGCCTTCATGTTCTTTTTGGTCAGCAGTGGTTTTCGCCTTGGAACTCTCCCATGGATGTCATTTTTTGTCCAGTCTCTGTCTTATTGTTGAATCATGAACATTGACTTTAACTGAGGCAAGTGAGGCCTGCAGTTCTTCAGATGTTGTTTTGGGTTTTTTGTGACCTCCTGGATGAGTAGTTGATGCACTCTTGGAGTAATTTTGGTAGGCCAGCCACTCCTAGGAAGGTTCACCACTGTTCCAAGTTTTCTCCATTTGTGGATAATGGCTCTCACCATAGTTCGCCGGAGTCCCAAAGCCTTAGAAATGGCTTTGCAACGCTTTCCAAACTGATAGATGTCAATTTCTTTGTTTCTCATCTGTTCTTGAATTTCTTTAGTTCACGGCATGACGTGCAGCTTTTTGAGATCTTTTAGCCTTCTTCACTTTGTCAGACAGGTTCTCTTGAAGTGATTTCTTGATTCAAAAGGTCTGGCAGTAATCTGGACTGGGTGTGGCTAGTGAAACTGGACTCAAAAAATGTGGTTAATCACAGTTAATTCATGATTTAACAGGGGGGGGGGCAGTTACTTTTTCACATAGGGCCAGGTAGGTTTGGATCGCTTTTTCCCCTTAATAAATGAAATCATCATTTAAAAACTGCATTTTGTATTTACTCGGTTGTCTTTTTCTTATATTAAAGTTTGTTTGATGATCTGAAACATTTAAGTGTGAAAATTATGCAAAAAAGTAAGAAATCAGGAAGGGGGAAAATATTTTTTCACGACACTGTATGTCAGATTTGCTTACAGGTCCATAAAGATTTCAAGAGTGGTCTATAATGTTTGTATCATGCAATTAAAAAATTCAAATGATAAAGCCTGATTTGGTTATTTTTCCTTTCATTTATATATAGATATTCTTCATTTATTTACATTTAATTTGAATCTATAAAAAGCTAAATTTCTTGCAGAATCTGTTAGTTTATATCCTTTTGTGGTTCAACTTGCAAACATTTTTATAAAAATATTGATATGCTGAAATATTGATGCCCAATGATTTTTTATCTTAAGGCCTCAACAAATGAATTGGAGGTGTTGAAACAAGATTGAAGTTTTGGAAAGGGAGAACAAAGATTTGCGGGAGGAATTTGATAAATGCTCAAAAGAGAAGAGTGGGCTCAAGTCTCTTGAGGCATTACTTACAGGTATGCTCTGATTGAGTATTCATTTAACAATAAAGTGAACACAGGGAGCCTACAGTGCAACCCACATAGCCTGGGAGATGGCAGTTGAGTGTGCTGTCTTTGTCTGGGAGATAAATCATTGTTTTAAGTGTGCTTAATTCTTTGCTGTATTTTTATGCAGGAGCAATCTTTTTTGTGTTTTCAATCACCCCTGCCCTGGACTCCTACTTTAACAACTCTACAATCAATGGAAATGTACAATTCATTGTATACAACAACCAATAGTGATACTATCGCGCAGCTGCATTAACACGGTGGCTAGATTTGTGAGCTAGCAACTGCTTCGCGTCATGCCTCTGACCGCACCACACCTGTGCTGATATACATCATAACATACTCCCTCTCGTGTGATATTGCTTAAATATGCTTTTCTACAATGTATGCCAGAATCATACTACATCAGACAATAAATAAATAAATAAATAAATACACAGACCCTAAATTAGAATTTATAGGACAGGACCAGAGATGCCACTGCGAGCAGACAACATTCGTAATTGAGTTTAAAGGTAGCAGTGTTTCAATATATCACTTACAGCTTCTAACATATGCCCTTGGCATACCACAACCTACATTTTTGTCCAAGAATTCATGCACTTGTTCAAGCAAAACAGAGCTAGACCCCTATTAAATAAGAATGTTTATTTTTAGACATGGACTGGGCCACAACACCTTGCAGAAAGGGTAGCCTTCAAAATTGTGAGTATCATATATTTTTTTAAATCTAAATGTCTGTGTCAGGTTATGTGTCTGGATATTGCAAAACAAGCTTTATGTAGATGGACACAAAGACATCTTCGAGACATAGAGTCTGACGCCATCGAGTCATTGCTTGGCATATGGGGTTTGATATATTAGTAGCTAGACATATTGGCAAAGGGTACATCTTGATATGAAATTTTCCCACACCAAGTATCTGTCTGATACGCAGTCTACTGGTATTTTCGTAAGGGCAATACATTTATTCTTGGTTTCAGTTTCTTTCATTTAGTTGTACCTATTAATAAATCTGGTGTGCTACAAAATCTTATTTATTTTGTCATAATGTAAGATACTGTTTATGTCCTATTCAGACAGATCAAGTGCGACTATCAAAAAACCCAAAATGCCTGCTGCAGGACTTGATGGCGTAAACCTTCAGCAGGGTTGAGATGGCCTCCCACTCATTGACGGGGGGCTAATCAAATGCTAACGCTGGCATTCCAACAAGACCTCAGCTGGATCAGCAGAAAATGGAACATCTCTTTGGTGAGCTTATAGTGTTTAAGTAATTTTAGTCGACTACAAGCATTAAATAATGACATGCCTTACATATGTCAGAAAGTGTCCTAAGCAAGAGGGTCATTCCATGGCAAATTAGCACAGAAAATTGTATTTTGACAACCACCATCTCAGATTGTTCTGAAATTTGTTCCTGTGGAAACCGATACGATAGGCACTCCTGCAACATTATTTTGGAGAAAAATAATTTGGTCTGAGATGGTGGGTAGTATCAAGGCTTGTTGATTTCACATAGGGTTGCAAAGTGAGGGAAATTTCCAGGTAACTTAAAGGAATTTTCCAATATTTTGGGGATTTTCCAGTAATTTTGGGAATTTTCAATCTCATGCTTATTAAACAAAGCTAATAAAACACAAAAAGTTGAAGGAAACAATAAACAAACACATACATACATATATAAATGTGGACAGTGGACCAAATGAAAATTAAAAAATAGCAAGTTATTTGGTACACTTAATCAATTAGGTCCTAAAGATGGCAGGTAAGTTATCAGTGCACCAGATGATGTGGTGCACAGGTGTTACATATCTGCAAAAGCTGAGGCCTTTTAGAACACCCCAGATTAAGTTGCAGACAGAGCTTGCAAATCAAGTATATAGGTACGTTACCTTTTAACATCAATGTCATCACTCAGGGTTAATAATTAAATGTGTTTATTAAAGTTGATAACATGAACTTACAACAACATATGTCACTTTACTAAAATCTATGCATTTTCATTTTCTTGTCACTGGCATTTGTCTTTTTAGAACAATGCCACAAAGACTTTTTTTGTTTAACCTTATTTTTTGTTTAACCTTAATCAAAAGATGAAGTTATTCCTAATATATAGGCCTATCTAATTTGCAGCCTTAGATGGAAGTAAATGACTAGGATATATTTTTAAATTTATGTTTGCTTATTTAATATGCTTTTTGTTAAACTGCATTTGGAAAAAAAAAACATACAAATAAATGTGTTCACACTGTGGTAAACTAACATCATTTTTATTGACATTTTTAAACTCATGGTATTCTCCCCAAAAATGTGTGCAAAGTATTTGCAGTGACCCCCTCAAATAGGTTCAATCCATAAAAACCAAGGACATATTTATGTTTAATGAAAAATATTGTTAACACTATAAATTCCTAAAATTACCTCAAAATTCCTCAAAAAGGGAAATTTTCCCAGAACTTTACAACCCCAATTTCACACAGAATGACCCGAGAGATAAATGACTTGTCTCCAGGTCTTAACCATCATTCTCAATGAAACAATTAGACTGAAAATGAAGGTAGTGGTTTGTTTACATGTAAAGTCCTTTTGGTGCTGATTTTCTTTTCAAAATGTGTAATTTTACGGTTAAATGAAATCATTTACTCCGATTCTGAAGCAAAGAGCATCGCACAGTCCAATTTAAATTGTCTCTGCAACATGAGGTGTCATACAGTCTAATGTAAAATGATCCTTGCTCTCTTTATTTTTCAGAAAAAGTGAGGGCAAGAATGTCCTGGAGTGGAACGGAAAACACTGCGAGAGGCCGCAAGGAACAAGCTCTCCAATGAGCGTAAGCTCCTCTCCAAGGAAAATAGAATGTCTCAGCCTTAGCAACTAAATTAGAAATTAAAGGACATCTTAATGTCAGATCACAAATGGGTTTTATTCAACATGTTCTTATCTGCTTTACCTAATTTTACCTAATGCCTCTGTCCACCACCAGCTAAAATGAAATAAGAACCTGTAAAATAAATGTTCATTTGATGAATTTAAGAAATTAAATCTTTGTTCAAAACCTCTTTGTTTCTTCTCATTTTGTATTAGTAGTTCATTTTAGTTCATATTAAGACAATTAAAGATTTACAGTTTTGCTTTTCATGTCTTAAAACTGATTTATAGACCATATAATTGTTGTCATTAATGTTTTGTATCTTTATTAATTACAATGTGTTTGTCACTGTAGTTAATGAAGGTGGTTTTTATGGCTTTTGAACTTACAGACTTTTCCTGTCCAGTTTAATGTTTTATACAGTGCTCCTGCTAGTTTGTACTTGGCAGTTGTACTGCATAGAATGTTATCTTGCAATGCTCTATACTAGCTGTAGTAATGACTGTAGAACTTATCTGTTGTAATTACCCCAGGATGTGGTATCATAAAATTACCACATAAAATCCACACAAAATCAATGGTCAATGAATATTTTATACCACAAGAATATCACAAAACTACAACAGGAATCACCACAGCTCTACTACAGGAATATGACAAAATCACCACAGCATTACTACAGAGTACTACAGGAAATGCACAAAGCTACCACAGGATTACCATAGGAATACCATAAAACTACCACAGTAATACAACAGGAAAAGCACAAAATATCACTGGTTTACTACAGGAATACCATAAAACTGCCACAGAAATACTACAGGAAAAGCACAAAATACCACAGGATTTTCACAGGAATACGACTGAACTACCACAGGAATAATAGAAAATTTCAAAAAGAAATACAGCAGGAACAGCACAAGACTACCACACAAATACCACACCATTACCACAAGAATACCACACACCTACCACAGCAATACCACAAAACTACCTCAGAAATCCTGTGGTAAAATGTCCCAAAATACCACACAACACCAAGATACCAGAGGAAAAATACTACAGGAATACCTGGAGTACCACACGACTACCAAAGGAAATATACCACAAGAACACCAACTTTGTGTGGTATAAGTATGACAGGACTGGTGAGGTAATTACCACAGGATATTTTTGTAAGGGAATGCTCAGCTGTACTTCTTGTAAACAAACATCCTAGCAGCTGCCCCATTCTCCTTTTAAAATGACTCTCCTGTGCCAGATGTTGGTCATTACTTAATTGTAATCACAACCAGGTTTCCATTTCACCACATACAGCTTCTTATTTTTGGAACCTCTGTCTTAAGGCACCCTAGGTCGTTACACAAAGGCAAAGCATAGCAAGAAAATGTTGAAACAAGTAGGAGCCCCCATATTTTATGATACATTATACACAAAAGAAGGTAACTAAGATGACTCGTCATTCAGTCCATTCCCTCGGTGCAGCATTTGGGTAGAATATTGCCGCTTGTATTCTATCGTTTCTGCAGCTAAATGTGAGCGATTATTTGTGTATTTTGACAGCATTGACCGTGTTAGATCATCACTATTTTAAAGTATTTATTTGTATTCATGCGTTGGGTCATTAGGGCTGTAATGTTGCAGTCAATGTTGCTGCAACCTCGAGAAAAAGAGCTTGATAAATACGTTCGAGTGTTTTAGACCAACTTTAAACAAAATGTTACCAGGATGCTGACGTGCTTGATTATTACTAGACTGGCAGTTCAGAACCGTGTGCTGCGGTGGTTTCGAGGTTAGAGTTTGTGGATTATTACAAGAAATACTTTGTTGATGGTGGATCAAATCTGGCGTGGCGCAACCTTTTAAATATTATATATTCTAAAATTTTTTTTTTTTCAAAAGTGCCTGTAAAACTAGTTCTGAGTGATGTAATCATATTTGCCGTGAAAGATATGAGCTGTGACTTGAAAATCGCCGGTAATATGTTTGACGAATCTGCGGAAAGCGACCACCACAACCGGAGCTGTTCAGGCAAACGCAGTGCGTGCACGCACAAGGGAACCAATTAGTTTGGAAACCAGTCGGGAACTTGGGATATAACACTGGGAAACACCTGACTACTATCACTCTGTGCCATTGTTGGCTCACGGAGCATCAAGCTTGCTGAAGAAACTTTACCTGCCTTCCGGTTTGCATACCCGGAAGTGTGAAGTGGGCTAATTGTGTTGTGGTGCTCTTAAAACAACTCGAGTATCTGCTCTCCAAGTTGAAGCAGGCGAGAGAAGGAAGTAGTTAATGATGCATTACTGGACAAATCTTAAAGCACATTTGCAAGAAAGACATCCAACAACAAAAGTACTTTTATCAAGCTGGGAGGGAGAGAGAGCCAAACTTGATTGTTTTGCATGGAATAGTGGGGAAGTGGCTGGAGAGATGGCTTTAAGTCAGAAAAGGATTGCCCCGACTATATCATTAACTGTAACACCACCTTTGCTGTTTCCTCCAGTATCAGTTGATCTCTGGTTTTGGAAAGAGATCTGAAAAACTATGGAAATATTGCAATGCTTGTTGAAGATAGATAACAAACAGTTTATCAAACATTTGTCCCAGTATATACTGATTGATCCAAGGTTTTGCGTTTATTATTCCAGCTTTCAATGTGTCTGTTGAGAGAGGGACAACAAATAATTTATCTCTGTTCACAGTTGAGATGATTGCAATAACATCAGCTATACAGTGCGTAGAGGAATTGCAGATTAAAAGGTTATTATCTGTGCCAATTCATCTTCGTCTTTAGTGTCATTGCACTCATTTATGTCACAGGGCAGACAGAATATTATTAATAAAATTCATGAACAATTATATAGACTCAGGAATTCAAACATCATTGTAACCTTTTTGTGGATACCTGCTCACAGAGGAATTAAAGGGAATGAAATGGTGGATACCTTAGCAAAACAGGCTCTTAAATATCAGGCCATCATAGATATTCCACTCAGTAAAAGTGAAGTGAAAGGAATTATTAAAAGATGCATTATTAATGAGTTGCTGCATTGTTTGGATGCAGGAAACACAGCACAACACCTTTATTCAATTCAGCGGGATGTGGGCACAGTGAGGATATCTAAAAGAAATACTAAATAGGAAAACATCTTAACAAGGCTGAGAGTGGGACGCACAAAGCTTAATAAGACACTTCGCTTAATAAACAAACACCCAACAGGTCTTTGTGATCAATGTCAAGTACTTTTGTAGATGAGTCAGTAGAACATGTGATGTTACATTGCCAGAAATAACACATTGGCAGAGCAAGCACTCGAGAAGGAAATTAGGAAACTAGGAGATGAGGAATTTAGTTCAAAAATGTGTTTTCCATTGGTATTAAGAAGCTCTTTTCTTACCTGAAAGATACAGGATTGATTCACAGAATTTAGATTTCTTTTTTTTTTTTTTAATGAGGGTTAGTTACTCCAGTCCACACTCCAACATTGTGGGTGGCGGCAATGCACCTTAATGTTGGTATGAACCGCCATTAAACACCAAAAGAAGAAGAAGCAGCAGCAGCATGGAAGAATGGGCAGGTAAATGGGGATTCAGATTGTCTGTAGCAAAAACCTAAGTGATGTGTTTCTCAAGACGTCAAAAAATTTCACCCTTCTCATTAAAGCTGTATGTGTGAGGGTTTGTAGGGTTTTGAAGAACCAACTGCAACAGAGATGGGGGGCATGTCTAAAAGCCAAGGAAACCCTGACCACTAGGTCCAAAAAAGGACTGCAAAAATAGGGAGTAGAAACAGAACCAAAAACAACCCTTAACCAACAAGGGCGACTCTCCGATAAATATATTAGAATAGGTTTGCTCTTAAAAAGACCGTAACGAAAATATACCTCCGACTAAATTGGAGAACCAGCTTGAGCGTAAGGAGCTGCAAACAGAACTGTTCAGGAAAATAAACATACAGGATACCCCTAGGGAATATGCTGCAGACCACTGGAGGCCGCTGAAGATTACGACGAGTGAATACCAATAACAGGTCAGGTAGAAGAAGAGGAGCAAACCCCTTTACATAAAACTAAATCCCTCAGGGCCTCCACCCTGCCAAACGAAATAAAAACGTTGGGCTTTGAAGTGTCCCGGGAGCTCAGAAATATCAGGGCTGAGGGAGTCCCTGGTGAACCCAAAACACGATCGCGGATAAAAATGATACCCCTCTCTTGTTGGAGCTCCAGCGTATATCGAAAAGAAAACTAAGTGGGTGCAGAACGAATACACTTCTTTTCCCTCAGTTCTACGATACCGCCCACACCGAACTATGCAAAAAAAATGAAGAAAGCTAAGTGGGCGCAGAACGTTTACAATTATTTTCCCCCAGTTCTGCGATACCGCCCACACTGAACTAGTCCAGGAAAAATATAGAAAGCTAAATGGGCGCAGAACGTTTACAATTCTTTTCTCACAGTTCTGCGATACCGCCCACACCAAACTAGACCAGGGAAATGAGGTGACTAATCAGACGCAGAACAAATACAATTCTTTTCAACTGGTTTTGCAAATACCGTCCGTACCATTCTATACCTTACCGGCTAGAGTGCTTAACAAGAGACACTGAAGCACAGACTGCAGGAACTGCAGAGCTTAAATACCAGAGTCTCGGGGCAGGGCGTGCAACGAGAACAGGGATCACCTGCTGCAAACAATTGAATCAACGCACCTGCAACCTCATGTATTAACTTGCAGCTTACAGACCCAGAACCATGACTGGACCCACCCCTCTAAGGGGCGACTCCCGACGAACCTTCTGCATTCCGACTGTGAAAGTCCCGAATCAGTTCTGGGTCTAAAATATCTCTAGCTGGAACCCACGATCGCTCCTCCGGACCATAACCCTCCCAGTCTATGAGAAATTGCTTACCCCCACTAACCCGTCTCTCAGCTAGAATACGCCGCACCGTGTAAACAGGTCCCCCATCGACCATCCGAGGAGGAGGAGGAGGATCGTCTGTAGGTGACAATACATTAGTAATGACAGGCTTCAAATGGGAGACATGGAATGTGGGATGTATTCTCATTGACCGCGGGAGTTGCAGGCGAACCGTAACTGGGTTAATTTTACGAACAATTTTAAAAGGTCCCACGTATCGAGGAGCGAGCTTGCGAGACTCCACCCTAAGCGGAAAATCTCGAGTGGACAGCCATACGCGCTGACCCTCCCAATAGACGGTGCCGTCCAGCACCCTTTTATCAGCCACTTCCTTCTGACGAGCAGTGGCCCACAAAAGCGAGGAGCGGACTTTCTTCCAGGTTGCTCGACAACGTCTAATGAATGCCCCCACGGCGGGTACCTCTATATTTTGTTCTAGCTCCGGAAAAAGAGGAGGTTGATATCCCATCTGGGCCTCAAACGGGGAGATACCTGTGGACGGATTACGCAAGGTGTTAAAGGCGTATTCCGCCCAAGCAAGATACCTACTCCAAGAGGTAGGTCTGGATTCAGCTAAGCACCGCAGTGTGTTCTCCAGGGTTTGATTAGTGCTTTCAGTTTGTCCGTTAGACTCTGGGTGAAACCCAGAGGAGAGACTGACCGACGCACCTAAGTGAGAACAAAACTTTTTCCAAAAACAAGCCACAAACTGTGGGCCTTGATCAGACATGATGTCTGTGGGCAGACCATGCAACCAAAATATATGCGTCACCATCAGCTTGGCAGTCTCCGGAGTGGACGGCAGTTTTGGAAGTGAAATAAAATGCGCAGCTTTGGAGAACCTATCCACCGTGTGGATGACCGTGTGACCGTCGGATACTGGTAAACCTGTAATGAAGTCTAACGCAATATGACTCCATGGTCGACTGGGAACAGGCAGGGGCCTCAATAGTCCGGATGGTGAACACTGCATTACTTTGTTGTGGGCGCAAACTGAACAGGCTAAAACAAATTCCCACACATCCCTATCCATATTAGGCCACCAAAACCGTCTGGCCAAAAAATCCTTTGTTCTATGAACCCCCGGGTGACACGGTAGCTTCGAAGAGTGTCCCCATTTCAGCACTTGCGTGCGAACCCTAGTGAGCACAAAAAGACGGTTGGCAGGCCCTTCCCCAGGATCAGGCTCCTGTTGTTGAGCCTCCCAGACTACCAATTCTATATTCCAGAAAATGGGAGCAAGGGTCTGCGCCGCAGGGATAATGGATTCAGGAGGACGATCCTCCTCTGACCTGTCAAAAATACGAGACAGCGCCTCTGGTTTTGTATTCTTCGAGCCGGGCTGATAAGTCATTAGAAATTCAAAACGCGAAAAAAAAAATAATGCCCATCGCACCTGCCTTGAGTTGCATCTCTTTGCATTCTGGATGTACTCTAAATTTTTAAGGTCAGTCCACACTGTAAAGGGAGGCTCAGCCCCCTCCAACCAATGACGCCACTCTTCCAAAGCTAGTTTAATTGCTAATAGTTCTCGATCCCCTACCTCATAATTCTTCTCGGCAGGAGAAAGTGACCGAGAAAAATAAGCACAGGGATGCATTTTCTGATCCACAGGTGATCGCTGAGAAAGAATGGCACTAACGCCTAGTTCCGATGCGTCTACCTCAACAACAAATGGAAGAGACGGATTAGGTGTAACTAAAATGGGTTCGGAACAAACCTTTTTTTTAGTTCCGCAAATGCCGCCTCCGCTCGTGTGTTCCACTGGAACGGAGTGGGAGCAGACTTTTTCATGAGGGCAATGATGAGTGCGGCAATAGTGCTAAAATTACAGATAAACTGTCTATAAAAATTGGCAAAACCAAGGAAACGCTGCACTTGCTTCACTGATTCAGGGGTAGGCCTATTTTTAACTGCTGAGACCTTCTCAGGATCCATCTGGACCTTCCCCGCTGAAACCACAAACCCCAGGAACGAAACTGAATCTGCGTGAAAAACGCACTTCTCGGCTTTAACAAAAAGACGAGCCTCCAGTAAGCTCGTTAACACCTTCCTTACATGTTGGATGTGTTCAGCGAGGTTGCAGGAAAAAATGAGGATATCATCTAAATAGACAAATACAAACTTTTCCAGAAACTCATGGAGTACATCGTTGATGAACGCTTGAAATACTGATGGTGCATTAGACAGGCCAAAGGGCATGACTAAATATTCCCAGTGCCCGTTGTGAGTATTAAAAGCTGTTTTCCATACGTCACCTTCTCGGATGCTTACGAGATTGTATGCACTTTGAAGATCGAGCTTAGTGAAAACACAAGCAGACTGAAGGCGCTCGAAAGCCGAGTTCATTTAGGGTAGAGAATATCGATTTTTTTACGGTGATGTTATTAAGTCCTCTGTAATCGATACAGGGCCTCAGACTTCCATCTTTTTTCTCAACAAAAAAAAACCCTGCCCCAGCGGGTGACGTTGAAGGCCTAATGAAACCATAAGCTAGCGCCTCTTCTATGTACTTCCTCATAGCCTCACTTTTGAGAGCAGACAGGAAGTAGAGTGAGCCCCTAGGAGGAACTGTACCTGGATAGAGGGCAATCGCACAATCATAAGGTCGGTGTGGAGGTAAGGTAGTGGCTCTCTGTTTACTAAAGACCGCTAAATGTCTATAATCTTTGGGAACGTTAAGCGGGAGTGGAAACGGAACAGCCGCTAGCTGATGAGTGCCATTTAAACCTTTGTTGTGCTGCGAGCCCAAATCAACCTCTGGATGTGAAATTTCACTGTCCTGCCAAACATCAGTCAGAGGATCCCAATCACAAACCAGATCCCAAACTAAACTCTCCTGCTGATCCTCAAGAGCGGGAGATGCTATCCCCGGGCTGTCCGTTGACTCTACCTTCTCATTACAGTCCGAGTACATAACGGACTCACCTATACAGTCGCAAGTGTGCGCCTGTTTGCAATGAGCAGCACATGAAGGACCCCACCGTAAGATAGAATTTGCACCCCTGCCCCATTTAATATGAGGCTGGTGCTTAACTAACCAGGAATGACCCAGAATTATCGGGTAAGCTGGAGACCTTACCAAATAGAACCAAATTGGTTCCGAGTGCCCCCCGAAAGGCACCCGCATGGTCATGGTGTCAGTGACCTGTCTCACCACCCCAGAACCCAATGGACGACCACCCAAAGCAGTAATGAGTTGCGGCTGAGAAAGCGGTAAAACTGGTACCCCCTGCTCTTTAGCTCAACTGGCATCCACGAAATTTTCTACAGCCCCAGAATCAACAAAAGCGTCCGCTTCTATGACTGACTCCCCCCATGCCAGTTTCACAGAAACAAATGTGCGAAAGCCTGGTTTTGATATTGGTCTCACTAGGGGCTTTCACTTCCCTAGTGAGACTGATCTTTTGCTGACAATTTAGGACATTTTTTAACTATGTGCCCTTTTCATTTACAGTAGAAACAACAGACTTCTGCCAGGCTCCTTCTTAGTGTGCAGCTAATGAGTGAACTGCCTAGTTGCATAGGCTCCTCCCCTCTGGGAGCAGAGCGAGGGGGAACTGGACTGGCTGCCTTGGCTGGAGGAAAAAGCTCTAATGAAGCAGGCCGGCTCCTTTGTTCTGCCTTCTCCCGCTCACGTTCTCTTACTCTGTTGTCAATACGAATGGCAGTGGATATTAGAGTGCCAAAGGTAGCGGGTGGTTCAAGTGTGGACAGAGCGTCTTTCACAGGGTCAGAGAGGGCGTTGGTAAATAGGGTCATGAGCGGCTCCTCTGCCCATCTCGTCTCCCTGGCTAATGCACGAAACATGACCGAAAACTCCGCTACGCTTTGGTTCCCCTGTCTGACTCTGGTAAGGCGGGTAGCCGCTTCTCTACCAGTTATATCATGGTCAAAAACTATAGCCATTTCATTCATCAGAGCCTGCAAATCATTCATTATTGGAACCTGTGCCCGAATCAGGGGATTGGCCCATTCTAGTGCCGTCCCTGTCAACAGTGAAAAAATAAAAGCAACCCGACAATCGTCTGTTCAGAAGCGAGAGGACTGGGACTTAAAAAAATTGAGGCACTGGGACAAAAACCCTCGACATTTCCCTGCCTCGCCTCCATAACGTAATGGGAGTCCTTTATATTGACAGTGGTTTGGGGTTGAGTGGGAGTGGAAGGTGCTTGTGGAACTGAGAGTGGTGGCTGTACCCCTAGCTGACGAATGCTGTCAGCAAGCCCCAGAAGCGTATTCTGCTGGCGCCGCAGGCGTTCCAGGATCTCCTCCTGTCTTTGAAAAATATGTGCCTGCTGATCAGAGGTGGCTACCTGCTGGGCCTACAGTAATTGCAACCCCTTCCCTTAGTCTGCGATAGCTGCCTGTTGTGCTAGTATAGCTCTTTCAAGAGGGTTAGCCTCCATCCCAACTACAGTTTCTGCCACTGGTATCTCCATAGTGGCTTCAGTGTACTGTGAGGGTTTGTAGGGTTTTGGAGAACCAACTGCAACAGAGATGGGGGGGATGCCTAAAAGCTAAGGAAACCCTGACCACTAGGTCCAAAAAGGACTGCAAAAATAGGGAGTAGAAAAAGAACCAAAAACAACCCTTAACCAACAAGGGCGACTCTCCGATAAATATATTAGAATAGGCTTTGCTCTTAAAAAGACCGTAACGAAAATATACCTCCGACTAAATTGGAGAACCAGCTTGAGCGTAAGGAGCTGCAAACAGAACTGTTCAGGAAAATAAACATACAGGATACCCCTAGGGAATATGCTGTAGACCACTGGAGGCCGCTGAAGATTACGACGAGTGAATACCAATAACAGGAGCAATCCGCTTTACATAAAACTAAATCCCTCAGGGCCTCCACCCTGCCAAACGAAAGAAAAACGCTGGGCTTTGAAGTGTCCCGGGAGCTCAGAAATATCAGGGCAGAGGGAGTCCCTGGTGAACCCAAAACGCGATCGCGGATAAAAATGATACTCCTCTCCTGTTGGAGCTCCAGCGTCTATCGAAAAGAAAACTAAGTGGGCGCAGAACGAATACACTTCTTTTCCCTCAGTTCTGCGATACCGCCCACACCAAACTAGTCCAGGAAAAATGAAGAAAGCTAAGTGGGCGCAGAACATTTACAATTCTTTTCTCACAGTTTTCTCACAGTTCTCAAGGCATCTGCAACCTCATGTATTAACTTGCAGCTTACAGACCCAGAACCATGACAGTATGGACAACCTCTTGTACAAGTAAAAATCATCAAATTTCTTGGGGTTTGGTTTGACGAGAAGCTCACATGGACCACTCACATGGATAAAGTTCAGAGTAAGTGTAAGAGAATCATGAATGTACTGCGTTGTTTGGCAGGACAGGAGTGGGGAGCAAAGAGATCATCTCTGCAAAATATACACTGGGCACTCATGAGATTGGTGTTTGAGTATGGGTGTATAGCTTTCATGTCAGCAGCAGAATCATATCTTAAGAAGCTGGATGTTTTGCAAGCTCAGGCCCTGAGAATATGTAGTGGAGCATTTAAAACATTCCCAGTGTCAGCGATGCAGGTGGAAATGGGAGAGCTGCCTTTGCGAATCAGGTGAGTAAAGCTAATGTTGGCATACTGGGTCAATCTCCAGGGGCATTGTGATAAACATCCTGCCAAGAGTGTATCAACAGACTGCTTGGAACACAATGAAACTAATTTCATAAGTTTTGGTTGGATTGGTGATATGAAGGCACGAAACATAGGGTTCAGTCAATTACAGTATAGCCCCACAGTCCCCATTTCTTCCATTCCTCCCTGGTTATTCCCTTTGCCAAATGCAGACTTCAGAATACATCAAGAATTGAAGTTAAAGTCAGAACAACTTCCTGAATGGCGCATAGTCCAGAATTATTTTGACTAACATTTCTCAAATTCAGTGTTTATTTTTACAGATGGATCTAAAGATCCAGATACAGGGTGCGCAGGTGCAGCAGTATACATCCCCGTGAGTGACACGCGTATTAAGAAAAGTGTATCAGACCATTTATCAGATACACCACTGAGCTGTTGGCAATACTACTGGCATTACAGTGGATAGAAGAGAAGGAAATGCAAAATACAGTTATTGCGTCTGATAGTTTCTCAGCACTATCAAGCATAAGATCAGGAAAATCAGCATCCAGAATGGATATAATCAATAAAATATTCCTATTGATGTACAGAATGCAAGTCAAGGGCATATTTACTCGACTCATCTGGGTCCCGGCTCATGCGGGTGTGGAAGGAAATGAAGAGGTGGATATTTTGGCTAATCAAACACTCCGAGTTACACAGATAGACATTCAAGTTCCACTAAGCAAAGCTGAAGTTAAATCGTCCATTAGGAAATATACACAATCTGCATGGCAGGAATATTGGGACAGCAGTGAAACTGGAAGGTATCTGAATGAAATACAAAGGCATGTGGGTGATGGGAGGATAGTGGGCCTCAAACGTAGAGAAGAAAATGTTATAACGTGTTTGAGAATAGGTCATGCAGGTCTTAATCACACATTACACAAAATAAGCAAGCACTACACTGGAAACTGCACACACTGTAACCAGCCAGAAACAGTTGAACATGTAATACTTCACTGCAAAAATTACGATAGCCAGAGAAAAAATCTTGGTCAGTCACTAAAGAAGGCAAAACACCACAACTTTACATTAACAGGGCTTTTGGGAAAATCAGTAGGTAAAACAAAGCACGACATTATTAAGTTCCTGGGAGAAACTGAAGTGGATTAAGGGATCTTTTTTTTAAACTGCCTAATCTCTCGTTCCACGCTCCAGTCCAGTTGGTGGCGGTAATGCACCGATAAGTAGGTTAGACTACCAATAAACTCCGAAGAAGAAGAAGCAGCAGCGGGACGGAAAGTAGTCTGGAAGCATTACCTGCGGTTTCGCCTTGAAGAGCTTGAACGGGAAGGTTATTAATATGAGACTGAATGTCAATTCGCTACGTTTTTTCGGTGGAGTTGTTTGTGGCGCAACATTAAGCACTGCATCATGTGTTGTAGCTTTGAGTATTTACAAGGAGGAGATTTTACAGCGGCACGATGGGGGTAAGAGAATTCGTTTGCTCGCTGGTTAAGTTGCACATCCTTCTTGGTATTGGTCTTGAGTTCGTTAGCTACCTAAGTAGCGAACTCGCTATTCTCAGATATCGTGATCAAAATAACTTTACCGGAGACTAGAAAGCAAGCTAGCCGGAAGTTGGGTGAGAGAAGAGCTGATGAGCGGGGAGACCAGCGTTTAGAGAGGAAAGTTTAAATTAGAACTCGAATGAACAGCGGTTTTTTGACTTTATCTTAGTTTTGATGTAGAGTTTGGATTGTGGATGAATGGATTTGGAAAAAATGGAGCTTAGTGGCTGGGGGTGAAGAACGAAAATGGAATAAAGGGTAAAAATTCCTGAATGATATTCCTTTGGTATAAGGGTACATCACTGGATGGCTGAATTTGAAGAGTATCACCTAAATGAAGAAAACTTTTGATTTAACCACTTCACAAGAAAACCCATGTTGCAACCTGTCCTGTCCATAACTGTTTTCTTTTATGAAATTTACTGCATTGCTTACCGTCGATGACATTCATTTTTATATCACCTGAAGTACTTCCAGAGTACTTCAAATTCAGTCATTCAAATAATTCAGAGGACCAGCACATTAGTGGATGCAATGGAATTACTTCTCTAAATGTCCTGTCTGTAACAAAATGACTATCTAAATCCGTGTTCGAAATAAGGAAAAAAATGTGGTTGTCCACTGGACATCCAAGGAAACAAATCAGGTTGTCCGCAAGAATTTTTAGTGGTCCTGTGTTCTGTCATTAGCATTTAAAAAGAAATTACATGCATATTAAAGGTGCACTATGCAAGTTTGTTTACTCTCACCTCTGTTGACATTCAAACTCAAACAAAACAGAGGCTGTGTTCCGTTCCACAGTGAAAAGTACGGTCCTCCCTACTCCCTGTGGAGGGAATGTCAGTGAAGGGAACTTCCTTCAGCAAATCATTTTCCATTCCGTACACCCTGCCATGTCACTAACGCATACATCATTTCCTCAGTGCATTGCCATGGAAACGTGAACACCTCAGATATGCGATTCTGCTACCGAGAAATATTTACATTGCAGAAATTATATTTTCAATCTTATAGTAATAAAACTTACGGTTTCAAAATGTATTTTGTTAAACTGTATGTTATTTATAAAAAAAATATGCTTTGATTAATTAAAAATGGTGTCATAGCCTGGAATCCATACTTATCAAGTGCTGGTCGCTCCCAACGGTCACTGACTGATCAGTCTGGCCTCAGTCGTATAGCCAGCATTTAGCCCTTACGTCACTAATGAAGTGAATATATGAATATTCATGTTTTCTGCTCTTGGCTGATTGGGCAACCTTTTGGCGAGAACCACCAATCGAATATGAGTTAGCTGGCCAGCAACGGCATTCGTGATTGTTATTCGACATGAGCTTAAAAAGTAGATTGTGGCTTGCTTGCGTTTACTCTTGGAGTGGTTGTTAGGTTTTGAACAGGATACTGTTTGGCCATATCTGCATTTTGTTTATTTCAGTGGAATTCCCCAGTTTGATAAAGGCTAAGTTAAATAATACTCAAATTACATAATGTATTTCGCTGTAATTGGCATTAGCTATAGTTCAAAGTGCATGATTGCATCAGCTAGATTAAAGTGATACTCCACCCAAAAGCTATAATTTGTATATCAATTACTCACCATTAGATGTCTTGAACGGACAAAGTTGCTCTTCACCTGGCACAACTTTATGGCCACTGGAGAGTTTTGAAAAATTATCCAAATTCCTTTTTTGCTGGAAACAAATGGGGTCACCGAGTAGCAATGGGAAAACTCCAAAAAACGTCCGTTGACAAACGTTCAAACCATCGTCCAACGCATCGTCCAGTATAATCCAAGTCTGCTTTGTCCACTCGTATCCTCACTACTCTAGAAACGTGGTTATTTTTTGCTAAAAATAATAAAATACCACAGTTATGCTTCAAGTAAGCTTGCACATTCAACGAAGTCCCGCCTCCCGGCTCGTTCATTGCCCAGAGACTCTGCTGACACTCAGATGAATACTCGTATAAACACGAGCCAGGAGGCGGGACTTCCCTTGAATGCAGAACTGTGGTATTTTATTTATTTTTAAGTCTGTCTAAAGGGCGGGGCACCCTTGCGACTGTGAGCCACAGATCTCGCATTGATTTTGTGTGAATATTTGAAAGTCAAACGCTGGTCTACCGACTGAGGCCAGACATACAAGCAAGTGACCATTGGGAGCGACCAAAGCTTGATATGGATGGATTCCAGGCTATGGTGTCATTCCTAAAAATATGAATATTTTGCTTATTATATAGATTATGCTGATATAAGATAATTAGACAATTTTATAATTTTTGTGGTGTCGTCTTTGATAATTATCAATTTGTTCACAAAATTTAAACCAGGTCGCGTGGAGCCTGTTCTTATCACCATTGGCAACCTTACACTTTCTGGGTAAAACCAGAAAAACTGCAGGAGCCTCAACTACTTCTCGTGGCTTTTAGCCTACTGTACTTTTTTTTAATACGGCAACAATATGAGAGATCCCGTCGAAGACGACGTCTTCGTATGAGAAGACAACTGGCAATGATTGCCTTGACTTAGGAACAAGTAAGTTTGAAAACAATCCCCAAGTTTGTTTTTGTTGCGGCTAGTTAGCTAGCTAGCTCCCCCAGGTGGTCGTAACGTGTGGTAATATTTTTGTACTGGAGAAAATTTTGAAGAAGCGCCTCTTAAATTAAGCTCTAAGTTGGCTACTACTTCCACTCTTTGCTGCATGTGAACTTAAATTTGTCTTGTAAAATGGCATTAAAATCTTTCCATTTATACATAACAAAAATGTATTGATCCACTAATTTTTAGGATGTGAATCCCAGAACCTACTGCCAAATGAATCCAACTGTGCCAGTCCTGCAACTTTATTTTTGATGGGGAATCTGACACCAGACCTGACTTTCGCCTCTGAAGTGAATCCCTGAATGCCCTCCTCAGGATGCTGCATGAGGATCGACACCATGGCTGGTGCCAAACAATTAAGATTCTTGTTTTTGTCTTCTGGTTGGCTTGTGGGACATCATACCGTATTGTCTGTAGAGTTTTTGCTATGCCTAAGACCACTGTGTTTTGCTCTACCAGGGAGGTGTTAAGGTCCCTTCTACGCCATCGTGGTCAGATTATACGACTCCCAGTGAAGGAAATGAGGACTGTGGGTAATGGCTTTGCTAGGTTGGCCAACCACTGTGCTTTCCAGAGGGCTTTGGGAGCCATTTATGGCTGTTATATTCGAATTAAAGCCCCAGCAAATGATGCAACCTGTTACTTTAACAGAAAAATGTTTTACTCAATCATCCTGCAAGGAACCTGTGACCACACTGGCAGATTCATAGATGTATTTTGCGGTTACCCTGGCTCAGCACATGATGCTAGAATTCTGCGCTGCAGTCCAATTTATTTGGCTGCTGCATATCCACCTGC
This sequence comes from Gymnothorax javanicus, assembly GCA_029692085.1. Classification (NCBI taxonomy): domain Eukaryota; kingdom Metazoa; phylum Chordata; class Actinopteri; order Anguilliformes; family Muraenidae; genus Gymnothorax; species Gymnothorax javanicus. The sequence goes on from CM056196.1 coordinate 54,259,846, forward strand.
TGACCACTTTCTGCTCAGTGATGGTGGCTATCCATGCATTGACACCCCAATGACCATCATCACACCATACAGAGAACCTGTCCAGGGACCTATCCAAGCCCGTTTTAACAGGTATCATTCAAAGGCTAGGTGCATCATTGAGACCACTTTTGGAAGGATGAAAGCTCAGTGGAGAGCCATCTTCCTCCGGACACTGCCACTAGATCGGCTGATTGTCCCCAAAGGTGGTCATCGCATGTACTATGCTCCACAATATCTGCCTGGGAGTGTGTGATACTGTGGACGAAGTTGTGTTTGAGCCCAGGAGAAGGGATGGAAATGTGGCAGAAGGGCTCAGATGTACAAGGAGAGAGGAACTTGCCGCCTTGATCGCAGCTCCTGACCAGAGGCACAGTGTGCTGCGAGAGCACGATTATACATGATGTACTGTAGGTGAAACTTGACATGCAGTTGTTAGTTTTAGTGTTGCTTTTAAAACTACATTGGTTTGGTCTCTTCAGTTCCAAAACGTTGAGATAATACAACAGTGGTTAACATGCCCCAGCCCAATGTTTTTGAAACGTGTTACTGGCATCACATTTAAAATATTTTTCAAAAAGCAGTACAATTTCTTAGTTTGAACATTCGATTCATTGTCTGTCTACGATTAAAATCAAATGTAGGGTTTCAAAGATTTGCTAATCATTTCATGTTTTACTAGCATTTTACAGTGTTCCAACTTCTCAAGAAATGGGGTTGTACTTTTACAAAATTTGAATAGGAATTCACAAATGAATACACATAAAAATATGAATATTAACATTAACAAATGTATTAAATACAATAAATCATCCCATGAATAACAAAAAAAGATCCTTAAGTGACATTCCTGATGAAACCTGTTTTTCTGCACCACAAAGTACTACTGCCGCTGTAGTACTTCGTGGTGCAGAAAAACAGGTTTCATCGAATGTCACTTATGCATCTTTTTGTTATTCATGGGACGAAATACATGTCTACAAACTGTATATATAAATAATTCTTAAAAATATGATAAATACCATAAATAGATATAAATACCATAAATACTGAAATATAAATGAACGCATGAATATATATTAAATTACATAAATATCAATAAACACATGAATAAATATGTATAAATAAATGCAGCTTCAAAGAGAAGGAATCAGTTGTGGACTTATTTTTTCAAAAAGGATTGGAAGAGTGACAAAAATCGTTCATTAAATTCAGCATTCTTTCACTCCCTTTCTTCCTCAGTGGCCCTTTCCTCCTCGAGAAAGTCCAGAATTTCACTGGCTATTCGTTTTTTTGCCTTTCTTGTTGGTGGGATGGTGGGCAGGGGACTGGAAGAAGCTGAGGCTGCGGGGATAGATATGGAGGCAGAGGTGGCAGCACTGGGCAGGGCAGGGGGTGCAGAACAGGGCAGGGCAGGGGAACAGCACTGGGCAGGAACAGCACTGGGCAGGGCAGGGGGTACAGCACTGGGCAGGGCAGGGGGCACAGGACTGGGAAAGCTGGAGGCAGAGGACTCTGCATCCCTGTATTCCTCCATCAAGAGTGAGGCCATTGAGATAGGTCAAAAGGCTTCCACTGCTCCGCCTAAGGCCTCATCCATTGCTTTATACCATAGCCAGGAGGCTGCCATTACATCGCTGCACTCCACTCCTGATCTTGTTGGTGGGTACTTAAGCTCCTGTAAAACAAAAGATATGCAAACTCAAGAAAATTATGTGGCTATTAAGGGTCACTTATTGCCGAATTAAATACTTTCTAAATGTACCCAAGCACTGATATGTTCATGACTTATCAACCCACCTGCCATTAGATTGTTTATTGTTATACTATACATATGCAGAAACATTATATTAAAACATAGTACAACACCCATCAGTAGTTTAGGAATATGAGCCCCTCCGAAACAACATCTGAGTATGAATTTTACCTTGTATTTCTTCTTTAGGTTTTCCCATTTTCTGGAGGCCTGAAGGACCAAGACCTTGCCCTCCAGAAGCATTTCTTTAAGCACAGTTCTGAAATATATAAGAGTGAGTAAGGTTTATGCTGTGAAATAAAACCTTAAAGTACCTTTACAACCGTGTAATCCCAAATGACTTACTCCTACCCGCTCTTGGCCGCATTCCGCTTGCCTGTGAATAAATATTCAAGGCGGCTGCGGCACTGGATAAATTCAATGGTTTCCTCCCGGGACCCTGAATCAATAGTTGCAAATTAATATTAATGTCGTTAATTATAAACTCATTGAACAGCGATGTCTACATTATAAAGCCGACGGTGATATACATAATGAGTGCCACAACGTCACCTCACCGTTGGTTACAGGTTACAGGCAGGTGACGATTTCATCGACCCTTCGACTCCAAATTGCAAAGTATTGGAAAAGAAATATGAGCTTTTTATCGAGTTAGAACGACAATAAAAGTTGATATCAAAAAAGCAAAGTCATGTTAAATGTTACTGAATAACTCAATTTCATAAGCCTTTTTGAATGTGCCCATCGCGAATGTATCACGACCTCCAGTGATGCTTGCGAGAGGGGAAAGGGGGTCGATTAATGCAACTAGGGTCGATGGATATGCTCGCAACTGTAGGTGTTGCTTATATTTCCAACTAGCTGCCGACTAACATTACCCTTTGTTGTAATACTGAAGTTAAACGGAGTCGTAGAGCCGTGTTAGCCAAATCTAATATCGAGCTTACGGCTGGTAGCTTAGCTAAATAGCTTGCTAAGGTTAACCGTGTACTAACCAAGCGGCAACCTGCGGGGCTGAAAAGTGAAACAAATACGGAAGTGCCAAAAGCTGCAGTTCCTCGAATGGCCACTTGAGGCTGACTGCAGAAAGGAGTCAATCCCCATTGACCCCCATGTTAAAAAGCCCAATTTTACAGCAAAAATAAACATGTTTACAGCCTGGTTCAAAATAAGGTTTTGGTTTCTTTGGCTAATTTTCCCCTCCGTGAAAACTGTGGGGGGAGTGAATTTTTTTGTCACTCCATTATTTACATTATATAAAGGCTTAAATTTCTGCATAATTAAGGGCGTGGCCACTTTGAGTGACAGAACCTTGAATTACACAGTCTCTGGGCAGGAGTCGTCTCATCCGGTTATGTAGGGGCTAGGCTAGAGCACAGGCCTACACGGCCCCGGGCTGTAGAGTAGGAACGCCAAGCCCTGCCGCTAACCACGGGTCTAGCCTGGCTGTCTGAGGGAGGGGAGTTAGTACAGTTCAGCTAGCCTAGCCGCTCATCTTTGGCCTTTTCTAGTCGTCTGTAGACCGTTATCCTACCTAGGCTCATTCGAGTCACGGAACTTGATCCATTGGCCGCGTTTCTGACTGGAGATTTTTAATCGAAAAATCAGGATTATTATGTCTTGCTGTGTGGTTAGGAATCTGTGGTCTATTTTCTAAGGTGATGAAATTCTAATATTATTTCATTTAACATATGTCCACACATAGTAGCGTTAGTTCATTCACTAGCCAACTAGCCAGAGAATGAATACAGTAATCCCCCAGTAAGTTTTTGCCCAAGATGTCCAACTGTGCAAGCGGGAGTGTACGCCTGCCTCAGTTATTATACTGGCATGCAGCGAAATAATAGCGAAACAGAAAAGTGTCTGAATTTAGGGTTAACATACTTTTGAACAAAAGCTGTCAGTCAGGGGTAGGAAAACCGTCACGGATTCCCCAACAGGTTGCCAACGTAACTGGCTAGTGAGCTACAACATTAGAACCACGATAGCACGCTAGCAAATGACGGGGTCCCTGAGCTGACTCCCCGTAGTATTTGGAGGGCTTGACCGAAGATTGCCATGCTTATACACTCAATAGACTCACACAGCAGCATCTTATAGAACTGCATTTGCCACCAATGGATTCGTTCCATTTTCAGTGCGATGACTGAAGCAGTATCACTGTAAAAAGAAAGGCTAGCTAGCTAGCTATATAGCTAATGAGGTCGTTGCAAGTTACGTAGGTGGTCACGTGATCCCCGAAGCAAAGTGTACACAAAGGTTGATTTCAGCATAGTGAACATGGGGAAATCTTGTGCTGCTGTTGCTTGCACCAATAATAATGCCATTCAGTCGTCTGGAAAATACAGCAAAATAAGTTTCCATCAATTTCCACGAAATAGTGAAGCCCTTTTGAAAGAGTGGCTTGTTAAATTAAGAAGAGTTGACCATGGACAGCCTTACAAACCTACAAAACATTCAGTTCTTTGCTCAGAGCACTTCGAGAAAAGCTGCTTCACCTACCAGAAGTTCACAAGTAAGTCAACGGTTTTGTTGCAATAAAAACTGGTTTTAAAGTGAAGATTTAAAGAAATTAGTGTTAAATATATATTCTATACAAATATTAACCTTAAGTCTGAACGCCCTCGTAACGGGGGAAATGAATTTGCATAATAAATACAGCATGTTTCCTAATGGCAACCTTGTCATGCGGCATATCCTCTCAAAGCGAAAAAACTCGGCGAAAAGATCGTAATGACCGTTTTTACCTAAACCGAACACAATTCAAGTACCCAGCAAGTAAATAAGCATCTAGCAAAACATTAAATAAAATAAGTGCTCTATCGCAAGCTTTTCTGCTGAAATTGTGCTATGCATACAAACAATACCTCAAATGAAAAAGGACAGTCCGCAAATTCCAACGATATAAGCCTTGTCATTTTAAATTGTCACCATACTGAAAGAACAGCAGGCATACACTTTAAATGCTCCAGAGATGAGCAAAAAAATTTCTTACCTTTGGTATTTTGTCATAAAAGCTGTTTGTGGGTAAATGTGCGCTTGCTATTGTTTTAGCCAGTCTATCTGCGAGTCCTCTCGCCATTATGCTATGCACTGGAAGACCTCAGCAGTATAATCGCTTAAAATGGTTTGTTTTTTGTATTTTCGCGATAATTAACCGCTAAATATTCAACTGTTGTTTTCAAAGCCGGTTTATGACTGAGAATCCTTGCGTCAATGTGCTCAAATTCAAATACAGCACAGCTATACAAGTGCTAAATTGACCAGTGAATATATAGTCTGTTGAGCTAGTGTCGTGGATAAGGCGGAGCACTTGGACCTGAGGTTCAATATCCCGTTATGCATGCGACCTTTCAGAGCAAGGAAATATTTCTTTGTGTGTAAATAAATAATAATAAATCGATGCATCCCCATTCAATCAAAGCTATCTTCCTGGGTTACTTCGGGGATCACGTGACTTACACTAGGGTTTCTGCATCCAGTGCAACGCCTCCATTTAACATATCCCACGTTATCTAGCAAGCTAGCTAGCTGTCGCTAAATGTGTTTCTACATTTAAGTCCATCATCCACAAGGTAGCTAACAACATTAACGTAACTAATAAGCCAGACGGAAACTGAAGAGTGTCACTAACTAGCCACGTTCGGCTGTATTTGCTGTCGCTCAGAGTAAAGGTTTTTTTTTTTCCGAAAGTAACATCAATTTTACGACGCGATTTAAAAAAAAAAAAAAAAAAAAAAAAAAAGTTGCGCGCCGCAGTGGTATCATTGGCTAATATAAAGGCCAGAGATAAGCTGGGCAGCTGATGAAAATGAGCATTGATGAGCCCACGTATGCTGGCTACAGTAACCAATTAATTCAGCATTCACCGAAGTCAAAATGTAGGGTGATAGTACTTCATATCAAAATGTGCGAGTGTGAGGTAGGAAAATAAAGATCCGTCAGGTTTGCTCTTAAGCTTACGTAATGCAGTGTTATCGTTTGGCTGGTCATACTGCCGTTAACCCCTTAAGCCTGACGCCCCCGGTACCGGGGGTGATGCTTACGCATAATAAATACAGCATGTTTCCAAATCCTAACATTGTAATGCGGCATATCCACATTTCACGAAGAAACTAGGCAAAAAGCTTATGTTGACCATTTTTACCTCAACCGAACGCAATTCAAGCACCAAGCAAGTAAACAAGCATGTAGCAAAACATAGGATAAAATCATATCAGCGCTGAGTTGCTAAAATTTCTCCTGAGTTAATGCTATGCATACAAACGATACCTCAAATGAAAGAGGAAAGTCCACAGAATCCAACGATGTATGCCTTGTCATTTTAAACCGACACCACACTCAAAGAACAGCAGGCATGCACTTTACAGTCTACAGAGGTGAGCAAAGAAATTTCTTACCTTTGATATTTTGTAATAAAAAAACTGCTCGAGGGTAAATCTGCTCTTGCTATTGTTAGCCCAATGTGTCTGTGTTATAAGAAACTAGATCTCTTGAGTCTGAAAGCATGTTTTTCTTCTGGAGCATTGCTGCAAAAATCTCAGCTCCTCAGCATTCAGCCTGCTTGCAATTTATTTTCCTCTCTGTGATCGGCTTGTGATGCTGTCAGTAAAACTTTGCCCCTAGCCATTTGATTATATGGCTTCTTACGTTTCCAACGAGCCCTGAACCAGCTTTATAGCACAAAGCTAGCCTAAGCTACAGCCTTATGTTCCCAGTCGTCAAACCGAGTCCATGGGCCATTCGAATGTACTTAAATAGCGCGACAATATAAACGCTTAACAGGTTTGTTTGTGGTATTTTCGGTATAATTATTCGCTAAATATTCAACCGTCGTTTTGAAAGTCGTTTTCTGACAGAAACGCGTGAATACTGAGGGCACAACAGTACAAACAAAGTGAGTAGCTCGTTTTTTCGACTCATTCTCTGTATTAGCAATTTGAGCGAGGTGACTGTATCAGTTGATATAGTATAGGGGTTGAAACATTGAATTGCGATACAGGCGACTGGGGTTCGATCCCCGGTCAGAGTGGATGTAGGTAGCGTTTTTTCATGTACAAATAATTGATGGGGTTTTTGTTCTTTTTACTTTTTTCCCATTTTTAACCTTCCCGTTGTATTCATAATCTTACTAATTTGCTTTTTTTAAAATAAATAAATAAATAAATCTGCTCCAGAGGAGCCAAATTTCATTTTCTTTATATTTATTGTCTTTGAATGGAATGGTATAGGCTATAGGACTGGCAGAAATAATAATTTAAAAAATATTTCTGAATTCAAAAAATTAAAAACTGGCAGTATTTGGGTGGAATGTATGCCTGTAGTGACATGTAAGTGAAATTAGATGAGTTTTACAGTATAATATCTGAGAAATCTGATTTGGCACACAAGGTACCTGAATTGCCAATTTGGAGAAGCCACCTAGACATTCCTCTCTAATTGTGTTCTGATTTACTTGATTGGAATAAACTTTGGCACAGATAATGGTGAGATTCTGTGCTGTAAATTTTTAGAGGTTTCAGACTGCAACTGATTAATTTTACCAGGGATCGAAGTAAAACTTTGTTTGGTGCAAAATGAGGTCTTTGATTTATACTGTGTTCCATCTTCATTTACTCTAAGTGACATATACACTGATTTTTACACCGTGGCAGAAATCCCAAATGGTTTTACCTTTATTATGATACCAAGATTATTCAAATGGATCAAATAGTTGCCGAGATATACTCATTTCATTTTGAGCTTGCCATTTTCGAAAAAGGACTCAGGGCTTAAGGGGTTAATGGGACCTGGCTAAGGTGCGTACAAGAGCTAAGCCGAGCACCCGCTCGCACTCTGGGGGGATACTGATATTCAGTGAGCCAACCGCTGCAACTTCACAGCGGTGTACAGCACTACTGCCTCACAGATACGAACAACGTTCGTCTCGGAACCGCTTCACGAATGTAAACAGCGTTCAACCCGCCACCGCAAGCAACTTGGCTGGATCCATTCCTTTACTAGGACAGATATGACCCCCGCATCTCGGCCTTAGCGAACCATGACGCATCGAGCTGAGTTTGCTTTTTAGTAGAGTATGGAACTCGAAGCTAGCTTGGCTTGGTAGCTGCGAGCTTAGAGGGCGGGTTTCAGCAAACCGGCTCCATTCGGCCCGCCCACTGGGCTCGCGTCAGCTCCAGCAACGGCCCACCTTTTTGCCCATTTTTGGATTAGCTGGGAGGTAGGCGGAGTCAAATAAGTGCCAAGATGGCGACCAAATTTGCTTCAAAATTGATATTCAGAAACCTATGGGTGACGTCACGGAGGCTTCGTCCATGTTTTATACAGTCAGCGGTACTAACTCGCCAAACCTACGTTCTGAAAGTCAACAATAGCTTGTTTCCCTAAAAAAAAAGTTCAGCATCTGATAATTAAATTATTTCCGCATTGTTGTTTTGACTTAACCTATGGGCAATTCCGCCAATTAGTAAACCTGTAGGTGGAATTTTCAACATAGTGCTACACATCTCTGTAATACATCAGTTGAAAGGTTTATAGCCCTGTTTTTCAAAACCAATGAGTAAACCTGAGTGGAAGATATATATTTATGTAAATATCAGTTTTTGTAAGATGGAATAAAGGAGTCTGGATATCCCTGATTGATGCATATTTAAATAATTGTATTTTTTCTATCTAAGATTAGCATTGTTGCAAATTTTTGTTGGAGTGATTTTTACATAAGGCCCTAGTATTTATTGCATTGATTAAAAAATCAGTTCGATTCAAAATAAAAAATTAATTTGCATACTAAGTACACACTTTTCACATGTACGTCCGACACCAAAAATGATTCTTTATAACTGTCCCATCAAAATGCACTGTCAAACTAACTTGATATCCTGGATTAAATGTGTATATAATGTCTTTATTACAATGGAGTAGTTTATTGTCATCAGGTATTTGCAACATGCTGAGAATACTGGTGTCAAATTTTGTACGTCCAACACCGTGCACGTCCGACACCACAGTTTCCAACAGTTTAAAGCTCGTGGACACTGTATTTGGTAACAAGAATGGTTATTACTTTCATACCACCAGTTCTGGAATTGGAGGAAAGCATTTCATAGGGATAGGAAAAGGAATAGGAACTGATCAGCTGCCATCTGATAGCTGGAATAGGAACTATGTTGTGCGATTATATCTTCTTTTTGCCATCACCTTTGTGCTGGAGGGAAGTTTGATTTTGAAATTCCACAGATTTTAAGACATTGGACTTGGAAAAAAGGTGAGTACAAGAAAGTATATGTGTCCAAATTGTTGGTTATAAATCATGGCATATGAACATCTGGTAGCTATGTGGAACTCTAGGTCATTTGGAGCTTCGCGGCGCGTCCTCCGATGCATATCACAACTCGGCTGGATTGTGCTACGGTAGTCAAAATGGGTGTATTGCTTTTTCTGGTACTCATGTTTTGGTTGCGTCCTTGTTGGGAAGTCTTATATTGATGACATGGTTCACACATTTGCACACAAGTGCCATTTTGAATTTTTCGATTTGATAAACGGGAACCAACTGAATTTTTCACACAAACATTTTGTTTGAGTTTGTGCTCACGAAAGCAACAATCGTTTTATTGAATGGAAGTAAAATAATCATTGAAACCTGTAATATATTCATTTTTATATATTTCCCCATCAGTGTGCTGAATGTGAGCGATTGATTGATCAAGTAGTGAGTGATATTCGAGTCTAATCGCAGCACTTCTTTCGAAGCTTCGCTTATCCAGAAGTAAAAATGCGGTTTTGCTGACTTGGGGCGCGCATATTAACGCTGCTCTTGTGAAAATAAAACTGTTTACTACCAGTGGCATTACCAGAATGCAGGTTAACACTCAACCTATTTCCAAGTGAGAATAGGGAAATTGTTTGAATTAATTTATTGAGCAAAGTGTTATGTATTCAATAGGACAAACTGAATATTTGAAACCAGTTGTGTTTAATTCCCGCAGTGTTATTAATTTGTTGAGTTACCTTACTTATCAGCCAACTTTCCAAGGTTTGAAGTTGTGTTTTGTTCATTATATGGGGATCGAGTTGGCTTAAAATAACATTTAGACCGTACGTCCAACACCAAAAAAGGTTTATTTTTTTAGTCACCTACTCATAAATCCACTTGCAGAGGTTTGAATGTGGTATTTTGTTCATTAAGATATAAAGTTTAAAATATGTTTGTTGGATACGAGGATCCAGTTGATGTAAAGTTACCTTCTGACCTTGTACGTCCGACACCAAAAATGGTTTGATATGTTACTTTTTTAGTAACCTTACTCATAAATGTACTTGTGGAGGTTTGAAGTTGTGGTATTTTGTTCATTTTATATGATAAAGTTTAAAATACATTTGTTAGAGATGAAGATCCAGTTGAATTTTAAATTGCATTCAGACGCCGTACGTCTGACACCAAAAAATGTACGCCCGACACTGTGTTTAGTGGTACGTTACAGGCCCATAATGAAAAGTATGGATTTCTTTATGTAATCCTGTTTTAGTGTACTGTCTTGGGGAATCAGTCATGGATTAATAATTGGAAAAAGTTTAAACACTTCACAGAGATCCTAAAACAAATCATGTACATGTCATTAAAGCCATTTGTCTGAGTACGTCGGACACCAAGGTATTTTGGAGCAACATCTCCTACACTACGATGAGGAGCTATACCCCTGCATACCAGACGATTGCCATAACCAAGATGTGTAATCTGCCCAAATGACAGCTATCTCCTCACTTCACTGTGCTCTTTATTGACCTATGAAGTGTCTGAAATGTATGTCCGACACCACTGAACTGCCCTTAACCACTAAACTGGTAACATCATTTGTGATAATTAATATGACAGTACTTACAGACAAACGCAAACTCCTTCACCGTCTCCATTGTAGCACACTGACTTTCGCGGTCCAGCGAAGCGCAATGATTGATTGGTTGACTTTGGTTGTCAACTTCCGGCGAAGTGATGAACCGTTGTTCAGTTCTTCCCTACACAGTTTGCAGTTCCCTTTAAACTGAACGTTCTTTGCTCCCTTTGGTTTGGAATCTTACTTAACATGGCTGACCACCCTGACCAGTCCACTTCACAGGGAACTACAGGGCAATCGGAACGCACCCAGAGATAGCCTGCCCCTCCCTCCCATAGTTCCCTCCTTCCCATGCTTCCATAACTGTCAACTCTTGTCGGTGATTGGCCAGGACGCTTTGTTATGTTATGGGGCACAGCCTGTGCCCCTTGTGTTTATTTGGAGTTTGTGACGCCAGTGCGGTCTTCAGAGCCTGGGGTTTTTTTTGCAGTGAATTTAGGGGCAGGCAGCTAGCGGATCGTGGGGAGATGTCGGCGAATTGAGACAAGAATATAATCATGCAGAAAGTAAACAAACTTGCATAGTGCACCTTTTAAGTTTAAGAATGCTAAATAACAGCGCATGCCAGGAGAACGCTGCGCGGGCACTATCAATCAATCTCGCCAATTCTCCAGCGGGCACTAATTTGATGGTGATGGTTGCTGTCGGACCGGGGGGATGGCAGATGCTTTTTATTTTTTTTTAGCGGGGGGTGGGTTGTTGGTTACTGTAGGACCAGGGCGTGGGGTTGATGCTTTCTACTATAGTCATTATGTGAGCAGAGGGGACATTACAGTCCCAAAATGTAGTCAGTTTAATATCGACGATAGCTAAAATCACATCCGGGATGATATACCTGTCATCTGCTCAGCATCTGATATAGACTGATAAGTGACAGAAGCAAACCGTTAATGTTGAAGCAACCCTGCGTATTTCAGAAAGTACTTAACACCATCTCGCGCAACTAGGCAATGGGCCATATTGAACGATCTTTTGTCATAAAATAATGGACTGGGAAAATCACACTATCCAACACAATAACAGCGCATACCTCTGGGCGAAGGGCGACAGTTCGTCATTCTCGGGCGACGTCACATCATTATCACGCAACAGTTGAAGCAGGCGACAACTAATTTGGGGGAATAAAACCTCATTTATCTCGTCTTTGAAAACAAAAATTCCACATTTTTGTATTTTACAATATTTATTTACTAATAATGTTTGTATAAAACAGCATTATGATTTAGCTCTGAGTTTCCCTTTAACTGCTTGCTTATTATCCCCCGCCGCGCGTTTAGCGCGAAGCGGGGGATATAGCATTGGGCTCCGTCCGTCCGTCTGTCCGTCACGTCCGTCACGTCCATCCGTACGAACACATATCGTACGGACGGCGGGGGATATTGCAATGTTAGTGGCAAACACTTGTTGATTAAACCATAGGTGCGACATTACATTAAATTGCTTCGTATGCGATCGCGTATGAAGTTACTCTTTACATTAGATTGCCATCCAACCAGCGAGCTTGTTACCGTTAACTAAGGAAAATCTTGGTAGGTATTAATAGTCATATTAAAGCGACATGATCTGGTTTTTGCCCTAACTTAACTGTCTACCTGTACTATGCATTAACTTATCTGACATGATTTCTAGTGCTTTTGTGTGTCTGTATTGCTAGATTATTGGGACCTTATTAGCTTGCTAGCTAGCTCATCCGCAATAGCTGTTACAGCTAGCTGGAGAAGGTGGGGTGAAAACGAAATCAAACGAAATAGTCTACATATAACGATTATTTACCAAGATTTTCCTTAACTAGCTAGTTTGCAATATGGCTATAATCTAAAAAGTAACACAGTACGCGATCGCAGAATGAAGTGGCTGAAAGTGACAGGCATAGATATATATATAGAATACTAGATTGCGCATAGGGTTCGCTCAAGTGAAGCATCTGGATATACACCCGGAAGTAAAGTTAGCACGTAGACTCCCATTCATTTTCAAAAAGACTTGCGTGCGAGTCGGTGTTATTTTGGTATCGCTGTAGCGTTTGCTTTTAGTCAGCGGTCTTTTGAAGTCTGTGAGATGGCTAATTAGCTTGTTAGCACGAAAACGCGATTTTTTCAATTAAAGTAATAAATTCGCGTTCCTACGTTAACTTACGCATGAAACTATTTATTACAGCCCTTCGAATGAATATTGCCGCAAAACGCAGCCGCACATCTCGGCATTTCAGCGATTATATTAACTTATTTGAAATTTGCCTCGTAGGAAACCATTCATTTTTATGAAGAAGTTGGGTGTATCAATATGGCGGCCGGGTGCTTCACTTTGTGTAATGTAAATATGATGTCATCAGCAATCTAGTGTTATAAATATATATATATCTATGGTGACAGGTCTCTGACCTAACCGCGTGCTAATGTCTAGTTAACCAAAACTTTTAATCAGCCTTGAAGGAGGTGGTGTGGGTGTGGCGCGTAACCTCGTAGAAAGGAAAGCTTCCTACGCGGGCATGGTGTTGGCGGTGAGCCGTGCAGCCGTGATTTGCACGGCCAATGTCAGAAAAACACGGCCTGTTTTCTGGATGACGGCTTACTTCCAGGTCGTGCACAACATGGCAAGAAATTACGTTGCTAAAACCGGTTCAACGAACAATTTTATTTCCGACTGATATCGCAACGACTGGTTTATTGATTTATTTTTGCAGCCAGCATGCCACTGCTGCCAAATCGCCAGCCAAGTGCTGATTGCTCCAGCACTGAACACTTCGCCAAACGGGCTGATTTGCGTACTCGAAGAGCCATCGGAACACCCCGACATTTTTTTTTTTTTTGTGAAAATCGGCGCAGCAGCACGCATGCTCTGTAGCCTGGGAATAGAGTGGGCGCGCCAACCGACCTTCGTGACCCGCGAAATGGTCAAAATATTTACAAGTTATTATCTCTCAGAATGGAAGAGTGAAAGTGCGAGGATTCTCGTGTTGATCTTGGTGACAGGAAAAAAAAAAATCACGAAACGATTCTTCAGTTTTTCTCTGAGACTAAGGTGAGTATTTTTCTATTATCTTCACAAAATGCGAGTTTTGTAACAGAGGTCGCGAAGAGCCAGTCTGTGATAGGCCATCAACAAACCGTGGCACACGCGTTTTTGTCTGTATAGAAGGGATGGCTACGGGTGTTATGTTTTTCTAGATCGACTAATAACCTGAAATACTCTAGGGTGGATCGAATCCTCGCAGAATGAAGACTACTTTGAAAACGCATCTTCAAGACCAAAATCATTGTTCAGTAATATATCCGATGCATGGCAAAATGCTTATTTTCAATCTGAACAGGCACAGTTGCCATTTGATGTAAAAAATGTATTCAAAACTGACAAAACGTTGTCACAATAAAAGCATTAGCCAATATGATAGACCTATAAATATAGGTAACGCAAAGGCGTGAACCATAGAACGTAGCTCGTGATCTTCTCCTTTCAGATGGGATCACAGCGGCCTCTTGTGCTACTGAACGCTGTCATACTACTCCGAATCTACATTTTCACCTTTTCCGACGTTGGATTCAATTACCATGGTATTACTGAAATAGACTCGCAGTCTATAGAAAAACCAACTGTAAAGAGAATGAAACTTAATTTCATGTATATTAGCCTACTTGTAATTTGAATGTGACCAAAATAAAAAAAAAAATTGTTCCTGCAAGACATTTGTGCAGAAAATGCCGAAATGAAAACGGTCAATTCGGACGCTTTAAGTGACCCAATTATCGTGTTAGTGGAGGAGGAACAGGCAGTGAGTGGGTCGTGTTCAAATTATAATTTAATGGATCTATACATCTTCGGGTACATTTCGGCTGTAAAGCCGTAGGCCTATTCATATTTCTTTGCCGATCTCGGTCTTTCCTTCCCTGAAATCTGACGTTATCGTGTGAACAAAACAAAAGAAATGGGAAAAAAAAAGAAAAACGCGACTGGCGACAAAAAATTATAATAAATGGAAGAATTGATTTTAAAAATAGCACTACAAGTGTAGTGCAAGATCATTAAACTTTGATTGGCATAATTTGCAATGTTCCTGATTGGCTTCATTTTTTACTAAGTACTTCACGTACTTATCAGTGCATAGCTTTTGTAGCCATAGTGAAATAGTTATGTCTGATCTTCGAGCTACTACAGGCGGGCTCGGGGCTTGCACGTAAAAGAGCCAATCAAAAGAGATTTTCAACGCAACTCAATCTAGGTCGCTTGCACCAAATTACATCAAGAGTAAGCTGAGGTGCCAACTCTCTCTGGAAAGGCTTGATCAGTTGATCAGACTATCGTTTGACAAAGGTCCTACAGAGTATTTTCATTTCCAGTAGGCCCAAGAGATTTACATGGAAAATCCTCACAGATGGTATTGAGTTACGTACTTAGAATGGTCTTGACTGGTTAGCACAACCAAGTCACTTACCCAATTGTAGTACATTACAGGTGTATGAGATGTTTTTGTTTCAATAGGATACACAGAGAGTACAAAATAGTTAGATGCATGACTAAATCATAATGAAATACATACCTACCTAGTCTCTCCAATTAAGAGATTTCATACTTTGTTTGTGTATGTCCTACTTTGCTTTCTGTCTAGGCTATACAATAAAATTGTGTTGCTTACTTCTACTACCTGCGTTTATGATGTGTAGAATTTATGTTCTTTTGAGGTAAGTTGCACATAAAATTACAAATTTTTTGCCTGGCTAAAGGCCGCTGTTGCCGGCTACATATTGCACACCCTGTAATTGTGTTTGCACACCCTGTTACTCATTTTCTGCCTAATACTCTGTACGCAGGCTGCACGCAGTGGGCATGTTCTAAACTTGTTTTCAGCCAATCGGAGTCATCAAAACTCCCGTCTGCCACAGGCCCCTCAGCAGCTGCAAGTTGTGCTGCTGGTCACATGCTTAGTGAGAGCCAGTCTGAGTATTCTTGAGTCAGTTCAGATGAGGATTATAAATTTGCTACCGGGCCAGCCCAGAGACTGGAAGGGAGCAACTCTAATTGCGACATTTGCCCTGGCTTTGTATTTTGCCAGCGCGATTTTAGAGCTTACCAGCATGAAATCGCTGGCCGCTCCCATGTATTTTTGTCGCTGTGTGTCATTCTCTTGCTGGAAAGTCCAGCAACGGCCCAGTCCCAGCCTTCTGGAGGAGGCAACCAGATTGTCAGCCAAAATATCCTGATACTTGGTGGAATTAATTATGCCATTAATCTTAACCAGTGCCCCTGGACCTCTTGAATTAAAACGGCCCCATAACATGACAAACCCACCATCATATTTCACCATGGGTATGAGGTGCTTATATTTGGATGCATCTCTGTTTCGACACCAAACATGCCAAAGCTGTATCTGACCAAAACGTGCAATTTTGGGCTCATCTGACCATTGCAGCTTGTTCTAGTCATAACTGAAATGACGTTGGGCAAACTCCAAGCACTTGCTTTCGTGTCTTATGGTCAGAGAATGCTTTCTACTGGCAACCCTTCCAAAGAGCCTGTGGTAGTGGAGGTGGCACCTGATAGTGCTTTTTGAAACCTAGCAAACCCAAGTTGCCATCAAGGCCTGCATTTCCTTCACAGTGGGAAATTTGCTTCTCTCACCATCCTCCTCAGTTTCCTGGGGGACAAAATGCAGTTGTGTCCTTTGCCCTTGAGGTTTTCAACAGTTCCACATCTTTGGAATTTTTTTAAATGATTTCCCTGACAGTGCTCAGTGGCATATTCAATCGTTTGTGAATCTTCTTGTAGCCATTACCATAATTATGAAGGTCTATGACCATCTGCCTCCGTTTAACTGACGGTTCATTCGGATATTATTCTCACAAAACATTGATCCAATACACACCCCAATTCCAATGAAGTTGGGACGTTGTGTAAAACATGAATAAAAACCAAATACATTTGGTTTGCAAATCCTTTTCGACCTACATTCAATTGAGCACACTACAAAGACAAGATATTTCATGTTCAAACTGATAAACTTAATTGGTTTTTTTTTTTTTTTTTGGAAATATTCACTCATTTTGAATTTGATGCCTGCAGCATGTTCCAAAAAAAAAAGCTGGGACAGGGGCATGTTAACCACTGTTACACTACAAGCCAGAAGTTTGGAAGCGAGGCCAATACAGGTAAAAAATTTGGAAGCAACTTCATTATTGTTCACAATGCCTTTTTTAAAAACCAGTATGAAATCTATGGATTTTGGGATGTATTTACTGCATGAGTAGACTTTTCTTTCATTGATATGCACCATTTTCCTGTATTTAACTTCAGGTACTGTATACATTGATGTTACCAGACCATTGCTGAATTAATGTTAACAAAAGAAAGGAGGGGCTTAGTTTTTGGGTTGAGAAGATTTGCAAAAGTCACAACTTCAGTGAAAAGTAAAAAACAGATCACAGTTTGCATTATTCACTTTATGTCATGGTTTACAGCGGCACTAGGACCATGGGCCTTGTAATAAGGGCCTGATAATTTGAATAAAAATGTATTCTGAGAAGTGACTCTTTATATCATAATCATGTTTATTTTGTTGCAAAGTATGCCAATGAGACTATGATCTTTTTTGTACAAATTTGATCTTGCTTCCAAACTTTTGGCCTGTAGTGTACATCACCTAAATCAATCAAAAAATCAATCAAAACTTTATTTGTAGAGCACTTTTCATACAATAAAATTGTAGCACAAAGTGCTTTACACACACAAATTTAAAAAAAAAATACAGAATCCCCCCGCCTCCCCCCCCTTCCAACTCCAACCCCCCACCCTTATTGCTGTTCTACCGAAGCACTCACTCATGCAAATGTAGCTGTGAATATAAGAATAAAAAGAATGCTACTGAGCACGGAAGAACCTGGGAGGAAACGCTGTCTTAGGGAGCTGTCTGAATCAAGAGGCGGATGACGCTCCCAGGAACCTGGCCGCTAACATAGAGTCACACCGCGACCCTTGGCAGGGGGAAGGGCCAAGCACCACCTCATTAAGGTGATGGTATGGACCTCCACCCCACCGGGGGGGGGGCAAGCCAACGCCGCAGGAGCTAGAACCAACAGCCAAGCCCGATGCAGAGGCTTTAGCAAATCTAAGCTAAAATAAATAACAATAATAAAATACAGAAGAACAGAATTAAATCAATTATTAAATTAATTAAAGCGTATGCAGTACATGAGGTAAGAAAAACATACTAAAAGTAGAGCTAAAAACAATAATAAAAAGAATCTAAGTTTCCTAAAAGCCCAGTTATAAAAATCAGTAAAATAATGAAAACGGACACTAGTTAAAAGCCAAATTAAAAAGGTGGGTCTTGAGCCTGCTTTTAAAAATCTCAACGTTCTCTACGGCCCTCAGGTTCTCTGGCAGGCTGTTCCACAAACGTGGGGCATAATGCTGGAAAGCTGCCTCACTGTAGGTTTTTCTGTTAACTCTGGGAATGACTAAGAGGCCGGTGCCGGAGGATCTCAGGGTCCGCGAGGGTTCACAAGATAAAAGCAAATCTGAGAGATAAATGATGCAAGACCATTGAGTCATTTAAAAACCATTAAAAGGACCTTAAAATCAATCCTGAAACACACAGGAAGCCAATGCAATGATTTTATAATCTTTTAAAACCTTTCCTTTAAACAACACTCGATAAATGTTTGGAAACTGAGGACACTAATTGAAGAAGCTTTGTAACTGGAATTCTTTCCAATTCTTGCTTGATGTGCGACTTCAGTTGCTCAACAGTCCGGGATCTCCGTTGTTGTATTTTCCACTTCATAATGCGCCTCACATTTTCAATGGGAGACAGGTCTGGACTGCAGGCAGGCCAGTCTCTTTAACTACGAAGCCGCACTGTTTTAACATGTGCAGAATGTGGCTTGGCAGTGTCTTGCTGAAATAAGCAGGGACGTCCCTGAAAAAGTCGTTGCTTGGATGGCAGCATATGTTGCTCAAAAACCTGCATGTACCTTTCAGCATCAATGCTGCTTTCACAGATGTGCAAGTTACCCATGCCGTGGGCACTAACACATCCCCATACCATCACAGATGCTGGCATTTGAACTTTGCGCTGATAACAATCTGGATGTTCCTCTTTAGCCTGGAGGATCTGACCGCCATGATTTCCAGAAACAATTTGAAATGTGAACTCGTCAGACCACAGCACGCTTTTCCACTTTGCGTCAGTCCATCTCAGATGAGCTTGAGCCCAGAGAAGCCGGCTGCATTTCTGGGTGTTGTTGATATATGACTTTCGCTTTGTATGATAGTTTTAACTTGCACTTGTGGATGTAGCGATGAACTGTGTTAACTGACAATGGTTTCCCGAAGTGTTCCTGAGCCCACATAGTAATATCCTTGAATGATGTTGGGCACTTCCATGGTGACTCGTGTCACATTTTGTGCATTTCCAAATTTATATTTTGGCCTGTACCTTATAATGATGCATGTTTGAACCCTATCGTGTGTGCTGGAAGGTGTTGGTAAAAGTTATGAAAAGGAATGAACAAATTTTCATTTGTTTTCATAACACGGCTTTAATTACTAATTATAACGTGACTCGCAATACATGAAAAGGACAACACAAAAAAACACATCGATATTAGCTGCAGTTTCTCCTAAAAGTGTACAAGATAGAAAATAATTAACACACTCAGTGCTCATACGACTAAATGTGGTTTTAAAGTGTACTGAAGGGAATTAGAATTTTACAACCAGTAAGAAGAGATATTATGTAATGAGCATGACTCGCTTTACTGTGACTCGCGTGACACATTGTCTAGTATCATTTCAATGCATATAAAATAAAGTAAAATACAGGGCAAAGTTAACCACCAGTAAAAAGATCTTTCCATGTCTAAACACGAATGATGAAAAAATATGAGCATTGTAGGGCAAAAATTCTGCATTTTATCAGTTTGTATACTCAGACCTGGCATTATTTCAGGTAATTTTGTTGGTCAGTCAATGAATGAACACCTCCTTATGGGTAGGTGCAGTAGTTACAAACACATCGTCAGATGAACAATGTAGGACTGTAATGATTATACTCTGAAACACTAAACAAAACAAGTTTTTTTAACCCCTTTTTGCAGAAGCCAAATATGACTATTTATGTGTTACCCTATTTGAGGCTTTATAATTAAATATTCAAGGTTCACAGAGGGGGCAAACAGCTTAAATGAAACAAGACACTTGTTGCATTAGAATTTTATCGCATTTCAGTTTCTCTTCGTAATTTTAGTTCAGAGGAAGGGCCACAAACACAAAAAGTCATGAAAATTCAGGTGTGAAATTATTTTAAAAAATACTGAGAATTGAAAAATGGCTGGGAGTGAAAACAATGCATTTCCAGGATCATAAACTCCTTTGCCACAAGTGTACTTAATTTGAGTGTGATTTTTAAAAAAAAATATCTGCAGTTTATGAGCCAAATAAGCTCTTAAAGTGGCTCCCCAAGCTGTCAGAGCCCTTAAAATTATGCACTGCCAAATCATAAAATAAACATATGTTAAAGGATACACGAAGGCGACCGTGAAATGTAGCCAGAACGATGGATTGGTGTTTAAAATGTCCACAAGTAGAGTCAAATATTTTTTGTGTTTTTTATGAGAACAGAATTATTTTTTGAAACTGCATATAGCATCGATTTTGGCCGAATGAGATGGCTGCCATGACAGAAAGTTCGGACTGGCTTTAGCCAATGCAACGCATCACAACAGGCACGTGATTTTAAGGAAGTGACGTCTGATCACTTTAGCTTCAGCTGAGAAAGAACAAGAAGACTGCCGAACAGTATGGTCAACCCTCATACCATGTTGATTCACAAGCAAAATAGTATTGTGAGCAGTTGAGTGTTTCGTGTTAAAACAAGATGCCTACTTGTTGGGCCTTTGGCTGTCAAAATATAGCCGGCAGGAAGAATAACAAGGCCGTCTCTGGCTCTCCCCTGGCAGAGGGAATGAGACTCAGTTTCCATCAATTTCCGTGGTCAAAGCCGGAACTGCTGAAAGGATGGTTACATAATATCGGGAGAGAAGGAGCCATGCCAGGAAAAAAGCCAATACTTTGCTCGGTCCATTTCCTGCACGAATGTTTCGAAGACGATAAGTATACGAAATCGTGGGTTGAACTCCGAGACGAACGAAGGCCAGGAAGAGGCACCTGAAGGAGGATGCCGTCCCCACGGAGTTCGTTCATCGGCGTGCCCCAAAGGCTAGATCAGCAACACTTTCAAGACTACAGAAATGTGAAAGTAGCCAACTACTGAGCGAGGTAATACTTTACATGAGTTTTGCCAGGATTCTGCACAATGTACTTGAAGTTAAAAGTCATAGTGGGACTGGCTGGGGAATGAATGAGCATGAAATTATCCAGGAAGTGTCGAAATATGGGTATTGGGTAATACATCAATTATGTATGATGGTGCTTGTCTTGCTGATAATTTCGATTTGATTAAATAATAGGTCAGAATGATAAGTACATGTAACAGTGTATACTGTATTGTTATTTCTGCTTTGCTGGCATATATAATCTGACATGACAAGGGCCAGCTGTCACAGCACGAGAGTTGTAATGTATGTTACATCACTGCTGGAGGATCAAACCGCTAATATGGCGTCCGCGTAGGGCTCGATTGCATCGTTTTTTATCTGTTTTGTACTTGGTCAAAAAAAAAATGCAAAAAATATTGGATTTACTTTTCAGACTCTGGTAACATATGTCTATCATTGTACCGTTACGTATGTGCTGCCTTGGTGTATCCTTTAAATGCAAATCAACTTTTGACTCATGAAGTTCAATGTGAATATGATTTCCTCACAGAATTGGCATGATTTTATCAATATTGGCATGGATGGACATCAGTAGTGACCAGTGACCTCTCTTAACCAAAAACATGCCTTTTGTCCATGATACATTTTAGAGTTTTGTCCATTTTTTTAAACAAAGCCGCATCAGCAAGCACACATACTCATTAAAGGAACTTCTTATTTTACGGTCAGAGCCCTGCGACGGAAAGCTTGCCATTTACAATTGCGATCATCCAAGCGAAACGTAAGCTTGTATAAACGCTTTTCACACCCTAAAAGGAGCAAGTATAACTGACTAGCACAGTAAAATCTGAAATATACCTCATTTTAACAAAACAGACATTCAACTATCGGGAAAAAGCGGGCAATGTGCTGCGCTAGACCGAATCAGTGCAACAAAGGTAAAAGGGGGTAGGCAATGCTGCCCTCTGTACAGTTCTATCAGCTAACTGATCCACTAGATATACAACCCAAATTCTGAAATTATTTGGACAAAGTGTAAATTGTGAATAAAATCAAAATGCAATGACTTTCAAATCACACCAGCCAGTATTTTATTCACAATAGAACAGAGATATCATAGCAAATGTTGAAACTGAGAAATTTTACAATTTTATCCACAAAATGAGCTCATTCAAATTTGATGGCTGTTAGAGGTCTCAAAAAAGTTGGGACAGGGGCCTGTTTACCATGGTGTAGCATCCCCTCTTCTTTTGAACTCAGAGTGGAGGCGTCTGGCCATTGAGGAGGCAAGTTTCTTGAGTTTCGCCATTGGAATTTCATCCCACTCTTTTTTAATACAGATCTCAAATGTGTTTTTCAAAAAATTCAAAATTGCGGAAAATCTAATATGGCGGACCTGAGGGTTCCTTATGGGAAAGTTGTAGAGTTTGAACCGAGGAATGTCTGTACCAAGTTTCGTGTAAATAGGACTTACAGCGTAGGAGTTATGATCTTAAAAGTGAAAAACTGTTTTTCTTGAATTATAGCGCCCCCATCAGGCCAATTGAGTTAAAAATGCCTTGGGCAGCATTTACACACAACTTCCAACCAATGTGCAAAATTTCAGCTCTCTACCATTTACCATCTCATGGGAATTTGCTAAAACATTTCTGAAGAAGAAAAGAAAGAATAAATATAGCCGCAAGTGGCAATTCCGGGGTTCAAGCCAAGCAAAACCGTTAGTAGTTGAAAGCTTTAACAGCTTAATTAACAAATGTTGCTACTAAACCTGGCCATGTTGCCCTTCAAGTGACGGAAATTGACTGGGGTCTGTGTATCACCCAAATACACTTTGAAGCCAAAGATGAATAAAATCTGTCAAAACCTTGAGATTTCGTGCTAACAACCAACGGGACGTGACAGACGGACGGCCGAACGGATGGACTGATGGAGCTGAATACTATGGGCCCTATCTTACGCCAGAGTCCCTAAACCCGTTATTTGGGGATTTAGCATTGCGTAAGAGGCGTTCCCCCGCGTAAGTTGCTATCT
Organism: Gymnothorax javanicus; assembly: GCA_029692085.1. Classification (NCBI taxonomy): domain Eukaryota; kingdom Metazoa; phylum Chordata; class Actinopteri; order Anguilliformes; family Muraenidae; genus Gymnothorax; species Gymnothorax javanicus. Next base: position 54,282,813 of record CM056196.1, read on the forward strand.
TGCACACCTGCCTATATCCCTAAAACACCAGCGCTACCCGTTATATTATGCATAGGCGTGGTTTGGGCGTTACGCCAGTTAAACCAATCAGTGTGCCAGGTGCCACCGCCTTTCGGAGCAGGCTGCGCTATCCCAAATCTTCAAACCGAAACCCGTGATGGAGAGAGGAAGGTCGCCACGTTTCTCCATTGACGAAGTTAAATTGCCCGTGCATGAGGTCAAATCCAGTCAGGGGAGGATCTGTTTTTGTTAAGTTAATCATGAATTGTATTATTATTATTATTATTATTATTATTATTATTACTTGACATTGACAAATTGTTTAATGTTTGGTATGTAGTAAAAAAAAAAAAAAATCAAGCCTACCCCTTTTGTGATGGAAACTTCAAAAAAAAAAAAAAAAAAAAAAAAAAAAAGCCATGCACTTCCAACTCCCTCTCCCATCTGAAATGAAGCATAGAACAAAATCCCATTTTAGAAAAAATAAAATTAGGTATATGCTCTGGCACTCAGCGACGTAACTTTTTTTATCCCCAGCGAGAGCGGCATTTCAGAACTCTTCAGCGAATGAAGGTAATTCTGGTGACAAGTCGGGTTTCGTCCGTTTACATTTTCCAATCGGACAGTTGTCTATTTTTTTTACAGCAAGTTGCGTGACCGTGCTGCAAAAAACAGGTGTACATACTTGTCGCCAAATTACCTCCATTCGCAAGAGAGTTCTGAAATGCCGCTCTCGCTGGAAAAAAAATTTCCGTTGCTGAGTGCTAATGCATAGGGCTCTTGTGAAAGCCCAAATGCGGGTAGCGCGTGGTTTTAAGACCCGCTACACGCTTTCCCTAAAGTGTGTGGTCAAGATAGCAATTTTAGGGAAAGCGCATAAACACGCCCACGGGCACACCTCCAGGGGCAAATAAGGGATTAGACATAATGCATAGCGGGTAGTGTGGCCGCAAGATATCGTTTAGGGATAGTGGAAGCTGCTAAATGCGTAATTCACGGGTTGCGGGTAGTGGCAACGGGTAAGGCAGTGTGAAAGATAGAGCCCTATGTCCCCCAGCCCTAATACACCTTGACACCAAAGATGAATGGAATCGGTCAAACCGTTCTTGAGATATCTTGTTGACAAGGTATTTGTCGTGGTAAAATGGTTGTAATGACCTTGAGAATAATGCCCAGGTCACATTAATCGAGTGGGCTGTGAGCACCCCCCTAATATTCCTAGAGACCAAAGATGAATGGAATCGGTCAAATCGTTCTTGAGACATCGCGTTCACAACAAACGAGACATGATGGATGGACGCAGCTGAATACTATATCCCCCGCCCCAATACACCTTGAGACCACAGATGAATGGAATCGGTCAAACCGTTTTTGAGATATCGCATTCACAACAGACTGGACGGACGGACGGCTGGACAGATGGAGCTGAATACTATGTCCCCCGCCCCTAATACACCTTGACGCCAAAGATGAATGGAATCGGTCAAACCGTTCTTGAGATATCATGTTGACAAGGTATTTGTAAGTGGTCAAATGGTCGTAATGACCTTGAGAATAATGGCAAGGTCACGTAAATCGAATGGGCTGTGAGCACTCCCCTAATACATCTTGACACCTAAGATGAATGGAATCAGTCAAACCGTTCTTGAGATATCGCGTTCACAACAAACGGAACGGGATGGATGGATGGCCGGACGGATGAAGCTGAATACTATGTCCCCCGCCCCAATACGCCTTGACACCAAAGATGAATGGAATCGGTCAAACCATTCTTGAGATATCATGTTCACAAGGTATTTGTAAGTGGTCAAATGGTCGTAATGACCTTGAGAATAATGGCAAGGTCACGTAAATCGAGTGGGCTGTGAGCACCCCTCTATTACACCTTGACACCAAAGATGAATGGAATCGGTCGAACCTTTCTTGAGATATCATGTTAACAAGGTATTTGTAAGTGGGCAAATAGTCGTAATGACCTTGAGAAATAATGCCAAGGTCACGGAAAGCGACTGGGGTCGGCGTATCACACCAGTACACCTTGACACCAAAGATGAATGGAATCGGTCGAACCTTTCTTGAGATATCATGTTGACAAGGTATTTGTAAGTGGTCAAATGGTCGTAATGACCTTGAGAATAATGGCAAGGTCACGTAAATCGAGTGGGCTGTGAGCACCCCTCTATTACACCTTGACACCAAAGATGAATGGAATCGGTCGAACCTTTCTTGAGATATCATGTTAACAAGGTATTTGTAAGTGGGCAAATAGTCGTAATGACCTTGAGAAATAATGCCAAGGTCACGGAAAGCGACTGGGGTCGGCGTATCACACCAGTACACCTTGACACCAAAGATGAATGGAATCGGTCGAACCTTTCTTGAGATATCATGTTGACAAGGTATTTGTAAGTGGTCAAATGGTCGTAATGACCTTGAGAATAATGCCAATGTCATTAAAAATCGACTGGGGTCGGCGTATCCCACCAATACACCTTAACGCCACAGAAGAATGGAATCCGTCAAACAGTTCTTGAGATATCGCGTTAAGAACAAACGGGACATGACGGACGGCCGGCTGGACGTGACAGACGGAGCTGTATACTATGTTCCCCGCTCTGCTTGCTACCGCACTTTAAAAAAACCACTTTAAGAGAATGTTGCAGGTATTTATGTGGACCTATTTTGCCAGTGTAATCATTGGACTAACAACTTATGATGTCTAGTCTGATTTGTGTTATGTTAGGCTATTTTGTGCATTTGTGGCGCCCTCTACTGGTTGATTTGATGGAAACTTTCAGGCTACGTTTCAGGTTCTTATGTGGACATATCCTGTGAGTGTTGTAATGACTGGGAAAACTATGATTTATAGTCTGATTTGTGTTATTTCACGCTGCTTTGTTTTGCATTTATAGGGCCCCCTATTGGTCAATTTGAATGAAATTTTCAGGGTATGTTTCAGGTACCTATATGAATCTATTCTGTGAGTTTTATGGCTATAGGACAAACAATAGCTGATTTATAGTCTGATTTGTGTTATACCACGCTGCTTTGTTTTGCATTTATAGTGCCCCCTATCAGTCAATTTGAATGAAATTTTCAGGTATGTTTCAGGTACTTATATGAATATGTGCTGTGAGTTTTATGGCTATAGGACAAACAATTGCTGATTTATGGTCTGATTTGTGTTATACCACGCTGCTTTGCTTTGTATTTATAGCGCCCCTTATCAGTCAATTTAAATAAAATTTTCAGGGTATGTTTCAGGTACTTATATGAATATATCCCGTGAGTTTTATAGCTATAGGACAAACAATTGCTGATTTATAGTCTGATTTGTGTCATGCCATGCCCATTTTTTGCATTTATAGCGCCCCCTATGGGTTGTTTTGCATGAAACTGTCAAGGTATGTTCCTGTACTTATATGGACATATCCTGCGTGTTCTGTGATGATTGGCCCAATGGTTGTTGACTTCTGTCCATTTATGTGCTAAGCCACGCCCCCGCTGAAGTTCATTGGTCAATATCTTGTAAACAAAATGAGACTTCAACAAGCCTTATGCTATCTTTGATAAGCTTGGTCCAATGATGATCCACAGCAAATTTCAAAGGAATCGGACCTACGGCCTAGGAGAAGATCTCAAAAATGTGTTTTTCAAAAAATTGAAAATGGCGGAAAATCCAATATGGCGGACCTTGGGCGTCCTTGGGGGAAAGTTGTAGAGTTCAGACCAAAGAATTTCTTTACCAAGTTTCGTGTAAATCAGACTTACAGTGTTGGAGTTATGACCTTTAAAGTGAAAAACTGTTTTTCTTGAATTTTAGCGCTCCCATCAGGCCGATTGAGTTAAAAATGGCTTGGGCAGCATGTACACACAACTTCCAACCAATGTGCAAAATTTCAGCTCTCTACCATTTACCATCTCATGGGAATTTGCAAAAACATTTCGGAAGAAGAAAAGAAACTACAAAACCCAAAACCAGTGAAGTTGGCACGTTGTGTAAATCGTAAATAAAAACAGAATACAATGATTTGCAAATCCTTTTCAACCTATATTCAATTGAATACACTGCAAAGACAAGTTACTTAATGTTCGAACAGGTAAACTTTGTAATTTTTTGCAAATATTAGCTCATTTGGAATTTGATGCCTGCAACATGTTTCAAAAAAGCTGGCACAAGTGGCAAAAAAGACTGAGAGAGTTGAGGAATGCTCATCAAACACTTATTTGGAACATCCCACAGGTGAACGGGCTAATTGGGAACAGGTGGGTGCCATGATTGGGTATAAAAGCAGCTTCCCTGAAATGCTCAGTCATTCACAAACAAGGATGGGGCGAGGGTCACCACTTAGTGAACAAATGCGTGAGCTGATTGTCGAACAGTTTAAAAACAACATTCCTCAACGAGCTATTGCAAGAAATTTAGGGATTTCATCATCTACGGTCCGTAATATCGTCAAAAGGTTCAGAGAATCTGGAGATTTCACTGCACGTAAGCGACAAGGCCGAAAACCAACATTGAATGCCCGTGACCTTCGATCCCTCAGGCGGTACTGCATCAAAAACCGACATCAGTGTGTAAAGGACATCACCACATGGGCTCAGGAACACTTCAGAAAACCACTGTCAGTAACTACAGTTCGTCGCTACATCTGCAAGTGCAAGTTAAAACTCTACAATGCAAAGCGAAAGCCATTTATCAACAGCACCCAGAAACGCCGCTGGCTTCGCTGGGCCCAAGTTCATCTAAGATGGACTGATGCAAAGTGGAAAAATGTTCTGTGGTCTGACGAGTCCACATTTCAAATTGTTTTTGGAAACTGTGGACGTCGTGTCCTCCGGACCAAAGAGGAAAAGAACCATCTGGACTGTTATAGGCGCAAAGTTCAAAAAGCCAGCATCTGTGATGGTATGGGGGTGTATTAGTGCCCAAGGCATGGGCAACTTACACATATGTGAAGGCACCATTAATGCTGAAAGGTACATACAGGTTTTTGGAGCAACATATGTTGCCATCCAAGCAACGTCTTTTTTTCATGGACGCCCCTGCTTATTTCAGCAAGACAATGCCAAGCCACATTCTGCACGTGTTACAACAGCATGGCTCCGTAGTAAAAGAGTGCGGTACTAGACTGGCCTGCCTGTAGTCCAGACCTGTCTCCCATTGAAAATGTGTGGCGCATTATGAAGCGTAAAATAATCGACAACGGAGACCCCGGGCTGTTGAACAACTTAAGCTGTACATCAAGCAAGAATGGGAAAGAGTTCCACCTGAAAAGCTTCAAAATTGGTCTCCTCAGTTCCCAAACGTTTACTGAGTGTCGTTAAAAGGAAAGGTGATGTAACACAGTGGTAAAAAAGGCCCCTGTGCCAACTTTTTTTGCAATGTGTTGCTGCCTTTAAATTCTAAGTTAATGATTATTTGCAAAAAAAAAAAAAAGTTTCTCAGTTTGAACATTAAACATCTTGTCTTTGCAGTGTATTCAATTGAATATAAGTTGAAAAGGATTTGCAAATCATTGTATTCTGTTTTTATCTACGATTTACATAACGTGCCAACTTCACTGGTTTTGGGTTTTGTAGAAAAGTGTGGTTCCAGGGGAAACTGCGTGGGCAAGCTGGAAGCTGGCGATAATGTGAAGTTCCGATTGCTGACAGTGTGAGGTTAAAGCTCCTGGAACTGAGTTTAAAGCTTCTTCAAATTAAAATTATTTATGACAGTGGGATATTGTATCATTTAAAGGGATAGTTCAGATTTTTTGACATGAAGTTGTATGAAAGCACTTATTAAGGAAGACCTACCCAAGATGCAACGTTACGACACAGTTACACGTTACAGTACAGTACACAGACGTGTACTGTATATCTGATACGAAGGTGATCTAGGGGTCTGACTTTGTTAACATTTTACATTTTTTTTTTTAAACTTTATTTAACCAGTAAAATCACATGAGACAAGTCTCTTTTACTTGTGCGAACTGGCCAAGAGGCATAAAGTTTACGTTGAAACATACAAAGGACAAAACATCAAAGACAAAGCACACACACCTCCGAACAACATACAACCAGCACAATAACTACCTATAAAGAGAACAAAGTTGAGAATTAAAAAAAAATTAGAAATAGAAAATTTTATAACAAGTAATCCTAACAAGTGAGCCCAAAGACCTAAAATAATAATAAAAATGTTAGGGAGATTATATAAAAAAGGGGGTTATGCATCAAAACAGGAGCAGTGACTAGAGAGAGTATCCTTGATGATCCTTTTAAAGCTGGAGAGAGAAACCAATGTAGCCAATTTGAGTTTAGACTGGAGGTCATTCCACGACCAAGGCCCAAAGTAGGAAAGACTTCTTTTCCCTGACTCAGATTTGAGTGGAGGCACAACGTAGCGTAGCCAAGAATTGGATCTTAGATTGAAAGATTGATTACATCATGTTTTGTTGCGGTAGGTCTTGATGAATTCTGGCATTTTCTGGCAGCATTCCTAAGTCATATTCAGGGTGTGCCCTGAGCCCCTCTAAATCTTTCAGGCATATATTGAAAACATAGTACCTGCCCTTTTTTCTGAAGCAAAAATAAACAAAGGGTACTTAGGGCGCCAAGGCGTAGGGGGTGCGAAACCATGGGGGTCGCTTCTATCAAAAAAAAGTGAATATTTCATTTTTCTCTTGCCTTGTGCATTATCTGATTTCCGAATATAAGAGAGTGACATCCATGTAAAGCTAAGTAGCATTCAAAATAAGGAAGAAAAATTAGGTTGTCCACCGGATATCCTCAGAAACAAATTAGATTGTCCGCAAGAATTTTTAGTTGTCCCATAAACGATCATTAGCATTTTAAAAAAATTACACACATATCAAGTTGAATAACACCAAATAATGCTTCAATTTGCCATACAGGTGATATTCAGAACAATTTAATTAAAGATAAAACAATGCATTCTCCTGCTAAGCTAAACAACGGTTAACTAAAACCACTTTCCTGCAGCTCAATAGCTCAATTCATTAGCGTGCCGTTTCTTTAATATGTCTCAGCCCCGTCTTCCGTCACAATTCTAGGCAAAGACCGGTCTTCATTACACTGCATTTCCCTTTCTGACCGGCCTCAGCATTAGTGCGCTATATCACTAGCCTGCGAACAGGCCCACTGTTGGATTGGCAAGAGAGGCAAAAGAGGGCCTGCAATGATCCTTTGATGATTTGAGTCGTCCCCCCCGTTACGCTTGATTTGTCTTCAAAATGGAATCAGCTAATCAGGACTTAGTGGAAGTGAGCTACTGCCAATGAGTGTATATTAGCTACTGTTCACTCAACCAAGACGCGGTCAAAACACTGCGACTTTTGACTACACATGCAGTTATCACGTTCGAAGAAGCTCAAAATACCCCAACAAAATCTCACAAACGCAAAGGCAGAAAACCTGTAAGCATCGAGAGCTCAGTTGATGAATTTTGTAGAATTTGCAAATGTTCTTCAAGAACAAAATGCTCCAACGACTTGGAAAACGCGGCTTTTCCTGAGGCCAGTATGCAGCACGGCTAGAACATCTCTGGCATTCATCAAACAGTGAAAAGCAAGCCCTTGCTCTGCCTTCAGTTGTTGGGCTCTTGCGCACCTTGAAGATATAATTCCTACGGTTTTTTTTCAAACGATCCGTGTTATCAATAAATTCAGATGATGCCATGTTTAGTGGGCTCGATGCACGCATCAGTTCCGTGTTTGAGTTAAGGCTGCACACCTGCTTTAGGTCCATGAGATTGAAAGCAGAAGAAACTGGCATAATGGCTGTCGTCGCTATTTAAGGACATCCCCATGTTCTTTTATACGCTTCTATCTACACAATGAATCTCAGTTACCCAGTACTCTCTGTGTTAAGTGTGATTAACACGCCACGATGTTTCGTGTTGACCGTGCTACGTAGCAAACAGATGTTCAGGCTCTCCCATTACACTCATTTGTATGAGCTAGAGGGACTGTCACAATGCTCTCCCCGACATGTTGTCATCAAGAGAATCATACGGGCACCCTCGCATCCCTGTTCTGCTGTCTTTGGGACCAGTTGCAACGCATAACTTTCGTCCCGCTCTATCTCAGCAGATACAAAATGTGAATGGAAGGACTGTGGATCTAATCTATTCATTACAACGCAGTGGGTTAGCTCAGTTGGATAATCGTCCCTCTCTCGGACGCGAGAACTCCAGTCTGCGTTCAAGCTGAAAACACTGCGTCATATTCTTTCGCTAAATGGATTTAGCTAGCGCAGTCATGTTGAACATTTATTGTATCTCCCTGACGACGATAGTCGGGAGATACTATGGTTTAGTTCTGGGGCCGCCGCAGAGATTTTCTGTTCCAGGCTCTGGAGGCTTCAAAGTTTATAGGATTTTTCTCTAAATTAGCATAGTCAAAGATGTTTATTTGGCAATGCTCAAGATCAATTCTCGGCAATTTTCGACATCCAATATGGCCTCTGGCGGCCATTTTATCAACTTTTTTTTTTTTTTTGCAGATTTTGTGTTTTCTGATCATTTTGAGCCACATTTACATATTGCACATTTACATAACTTACAATTATGTAAGTTAGCATCTGTGATTTCGGGAAACGCGCCCCAGGTCTGTAGTCTGAAAATGTCGGCTGCGGGCTCTGGTGTGATTCATAATGGTGAAACTGTTGTGTTGTTTCTCAACCATCCTCTTGTCTTTGGGAAATGTGAGGAAACTAAGGAAAGAACTGAATTTAGCCAAAGGTGTACATAGCGACACTCAGCAGTAGCGTCCTAAAGTGCAGTCCTCGCATCTTGGAAAAAAAGTTTCACTCTGTTTGAGGTCATGACATAAAGTAAACATCCACACACGAATCAGAATACAGTACACAAAGAAACGAAATAAAATGCATTGAAAATTAGATTAGGCCGTTTTAAACAAAATTATGTCTAGCATTCCTGCACGAGCACAGGGCTTGACGCTTGCCGTGCATAGAGCCTGTTGAATATACTGGACTGTTTCTTGTTTCATTTACATGTCTCACGGCCACGTGCTCTAAATTGGCCAATCAGTATTTTACGTTCGGATCTGAACGTAGATACTCAAATCATCAAAAGATCATTGCAGGCCCACTTTTGCCTCTCTCGCCCCAATCCAGCTGTGGGCCTGTTCGCAGGCTAGCTATATCACTAGCAAGAACAGAGCTGACCTATTTGACATGACTTGGGACGACTGAGAGAGATACAGGCTGCATGTACTTGAAAGCAACGCGGCCAAAACGCAATTTAAAGATTCCCACTTCCTTGGGGTGTTAGATTTATTTCAGGCTGTACAATTTCAGGTATCTTACCTCTCGGTGTCAAAAAGCAGTGAAATTTCATGCCATAAAAGAGCATGAGGAATGGATGCGGCCCTTGTCTGCAGTCAGCTACTCCTGGAGAAATCTTGCTTGGACTTCTAGCTTACTGGCCCTATGGGCTGTCCGGCCCTGTGGGTCGTCCGGAACATTTTTTATCTTTTTTTCGACAAGATGAATTTTTGTGTAAATTTGCCATAACATACTACTTGGCCCTATCTCCAGACGTGTTTTTTGGATTTTTGATTGAATCATTTTTGACCGTTTTATAGGCCCTTGAAATTTTGGCTCAAATGTTAAAGATAGGACTGAGAAATTTTAAAAAATTATTTCTCAAAAACCGCGTTAAATTTTTTTCTAAATCAGGCAATCAACTTCCCTTGGTACCGTCAATGTACAGTGCGAGCGCCATTTTGATTGAATTGATGGAAGTGGGTCTAGTGGGGGCGCTGTACTTTATGAATAAGCAAGATGGCCTGTGGAGGCCAAATGGTTGCAGATAGAGATGAAGTTTTGAAGTTATATTATCGACATATAAGAAGTCATATATGACCTATACATTGGCTATGTTAAAGTTGAACTCAGATGACTTTGAAAGGTCAAACTTGAAGTCAAGGAAAATACTATCAACTAGCACTCTGCCCGTGGGGATCCACGGGTTCTATTTTATGTTACTTCGTCTTTATATTATAGTGAACAATGCACCATTATGATGTCATCACATGCACCTCTATGATGTCATCACATTGCTATGGTGTTTCCATAAACAACTAGGTGGCTGTCACGCGACCGATGTTTTTATAGTAACTAAAACTAAGTAACCATCAAGGGGAATATGCTGTGCTGACATTCCGCGCTCAGTGGAACACGAAGTCGCCTGCAAGACGGAGCAAAATAGTGTCGCTCACATTATGCTGCAGATTACGCGTTACATTCTCTTGCGGCCTGGCATCTGTTTTTTGGGATTCAGGACTCCTGTGGATGAATTGGCTTGGGTTCAAAAGGGGGAATCCCCAGGAGAGGACATACAGGGGGAATCCCCAGGACAAGACATACAGGGGGAATCCCCCCTGCATGTCTATATTATAATAGCGTCGCTCACGTTATGCTGCAGATACGCGCCCGGCGGAGTCTAGCACCGATTGGCCGGACACAGTCGCCTGCAAGACGGTGCAAAATAGCGTCGCTCACGCTATGCCGCAGATACGCGCCCGGTGGAATCTAGCAGTGAGTGGCCGGACACGCACGCACACACACACACGGAGTCCACTCGGCTATTATAATATAGATGTTAAAAGATAAGAGTTGAAATTTCAAAAAATTATTTCTCAAAAACTGCTAGATAATTTTTTTTTCTAAATGGGGCAATCAACTTCCTTTGGTATCGTCAATGTACAGTGCAAGCGCCACTTTGATTGAATCGATGGAAGTGGGTCTAGTGGGGGCGCTGTACTTTATGAATAAGCAAGATGGGCTGTGGAGGCCAAATGGTTGCAGATAGAGATTAAGTTTGTATTATTGACATATAGGAAGTCATATATGACCTATACATTGGCAATGTTGAAGTTGACCTCAGATGACCTTGAAAGGTCAAACTTGAGGTCAAAGCAAAATGTTACAATTTTCAAAGGTTTCTAGGCTTGAAAATATTGAAGATTGGGAACATGTGTATTAAACACTTATAGGGGCATATATGAAATTTATTTTGGTGGCCTTGAACTTGACCTTGGGTGACCTTTGAAGGTCAAATTTCACGTAACAAAATTATAATGACTTCTATCACCAAAACTATTATAGATAGAGCTTTGTATTGTGGGCGTATAGGAAGTCGTGTATGAAGTTTAATTTGGTGACCTTGAACTTGACCTTCAGTGACCTTCAACGGCCAAACTTTACAGTGAAATTTCAATGACTTATATCATCAAAATCGTTACAGATAGAGTGTAGGTTTGTATTGGAGACATATAGGAAGTCAAATATGAACTTTCATTTGGTGACCTTCATATTGACCTTTGAAGGTCAGACTTGACCAAGTAAAAACTCTATGACTTGTATTACTAAAAAGGTCATCAATAGAGCCTAAGCTTGTGTCACAGACTTAAATGAAGTCACATATGAACTTTCATTTGGTGACATTCAACTTGACTTGGTGACCTTTGAAGGTCAAACTTGACATAATACAATTACAAGGACTTGTATTTCCAAAACGGTCACAGATGGAGCCTAGGTTTGAATTAGAGATGTACAGGAAGTCATATATGGGCTTTCATTTGGTGACCATCATATTGACCTTCGAAGGTCTAATGTGACCTAGGGAGGATTCAGTGACTTGTATTACTAAAATGGTCACAGATGGAGCCTAGGTTTGTGTTACTGACGTCTAGGAAGTCACATATGAACTTTCATTTGGTGACATTCAACTTGACTGTCAGTGACCTTAGAGGTTCGAACTCAACAGTGAAATTACAGTGACTTCTATCACCAAAATGGTCACCGGTTGAGCTAAGGTTTGTGTAGAGACATTTAGAAAGTCTTATATGAAGTCCATTTACTGACCTATACTTTACCTTCTGTGACCTTTAAAGTTCACAATTGACATATTGAATTTTCAATGACTTGTATCACCAAAACTGATTCAGAGCTTAGGATTATATTTAGGTCTTATAAATGTTTTGAACTTTTATTTGGTGACCTTGGCATTGACTTTTAATGATTCGAATGTCAAACTTCACATGAAATTGTAATAACTTAAATCATCACTATAAGATTACTTGCCGGTAAGCTACAGGACCCTTGGTCCTATTTTTTAATTTGCGAAGTTGTAATTTAAGTGTCACATTTGCGTGTTGGAAATATGTGTGTCCCATCTCTCAGACTTTGTGAAACTGTACTGTTGAAAATATACATGCACAAATTTTAAATTTCATATTCACAAAATATTTCTTCAGCTTCAAAAACTGTCACATTTGCGTGTAGGAAATATGTGTGTCCCATCTCTCAGACTTTGTGAAACTGTACAGTGCCTGACAAAAGTCTTGTCGCATAAGGACATAGTAACTAAAAATAGCATATAACTTTATTTCTAACCAATCAATTGTTACAATAAATGGTCCATTTTAATGTCAAGGGCTTTCACATTAATAATTTGGTGCAAAATGAAACCGTCAAAAAGTGTTCTGATGTTCACAGCTTGGCTAAGCCCATAACATCTGTTTTTGCTAGGACAAAAGTCTTGTCGTCTCTTCAGATGATGCAACAAATCGCAGATTAGAGTTTAACCTATGACAAATACTGTAATTAACACATTCCCAGATGTGTATAGAAATAACCCCAGCACACCAGACTTTCATATGAGGTGCGACTAGACCTCTGACAACATACCAAAGATTCAACCACAGACCAAAGTGCTGATCATCAAGAGCCTGAAGACTGAGTCTGCTGCTGAGGTGGCAGACATCTTTAATGTACCCAAATGTCAAGTGGAGGGGATGAGAAAAAGATTTGAAGAAACTGGTGACGTTCATGGCAAGCGAGGTCAGACAGACCCCGTATGACAACTGTTTGAAAGGACCGTTTGTTGCTTCAACTGTACAAGGCTAGCCCTTCAACTACAGCGAAGCTACATGAGGAAATGTCACCAAAAATCCCGGTATCTACAAGAAGAGTTCGTCAGATTCTCTCTCAAAGTGGTTTTCATAGCCAAATTAGTACACAGAAGCCTGCATTAAACAGAAAACAAAAAACCTGCATTGCATTTGCCAAGGCCCACAGCTCGCAGAAAGGATTGATACTGGAAAAGTGGCTGAAAGTTTATTTTTCTGGTGAATCATCCATTGAACTGCATGCCAGTCGCCGTACAAGACCTGTTGGAACCCTCATGGACCCAAGATTCTCCCAGAAAACAATCATGTTTGGTGGAGGAAAAATCATGGTTACATCCAGCATGGGGATGTGAGAAAGATCTGCAGAGTGGATGGCAACATCAACAGCCTGAAATATCAAGAAGTTATTGCTGCCCTACTTATACTGCTGCTCCTTCTCATTCTTCTGCCTCCATGTCACAGTTCCTGAAAGCGAAGAAGGTGAAGGTACTCCAGGATTGGCCGACCGAGTCACCTGACATGAACATTATTGAGCATTTCAGGGGTAAGATGAAGGAGGAGGCTTGGAAGATGAAACCATAGAATCTTGATGAACTCTGGGAGTCCTGCAAGACTGCTTTCTATGCCATTCCAGATGATTTCATCATCAAGTTATCTCAGTCATTGCCAAGACGTATGGATGCAGTCCTCCAAGCTCATGGGAGTCATACGCAATATTAATTCTTTTTTCCAAGGCACCATGGCTTTATGTTCTGATATTATAGTGGCATATTTGTGTATTCAAAATAAAGTGTATGGATAATTTCCACATTTTTTTTTCAATGCGACAAGACTTTTGTCCAAGCAAAATCTGACCTTTCTGTACAAATTAAATTATAAAACTCAATGAATGACACAAAACTCTATTTTGGTATATTTTGCATAATCTAGAGGGCTTTGCCTTTCATATAAGCCATTTTTGATTCCAATTGATCAACTACAAGTCAGGTTATTATTTGTTGTTCCTACAACTTGGATAAGTGACAAGACTTTTGTCAGGCACTGTACTGTTGAAAATATACATGCACAAGTTTTAAATTACATATTCACAAAATATTTCTTCAGCTTCAAAAACTTTTTATGCATGCAAATTATATCTGTGCCAAAAATGTTTTCATACGCAAAGTGTTTCCACCATTACAAAACTGAATTACAAATGTGCAATTTATATCTGTTGCTGCAACTTATTCACACATGCACAAAATATTTCTAATGCTGCAAAGCCTTTGAACTTGTGCAAATTTTATATTTGTGTGCACAGAACTTATTCAGACATGCACAAAATATTTTGACAGCTTCAAAACTTTTTTTTTTTACACGTTCAAAATATTCATGACCTCATTTTATACCATATTGTAGAGCCAACTGAGGGAGCTTCAGGAGGTTATGGTTTTCCTGTGATGGGTGCCGACGTGAGACTTTATGCCAATCACACGCTGTCATATGACCAGGCGAGAAGAACACCGAGATGGGTAGCAGAACACATATCGAATGAGAAATTAAAAGGTAAGTGGCACTTTTGGAATCACAAAGTACGACCCCATTTCCAAAAAAGATGGGAAGCTATGTAAAACGTAAATAAAAAAATGTAAATAAAAACAATGCAATGATTTTCAAATTATTTGAACTTTACATTTATTTTAAAATAGTTTAAAGACAATATATCAGATGTTGAAACTGATATTTTATTGTTTTTTGAAAAACATGTGATGATGCCAGCAACACGTTTCAAAAAAGTTGGCACCAGGGCATGTTTACCACAGTGTGGCATCACGTCTTCACTCAACACTGTTAGCGTTTGGCAACTTCGGAGAAGAACTGCTGTGGTTTTGAAAGCATAATGTTTTGCTATTCTTGCTTTATGTAGGATTTCAGCTGATCAATACTTTCCAGCCTCCTTTTTTTTATTTTTCCTTTTAATAATGTGCCAAATATTGTCAGTGGGCGACTGGTCTGGACTGCAGGTAGACCTTTTTAGCATCCAGACTCCTTTACGACAGAGCCATGTTGTTGTAATGCGTGTAGAGTATGGGGTTTGACATGGTTTTGCTGAAGGCAAGGCCTTCCCTTAAAAATAGTGCCATGGGCACTGTAGCTCACATGGTTTATTTCAGGCTTTAGTGTTTACTATTTAAGTTCACAGGTGATAATATTTTTATGCTTGAGCACAACCTTAGGACAATGGAGACATCTTTTGTAATTTGTGTGGGAAAAAAAACTAACTACAGGGTCCAATCAACATGAGGTATTCATCAGTTTTGAAGCAGTGAGGACACAAATTGTATGAGTTTTCAACAACTTTCCAGTTCATGGCACATAACTGTGCGTGGTATACTTTGCCCCGCAAATTTCATGTTGATTAATCACTGCCATGTCTGAAATTGCAGCTGTTACCTGATTTACAAATACCAGCCAGATGTTCAACGATTTATTTTCTTATTGGAAAGACAATTTGATCCTCATCCAGAGATGCAATATGCAAAATTAGAACCATTGAGTCAAATGGTTGAAAACAAATATGCAGTTTTACATTGAAGTACTTACTACAGTGTCACATATTGGCCAGTTGGAATCAAATTTGTTGTGCCTCTCTGTCGTGCCACCATTTGGCCAATCAAAGTAATTTGCATTAAGACTGCCCTTTTTGACATTCTCAACATGAGTACAAAGTCTCATGATTGGTTGACAGTTAAAGTGAGTGTACGGGCTAATGAAATGTAATTGGCTGATGTCAGCTGTCTTGTTTGATCTAGCACTTTGTTGTCCCCCGCCGCCGCGGTAGCAAGCGAAGCGGGGGACATAGTATTCAGCTCCGTCCATCCGGCCATCCGTCATGTCCCGTTTGTTCTGAACGCGATATCTCAAGAACGGTTTGACCGATTCCATTCATCTTTGGTGTCAAGGTGTATTGGTGTGATATGCCGACCCCAGTCGATTTCCGTGACCTTGGCATTATTCTCAAGGTCACTGCGACCATTTGACCACTTACAAATACCTTGTGAACATGATATCTCAAGAACGGTTTGACCGATTCCATTCATCTTTGGTGTCAAGGTGTATTAGGGCCGGGGACATCGTATTCAGCTCCATCCGTCCATCACGTCCCGTTTGTTGTGAATGCGATATCTCAAGAACGGTTTGACCGATTCCATTCATCTTTGGTGTCAAGGTGTATTAGGGGGGTGCTCACAGCCCACTTGACTTACGTGCCCTTGGCATTATTCTCAAGGTCACCATTTGACCACTTACCATTTGACCATTCCATTCATCAAATACCTTGTTTACAATTATTCATGATTTGATCTCAACATGATATCTCACGGTTTGAGCCATTCCATTCATCTTTGGTGTAAAGGTGAATTGGTGTGATACGCCGACCCTAGTTGCTTTCCGTGACCTTGGCATTATTCTCAAGGTCATTACGACTATTTGACCACTTACAAATACCTTGTCAACTTGATATCTCAAGAACGGTTTGACCGATCCCATTCATCTTTGGTGTCAAGGTGTATTAGGAGCGGGGGACATAGTATATAGCTCCATCCGTCCGGCCGTCCGTCCGTCACGTCCTGTTTGTTGTGATTGCGATATCTCAAGAACGATTTGACAGATTCCATTCATCTAAGGTGTCAAGGTGTATTAGGGGGGTGCTTACAGCCCACTCGATTTACGTGACCTTGCCATTATTCTCAAGGTCATTACGACCATTTGACCACTTACAAATACCTTGTCAACATGATATCTCAAGAACGGTTTGACCGATTCCATTCATCTTTGGTGTCAAGGTGTATTACGAGGGTGCTCACAGCCCACTCGATTTACGTGCCCTTAGTATTATTCTCAAGGTCATTACGACCATTTGACCACTTATAAATACCTTGTCAACATGATATCTCAAGAACGGTTTGACCGATTCCATTCATCTTTGGTGTCAAGATTCCATTCATCTTTGGTGTCAATTCTCAAGGTGAATTGACCACTTACAAATACCTTGTCAACATGATATCTCAGTTTGACTTTCTTTGGTGACCTTGCCCATTATTCTCAATTATTCTCAAGGTCATTACGACCATTTGACCACTTACAAATACCTTGTCAACATGATATCTCAAGAACGGTTTGACCGATTCCATTCATCTTTGGTGTCAATGTGAATTGGTGTGATATGGTGCTCACAGCCCACTTTCGATTTACGTGCCCTTAGTATTATTCTCAAGGTCATTACGACCATTTGACCACTTATAAATACCTTGTCAACATGATATCTCAAGAACGGTTTGACCGATTCCATTCATCTTTGGTGTCAAGGTGAATTGGTGTGATATGCCGCCCCAGTTGCTTTCCGTGACCTTGCCATTATTCTCAAGGTCATTACGACCATTTGACCACTTACAAATACCTTGTCAACATGATATCTCAAGAACGGTTTGACCGATTCCATTCATCTTTGGTGTCAAGGTGTATTACGAGGGTGCTCACAGCCCACTCTCGATTCAGGCCCCATTATTCTCAAGGTCATTTGACGAAATACCATTTGAACATTATCTCAACCTTTGTCAACATGATATCTCAAGAACGGTTTGACCCATTCCATTCATCTTTGGTGTCAAGGTGTATTAGGGGGTGCTCACAGCCCAGTTGCTTTCCGTGCCTTGGCATTATTCTCAAGGTCATTACGACCATTTGACCACTTACAAATACCTTGTCAACATGATATCTCAAGAACGGTTTGAGCCATTCCATTCATCTTTGGTGTAAAGGTGAATTGGTGTGATACGCCGACCCTAGTTGCTTTCCGTGACCTTGGCATTATTCTCAAGGTCATTACGACTATTTGACCACTTACAAATACCTTGTCAACTTGATATCTCAAGAACGGTTTGACCGATCCCATTCATCTTTGGTGTCAAGGTGTATTAGGAGCGGGGGACATAGTATATAGCTCCATCCGTCCGGCCGTCTGTCCGTCCGTCCTGTTTGTTGTGAAATGCGATATCTCAAGAACGGTTTGACCGATTCCATTCATCTTTGGTTTCAAGGTGTATTAGGGGGTGCTTACAGCCCACTCGATTTACGTGACCTTAGTATTATTCTCAAGGTCATTACAACCATTTGACCACTTACAAATACCTTGTCAACATGATATCTCAAGAATGGTTTGACCGATTCCATTCATCTTTGGTGTCAAGGTGTATTACGAGGGTGCTCACAGCCCACTCGATTTCCGTGACCTTAGTATTATTCTCAAGGTCATTACAACCATTTGACCACTTATAAATACCTTGTCAACATGATATCTCTCAAGAACGGTTTGACCGATTCCATTCATCTTTGGTGTCAAGGTGAATTGGTGTGATACGCGACCTCAGTTGGACCTTGCCATTATTCAGCTCCATCAAATACCTTGTCAACATGATATCTCAAGAACGGTTTGACCGATTCCATTCATCTTTGGTGTCAATGTGATTACGATATCATAAGCCCACTCGATTTGACGTGTTTTCTTCATCTTTATTCTCAAGGTGTCTTACGACCGGGGATTTGATTCAGCTTATATATGCAAATCCCTTGTCAACATGATATCTTCTGAACGATATCTCAAGAATGGTTTGACCGATTCCATTCATCTTTTGGTGTCAAGGTGTATTACGGGGGTGCTCACAGCCCACTCAATTTACGTGACCTTGGCATTATTCTCAAGGTCATTACAACCATTTGACCACTTACAAATACCTTGTCAACATGATATCTCAAGAACGGTTTGACCCATTCCATTCATCTTTGGTGTCAAAGTGAATTGGGTGCCACGCTGACCCCAGTTTCTTTCCGTGAGTTGCCATTATTCTCAAGGTCATTACGACCATTTGACCACTTACAAATACCTTGTCAACATGATACCTCAAGAACGGTTTGAGCCATTCCATTCATCTTTGGTGTCAAGGTGAATTGGTGTGATACGCTGACCCCAGTTGCTTTCCGTGACCTTGCCATTATTCTCAAGGTCATTACGACCATTTGACCACTTACAAATACCTTGTCAACATGATATCTCAAGAACGGTTTGAGCCATTCCATTCATCTTTGGTGTCAAGGTGAATTGGTGAGGAGTGGGGACATATTATTTTCCTCCATTATTCTCAAAGGTCATTATGTCCGAACGGTTTGACCACCATACATACTGTTTGTTGTCAACATGATATCTCAAGAACGGTTTGACCGATTCCATTCATCTTTGGTTTCAAGGTGTATTAGGGGGGTGCTCACAGTCCACTCGATTTACGTGACCTTCGCATTATTCTCAAGGTCATTACAACCATTTTACCACTTACAAATACCTTGTCAACATGATATCTCAAGAATGGTTTGATCGATTCCATTCATCTTTGGTGTCAAGGTGAGTTGGTGTGATACGCCGGCCCCAGTCGCTTTCCGTGACCTTGGCATTATTCTCAAGGTCATTACAACTATTTGACCGCTTACAAAAACCTTGTCAACATGATATCTCAAGAACGGTTTGACCGATCCCATTCATCTTTGGTGTCAAGGTGTATTAGGGGCGGGGGACATAGTATTCAGCTCCATCCGTCCGGCCGTCCGTCCGTCACGTCCCGTTTGTTGTGAACACGATATCATAAGAACGATTTGACCGATTTCATTCATCTTTGGTCTCAAGGTGTCTTAGGGGCGGGGGATATAGTATTCAGCTCCGTCCGTCCCTCCGTCCGTCATGTCCCGTTTATTCTGAACGCGATATCTCAAGAATGGTTTGACCGATTCCATTCATCTTTGGTGTCAAGGTGTGTTAGGGGGGTGCTCACAGTCCACTCAATTTACGTGACCTTGGCATTATTCTCAAGGTCATTACAACCATTTTACCACTTACAAATACCTTGTCAACATCTCATCTCAAGAACGGTTTGACCGATTTCATTCATCTTTGGTGTCAAAGTGTATTAGGGCCAGGGGACATAGTATTCAGCTCCGTCAGTCCATCCGTCCAGCCGTCCGTCCGTCACGTCCCGTTTGTTGTGAATGCAATATCTCAAAAACGGTTTGACCGATTCCATTCATCTTTGGTGTCAAGGTGTCTTGGTGTGATACGCTGACCCCAGTCACTTTCTGTGACCTTGGCATTATTCTCAAGGTCATTATGACTATTTGACCACTTACAAATACCTTGTCATCATGATATCTCAAGAACGGTTTGAGCCATTCCATTCATCTTTGGTGTCAAGGTGAATTGGTGTGATACGCCGACCCCAGTTGCTTTCCGTGACCTTGGCATTATTCTCAAGGTCATTATGACTATTTGACCACTTACAAATACCTTGTCAACATGATATCTCAAGAACGGTTTGACCGATCCCATTCATCTTTAGTGTCATGGTGTATTAGGGGGGTGCTCACAGTCCACTCGATTTATGTGACCTTGGCATTATTCTTAAGGTCATTACAACCATTTTACCACTTACAAATACCTTGTCAACGTCTCATCTCAAGAACAGTTTGACCGATTCCATTCATCTTTGGTGTCAAGGTGTATTTGGGCCGGGGGACATAGTATTCAGCTCCGTCGTGTGAACGCGATATCTCAAGAACGCTATTACCGATTTTATTCATCTTTGGCTTCAATGTATATTTGTGTGATACGCCGACCCCAGTCGATTTCCGTCACCTGGCGGGGGACATGGCCACGTTAAGTGGCAACACTTGTTCTTCCAGGTGTTCATGGCAACTTTCACCATTATGAAGATGCAAAATTTAAAGTTGCTCGTGAAATTGGTTTAAGAGTTATGACCATTTATTTGCTATAGCGCCACCTACAAACGGATTTAAACGAAGTTTGGTGTGAAGAAGTTGCATGGCCTGTAGATGTGTGATCTCACGTTTGGTGATGATTGGACATTGCACTAAGGAGTGACAGATCTTTATATCACTATAGGCCATGCCCTTAAATTTGGTGTGAATTAGGAGGAGATAAAAATTAAAGGGTTCACAAATGATTCAAAATGGCAGAAAGTTTGCAGGTACAAAAATGGTTGCGGCTCATATTGATTGATTGGTCTTGACCCACAGAATATAACAAAGATGAATTTGTTTCTACTATCTGTGGTTTAGAAGTTATTGCCCCAGACACGTTGTACCTCTCTTAAGCATCGTCATATGGCCAATCAAAGTAATTTTAATAAAAATGGCTCTTGTCCACATCATTAACAAGAATATTAAGTTTGATGATGACAGGTGGCCGCTAAAGTGAGTATAAGGGCAACTGAAATTTGATTGGCTGATGTTGGCCATGTTGCTTCATTCATCAACTTGTTCTTATAGATTTTCACAGCAACCCTGACTAACATGAAGCATGCAAAATTTCAAGTTGATCGGAGAAATGTTTTAGGAGTTATGACCATTTCTTTGCTATAGTGCCACCCATGGACGCATTCACACCAGTCTTACAATTTATAATCTGTCCCTCCATATATACCTCCCCACCAGTAGTGGAGCTACGGGACGGGGCAAAGACACGTCCCTTTTAGTCCTGGCTAGATCTCAATCATTTTCCTTTATTGACGTCTTTTCCAATTATCGTAATTGGCAACTGAAGACACGGTTTCTCACCGTATGCGATCTAACAGCGATGAAATCATGGGCTAAATTCAGTGCAGAAAAATAATTTACTTATTAATTGGCCAATGCTTCGCGTGATTGAACTAGTCTGTGTTCCAATGAAACGTGGACTTTCACTCTCGGTATTTCGTGGGTTGATTTAAAAAAAAAAAAAAAAAAAAAAACAGTGGCACTCGGCAGTTAAATAGCCTAGGTTATAAAAAGCGTGCGGCTCAAGCCATTTGCTTGAGAGTCGACAGGTATGCTATGCAATTTTGAATAACGTAGATTTAAATACAGCAAATACACGTCCAGATGAATGATTGTCTTCTTACCTAATCGGGGAGAACAAGCAGCACCTGTTAAGTGCGGAGCGCTCTCGGAGTGAACCTTTTGTTAATCATGAAGATGACTGAGAACAAGTCAGGATTTATAATTGTTTTAAACGGCTGTTTTGTGCAACCCAATTCTCTGTTCCGCCACTGTACTGAATTTAACCCGCGATTTAATCGCTGTTAGATCGCATGTGGAGGGAAACAGTGTCTTTAGTTGCCAATTACAATAATTGGAAAAGACGTCAATAAAGGAAAATGATCGAGATCTAGCCAGGAGTAAAAGGGACGTGTCTTCGCCCCCCCTGTAGCTCCGCCACTGCTCCCCACCAAATTTCACGTGGATCCCTTCAGTGGTTTGGCAGAAGATCAAAATTAACGCAGACGCCACTGCAGACACCAACGCTGGTGCCAACAATGGTTTCATTTATCAGTTTGTTCTCATAGATTTACATAGTAACCCTGACTTACATGAAGCATGAAAAATTTCAAGTTGATCGGACAAATGGTTTAGGAGTTTGACCATTGACCATTTGTTTGCTATAGCACCACCTATAGACAGATTTTCGCCAAATTTGGTGTGTTTGGGTGACCTGGCCTGTGGATGACAAATCTCAAGTTTGGTGAGGATTGGTCATTGCATTCAGGATTTACAGCTCATTATATTATCTATAGAGCAGCGGCGTGCCGTCAGATGTTCAGAAGGCCTTCAGTAACCTCACCCTTTACCGCTCGATTGTACTCAAGCTGTTCTCATTCAAGTTTGCTTTATTAACATCACAAAATTTATTGACTGAACAACCAAGAACAATTCATAGCCTGTAATAAAAAATGATAATGAAAAAACTGAATGCCTATTGCCTACATTTATATAATTTATATGGCATTGTAAGGACGGCAACAACAACATAAATGCAAAAAATCTGAAACTTCCGCAGACTTTGCAGCATTTATTTTCGCCATCACTCAGCTGTGCAGTGTGCCTAACAACGCCCTTTAGTGCGACCACATTACAGGGTTTTCCCTGGGTATTTAGAGGTCTTAGGGGGGTGGGCAGCTGAAGCAGCGGGGGATGACGCAAATGATTGCAAATAACTGTATTCGCTTTATTTTTGGCCCATTGGGACTATGACATTGAATTTTCGTATTCGCATAATCAGGAAGTGGGTCTAACACGAGAAAAGCAGTGATTGATTTGGCTGAAAACTTGCAGAATGGGAAGTATGACAGCGAAGATATTCAACTGTTACAGTATTTTTCATTTCCTAAAACAGTAAATCAAAACTATTACATAATTACCAAAATGAACAAGTAAGAGAAATCTATGAATCTTTCTGTGGTTTCAAAACACTGTCCTTACACTGCACACATAAACCATATTCTACCTCCAAAATGTTTTGATTTCCAATGCAAAATTATGGCTAGATGTATCAAGATGGATCTCTAATAATTTTATGCTCTAATGCAGTTAGCGACTATGCTTTTGGGAAACGCATCCCTGGATAGTACGGAACGCTGCAATGCTGCCAGCATAATATCGCCAGCTACATAAAAAATGTCCTCCCCAGCGCAATGATTTTCAAGTAGCTCTGGCTGTAGCTGGCGACTGTAGATGTCAAAGAAAAATATGCACAAGTAACGTTACTGTGTGCCAGAAACACAAACCAACATTGCTCGCAAAACTATCGGTGCAACTGAGTCTTTGTCAGACTTTGACTGAATCGCTAATAATTTTATTAATGCACTAGCTAGCAAGTAAAGAGGCCTGGTTAGCGTTTTGCACATAGCCTAAAGCAGCTAATGTTAACCCCTTTTTAAATTTAAATTCTGTTAGTTGGCCGGTTTGAATTGCTGAATATTACAAAACTTCACCATCGACTTCAACTTAAGTTAATCCACTTACTTTGGCTATAAACCCCGTTTCAAACATTGACAATTCCTCGCAGACTGGTACGTGACCAATGCACTCATTCAAATGAAATGCAGCATACGATACCGCTGCATTTTAGTGAAGGAGGGGCTGGCAGAGACTGATGTTGCGCTCTGATTTGTTGAACATCTTGGCTTTTGAAAGAGTGGCAGGCAAGCTGTATTGAAAGCAGCATGCGAAAATGATCTGTAGTCCGCGGCGCTTTGAATGTAATCAGTCTTGCGAAAAAATCGTTTCGTGTCTGGTGTGAAAGCAGCTTTAGTCAAATAAATATTTCAATTCAAACTAAGGTGGCGGAACTTAGTTCCAGGCCATTCCGGCCCACTTTAATCCCTGTCTATTTAATGTTTTTTTAAAAATAAAACAAAGTTAGCGGATCTGTGCTCATAGCTGTGCCACTGATGCAGCGGTGTATACACACCGTGTTTCAACATGTGCTGTGGATTAGTTTGGTCTGAAACATCACAGCAACTAGTTTTGTGGATTTCCACCGTACCTACTGTATGATCAACACACTTATCAGCGCCCGCCTGTAAACTCCTCTGCTTTTCTTTATTTGTCTCTCTTTATTTCATACTACAGCAGTAAAAGCTGAATAATAATTAATTATTATTTTTAGACACCGTATATTGACTGGGGAAAGCCAAGAAAGGGAGAAATAGCATGTCAGCTTGGCGAAT
The DNA here is from genome assembly GCA_029692085.1 of Gymnothorax javanicus. Classification (NCBI taxonomy): domain Eukaryota; kingdom Metazoa; phylum Chordata; class Actinopteri; order Anguilliformes; family Muraenidae; genus Gymnothorax; species Gymnothorax javanicus. Next base: position 54,307,342 of record CM056196.1, read on the forward strand.
GTTACTCACCGGGACTTCTTTGGCGGCGTTCAGATAACAGAGTGAGACGTCTTCTGACCTCCGGTGCTTCGTTAAATGCTTTGTACCCCGTGTAGTTGTGACTCTGAACCCCCTTAGCATTTTTAACGACGTAAGCTCCGTCGCTCTCCCATCCATGCTCCGGGTCACGTTCAGTGCGTCGGTGCAACATTACATCAATGGGATGTAATGCGGCTCTTGTTCATTTTTGCTCACCTGCTCTTTTTTTTCCTCTTAGGCGGGAGGCAAAAACGCTTAGGCGCCGCGCCGAAGCCGTATAATGGCAGGGAAAACCCTGCATTCAGAATATAGAACGGATTCTCGTGGCTAATTGGTTAATGAGCCTCGCAAACTAATAGGGGTGTAACGATTCTGAATCGCGGTTTTTTTAAAGCGTAGTAACACCACATACTTCTAATTATTCAAATTATTGGTATTCTTTCAATCAAACACCATAGCCCAGTTAGGTTTGTCCGCTTTTCACCATCACATCTTAATCGTTATAGGCTACTGGCTAAATTTCTTGATTGTTATTTAGGCCAAGTACATGGGAGCAGATTTAGGGAAGGGCGGAGCACCTGCAATTAGCGAAATCTAAAATCAGGCTTCTGCCCGACGGCATTTTAAATCGTTTAAGCCGCTTCAGGTGTGTATGTTTCAAGAAATTGCACGCAACTGCCTACACACCCCATGAATTCAAATGGTCTTATCACACTTTAAAAAAATCCTCATTCAACATCGCCACTTCCAACTCAGCATTTCATATCTCATTGTAGTATTTTAAGGAGATCTATAATGATAAAATAAAAATAAGGAGATTTATTTTCAGATCTCCCTGGATTTCAAGCGTCTAAAAAATACACAAGATGGAAAACATTCTCTAAAGTGGATGAAACGTGAATGTGAGAGATAAATTATCACAATTACACGAAATGGCCAAATACGCGTTCCTGCAAATCTGTGCTGTTCTATGGCCATTTAACTTTCAGAATGCGGCAATCAAACATGCTGTCTTAATAAACAGCTCTACTCATTCAGCAAAGTAAATAAGCGAATCCCCTGTTTGATTGCTAATTGAGCAAAGTAAACAAGGACGGGATTAGAGTAACGTAATTGGTTAAAAGGAGACAATTCTGTAGTCCTTTACTTGGCTCTGTGCAGCATGTCGCCGAAAAATACCAATGTCAGTCAAGTTTTTTTTTTACGGAAGCATTTCTCATGCCCTTTGATGTTTGGCACTTTCGTTCAAGACTACGTCGGGTTTAATTAAGGAAAAAGGAAAGCTTAGATGTTCGCCCCATAGTACTTCGCCTCAAAAAAACTGCGATTCAGAATCGTTACACCCCTACAAACTAAGCAAATCTGCGCTGTTTCACGAGCTAAAAGAGTGCATAAATTATAAAGACATAATCAGATTTTACATCCTCATTTTAGTACGGCAGAAAAAACTTCATAATTTTGTTGTGCAATGTATAACAATGCTATCAAAAATAAATTATACTGTCGCCGGTCCTACCAATTAGTCTGGGCAACTGTTGCTGATCAGGAAAAGTAAATTGCGAGAGGTTTGGGTTAATGAGCGTTGAAGGGCGAGGTTTCAGAAGGCCTTCGTTACTGCCGACGGACTGCCACTGCTATAGAGGCCAAGCCCTCAAAATTCATTGGCTTGCTGTGCCCACATCCTTTCACTTAGCAAAATTCTCTATGCTGGGATTTTAGATCTTGGTCTGAAGATGCTGTCTACCAAATTTTTTGCAAAATGATTGCACCATCTAGGAGGGGGTAGAAATTAAAATTTTTACAAACAATCTTATAGAATCGAACAAAAAAAACGATTTTGTTTCTATGACTTACGGTTCAGAAGACATAGCTTGAAACGTGTTGTACATCTCTATAGTGCCTCCTATGGACGGCTTTGCACCAAACAAACAATTTATAATCTGTACATCCATATGTACCTCCCCACCAAATTTCACATCATTGATCCCTTCAGTGGTTTGGGAGAAGAAGATCAAAGTTAACGCAGATGCCGGCGCCAAACGCCGACACTGACGCAGGCATGTGATCGCATAAGCTCCCTTTGGTCCGTTGGACTAAGTGAGCTGAAAAGGCATCAGGATGGCAGTAAATTTTGCACCAAAACCTGAGCATATCGTTAATCATTAATGGTGTCTTCACGGAGGCGCAAGTTCCCCATGCCATGTGTACTAATGCTCCCCCATACTACCATGGATGCTGGCTTTTGAATTGTTAGCTGATAACAAGCTGGATGGCCCCTCTCCTCTTGAGCCCAGAGGACGTGGCATCCATGATTTCCGAAAACAATATAACATTTTCTTTAGTCAAACCACAGGGCAGTTTTCCACTGCGCCTCAGTGCATTTTTAATGAGCTCAGGACAGAGAAAGCGGCAGTGTTTTTGGATCTTGTTTATATATGGTTTATTCTTACATGGCAGTTTTAAATTGCATTTGCGGATGCAGTAACAAACTGTGTTCACTGACAGTGGTTTACTGAAGTGTTTCTGAGTCCATGCAGTGATTATCACTAGAGGTCGGCTGATTTATCGTTTTGGCCGATTAATCGGCCCCGATCTGAGTAAAGCACGTCATGATACCAACAGTCTGTTGTGAACAACTATGTGGAAGCAAAGTTTAAAAAAGAGACCGAGACTGCTGCAGCAGTGTTGCAGGGGTAATTCACTTTTTAAATAAGATTATTTTGGTAACTTCTTTGATGCTACTTGAGTTGTATCTGCTGAATTATATATAGTGTTCTTTTTTTCCCTCCCAAATATATGCCAGAAAGCTTCTGTGATGATAATGACCATTAGTTTGTGACTTTAGTAAAACTTTGCTTCACTTTATGAGAGTTTTTTTTTAGCCAGCAATTTTAAGAAAACGTGCTTGCACTGGCCAGAAAATATCTCTACCCACCAGCCTCCACCTTCCCAAGTGAGCGAGTGTTCAGTGAGGTCGGGGTCCTCTATGACAAGCGGAGGAGCCGCCTTTCTGAAGAGAATGGAGATGAGCTCCGTTTCCTCCATAACAATGTTAGGCTTCTTAACTGGGATTACTAACCTGAGGGAGGGAATGGCGACAAAAATTGCGTCCACCTAGATTTTTTTACTGTTAGTTGACGTTCAGCTCCAGATTTATACATTTTTTAAAATTATTTAGGTATTTATGTCTCTCCCGCCCCCACCCCCCCACCCCACCCCGGGAGGGAGGGGAAACCTTTTGTTTTTGTGCGGTTTCCTGTCCGCGTCGGCGTTCCCACTGTTTCTGGTCCGTAACTCGGAAACCGTTTAAGGTATTTACATCAAACCTTGCACACTCTTTCAAAATTGTTTGTAGGTGTGGCTTATACTATTTTTGCAAAAATTATTTTTCTTGTTTCCATGGTAACAGTTTGGACTTAGTCTCCAAATGGGGGTATGATTTGTTTCCAGGCTGTATCTCAGAAACTAATTAATATATTCAACTCAGACATTGCACGCACTATCAATATGGTGTGTAGATGTACCTTTTGCTATTCAGCTTTAAATTACCTTTTTTATTTTTCTTGTTTCCATGGAAACTCTTTGAATTTAGTCTCAAAATGAGGTGAGGGTTTGTTTTCGGTCTGTATCTCAAACACCGTTTTAGATATTTACATCAATCCTTACACACTCTTTCAACATTGTGTACAGATGTGCCTTTTACTATTTTTGCTAAAATTAATTTTTTAAATTTTCTTGTTTCCATGGTAAAAGTTTGGACTTGGTCTCAAAATGGGCATATGATTCATTTTCGGGCTGTATCTCAGAAACTAATTCAAATATTTAACTCGGACATTGCGTACACTATCAATAAGGTATGTAGATGTTTCTTTTGCTATTCTCCTTCAAATTACCTTTTTAATTATGTCTCCCCCCGGAGGGAGGATATTGTTTTTGTACAGTTTCCTGTCCACGTTCACGTTCCCACTGTTTCCGGGCTGTAACTCGGAAACCGTTTAAGATATTTACATCAAACCTGGCACACTTTTTCACCCCTGATTGTAGATGTGTCTTTTACTATTTTTGCTAAAATTAGGGTTGTTGGGGGGGAGACAGCTGTTTTTGCCTCAAAAACACACTCTAGTTGAGTTCAGTACCAGATTTATTAATTCATGATTTGAGTTTGTTGTCCTTTTCCAGATTATATTTTTATTTACAACTTACTTTATTTATTTAGGTATTCATTACTCTTTGAGATTCATGTTCTGTTCCAGATTTATATTTTTATTTATTTTGACTGAGACTTTCAGTTCAACAGTTATGTGTATGGACATTTGTAATCAAGACAAAGATTGTTCATTAACACCAGTCTCTATTTTTCTTTTGCTGGGGAAGGAGATACTGGCAAATTAATTGGCTATCGGCTTTTTCCTGCTACAAACTATCGTTATTATATCAACCGACAAAAATCCACTATCGGTTGACCTGTAACTATCTCTGCAGAATCCTGTCTATTTTTAATGGAGTGGTAATTGAGGATCTGAAAATCACAGCTATTCAAAATTGGATTTTGGCCTTGTCCCATGCTTAGAGATTTTTTTGGATTCTCTGAATCTTCTTATGATATTATGTACCACAAAGGATAAAATCTCCAAACAATTCCTTACAATTTTAAATTGAAAACGTTATTGAACTATTGTTGAACTATTTCCCCATGCAGTCTTCCATAGAGTGTTTAAGCCCTCACCATATTTCCTTATGAAAGACTTTTTATACCTAATCATGTTGCTGACCTGTTGCTAAATAATCTAGTTAACTGTAAGATGTTCTGCCAGTTGTCTTTTTTTAGCATCATGCAACTTTTCCAGTCTTTTATTGTCCCGTCCCAAATTTTTAAAAACATGTTGCTTCAAAAGGAGCAGAAATTTTTCAAAAATCAATGAAATTTATCAGTTTCAACATCTGATATATTGTCTCCGTACAATTTTCAAATGAAAGAAAGTTCAAATTATTTGAAAATCATTGAATTCTATTTTTATTTACATTTTACACAGCGTCCCAGCTTTTTTTGGAAATGGGGTTGTACTTTTCATGGCATGGTGTATTCATATCAGCTCAATGGAGGGGCATTACTCAACAGCAGAATGGAAGTACATAACGAATGGCAGCTAAAACTATAACTCTACAGCTGGACTGCTCAAAATTGATCCAGATACTTGGGTCATTCCACGTCAACTCAACCAGAGCCCCCCACATCAAAATTTTGAATTTGGTAAAACTTTGCACATTTCAAGAGATAGGAATTGGCAGTACTGAGGTCAAATATTTCAGCTCAATTATTGCTAGTTCCTGAAATTTGGCCTATTTTAGGGAAGGAGGGGGGGTCAATTTTAACAAAATCGCCTTAATTTTGGAGGGAGTTTGAGGGCCTCAGATATGGATTTTCGGAGCTGACACCCACAAGTTTCATTATGTCATCAGAAAAGTTGCTGAACTCTTGGCTTAAGCTGCTTTTCTTTACTCAGTGTGTTTAGTTTACCTGTAGTGCTGTGTTGTTTTCGTCGACGATGACGAAATGATTTTGTGACCGTACCTTTTTTTCATGACTAGAACGAGACGGTGACAAGCTAAACACAGCTCTTTGATGACGAAAATATCACAAGACGTTTCTGTTGTTTTCATTGACGAGAGGAGACGAGACGAAAATATTAGTGGGTTGGCTTGCTGGCCTGCAAACGTCCGATTCCCGAGCCACAAAGCAACAGGAGAAGCTTTAACGACTTTGATTGGCTAGAAAATGATGTTCCTCATTTGCATACCAACCAATCAGCTTCTGGGAGTGCGTGCATGCAATAGAGAGGCTCTCTGCCAGAAAGTTTCTGCTCAGTCATGGATGGCTAGATGTCTATGCAAGCCGTCGTGTATCAAATTACGTTGCTCTCTTTGGATACAGCCACCCTGTATGCTAGTAAGCGAACAAACGTTAACAAAGGAAAATCTTTGTGAGTGATCATCATTTTACGGTGATATGATTTGTTTCTTGCCCCAACTTTATTAACTTTGCCAGCTGTAATAGGCATGAAGTTATCTGAGGTTTTGCGGCAGTTTTATACGTTATGCATTATCTATTTGCGTATGCTATCGCGTATTGTGTTACTCTTCAGATTATAAAGCTAGCCATCTTCTTACCTTGCTGACGCTAGTTCAGGGAAATCTTTGTTATCATTGTTATATTATGGCGATATGATTTGGTTTTTGCCCTAACGGTGAGAATTCCGCATTTGACCTCCACTTTTTTCGGCTTTAACTCTGAATTGTTAACTCTGAGTTGGAGAGTGCCTTTTGTGACTAGATTTTAATGGAAATGGATCCTTTGGCGTCTCTGATCAGGTGTTAAACAGCATCATATGCTACGGTAAGGTATAGGCAAGACAGCTGTACTTGCAGGCGACAAGTGGTTTACTGAAATTTCGCTGGGAAACGGAAGTGTTCTGTATTAAATTAAGTTTGTTCCGGGTAAAATTGATACCTTTTGGAAATAATTTGTTTTGCGTTCAGAGTGGAGTTGTATTTCTCGTGTAACTGTAATTTGGAAAGAACAAAAAAATCCTTTGATCATTTAAAATCTGAGTGACTGTTTCCTAATTTTTGATAATCATTTTTCAGATGTGCTTAACGATTGCAAATCAATCGATATAATGATTAGCAAAAAATAATCATAATTTTTTTCCTTAAGCCATACCTGCAAACTTGTCGCTTTTCGGCGAAAATCGCCGTTTTTAATTCAAAAAGGTCAAAAAAAAGGTCATGTATGCAAATTGTGTAAATCCGAGGAGTTTTTTTGGGGGGGAGGGGTGTTGGCGTCGGGGGTGACGGGAGAGTTCACTCCGGGCCTACATGACCCGTAGAGCGCCATGCGATTGGAGTATCAGAATCTTCAGTAGCCATCTATGGATGGAACTAATATACACTCATTGGATAGAGCGCATCGTGTGAGTTTTTTTATCCTATCAAGATAAGGATTTCGCTTCGATGGAGGCAAGTCGCAACTTTTTTACGAAGGTCTGCTACGTTACCATAGTAGCCTACTTCAGTGCTAAAGTGGTGTCTAACGCAGGATCTGCGTCAGATCTGAGGTAAGTCTCCTTATCTGTCAGCAATATAATATACTGTTTAAAATGGGTTTATGTATGTAGACCCAAGACCCATGCCCTCAGGCACTAAAAATATGACATTGATCACTTGTGTGGCTTTTGAGATATATACCCACTATAATGACCAAAAATACGCACTTTTCATTCTGAAGCCAACTTCCAAGGTTATTAAAACATTTAATACAACCACTGTGACTTTGATATTTTTTGTGGTCTTCAGAAAGTTGACCGACAGTTTGCGTACCAAGTCTCAGAGCTCTATCTGAATTAGTTACAGAATAATAAATGCATTACATTTTGAAAAAATTAGTATGATTGGTGTTTTTTGCTTTTTCCAGGCCACAGAACAGGTAAACAAAACACACAGAGTAAAGAAAAGTAGCTTAAGCCAAGAGTTCAGCAACTTTTCTGATGATAAAATGAAACTTGTGGGTCTGTTTGCTCTGCAAATCCATATCTCAGGCCCTCAAACCTACTGCAAAATTATGGTGATTTTCTTAAAACTGACCCCCCTAAAAGAAGCTTAAGCTCAGGAACTGGCAATAATTGAGCTTAATTATTTCACCATGTCACACCAGATATATAAATGTTCCACTGTGGGGAATATAATAAAAATTACTTTTTTTTTTTTGTTGGGGAAGTTCCTAAAATTTGGTTGATTTGACATGGAATGACCCACATGCCATCCAGTGGGTCTTCACACCAACCGTAGATAATCACGCCTTGTTTAACTGCTCTTGTCGGGCTGCTGTCTTGATGAGTCCAAGTAAGTGAGCCAAATGCAAACCTACTGCTACGGGGTTTGGATTCCTCCATTAAAAGTGCAAAAATGAACCCCAAAGAATGGAAAGTATGGAAAATGTATTGAAACAAAACTGTAATTATTTTAGGGAATGCTGAAAGAAAACGTTGCAAGTTTCGTCCGGATCCAAATATTTCTGTGCTCTTCACGGCGCAGAATGAGGATTACCTTGGCAGTGGCTGGTCCAGAGGCCACATGGCCCCTGCAGGAAACAATAAGTTTTCGGAGGTACCTCTGCACCTTGGGATACACGTTTATGAAAAACTGAATCATCAGAAATATAATTGCTTTGATATTTGTCATTAATATCTTAACTTTTACTCATTTCTTCTCAACAGCAAGCAATGGCAGAGACATTTTACCTGTCAAACATAGTACCGCAGAATTTTGACAATAATTCTGGCTTCTGGAATAGGTAGGTCCTCAACACCTTTCTGCAGACGTAGACGCCTGCGGACATAGAGCAGCTCTTTTTATGGAAGCAGTTGCACTACTCTATCACCAGATGGCACCCCCGGATCAGTTACTGAATATTCACAAGCCAGCAGAGCTGGAACACAGTCTAGAATATTGACGAGTTCATTCCTATCCCTGTTTTTCAGGAGTTGCATGAATTAAACTCCTCAGCTAAGCCTGATGTGCAAACTGCTCAATATCCTTGGCCATAGTATCTATCCAGCAGTTTAAAAAAAAATGATCTCTTGCGACAGAAAAAATTGTTGTCCTCGGTAGCAACCACTTCAGTTACAGTGACTCAATGGTATTCCAAGTAGTTAAAAAAAAAAAAAAGGTTTCCTGAGGCAAAAATTCGCCATGATATTGACACTATGTCATTGTACTATCAATTTCAGTCAACGCATATTAAAAACGCGCAAATTCCTATCGTGGATTAACGCGTAGATATGTCGGTTGAAGAATTTAGCTGTCTTTTAGCACCTCATACAAGCTCTCACGGAAATCCAATCACTTTAATGGTGATTCAGTGGTATCTGCGTGAAAGCCCAGCTGTAGTTCACGCCCACGTGAAATTCTCCTGGTAATTACCAATTGGTTGACACGATTTTTATCCAATTGCAGACAGTATAAGCTTTCCTCAGTAAGTGAAAGACATTGATTGGACCTTAAACATATTAAAATACTTGCGTATTAGGGTTACGTTGTATTCAATACACTTTACGCAGCTCAGACTGACGTGGTTGCATGGGAACAAAAACCTCCAGAACTGAGCCTGGAGAGCTGAGCTTATTTGCGGGATGGAAATGTGATTCTGAGATGGAAAATAGCAGTTATTCTGAACGGAACAGACAGGAGGGCTGACAGCATTGATACTTTTGAGGAGCAACTCAATAATTCTATGGAAAAGTGAGTAAAGCTGTCTTTGTATGGTGTTGCTCTATCTTACTTTTAGCCTGCTAGCTAACTAGCCAGCTATTTCTTATTTTTGGTTTACCACCACCGTGATCACAGAGCTAGTTTGTCACATTGAGTAGCAAAAGAGTAGTCGATACTGCAGTGTGCTGGCATTTTTTTTAACTGCCAGAATTTATAACGGTCAGGCGGATTTCTATTAGGGGTTGATATATGTGTGATAGTAAATGGCCTGAAATTTCTTTTGGTGTAAGATCTATTAGTAAATAGGAAAATTCCAGGTTTTCAGGTTCCAGGAGTCGACGGTTTGGTTTTTATAGTCTCGAGAAGGGTCACCCTCCAGAGGGCCAAAATTGAACTTCTAAGAAAAATAGGTTTTTGAGTTGAAATATCTCAGTGCGCCCTCAATAGCCTAGCTTCATTTTTACTGTTGTCAGTCCATATTAGGAGGAGTTTTGGAGAATTATGAAATAGTGGTGGGCTGTTGAGGGCGCCACCTTTAGGGGGCGCTTGAAAACGCCATCTTGGACCAAAGTAGCAGTCACGTTTGAGGCATTCCTTGCTTGCGCCCTCTTTAGCCCAAGCTTATTTATGCATAATATGATTCTATAACAGTGCCTTGTACTATTCCACTTGAAATTGTAGTGGGATGGTGAGAGCGCGGAACTATAGGTGGCGCTCAAATCAGTGAAAATGCAAAAATAGGGGTAATCTGCTGCTGTAGATCTCCATGCGCCCCCATCAGATTTGAATGAAGTCTGCTTTATTTGATAGCCCTACATGTCCACTGTGTGGACCAAAAAGATTGATGTGGGGTTCAACTGTTTTAACCCTTTTTGACCATCATTCTGAAAGTTGTGACATGACCATTCCATATGCTTGTCTATGTAGTGCTGTTACGGTACATAAGTCAGCATAGGTGTCAGTTTGAATTCAATGCCAATGGATGATTTTTAATGGAGCAATCAGCAATTTAAAGCTCTCTTCTGAACCAATGGATAGGGTCCGACCTTCTGCTGACTTCCTTTGGAATGTTTAGAAGATTGGAGGCGGGGCCGGATGGATTGCACGCTTCACCGCTCATGAATAAATTTAAAAAAAAAAAATTGTTTACTTCTTTTGTCATGCTAATTTCAGGAAAATAAATCACTCATTATCTCCATCATCCCTACTTTGTTAGAGAAAACTCAGGTGAAAGTATGATGTCAGACACTTGGTTTTCCCCCCAGTCTGTTATTTTTTGAAGATAACGACGGAAAACATGAAACGAGCCAAGATATAGAAAGTAAAAATGGTGCACATTGTCAGGTGAAACTGAAAGTACACAGTGCAACAGCTTGATGCATACAGATGTGAATGAGAAAATGTGGTGACTCCTTTTTGATGATCTTTTTCACCCTCTGCTCAGCAGAGGGTTCTATCTGATCCCCCCGTCCTGGGCCCACCCGCAACTGTGTGTGGGTTACATGTATTGCTTTTCCTGTACCAGTCTCACTGCTGCTCAATTGGATGAATAGATTTTTATTTCAGGCCCTCCAGCTAATGAAATAACCCTTGGCCAAGGGCCAGATGTGTGCACCTTCAGTTGGTTACCTTTCCATCATGCCTTGTTGCCTTCATCCCTTTATTCAATCCATAGACCATATATTGTACTAATTCGCATTTGAAACCTTGCCTTACTGGGATGGTCAAAAAGGGATTAATACAGTTGAACCCCACTACAATCTTTTTGATACATATAGTGGACATGTAGGGCTATCAAATAAAACAGATTTCATTCAAATCTGATGGGGGCGCATGGAGATCTACAGCCACAGAATACCCCTATTTTTGCATTTTCACCGACTTGAGCGCCACCTATAATTCCGCGCCCTCAACATCCCACTACAATTTCAAGTGGAATAGTACAAGGCACTGTTATAGAATCATATCATGTATAAACAAGTTTGGGCTGGTGAGGGCGCAGGCAAGGAATGCCTCAAACGTAAGTGCTACTTGGGCTCAAAGTGGTGTTTTCAAGCGCCCCCTATAGGTGGCGCCCTCAACAGCCCAGAGGGCCTTCTGGAGGCCCTAGCAACCAAACCGTTCACTTTTGGAACCTGAAAATTTGGGATTTTCCTGTCTACTCAAAGGCCTTCCACTGGAAAAAAATTCAGTCAAATATCTAACAGACATATATCACCCACCGCCTGAACGATGTAAATTCTGGCAGTTAACTAGGTGATCAGTTTTAGAATCTATATCACATTCAATGAAACTGAATGCCTTGCATTTTCGCTCTTTTAAAGTGCGAATAACTATTACTGTGACCTGAGTTATACTTGCTCCATAGTGGGTGTGAACGTTGTTACAAGCTTGCGTTTCGCTGGGATGATCGGAATTGTAAACAGCAAGCTTTCTGCCTGCGTGAACATTCTGACCGTAAAATATGCAGTTCCTCTAATGAATATGTGTGCTTGCTGACGCTGCTTTGTAGATAAATGGACGAGACTCTGAACTTTATCATGGAGAAAAGGCATGTTTTTGGTTTGGAGAGGTCAGTGGTGACCATTGATGTCCAGCTGCGCCTATATTGATAAACTCATGCCAAATTCAACCAGTAAATCATCCATTCATATTGAACTTCATGAGTACAAAGTTGATTTGCATTAAAAATATGATTATTTTATAAATTGAAAGTGCGCCATTTTCAAGGCTCTGGGAGTTTGGGGAGCCACCTGGATAGCTATCTTATTTGGCTTATAAAAAGTGGATAATTTAATATTTCATGTTCAGATGAGGAGTACTTGTGGTCTAGGAGTTTATTATCCCAGAAATGTATTGTTTTAACCCCCAGCCATTTTCCAATCCTCAGAATTATTTTCTTTACAGTTTCAATGGTGAATTCTCATGAAGATTTTTTATGTTTGCAGCCCATTTTCTCTACCAAAATCATGAAAATAAACTGAAATACGATGTAATTCTAAATGCTGAGTTGAGCCACATTCGTCCTCCTTATGAAGCTTAAATCTTGAATTATAAAGCGTCAAATTGGGTAACCCACAAATAGCCAAATTTGGCTTCTGCGCAAAGGGGTTAAAACATGATTTTTCTTGTTGCTTAGTTATAGGAGGGTCAGTGACAAATGGGTTGATGACAAATTTAAAAATGTTTTTTTAATAAATCATTAAAAATATACAGAATACATTTATTTGAAGTTGGAAGAGTGTGTTTAAACAAGTCTTAATGGTTGCACAACATTTGCAGGGTTTTAGTACAGTTTTAGACTGTATTTGCAATTTCACAAGCCAAAAAATGTCGGGTGGCGCAGCCAAAAGTTTCTTAGAAAAAAAAGAGGGTAGTGTGTTTCAAGTGTTTTTTTTTCAAGAGATTTTTTTGAGTAAGTATACCTGAGAGTGTCTACTCTGCCCAAAACATTACCATTTTGTAATTGAGCTTGGTATTAAAAGTAACTTACGGATTCTTTATTGTAGGGGGCAGGTATTTTGGTTTTCCAAACAATTTAAGAACAATAAAACTATTACACTTTGTTTATTTGAAAAGTTTTCAATATAAAATTATTCCCCCTTATTAATATTATGTTAATTCATATTTTAAATTACATATTTAATACATTTCACGTAGTGTTAACTTGCTTGGACGGTTGCGCCACCTGACATTTTGAAGATTTGAGATGGCAAAACATAAAATATATATCATTTTTATGATAAACTGGAAATGTGTTCAAATTAAACTGGTTTTATAGAATAAAATGATGCTTATTATGAATCATTTAAAATTATTTTAAACCAAAGTAGTGTGCTCGGACAATGTCACGGCATTGACCCAGGAACAGATATACAGTGCTGTGAAAAGGTATTTGCCCCCTTCCTGATTTCTTTTTTTTTTTTTTTTTCATATTTGTCACACTTAAACATTTCAGATCATAAAACAAATTTTTATATTTGACAGAGATAACCTGAGAAAATACAAAATGTAGTGTTTAAATGATGATTTCATTTATTACCAGAAAAAAGATATCCAAACCTACCTGGCCCTATGCGGAAAAAGTAATCCCCCCCCCGTTAAATCATGAATTAACTGTGATCATCCACATTTTTTGAGTTCAATTTCATGAGCCACACCTCGGCCTGATTACTGCCAGACCTGTTGAATCAAGAAATGACTTAAGAGCCATTCCACGAGAGATTGACATTCGGCGCGCAGTTGACCCCACTGGTGGATAGGTAGATATAGGTGTCTCACGGAAAAAGCCGAATTTTTAGGTCTGTATCTCACTTTGCCTGCCAGTGGCGCCACTTGGAAGCCATTAAAGTGGCTTAGTTTTGCTGTCGACACCACATTTTACATCAACAATCATGACTTAAGGATACACAGTACCAAATATGTTATTCTTTTATCATGACCTTTGACACTTCAAGCCTGGATAGACATCAGCACCACATCAGTGCCAAGCTGGGTAACTCTGCTATTGAGCCGGAATTATTTGCGAAATAACAGTAAACATTTAAAATGGGAATGGGAATGAAATAATATCCCAGATATATACCACTGTAGAATAGTTTATTCTGTGGTTACTCACAACAAGACTATCATTTTCAGTGAATAGTACCTTGGTATCTTTCTGGGTTAGTGAAATGGACGGCCAGAAAATGGTCGGAACAGATTTTTGGTGCATGTTTGCAGTATATTTTCTCAGTGACCCAGATATGTACTGTGGCGGTAAATGCCGTTTATTGTGCTTTTGGGACTCTATTTTCAGGAATACCAAGCATTTCTGAGGTAGTATCTACACTTTCAAGCTAGACAGAGCCAAAGTTTGAGGAAAACTCGAAACAGACCATTTCATAGCAGATTGTGCCTATGTTTAGGCGGCATTATTTTGTTTATCCAGCAAGATAGAGATCTGAAATTCTCTGGATACATAGTCCCTTTGGGCTACTTTACAGCATAAGTAAAATCTCAAAGGTAGTATTTTCAGTGTAGATGATATTAAACGACAGAAGTCAGAAAAATTCGCCTCCAGGGGGCACTGTAGGCTGGATCTACGTACTGGCCATCCCCAGCAACGTACTAAAGAATTTTTTTTTGAATTGTGACACAGTCACAGCTAGTTTTCTCAGAAAATGATGAGCTTGGTTTGGTACTATGCTGGGTAGATAGCTTTTTGACTAAAGGTGGCGCTCTAAAGAGCTAATATTCTACCGACCTAATATTCCATATTCCCAGATATATACCAAAAGTTTGTCCTTTGAAATAATTGAAGTACATGCACAGTTATACATAAAATTTGTAATCCGTTTGGTACAAAGCTAGTTTGGTTGTAAACTGGTGGTGGCTGTGACCATTACAGGTGCACAATACATGGGCTATTACCAAGTATGGGTACAGTGAAGTCAGAAATGTACTGCATGTTATAAAACATGACCAGTCCAACATTTTTAAATGCCAAAAGAGAACTAATGTAAAAGGCGTACCACTGTGCGTACGTATGCAGACATGCATCAACAGTATACGTATACGTACATACGTTGTAAAATAACAGTCCATAATTTGAACATAATTTGGCCTTGGCCCTGAGCAGCCATCCATGGCCTTCTTCGTTCAATCATTCAGGTGATTTCACTGATTAGTCCCTCCTCTCTGCTTGAAGGTGAGGTAATCAGTGAAGTCACCTGGTGGAGTTTTTGAGTGGAATGAAAACCTGCAGCGTCTTGGCCCTCCATGGCCCCAGTTTGATACATGTGCCCTAGGGAAATCCCAGAATTTACACTGAAGCCTGCTCTCCAATTCTAATAGTGAAGTAAAAATGCAGAGAATTTGTTGTTTTCTGAAAAGGCACCAATACTACAAAACTGTACATTGTACTGACTACTGGTAAAAGTCTTGCATGTTAACAAAATGCTACAATCACCACCAACATTCTTTTCCAGTTAACAACCAACCCAGCTTTATGCCAAAGAGATTACAAATTTTAAGTATAACTGTGCATGTACTTTATGTCAAAAGACAGAACTTTGGTATATGTCTGGGAATATGGAATATTACAGGGATGGCAATTCTCCGCGGATCCGCGGAAATCCACGGATTTCAGATCACAATAAATCGTGCTCGAGATTCGTCTAAATCCAATTTTGTTTTTCTTTGGGGGGGCGTTATTGGCAGGTATGACGTTACCAATGCGATTATAACTATGATAAAATATGGTCCACCGGCCAGCGCGTTACCAGTGCGATTATAACTATGATAAAATATGGTCCACCGGCCAGCGTGCTTGTACGCTCTCTGTGGTGCTTAACACCACAGCAACAGTAAACGGCAATATATTGCAACAGTTCACAGGAAGCTGCATGCTTAATATTTTCGGTCCCTCTTTGTTGAGACTTTTTCATAATATGAACAAATACATGTTTAACTGGTTGATTGGAATATCGTTTGGAGTGTGAGTTATTATTGAACCTGGCTAGGCTTGCCACCGTGTGCTGAATGAGTCAGTAAACCTAATAAACGTAACACCGAAATTGATCAAATTCCCTCTGTGGGCTTGCATGATTAGGAATGAGCACACAATATTAGCTAGCTAAGTCAGCTAAGACCCATCATCCCGCAAAAAAAATGCATATTTCAGAAATGGTCCAATCTGAAGTTAATATAACTCTGCACTGGCCAGTAATTGTTCGCGACGAGAATGCCTTTGTTTGCTGCGTAATGTTGCTCTGCTCGCGCCGATGATTCAACTTATTTCACTTGCAACTTACTAACGTCATGACTAATATTTTCAATAGATCGCTAAAAATATAAACTTTGATTTGTTAGATGCTGAATGAACTTGGCTGTGTGGCCAGCCAGCTGACGTTGTTCGTTTCATTTGGAACAAACTATATGGCCTGTGTGATATCTGATTTCAGCTTAAAGGAGACCTATTATTATGCTACATTTCCAAATTTATATTTTGATCTTGGACTCCCCTAGAGTACTCCTGATCGTTCAAAGTCCAAAAAGGGTCCTTATTTTAGCTTATACTGCCATTCTCAAAAAAACCCATTTGTAGTCCATTGTAGTCTCTAACTGAAACGCCTCGGTGGGGCGGCTCTTCTGCTATGGCCCCCACTCCCCGTATGCCCATTTTCTTCTTACTGGCCAGCTCTGTGGAGGGCGGATCTGGGCGGGACGAGGCAGCAGAACGCAGTTTTCTGGGTCCGCCTCCCAGAGTGAAACTGAGACGCGTCTGCCATCTGAGAAGGAATCGACGGGCTAATTCCGCAACCAGACGCAGTACACGTGTATAGATCTAATGAAATGAACTTGTTCTAATAATCAAAACGGCGAAAGTGGAGGACGCAGTGTGAAAGTCTGGCAGCTCAAGCTCGAATTTGCTATCTACCTACGGCTACTATGGTGAGTACACCGGTGTTTCTGCTCTATAGCTAGGATTGAGGGAAAGCTAGAATCCACCCCATTCAGACACATTTGTTGAACGGGTTGACATACCCAAGTGTAGACCGGAGACCGTAGAAATCCGGTGGGTCTGAGTTTAGAGGGAAACATGGTCAGTGAGGAGCAGCAAAAAGTGGACCAACAACTAATGGACTGCTTTGGTGTGTATTATAAGGACCTGCTGGTTTGTGTGCATAACTGTGTGTCGTTAGCGTGGAGTAACGAACAGCTTCTGCGCTGGTATATGACGGCGGGGCTTAAAGCAGGCTAAACGGCCTTTTGGAAATTGCCCGTGGTAATGGTTTACTTATTGCGCCGGAATGACCAGCGTTTGCTGGCGGAAAATGGGCGCGATAAGCCACTTTCACACCGGACGCGAAACGAATTTTTCGCGTGACAGATGACATTCAAAGTCAATGCATTGTCTTTGCATTGGCTTTGAATGCAATCTGTCGCGCGAAAAATTAGTTTCGCGTCTGGAGTGAAAGCGGCTTAACGCACCCATAACACGTGTATTCGCGTCTTTGCATTCACTTTGAATGTAATCTGTCGCGCGAAAAATTTGTTTCGCGTCCGGTGTGAAAGCGGCTTAACGCGCCCATAACGCGTGTATTCGCGTCTTTGCATTGACTTTGAATGTAATCTGTCCCTCGAAAAATTCGTTTCGCGTCCGATGTGAAAGCAGCTTTATGAATAGTACACGACAGCTAGAGAGCGCTCGGTTATGTTATGAACATAATACAGGTTTTACAGACCGTAAGTTCCGTAAGCATGAATAAGTTGCTTATGTGGAGCTAGCAAATCGATCACTTCTGCAGGAAAGAATTTCCTATTAAATCTCTGCCTTTTTCGGCTTTTTATACTATTCAAAAAAAGTAGGGGATATTTTATTTTGAGATCAAAATTTTCACATATACAAAGGGATACGAAACCATGTTGTATAGTTCCCTACTGGGGAAGCATTTCCAAAGAAATTCATCACCCAAACACATCAATGACGCTCTCACGATCTGCACGGGATGCTATTGATGATCAAGGGGGTTGTGCCACAAATTTGCATGACTCTGAATTGGAAGGTTAGAGCCACTGTAAAGGAAGATTTTGAAGAGAAAGCATCAGATTATCAGTGGTTGAAGTCGTTAATTAAACAGAGACCATGCGCCGTCTAACACAGGAGGAGAGGTTACGTGCCCTTGGCATGCTACAGGTTGGCACAAGACAGGTCGTTGTGGCAAGGGCAATGAATGTTTCCCAGTCTGTCATCAGCAGATTATGGTCCAGACATCGTGCTACAGGGTCTGTTCAGGATAGAGCACCATCCGGTCGACCAAGGGCAACAACTCAGGCTCAGGACAGATTCATCCGCACTATTGTCTTGAGAAACCGTATGGTAACAGCAAATCAGATAAGGTCTCAACTTCAAAGGGATACTGGCTTGGTAGTGAGTGGCCAGACCATCAGGAATCGTCTGCACAGATTTCACTTACACGCCCGGCGTCCTCGTGTCATTCCCTGTTTGAGGATCGTCACATTAGGGCCAGACTCAATGGTGTCGTCATCATCAACGCTGGGATAATCGCCCGATGGAACAACGTAATGTTCTCAGATGAGTCGAGGTTCACTGTGGACTTCCTTGACAGACGCAGGAGGGTTTGGCGCCGACGTAATTAAACGTTTCCATGACGTTAACGTCATTAGACATGATCCGTATGGGGGTGGATCTGTAATGGTGTGGGAGGCATCACTGCTGCCGGCAGAACAGACTTGCATGTTGTTGCTGGACGTATCACAGGGCAGTACTACCGGGACAACATCTTGGCACCCCATGTTGTGCCGTTTGCACGCCGTTATGGCCGCCGTTTCATTTTCCAAGATGACAATGCCAGATGTCATAGGGCCAGGATCGTTACAGATTACCTCCAGCAGCAGAATATCACCACATTACCATGGCCAGCACTCAGTCCGGACCTTTCCCCATCAAGCATGTCTGGGACATGCTTGGACAGCGGCTACTTCCTAACGTCAACAACCTCCTGCCAATGTCCAAGAACTTGCTGCAGCATTGCAACAGGAATGGAATAACGTTCCCCAAAATGACCTGGGGCGCCTCGTTAGGGTATGCCACGCCCGGTCGAGCTTGTCTAGCCAACCGAGGGGTTTTACCGCTACTGACTCTGTTTCACAATGGTGGTAAATTTGCTGTGTGACCCTGTGTTTGTGTCGACCCTTATTCTGGAGAATCTGTCCTTTACTGACTGTACACAGGGTTTCGAATAAATTGACAAATGTTTCCTTAATGTTTTTATGTCATTTGTTTCCTTCCTGACCTCATGATCTGCATTTCATGGTACTTGTAAATCCAATATCCCCTACTTTTTTTGAATAGTGTATTAGCCACAGCAATTTCTAAAGGGGGATGAAATTATGTCACGGGAGTGCAGAGAAATTGTTTATTTAACCAGACACATTAGACCTTCTGCCTTTCGCGATTGCTTTCACGGTAACTTGGCACCAGAGAGCTAGACCAGATATTTATGAAGTATCCGGCTGACCCGGTCATGGATAAGTGAAGCGATCACAAGCAGAGCAGTAAACAAACCCAAACAGGTATCCCAAGCTCTGCAAAACCTATGTGTGGTCTAACTGCAGCCTTTTCAGCCCAACTTTGCAGACACATACAGCACCTCTCCGGTTAGCTTCAACTGTAGTGGCTACAATCGGGCAACGTTATGATGAAACTGCCACATTGATGCTTACCGAAGTAACACAAGCATACCAATCAGAATTACTGCATATAAGTTAACCAGGAGCATTTTTAATTAGCACAGCACGCAAACTAAAGCAGTAGCTGGTAACCTAGTGGTCATAACCACCACAGAGACAAACCCTTGCAATACAGGTTTCACAGACAGCAAGTTCCGTTACCGGGGACAGTTGTACCAAGCATCCAAATTACAAACAAGTCTAAAAAGTTAGCTTCAAATGAGGTTTATGTTCACACACCTTCTGTAGAATTTCCCCTGGTATTACTCTTGCATATTTAGGACACAAGTATTAGCAACAGTAACTTGGGTACGTTAGCTGCAGTGCTACAGCCACAGTCAACTGGCTATCACGTCAGGTTGGCTTATGCAGTAAAAGCAACTTACAGCTTTTGCATCTGTGAATCAGGGACAGTCGCGACCGATCCAGGCTTTATCTTCAGATATTTTACAAAGCCTGCGTTTGAGGTTAGTTGTTAGTGCTAACTATCGTTAGCGGTCCTGCTAGTCACCCGTAACAAGTTAGCTTCACTTACATTATTTGCTGTTATATCGTTATTCCAGCTTGTGGCTCCGAAGCGCTGATCGATGCAACTGCTTCAGGTTTGAGAAGCAGCTGAAACGCTTATCCTGTGTCGAATTGTCCTTTATTGACAAAGCTGTCTTTGGAGAATTGCTGAGCGCAGACAGCTAACGCAAGCAAACAAAAAAAGCTACCCACTGATTTCTGGTGGCATCCTCTTTTGAGGAAAAATAGGTGCTTTTCTCTTGGCCAAAAAGTAAACGGAAAAAGCAGCTTTGGGAGAGATACTGACAAAACTGCACCTCAAATGACCTGCGGTTCTTTGGTATTTCCAGAAGTGTAGATGCTACGAAGCCATAGTATGATCCGCGGTTGTTTGTGCCTCCTAGAATAGTTTCCAGCGTGGGCAGGTCCAGCACCGTGATTGGCTCTGGATAGGTCTGTATTAATTGGACGGCACAACCTGACGCCAGGTTTTGCACAGATCTTCTCGGGACGAGCTATTCAGAGAGGAAATCACGCTCACTTCACGTTCTTGGATAATGGCAAAACCCTGTATCTTATGTTTAGAAACTTTTCAGAGGTTGAGTATGGACATCCAACATTATAACATTACCTATATGTATTAAAAGAAGGATCAGCATAATAGGTCCCCTTTAAAACATAATGGAACTTCAGTTAGCAAACATGAACAGCCTCGAACATGTGCATTTATAGACACTGCACTTTGCTGGTGTTATCACTGTCTCAATATTTAACTAGATCTCAGTCTTTTATCTTTTTTAAAGGTGGCAGGTAGATTAAAATAAGGAACGTGCGCTTTAATTTATTCAATCTCGGATAAATAAATTTTGGGGTGTTGCAGCACCCTTTGTTCCAACGTTAATGTTTCTGTGGTGGCAAATTGGCGAGTTCTTGAAACGTAGTTGAGTTTCTCGAGTGTTTTTGCGAAATGGTGAAAATTCTCACATGCGAACAAGAGTCGTTGATCAAAGAGATTGACAAGGACATAAATAAGTTCAGATGGGAATGGTTTGACAAAATTGCTGCCGTCAAGGTGAAAATTGGAAGTAAATTTGAAGAAGTCTCGAAAGTTTAGCGAACTTTTGTGAAGAAGTTTGCCAGGAAAGTGCTTTTGTACATACTGCAATCATTTGATAAACTATGGTTCTCGTGGTTGTATTGCAATTATGGAACACGCACAGAGAGTGAAAAGACATGAATAACAAGTAAGTTTTTTTTTTTTTTTAGCATGGCAATATGTCTGTGTATCTAGTTATTGATAGTTTAGATGACTTCTAATTGATACACAAATGTTCAAAACCCAGGGGTTCAGGGGGGTAAAGCCCCCCTGAACTCCCTACCGGACTCGGCCCTGGACCCGGCTGAGAGCCCGCGGCCCCCAGACCTCCGGCTAGGTTTCAGCTGAAATCATCAACTTCTGTTGCCATCCCTGATATTAGGTTGGTAGAACATTACCTCTTTTGAGCACCAGCTTTGGTCAGATAGCTGTCCATCCAGAATAGTACCAAGCTGAACTGTTCATTTTCAGAGAAAACTAGCTGGGTGCATTACAATTCAAAAACAATTTATTTGGTATATTGCTGGGGATAGCCAGTATTTGCATCAAGTCTATAGCGCCCCTGGGGGCGAAATTTTCCGACGTTTGATGATGAATATCGTCTACACTGAAAATACTACCATTGAGATTTTACTAATGCTGTAATATACCACAAAGGAACTATGTATCCAGAGAATTTCAGATCTCTATCTTGCATGGTAAACAAAATAATGCCACCTAAACATAGGCACAATCTGCCATGAAATGGTCTATTTTGAGTTTTCCTCCCACTTAGGCTCCGTCTAGCTTGAAAGTGTACAAAAGATACTACCAAAGAAATGCTTGGTAATCCCGAAAATAGAGTTCCAAAAGCACAACAAATAGCATTTACCCTCACAGTACATATCTGGGTCGCTGAGAAAATATACCGCAAACCTGCACCAAAAATGAATTTCAACCATCATTCTGGCCATCCACTGCACGAACACAGCAAGATACCAAGGTACTCTGAAAATGATAGTCTTGTTGTGAGTAAACACATAAAGCATTCTAGTTTGGTATATGTCTGGGATATTATTTTATTCCCATTCCCATTCCCAATTTCAATTTTTATTGTTATTTCACAAATAATTGGCTCAATAACGTAGTTACCCAGCTTGGCACTGATGTGGTGCTGAAGTCTAACCGGACTTGAAGTGTCACAGGTCATGATAAAAGTATAACATATTTGGTATTGTGTACCAGTGACCTGCGCGGAGTACAAGATGTACACCATGTCTGCACCACAGCCGCAGGTTGCTTCTGCACATCCGCACCGCATCCACAGGAATTAGATCAAAATCCACACCGCTCTGCGGTGCGGTCTCGGAGTTCGCGGCTCCACCGCATTATCCACTCACCGCACAAGTGGATTTTGATCTAATTCCTGCGGATGCGGTGCAGATGTGCAGAAGCAACCTGTGGCTGCGGTGCAGACATGGTGTACGTCTTGTACTCCGCGCAGGTCACTGCTGTGTACCCTTAAGTCATGATAGTTGATGTAAAATGTGGCCTCAATAGCAAAACTAAGCCACTTAAGTGGCTTCCAAGTGGCGCTATCGGCAGGCAAAGTGAGATACGGACCAAAAAATTCGGCTTTTTCTGTGAGACACCCATATCTACCCATGTGCCAAGTTTATTTCAATTCCAGCAGGGTCAACTGCACACCGAATGTCAATCTCTCATGGAATGGCTCTTAAACATGCCAAACTATGTAAATCTTACAGGAAACCCAATTGGAAACAACATGAATAATGCAATAAAACAGAAGAAAAATGAATTATCACATACCAAACAAATTCAAATAATTCACATCATACCAAAAATGAACAACAACAGAGTAAAATAACAAAAATGGAAGAATTTTCTCTAAAAAGGATGAAAGATCCAAATCCTCATTAAGAATAGGGTACCTGGTGCCTTTAAGGGTAATGGATCCAGTATGCCTCTCTATATTTGAGGCGTTTAATTTTGTCCCCACCCCATGCATCAAAGCTAATAACTTCAATGCCTGACACTTTTAGAGTTGCATCACTACCATGTTGGGCTTCCATATAGTGTTTGGCCATTGGGTAATTCAAGTTTCTAGTTCAAATAGCATACCTATGTTCAGCCACTCTGTCCCTCAGCCTCTTGGACGCAAGGTAAGATATTGCATGTTTTCACCTGGGCATACCTGTGCTGAATGTAGTCACAATTGCTCACTTTGTTTCTATTTACTGCCCTCTGGATAAGGTGCAAACTGATCCACATTTGTTGTTTTATTAGCTTACCGGCCCTGTGGGCCGATAAAGCTATTGTTGTGGTGTGGCGTCCGTCGTCTGGAATATTTTTTATCTTTTTTTTGGCCTGATGAATTTTCGTGTAAATTTGCCATAACATACTGCTAGACCATATCGCCAGAGGATTTTTTTTTGGATTTTTGATTGAATCATTTTTGTCGTTTTTATGGGCCTTGAAATTTCGGCTCCAATGTTAAAGATAGGACTGAGAAATTTAAAAATTATTTCTCAAAAACTGCGAAATAAATTTTTTTCTAAATCTGGCAATCAACTTACCTTGGTACTGTTAATGTACAGTGCGAGCACCATTATGATTGAATCGATAGAAGTGGGTCTAGTGGGGGCGCTGCACTTTATGAATATGCAGATGGCCAGTGGAGGCCAAATGGTTGCAGATAGGGATTAAGTTTATATTATTGACATATAAAAAGTGATATATGAACAATATTTTGGCTATGTTAAAGTTGACCTCAGATGACTTTGAAAGGCCAAACTTCAGGTCAAGGAAAATACTAACAATGTAAAAAGATAGGACTTGAAATTTCAAAAACATGCATTTCTCAAAAACTGTCCGATAATTTTTTTTTTTCTAAATTTGGCAATCGATTCACCTTGATACACTTTGTGTACACTGTGAGTGCCATTTTAATTGAATTGACGGAAGTGGGTCTTGTGGGGGCGCTGTACTTTAACATTGGATCTTATGGAGAATGGGCAAAATTGCTTATGGAAGCTAAATGGTTGCAGACAGAGATTACGTTTGTATTATTTACATAAAGGAAGTCATATATGACCAATATTTTGGGTGTGTTAAAGTTGACCTCAGATGACCTTGAGGTCAAACTTGAGGTCAAGCAAAATGTTTTAATTTTCAAAGGCTTCAAAATATTGAAAATTGGGAACATGTGTGTATTGAACACTTATAGGAAGTCATATTTAAACTTTAATTTGGTGGCCTTGAACTTGACCTTCAGTGACCCTCAAACGTAAAACTTCACCTAGTGAAATTTCATTGACTTCTATCACCAAAACTATTGTATTACAGATGGAGCTTAGGTTAGTATTGTGGGCATATAGGAAGTCATGTATGAAGTTTCATTTTGTGACCTTAAACTTGACCTTCAGTGACCTTCAACAGCCAAACTTTACAGTGAAATTTCAATGACTTACATCAGCAAAATTCTTACAGATAGAGCGTAGGTTTGTATTGGAGATGTATAGGAAATCATAAATGAACTTTCATATTGACCTTCAAAGGTCAAATGACTTGTTCAATGACTTGTATCACTAAAATGGTTGCAGATGGAGCCTAGGTTTGTGTTACAGACATCTAGAAATCACATATGAACTTTCTTTTAGTCACCTTCAACTTGACTGCCAGTTACCTTTGAGGGTCAAACTCGACAGTGAAATTACAATGACTCTTGTCACCAAAATGGCCACAGATTGAGCCAAGGTTTGTATAGAGACACAGAAAGTCAAATATGAAGTCCATCTGCTGACCTCAACTTGGCCTTCTGTGACCTTTAAAGTTCACAATTGACATATTGACTTTTCAATGGCTTGTAACTCCAAAACCGCTTCAAAACTTAGGATTCGGTATTACAAGGGGTTCTTATAAATGTATGTGAACTTTTATTTACTGACCTTGACATTGACCTTCAATGATTCAAAGGTCAAAATTCACATGAAATTTTCATTACTTGTATCATCTCTATAAGGTTGCTTGCTGGTAAGCTACAGGACCTTTGGTCCTATTTTTATATCATGTGATTATATTTCGTGTTGGTTTCCTGGTTAGGACTTTTATAATTTGTGAGAGGTCCTGCTTTTGCATTTTTTTTCTTCTATTCGTTGTATGTCCTCAGCTGGTCACACCTGTTTTGATTACAGATATAACTGCTCCTTTTGTCTTTGTGTCATTACACCCTGAAGAAGGGGTAAGCTGATACGCGTTGGTGTATTTTTTGTGTTCATAGCCCTGCGGAATAAAGGCCTTTTACATTTTTTTTAACCATCTTGAGTGCCTGGACTTGGATTATTTATACCATTGTTTTTTTTTTTGGTTATAAGTTTTCCTCTCCTTTTCTGATTATTTTATGATTTGACAGTGCACCATTTTGAGGGCCCTGGGAGTTTGGGGAGCCATCTGGAGAGCTGTCTTCTTTGGCTTCTAAAGAGTTGAAAATTTAGTATTTCATACTCAGATGAAGAGTATTTGTGGTCTAGGAGTTTATGACCCCAGAAATGTATTGTTTTAACCCCCAACCATTTTTCAGTCATCAGTATTTTTTTTTTTTTTTTTTTTTTTTTTTTTTTACAATTTTAATGCTGAATTTTCATGAAGTTTTTTATGTTTGCAGCCCTTTTTCTCTACCAAAATCATGAAAATAAACTGAAATACGATGGAATTCTAAATGCTGCAAGTGTATTGTCTCAGTTGAGCCATATTACCCCTCTCTATGAAGCATAAATCTTCAACTATTGAGCATTAAATCTGGTAACGCATAAATAGCCATATTTGGCCTCGGCACAAAGGGGTTAAAACAGTATCTGGCAACATGCTAAATTTCATTGACATCCATCCATAAGATTTTAACATTTTCCGCTGACAAACAAACGAACAACCCAACAAATGCCAGTGAATACTTATTGCCCCCTAGCACAGCCACAACAATCAAGCAGTATATTCCTTGGTAAAGGCAACCTGCTGGAGGAGTGAGTGCTTCCCACAGTTCTCAACTGTAATTCTCTCTAGACACACTTGATGGGAGTAAAACATTCGGAATCTCACCTAATCTTCAATCTATAACCTTTAAGTGGTTATCATCCATTTTAGCTCGCAAGTGGCTGATCCCAGTCTTTATGTTGGGTGTGGAATCTGAAGGCCTGACAGTCAGAAATGCTTTACTCTGTGTAAGTGAATAAAATATCTTCATAATAAATCATTAACAGCTTTTTAGGTCACCTGACACGAAGTCTCAAAGTGACCTATTCTCATCGCCTTTTGTCCGTCATCGTCCGTCGTCCGTCCGTAAACAATTTACATTTTCGACTTCTTCTCAGAAACCGCTGATCCCATTTCAATAAAATTTTGCAGGAACCTAGCTCGGTCAAACATGCACCAAAATTCTGAATTATATGGTGCCCACCCCCAGGGGCTCTGAGGGGTGGGGCTAAAACTGGTCAATACATTTTCCACTTCTTCTCAGAAACCGCTGATCCGATTTCCATAAAAATTTGCAGGAACCTTCCTTGGTCAAACATGCACCAAAATTGTGAATTATATGGTGCCCACCCCCAGGGGCTCTGAGGGGCGGGGCTAAAACTGGTCAATACATTTTCCACTTCTTCTGAAAAACCGCTGATCCGATTTCATTAAAATTTTGCAGGAACCTTCCTTGGTCAAGTAGACACCAAAATTGTCAGTTATATGGTGCTCACCCCTAGGGGCTCTGAGGGGCGAGGCTAAAAGTGGTCAAATTGGCTGAAATTTTCAAAATCTTACATATGCTGGAAAACAATACTCTTCATAGATGGGAGGCTCTTGAGGTGCTTTGTCAAAATTGTGAACTTCATGACCCTCAAGCTCCATGTTTGCCCCTGCGGAGGGGGTGACATTTACTATAGTTTATATAGGAAAATGATACTTTTTGGTATATTTGGTTCATTGACATCAATAACATCATTTTTTATACAACTCGGGTGACCGTTAAGGCCCATGAGCCTCTTGTTTTGCTGTTCATTTCTTAATAATGAAATGCATAAAATTATTATTATGGATTTCATCTTCAGTTCAAATGTGTACACCTCAGTCAAGAACAGGGTGTTCAATTGCTTGCAAAAACACTCAAAAATGATGTTTCATTATTGACATAAAAATTTAATTCCAATATGTGAAGAAATATTCAGAGATAAGTTATTCCAAGTTTCAAGATGTTATTCACCTTGTAAACAATCAGGTGTACCAATTCAAAGAAAATGGTGTTTCATTTATCAAAAATATCTTCTTTTTATAGTGGATATTTAAGGGTCCAATTGACTTCATTGGGTTTGATGCTAAATGTCCACGAAAACTGCTTCAAGATATCTCATCTGTGACCAATGCGATGAAATCAAAGGTCCTCTTTATGAAATGTGATTTTGGTGAATGTTTGTGTCACTTATTATAAATAATAATAAATTACATCAATACTGACTTAGGAAATTTTTTGCATAACAAAATATTGTTCTTTCCAGATAATAACTGTTTTATATCATATTTTTCAACAACCATCAGACGTTTTGAAAGATCAGATTTCTTGAATGACACCAAGACCGAAATAACCATGTCGTGCTTAATGCCTTCAATTTTACATTCTTTTATATAAAATGGGCCACTGTGATAATGAATAGGGCTTTTTCTAACAAATACATGCTTAAACAATAACCAAAACCAAAACTTGAAGCAAATAATGCCAAACAAATGATATATAATTTGTCTGAAAATTGTTGTAGTGTCTGAAGACCACGTCTACATAATTACAAATACATATTCCACACTAAATCTGTATTTTTTAATAGATATGAGTAGTCTCATTCTAATAGCATTGGAAATGAAAACATCAGGAGTCCAATATGGATATTTGAGAAGGCACAATGAAAACTTTGTAGTGTCCGTGGACAATGGAGTGTCTGTAGACAATGCTTTCAGCTTGAAAATTATGGCTCATTAGCAATATGGCTCATAAATTGATCATCTGTTTCGGAAAATCTGTATTCGTATCGATGTGAAGAAGAAAGAACTTCCTCTTTGTCTTTGTTAATAGTTAACATACTTCAGTTGAGCAATGGTATTTATTTTACGGAACTTACCGTACAGGCCAGCAGATACTGCCTAATTCCCACGAGATGTGTCGTGTATCTCTCGTGGATTTCTCGCGATAATCTCCTCTTTATGTGGCGTGCTATTATCAACCTTGTACTCTGCCGAGATAAGCTTCGCAGTAGGCGGGCAGCCGAACCTACACACGTATGCCTAGAGTCTGCCAAATGCGCAACGTAATGTAGTCCGAATTAGGCCCATACACAGTTGTTACTGAGAATTATTTTTTATATGCGGATTTAATAGATATAATATGTTGTTGTGTTGCTGAGTTGTTGTTGGTAATCGCTAATCACTAATCCGTGTAAATCGAGGGTGGGCTGAAGAAGAGTAACGATATCCAGCAGCAGTTGAAGAATCACTTTGAAAATCTCAGCATACATGTACCACTGGTCTGAATAAAACATAATGTGCTACATACATGTAGATTGTAATTTTGAATTTATTTAATTGTAGATTGTAATTTTGCATTTATTTAAGCCTGTTTACTGTTTCGTCATTTCATCAGGTCATGTGGTAGAGGGAGATAACTCACATTATGTTTGCTGTCTAATTGCCTTCTGTTTGATGATGTTGGTTTATTCTTAAACATTTGTACTGTAAATGCACCGTAGAATGTTTTGTGTGCATGTCTCATTGTGTCATAAATAAAGCAACAAATCTATCGTTTCACATGTCAAAATTATATTTAAAGCGACGACTTGTTGCAGTATCCTGAAAACGACAGAGCTCACATTCCATGTTTTTTTTCCTTCAATTGGAATTGGTTAAGTGTACAGTAATTATAGTTTGATATTTGTTTGGGGTATAGATTTTGCCTCTGTATGTACAGTTTGATGGATTCAGTTCAAATGGATATCCCTTCTTCTGCGATCAGACAGTCTCTTATGTGCGACGGCGTTTCTTGATTTTCATACGGAGACATTTTTAAATAAGGGGAAATACGACGTATCTTCTCGACTAACATCTTGCTTACTGAATGATAATTTTGCTCATTACGTATGAATTTAAAGGACTGATGAACGGGCCTCAAGCTGCAGATTAAAAAAACGACTCCTTTTCCATTCTGACATCTGGAACTCGCGGCCTTTGTATTATCTAAGCCGTGGCTTCTTTCACAGGTGGCATGAAACATTAGAGTGCAAAGGGACATCTACTCATTAATCAAGTATAGGATTATAAAAATAGTGTCACGCAGGGTTGCATTGTTAACAGAATTTGGTTTTTCCTTTCTGTATTTGTGATAATATCTATCCGTAAACACATCCCACGTCCCATTCAATCGGTCCAAAACTCTGAACTTAACAGAGTCCGTAAACCTCTCAATCGGATAAATACAATAATCACAGACTAATTAATTTTTTTTGACCAGTTTAATAATAATCTGATGACCGTTACACTCAAAATATGGATTTGTTACTTTTAACAAAATGATTAACAAATTAATTTGTTCCATGTGAGATGACAAATTAATTTGTTAAAATCAATCCAACAAAATGAATTTATTCAGGAAGTAACAAATTAGTTCGTTTTATTAACAAAGTAAAATTGTTGCTGTATTAAGAAAATATTGTGTTAGACTAACAGTTAAGTAACAAATGTGTTTTGCTAACATGATTGGACCATAAATTATTTTGTTACGATTTTTGTTTAAATAAATCTGCACAAACCGATTATGCGGCCGATGTAGGCCTACATGTAGATTAAATAATTTAAGTGCGTACTTTTATTACTTCACAGTGAAGTGGTAATGCAAGAAGTGAATAGTAAGGCGAGTTTTTAACCAATGCCAATAAGTTGTTGACAAATCAATCAGCTGTTAAAGGAACAAAAACGGGCATCAGAGGCAGTCTCCTCATGTTTAAAGGGGACCTATTATGCTGATCCTTCTTTTAATACATATTAGTAATGTTATAATGTTGGTTGTCCATGCTCAACCTCTGAAAAGTTTCTAAACATAAGATACAGGGGTTTTGCCGTAATCCAAGAACGTGATTTCGTGAGCGTGATTTCCTCTCTGAACAGCTCCTCCCGAGATCTTCACGAGATCTGGGTAAAACCTGACGTCAGGTTGTGCCATCCAATTAGTACAGACCTAGCCAGAGCCAATCATGGCGCTGGACCTGCCCACACCGGAAACTATTCTAGCAGGCACTAACAACGGCAGATCATACTTTGCCTTAGTAGCGTTGACACTTTTGGAAATACAAAAGAAGAACCGCAGATCATTTGAGCTGCAATTTTGTTAGTATCTCTCCCAAAGCTACTTGTCCGTTTACTTTTGGACGCGAAGAAAAACAAATATTTCTCTTCGAAAAGACGATGCCACCAGAAATCAGTGGGTAGCTTTTTTCCTTTGCTGGCAGCAAACAGCCACGGCCAAATGGAGCGTTAGCTGTTTGTGCTCAGCATTTCACCAAAGACAGCTTTGTCAATAAAGGATAATTCGACACAGGATAAGCGTTTCAGCTGCTTCTCAAACCTGAAGCAGCTGCATCGATCAAGCGCTCGGAGCCACAAGCTGTAAGTAACCATATAACAGCAAATAATGTAAGTGAAGCTAACGTGTTTCGGGTGGCTAGCAGGACCGCTAGCGATAGTTAGCACTAACAACTGGCCTCAAAGGCAGGCTTGGTAAAATATCTGAAGATAAAGCCTGTATCGGTCGCGACTGTCCATGACTCACAGACACAGAAGCTGTAAGTTGCTTTTACTGCATAAGCCAACCTGACCTGATAGCCAGTTGATTGTGGCTGTAGCACAGCGGCTAACGTAGCCAAGTTACTGTTGCTAATGCTTGTGTCCTAAATATGCAAGAGTGATATCAGGGGAAATTGTACAGAAGGTGTGTGAACATAAACCTCATTTGAAGCTAACTTTTTAGACTTGTTTGTAATTTGGATGCTTGGTACAACTGTTCACAGTAACAGAACTTGCTGTCTGTAAAACCTGTATTGCAAGGGTTTGTCTCTGTGGTTATGACCGCTCGGTCACCAGCTACTGCAT
Organism: Gymnothorax javanicus; assembly: GCA_029692085.1. Taxonomy (NCBI): domain Eukaryota; kingdom Metazoa; phylum Chordata; class Actinopteri; order Anguilliformes; family Muraenidae; genus Gymnothorax; species Gymnothorax javanicus. The sequence continues at coordinate 54,338,636 of CM056196.1, forward strand.
GTTAGTTTGCGTGTCGTGCTAATTAAAAATGCTCCTGGTTAACTTATATGCAGTAATTCTGATCGGTATGCTTGTGTTACTTCGGTAAGCATCGAGTTTCATCATAACGTTGCCCGATTGTAGGCTCTACAGTTAGTGATCGCTTCACTTATCCATGACCGGGATCAGCAGGATACATCACAAATGTCTGAGCAAGCTCTCTGGTGCTACCATGAAAGCAATGCGAAACGCAGAAGCTCTACCGGTTTACAAATGATTTCTCTGCACTACCTTGACATAATTTCATCCCCTTTTAGAAATTGTTGTGCCTAATAAAAAAGCCGAAAAAAGGCGGAGATTAAATAGGTAATTCTTTCCTGTAGAAGTGATCGATTCGCTAGCTCCACATAAGCAACTTGTCCGCCCTAACGGAACGTACGGTTTGCAAAACCTGTATTATGTTCCTAACATAACCGAGCTCTCTCTAGCTGTCGCGTACTATCCATAAAGCTGCTTTCACATCGGACACGAAACGAATTTTTTGCGACAGATTACATTCAAAGTCAATGCAAAACGCGAATACGGGCATGTCGAGCCGCTTTCACACCGGACGCGAAAACTAATTTTTCGCGACAGATTACATTCAAAGTCATGGCCACTTATCAGCTACTGCATGTTAGTTCCCCTGCTCTGCTAATTAAAAACGCTCCTGGTTAACTTATATGCAGCGATTCTGATCGGTATGCTTTTGTTACTTCGGTAAACATCAATGTGACAGTTTCATCATAACGTTGCCTGATTGTAGCCACTACAGTTGAAGCTAACCGGAGAGGTGCTGTATGTGTCTGCCGAGGTGGGCTGCAGTTAGACCAGACGTAGGTTTTGCAAAGCTTGGGGTGAGTTTTTGGGTGCTCGTGAAACGATCGCTTTACTTTTCCATGACCGGGGTCAGCCTGATACATCCCCAATGTCTGAGCAAGCTCTCTGATGCTACCGGTGAAAGCAATAGGGAAAAGCACAGGCTATAACGTGTATGGTATCACAAACGATTTCTCTGCATTGCTGTCGATTGAGTATTAAATCGGCGACTGAATATTAAATTATTTCCTGTAAAAGTGATCGATTCGCTAGCTCCACGTAAGCAACGGTTCACGCAGACGGAACTTACGGTCTGTAAAACCTGTATTATGCTCATTACAATACCGGAGCTCTAGCTTGCTCTCGCGCACAATCCATAACGCGCCCATTCTCTGCGAGGAAACGCTTGTCATTCTGACGCAGTAAGTAAACCATTACCACGGGCAATTTCCGAAAAGGCCGTTTAGCCTGGAGCTTTCGCCCCTCTGTCATATACCAGCGAGGAAGCTGTTCGTTGCTCCACGCTAACAACACACCACAGCTATGCACACGACCCAGCAGGTCCTAATACACACCGAAGCAGTCCATAAGCTGTTGGTCCACTTTTAGCTGCTCCTCACTGTCCATGTTTCCCTCTAAACTCAGACCCACCGGATTTCTACGGTCTCCGGTCTACACTTGGGCATGTCGACCCGTTCTACAAATGTGTCTATATATGGGGTGGATTCTAGCTTCCCTGCATCCTAGCTAGGACTAGAAAAACCGCGGTACTCACCAACTGTTGCCGTAGCAAACTGTAGCCGATAGCAAATTTGAGCTTGTGCTGAGAGATATTCGACTGCATCCTCCACTTTCGCCGCTTTCTTTGTTAGAACAAGATCATGTCATTAGATCTATATTCAAGTATAACGTTAGATTGCCCGCCGCTTCCTTATCAGATTGCAGACGTGTCTCAGGTTTCACTCTGGGGAGCCGGACACGGAAAACTGCGTTCTGCAGCCTCGTCCCGCCCAACTCCGCCCTCCACAGAGCTGGCCAGTCAGAAGAAAGTGGGCACACGGGGAATGGGGGCCATAGCGGAAGAGCCACCCCAGTGAGCCATTTCAGGCAGAGACTACAATGTACTACAAATGCAGTTTTTTGAGGATGGCAGTATGAGCGAAATAAATACCCTTTTTTTACTTTGCGCGATCAGGAGTACTCTAGGGGAGTCAAAGACCAAAATATAAACTTGGAAAAATAGCAAAATAGGTCCCCTTTGATGACCTGGTTTGCGGAAGATAAAATATGGTGGGATAGGAATATCATCTGTACACACAAATATCTAGATTGCGACACAAAAATAAAGATAGAATAACGCTGTCGGTGTATGTCGCTAAATATTAAAACTTAAAGAACGACGACATATAGTATACGGAGAAAAGTTGGCATAGGTTAAAACTTGCCTTCCTGATGCGTTCCTGCTCATTTCAAGATCCTTCGCAGTCAGACAACACTGAAATTGGTGCACTGAAATTTTCCGTGTGGAAAAGTAACAAATCTATTTTGTTAAGATGACTGGACAAAATCTATTTTGTTAAGATTTTTGTTAGAATAACAAATCGGATTCTGTTGCATCAACACATTAATTTGTTACAAAGGCGTAACAAATTTGTTTTTCTTAAATTTTAACAAAATAATATTTTGAGTGTATTATCAATACGTAAGAAAAACATAAATGATACTGTCCAGGAGCCATATTGTAAACGCGCATGAGACAGTGAACCTCAAAACTGAATGTTAGACATTCGGAATCTCGTTCACTAACAATCCTGTTTACCGACACCAGTTTCATGGGAGACTTATCGCAATACACATGCACAGGCCTACTTGTCACCGGCACTAGGCCTATAACTTTTCCTACGCACGATATATGTGACTCGTACATTTACACTGCGTCGCGATATTCTCGTGTATGTCTCATGTATTTCTCCCGATAATCTCGCGTAGAAATGGCACTGTCTGCTGGCCTGTACAGTAAATTGTACGCAATTAAGAAAAAACCCACATTTGGGACAAATATTGCTTAGCCCCTTTGCACAGAAACCAAATCTGGCTATTTATGTGTTACCTTATTTAAGGCTTTATAATTCAAGGTTGCAGCTTCACAGAGAAGAATGGAATGACTCAACTGAGTCAAGACACTTGAAGCATTTAGAATTTTATTGTATTTCAGTTTATTTTCATGATTTGGGTAGAGAAAAAGGGCTGCAAACAAAAAAAAATAAAGATTCAGCATTGAAGTTAAGAAAAAAATAATACTGAGAATTGAAAAATGGCTGGGGTTTAAAACTATACTTTTCTGGGATCATAAATTCCTTGACCACTAGTGTAATTCATCTGAGCATTAAATTCTTCATTACCTACTTTCTAGGAGCCAAATAAGACAGATTTCCAGGTGGCTCCCCAAACTCTAAGATTCCTCAAAATGACGCACTGTCAAATCATAAGATAATCATATATTTCAGTGTTAATTCTCGGATTTCCTGAGGGCATGGTGCTTGGGTATGTTAAAGGGCACAGCAGTCCTGTCAAGAGAGTGGTTGTCCTGAAAAGGGGCACAGAGGTCGTAGCAAGCAAGTAGCAGCCTGCCAAGAAAGGACATTTCATTTGTAGTTGTAACTTGCATGCCTTCATTATGAACACCTGTTACTTTCCTTGCTTTGTGTCTTTGTTGATGTAGCCCTTACCTCCCTTCTGCACATTTCAAATGCTAAAAAGGCTTTCCTAATGACAAATTACAATTTAAAGAGAAATAAAACTCTACTGAAACTGAAACAAATTATTTCAAAAAGGCATCAATTTTACTCTGAACAATCTTGATTTAATACAGAACACTTCCGTTTCCCAGTGAAATTTCTGTAAAATATTTGTAACCTGCAGTACAGCTATCTTATCTATACCTTACTGTAGCATATGATGTTAACACCTGATCAGAGATGTGAAAGGATTCATTCCCATTAAAATCCAGTCACACAAGGCACTCTCCAACTCAGTCACAATGTGACATCACGACATCATGTATTTCAATGATCAAAAATCATTGTGCATGTTTCGGGAGAGGCTGGTGGTGAACTTGCGATTCCCCAAACCACATAGCAATGGGAGAAGTTAGCATTTTGCGATGCAAATCTGACTAATCTGATCACTGCAGACAATCCCATCATGCGCAGGTTATCGCTGGCCCTAACAAGAAAACCCTAAAATTTCCCTTGCAAAGAGCTCCCCCTGACTAGCCTAGCTGGCGGACAGGCCTATGAAGCATGATACAAGGGCAGAGCAACCAGGAAATGGGACTTAGGGTGTTTTCACACATAGGGTGTTTAGGTTGACCTTACTGTCAAGGCCGGCCTAATTGGTGCGGTGCGGGTAGTGTGAACACAACTAGCCGCACCAAGGCGACCTAAACAGCCGCATGCGAGAGCGGCTGGAAGGGGTGGTCTCGGAGCGGCGCACAAAGCCTTTAGTTCGGTGCGGCGCACCGAACCAGTGGTGAGAACGCGCAGCGAACCCGGGATCGGCCCAAGCAAATGTAACTGCATTTAACATCAATGGTTCGTTCATGTCTAACGTTACAACTTACCTGGCTGTTCGCCGATATTTGCGTATGGTGAGGGGGGGCTGGTTTTAACAGAATCAATATGCGCCTTGTTCTGGGTTGTCTGGCAATTCGCATTCGCCGTCTCCAGTGCAAGAAAACATTGTTCTCCACACGCAGCCGTGCCTCGTTTTCAAATTCGAACGTTATAACTTCCCGACACTGAACGAGACAAACTATATAGATTGCCAAAAACAGTAACGTTAGGCATATCAGACGGCGTTGCTGTTGAGTCTCCATCGTTCACATGTGTTCTGTTTACATCTCGAGGCTTCATTTCAACCTTCTTTTCCGGATGGAATGGTGCTACACACGTCATTTTCGTCTGGTTGCCATGGATACATGACGCTCCATTCTGTAGAACGGTGGACTTGGTACGGCGATAAAAAGCATATGTGAAACCGAGCCGCTCCAGTTGAAAATTGATACATTGTGTATTGGGTCGACCCAAATACGTGTGAAAACACCCTAAATCTCTTTTTTGTGATTGCATGCCACAGTTAACTTCGGCAACATGACGTGAACGAATATATTGGCTGCTCATAGGGAATGACTGGGCTGTGCCCAGCTCGTTCATGGGTCATAATTACACTACAGACTTCTCACCAGACAGTCGCTATTTGCATAATAAAAATCTGATCATTCAAGTTGATCAACACTTTTGGTCATTTATTGTTCCTAACGGAAGAATTCACTGATGGAACGGTGTTCCTTTTTCGCCGATTTTGCCACCTGCTGAAGTCTTCTGTTACGAGTTGGCATGATGATCTGATGATTGTTATGCAAATAAAATAAATAATACGGCCAAATTCCAGGAAACAACAGAAGTGCCACCCCTATGTGCAGCGGAAAATCGAACTGAAATCAATCTGAATACCTGGGAATACACAACGCATCCGTATCACTGGGTTTCTGTCCATTATCATTTTCTTTGAGCGAGGCTGAATAGAGAGATCAGCTACAGCGATCGTCAAGCGCGGCAAGTGACGAGTTCAGGTGTGGCGTAGTTACTTGGAGTTCGGGAGAAGGCGTGACAGATCTTCCTTGGGAAGAAAAGGGCCACTGTGTCGGGTTATACTCTGAGAAAAGGCAGCTATGGCGGGATACAATGAGGAAAGGGGAAGCTATGGCGGGAGACAATCGGAAATGGCGCAGTGCCATGGTCAAGCGCTCTAGATATAACACTGTATTTAACACAAATCAACTTTTGATGCATGAAATTCAATTTGAATTAATGAGTTTCTGATTGAATTTAGCATTAGTTTATCAATATAGGTGCAGTTGGACGTCATTGGTCACCGGTAACCTCTCCAAACACAAAACATGCCTTTTCTTCATGAGAAAGTTTAGAATTTTGTCCATTTTTCTTCAGAGTCCCACAAGCCAGCACACGTAGTAATTAAAGGAACTGCTTATTTAACAGTCAGAACATTCATCCTGCAATGAAAAGCTAGCAGTTCCCACTTCCGAGCTCACAGCCTAAAATAAATGCTTTCCACACTTTATAAGGAACAAGTATAACTCACAAACTCAGTAATATCTGAAATAAAGCCTATTTTAAAAGAACAGGCTTTTCACTATCAGGAAAAAGCAGGCAATATTCTTCCCCAGATTGAACAGAATGGTGCTATGAATGTACATGTCTACAGATGTGCTTGAGCTTTTGGCATTATAAAGGAGCCGAAACCTCGGCGTTCGATTTTGTTTAATACGGTATAAATTCCAAAACAAAAAGCCACATTGAGCAAAATGCTACCATAGTAGCATTATAACCTTTCTTCAGTGAATCCCTCCTCCAGAGACAGATGTATCCATTAGAAGGAACCCTCCAGTCCTCTTTCATTCGGAATAATTCCCGTTGACCATGTATGTACCTCATTTAAATCCTGAAAATGCAACTGAACCCTTCAGGCCGGTCTTGGAATTCTCTTTTTCTTCAAATCTCATCATTTTCAGCTGCGCAACTGTGCACAATGTTTAAAGAATACAACCTTCCTTGCTGTTACGAAACTGTTTAAATACTCTTCTGATGGTCCAATCATTATCTTTCAGTTACTGTGGGAAGTTTAAACTCTCTGGGATTGGAGAAGAAACATGTCAATCAATACATAATCATCGGGTTAACTGTGAAATATTAAGATATTGTCGTCTAACAATAGTAGTCGTCAATTATATAAGTAATGATCGTGTAATTTAATAAACTGACGATTTTATAGAAGTTCAAGAAATGTTTTTCAATTTGAACTCATAAGTAGGGTTTTCTCCCAATTAATCCATGAACAACATTATAAATGTTCACCAGAGGTATATTTGTGAGAATATTTGATCCAAACAAATTCAGTTTTGTGTTAATTGTACCTAGGTCATTGAGGGCAAATATTGTAGTTTCTGTGGACAATGATCTGAATAAGGAGATTTTTCAAAAACTATTCTGTTAAAGTCATTAACATAAGCTTCTGTGTGTACTATAGTTCTTGTTGGAGATATCATTGAACTGTTCAAATGTCACCGTCTGATGATAGCCTTCTAAATTAGTTAAGTGAACATGCTTCATACTTCGATTGTGGTTTTGAACTTACCATGTTTAAAATGTTGATAATTTTTCACTGATTTTGAGCGAAAAGGGTCAACATTATTTTTTATAAGTTGATGTAGTATTCAGAAGTTTAATAAACTTATATAAAGTCCATAACTTGTTCATTCTTGTTTACTGTCTCATGAAATGACCTTTACTTTTACCAAGATGTAGTGTCCTTAGTGCATGGTGTACCTCCTTTGGCATGTGATAAAAAAAATTTCTCAACTTGCCTTATGTTCCCAAAATTCAAAGTTGCATTATTGGGTCATCACTCTTAATATGTTCTCAATAACAACATACATTTGAAACAATTAAATATTCAGACAAATAGGAACACAGATATACACCTGATTGTGCACAAGGTGCTACAATGCCTTGTATTGCATGATCAATGATGAGTGCCACTAGAAGGCGGTGAGCATAATGAAACTGGTTAATTCTACACCTCAATGACCATAAACCATAATTGGACAGCTTGACGACTAGACAAACGTTGCATTCTCTCAATTTTGTATTCACTCATTGCCCAATAGTGATGGCTCCTCTGAAAAAATCTGAACTGAAAGCTGGATATGTGTCGTCACTGTGAAACATAATGTGGAGTTGTGTATATGACTAAGTATTGGATCTGTTCATTATTGGCACAGGACGTGTTCTGAGCATTATTTCGTTTGCCACATAGCATAATTGCCAGAGTAATATTTTTGCTAAATTGAGATATTGCCTGCCTGTTCTTTCTTGTTGGCTTAAAAAATGTGTTTTTTCCTTTTTTATCAAAACCTGAAAAATGAGATGGGCAATTATGCTATTAGGCTAATGAACTGTGAAAAACAATTCAGGGATCGACTCCAGTGAGAAGCAGGAATTAGTAAGTAAATAACAAATTTTGACATCATAAAGCTTGGACAGTAAAATGTTTATTGTTTAAACAAGTAAGGGTTTATGCAGGACGCAGCAGTCATATCCCAGACTTTGTCATCATTTTGCGAGCAGTTCTCAGCATGTTTTGAACAAACTTTAAATGTGAACAATTCTACCTCAATGTGTCTAGCGACAATATGATATATGAGAAGTCATTGATTCTTTAGGATTTGACCCCCAGTCCCCCAAACAAAAGGAAAAATTGAGCTAGGTAAATTAGATTAATCACGGAGTCAGAAAACATAAGTTAATTTTATGTAATGATGGATGAATGACGCACAACATTAATGGTTTGCGTAGGGCTGTAACAATTCCAAATTTTGCTGTCCAATTAATTGTCTGAGAAATACTTGACAATTAACAATTTAATGGTCCCTTTCAGTCAAAAAGTTATTTTTCAAACTAGTTTCAGTGTTTTCCACAGACCAGGAAGCAATGTGTGGTTGGTGGCAGACCGGGGGGGAGATGATGTGCATTTTGTTGAACCGGGGGGGCATTTCCTCAGAATAACGGGAATGGATTTGTGCTGGTCCGAGTTGATTCTGTGGCGTCCCGCCACACAATGGTCTCATTTTGAAATATTGCGGTCTAACCATGAAACCGCGATTATTTTACATAATGGACAATTATTTAATAATTGTTACAGGCCTAGGTTTGCGCACTCCGATTTTACTCAAAACATAACGAAGCAAAGCATTTCATTCAGTAATACTAATACTTACTTGTCAGTAATAAGTGTCACATCGCAGACTTTATTGACCTTGACTTTTTGAGGTTCCTCGCTTTTCTGAAAAGATCTTTAGCACCTGCTTCTTAGAAGCACCTTGCCAGCAACAATGTTTAGACTAAGCAGGTATACGAACAGAAACACACAAACGCATTTGACAGAAAATGTAAGGGTTATCAGCACTGAGTAAAGGAAGATTTCACAACTGAAGATGAAACGAGCAAAATGTTTACCATCTGACCTAGCCAACACAAAGGTGGAGTCCCATTAAGGGCGTTTTCTGGCCCTAACCACCAATTTCATAATAATTTTCGGCATTGATAAACCACCCCATGGGGTTAACCTGTGATATCAATTTTCTTTATGACAAAAAATTATATTTTAAACATTTTTTAGTTTTTGGGAGGGGCCACCCATTCTGGGGCTCCCCACAGCGTCACCAGTGACTATAATCATGTGCTTATCAGTGCACATTGTAGCTGATATATTTTCCTTATGAATGAAAAAAAGAATTTGTTGAAATTGATGTCATGGAGCGCCCTGGTGGCTCATCGGTCTCAGCGCTCGCTCCATAAAGGCTGTGTCCTTCCTGCAGCGACCTGGTTCGATTCCGGCTTGGGTCATTTGCCACATGTCTTCCCCATTCTTCTCCCTGACTTTCCTGTCTCTCTCTACTGTGTGACTGTCAAATAAAAAGGAGAAAATTGCAGAAAATAATCTTTAAAAGGAATTGATGTCATACTGCCGAGATAGGAAGATATTTGTTCAAAAAATATGTTCTGTAATGGAGATTTCCAACAGCCACGTGTGTAAACGACGGTACATTTGACAAAGTTCCCGGCCATGACACACTAAGGGAATTTGCTGAAATTTTGAAATTTGCCTGATGGTATGGCCAACATTCAATGAAAAAAAACCAGGATGTGTCGACACCGGTAACATCTTCATCTGGACACTTGCATCAACCGATCGTTGTAAACCCGAAAATGGGATGTGTTGATACGAAATGGATTGTGTGAGTATGGCTCTCACTTAATTCTTCTAGAGTAAGTTTGTTAAGCAAAATAGTTATTAACGATGACCCTTATGTTGTTTATTCTTAAAATTATTGCCTATTCTTAGACCTTGAAAACGAAAAATAATAAATGTCCGCACACTGGGTTGTAGCTCCCAATACTTTATTGACAGGAAAAGCAGGCAACTTTTCAACCCAGCAGGATCTTCATGAGGCAAATGAATTACATGACCCGTAGACAGATATTATTTTGAAATCAGTGAAATCTGTGTTTTGGGCCAGAAAACACCCTTCATGGGACTCCACCTTTGTGTACTTTAACTCACAACTTGCTACGTTATGCTTGTTGTCTTGGAAGTTATAGCTAGTAAGCCAAGCCACAGTATTCTCTTGCATGCAACAAGCCAATAGATGTAGCTGCCTTGGTCTCTGATAGCTACGATACAGAAAAGGCTCTCTACCAGGCAACGTTTAGGTTTTCAAATGCAGGTTTAACGGACAGCCAGCAACAAAAGTTTCACAGTATCACTCGTCACAGCAAACAAACAACTTGCGGTAAGTTTCAAATACAACAGAAACAAAATCCAAAAAACTTCATTTTAGCTCAGGTTATAATGTTCTTATAAAGTAACTATAATCAAAGCTACAAGCCAGTGACTTAGCTCTATAGCTGCTGCCTGTTAACCACATCTATGTTTCACCATCGTTAACCATCGCAATCATTAATGAACTGCTCAACGATCTTGTGTCCCACCACCAAACTTTTAACAAACTGTTTTCAGCAATTCCAACCACATCAGTGGCGCGAAATTTTGAGAGTGAAAGAAGGCTTTTCATGAAATGTACCATCTCCATGCTGTCAAGCCATGTAGCTACAGTCACAGAAGCTAACCGTAAAAACCAGTGACCCACATCCAGTTAGGAGCGCCATATTGTGAGATAGGCATGTTCACAGGTTGCCTGGGGCGTGTTCAGTATGGCAAGTCGTTACATAGCCCAGCAAGAGGTAGTACTCCGCTCACTCTGAACGGACAGTTTGCGGCAAACATTTCTATCAATGGGGGATGCCGTTGTGCTTAACCCTTAAATGCCCAACTATAGTAAAAGTTGAAAGAAAAATCTATGTATTCTGTCAATATGTTCTGGGGAGGGGCTAATAACAACCCAATAGCAATTTAGAATTTTTGGTGACCTTTGACCTCATTTTAGTTTTGTGACATATATGTCACTCTAAGTTTCTAGGATATAAAGAGAACATTTGTCCATCATTGTTTTGGTAGTTGACATATAGCTGAAGTATTAGGCAAAGCTTATTTTTCATTAGCTTACCTGTTTGTCTACTTTATCCAGTGATGAATGGGTGCTGATCTATCGTGCTGATTCCACCATGGGGGCGGCCATATTGGAAAGGTTAGCTGGTGCAGCCAGTGTAGTGTCAGTTCCACTTTAATGCATCAGATGGCAGCACTGATGGTCTAAATATGTCACTATGGGCATTAGGTTGCAAAATTTATGTGGGGTCAGTGGTTTTGACAACCCCCAAAATCGTGTGACAAATTTGTCACAGGGGGCATTTAAGGGTTAATTACACACTACAAGTCCCATGATCCACCTGGTTTCCATAACAAAACAGAAAGCAGCCAGCACCTTGCTATAATTTAAAGCCATATCAAGCTAGGCTTGAAAAGCAAGACAGCCTAGTGAGGTAAGCCAACTAGTTAGCAACCGCATATTGTATTTAGTTAGCTTGTCCAGGTAGTTATCAAGTTACAAAGCTAGCGCCAAGTTGATTTAAACGCTGAGTTGGCACATAAACTAACCTTTCCGCCATTTTGTGTGGCGTAATCCAAGTGTCCGTAAACCCCGACATTCAAATTTGACTTGTAAAAACCTCCATTCACCATGTTTTTGGCCTAAGTGTCCAATGTAGCCACTTAGGTAGGAGCCTAATTTATGTTCACAGAATACGTTTTAGAATTCAAGACTTACCTGCAGTGGCCGACGAGGGCCAGTGCACTATTCACTCAGTAAATACTAACATTCAAAACTGCAGCGAGTTTCTCCAGTTGGAGATGTTCAGGGCCATTGCAGCACATTTGCCCTCATTGGCCACCGTAGTTAAATTATGAATCTTAACTTCCTCCTTGAAGATGAACAAGACTCCGAGCTAAGTGGCTACGTTGGACATTAAGGCTAATAACATGGTGAAAAGATGTCTTTCCCCGTCTTTTCCCAGATTACGCCCCTCGAGCAGTTTGGAGGCATTTTATGTTTTTTAAATGTTGTTTTTTACGCTTGAAAGCGTGGCCACCAATGGCTTCAGTTGATTTGGGTTTGCCCTCAATGCTGTTTTTCTTTGTAACTCCAAAAGTGTTTTGAGGATGAAAAAAAATTCACAAACCCTTCGATTAGCCTTGGGGTGAGTAGATGAGTGAATTTTCATTTTTGGGTGAACTATCCCTTTAAACTTGCCAAAAATTACTGGAAATGACACCATGCTGTTATCCTTGCCAAAGGTGGTTGCACTAAGTACTAAATGAAGGGTGCCAATAATTATTAAACCTTGATTTTGTTGAAATTTATTTTGTATTCAATAATTATGATTTTGGTTGTTTCCATCGAAACATTAGTAAGTATTTTACACATGTTGGTACAGTTCATTTCTCTCTAAAAAATATTGTTTATTTTTTGCATTGGTGCATTACCAGTCAAGGGTGTCAGTAATTTTGGAGCCCACTGTATCTTTTCTCCTCAAATGCAATATCTTAAGTCATTAAAATACATTTTGTTCATGTATTTCTGGGAATATGAAAGGATTTTTCAACAGTTTTTCTGAAGTAAATGTTTGTAGACTTGTGCTCAGGTATTTGTAGCGTAATTGGACATTTTGAAAGCATTTTCTAATTGTATATGTTCTGTTTTTTTTAGACTGGAAATGTACTGTAGAGACTTGACAAAAAGATTTCAAGATGTTTGGATCATCTCAGGACCTCTTGCTTTGCCTGAAGTGGGGACCGATGGGAAAAAAATTGTCTCCTATGAGGTGAAGGAAGCGGCCGCTTGATTACAATTGCCTTTGCACAAAAAGATTCAGAAGTCTACCAGCAGATATCAGCCAATATTCCTGATAACTTTCAAATTTTATTTTCATTGAAATAATATGAATATAACTAAAGATATTCACTGGTGTCATGCATGGGTATAATTAGTTTTGTTTTGTAAACTTAACGCGGTGACAAATGGGGCAGTCTATTGCATGATATAAAATGTGGATGCATGTTTTGACCCTCTGTCAGGGATTTTGCTATATTCAATGTATTCAATATTTATACTACCTCCCAAACCTTTGGCATCACTTATTATTTAAGTAGTGTTTGCTTTTCTATAAAGATTTTAGATTACATGGAATAAAATAATGTCTAAAGTCTAAAGAAACAAAATGTATTTAATGTTTTATTTAAAGGGGACCTATTATGCTGATCCTTCTTTTAATACATCTAAGTAATGTTATAATGTTGGATGTCCATAGTCAACCTCTGAAAAGTTTCTAAGCATAAGATACAGGGGTTTTGCCGTAATCCAAGAACGTGATTTCGTGACCGTGATTTCCTCTCTGAACAGCTCGTCCCGAGATCTTCACGAGATCTGGGCAAAACCTGACGTCAGGTTGTGCCGTCCAATTAATACAGACCTTTCCAGAGCCAATCACGGCGCTGGACCTGCCCACACTGGAAACTATTCTAGTAGGCACAAACAACCGCGGATCATACTATGGCTTAGTAGCGTCTACACTTCTGGAAATACCAAAGAACCGCAGGTCATTTGAGGTGCAGTTTTGTCAGTATCTCTCCCAAAGCTGCTTGTCCGTTTACTTTTTGACGCAAAGAAAAGCACCTATTTCTCCTCCAAAAGATGATGCCATCAGAAATCAGTGGGTAGCTTTTTTTGTTTGCTGACAGCAAACAGCCACGGCCAAAGGGAACGTTAGCTGTTTGTGCTCAGCATTTCACCAAAGACAGCTTTGTCAATAAAGGATAATTCGACACAGGATAAGCATTTCAGCTGCTTCTCAAACCTGAAGCAGTTGCATTGATCAAGCGCTCGGAGCCACAAGCTGTAAGTAACGATATAACAGCAAATAATGTAAGTGAAGCTAACTTGTTACGGGTGGCTAGCAGGACCACTAACAATAGTTAGCACTAACAACTGGCTGCAAACGCAGGCTTTGTAAAATATCTGAAGATAAAGCCTGGATTGGTCGCGACTGTCTGTGACTCAGACGCAGAAGCTGTAAGTTGCTTTACTGCATAAGCCTACCTAACATGATAGCCTGTTGAATGTGGCTGTAGCACTGCGGCTAACGTAGTCAAGTTACTGTTGCTAATGTTTGTGTCCTAAATATGCAAGAGTAATATCAGGGGAAATTCAACAGAAGGTGTGTGAACATAAACCTCATTTGAAGCTAACTTTTTATACTTGTTCGTAATTTGGATGCTTGGTACAACTGTCCACGGTAATGGAACATGCTGTCTGTAAAACCTGTATTGCAAGGGTTTGTCTCTGTGGTTGTTATGAATATTCTGTTACCAGCTACTGTATGTTAGTTTGCCTGCCGCTGTGCCAATTAAAAATGCTCCTGGTTAACTTATATGCAGTAATTCTGATCGGTATGCTTGTGTTACTTCGGTAAGCATCAATGTGGCAGTTTCATCATAACGTTGCCCGATTGTAGCCACTACAGTTAAAGCTAACCGGAGAGGTGCTGTATGTGTCCGCAAAGTTGGGCTGAAAGGGCTGCAGTTAGACCAGACGTAGGTTTTGCAGAGCTTGTGACACGTGTTTGGGTTTGTTTACGGCTGCTTGTGATCGCTTCACTTATCCATGACCAGGATCAGCCGGATACTTCACCAATATCTGGGCTAGCTCTTTGTTGCTACCGTGAAAGCAATCGCGAAACGCGCAATCTCTAACGTGTCTGGTGTCACAAACGATTTCTCTGCATTGCCGTGGCATGATTGCATCCTCCTTTAGAAATTGTTCTGGCTAATAAAAAGCCGAAAAAGGCAGAGATTGAATAGGAAATTCTTTCCTGTAGAAGTGATTGATTTGCTAGCTCCACATAAGCAACTGTCCTCGCTAACGGAACTTACGGTCTGTAAAACCAGTAGTATGTTCATAACATAACCAGAGCTCTCTCTAGCTGTCGCATACTATCCATAAAGCTGCTTTCACATCGAACGTGGAACAAATTTTTTGCGCGACAGTTTACATTCAAAGTCAATGCAAAGACGCGAATACACGCGTTATGGGCGTGTTAAGCCGCTTTCACACCGGATGCGAAATGAATTTTTCGCGTGACAGATTACATTCAAAGTCAATGCAAAGACAATGTACTGTACTGTACGCTGTACTGAAGCGTACGATAGGGAGGGGGAAAAGAGCCTGGTTTATGGGCTTAAAGGATTTTGCTTTGTGTTTTTTTCAGTTGATAATATATATATATTTTATTTATTTATTAAGCTTTATGGATACAACAATGAATTTAAACATAACGTAAAGTACACAATTTAAAACATGAAAACAAAAAATCGACACAATATAAAATAAGTTCAGGTTCAATACAGAAAGTTGTATCCAAGGGGTAACCACAAAGGATAAAACCTGTATCAGTGGCTCCTAAAATCATGAAATCATAATGCATAAAATCCTAAAAAAGTCAGGGAGGCCTACATTTAGGCAGGCCTTCATCTGGAGCAGCGACAATAAGTAACCAAGTTACAAGAAGGGGACAGATCAACAGAATCAACCCTTAATTTATACATTTCAAATACCTGGGCACGTATTCACAAAGCATCTTAGCGCTAAAAGTAGGTCCTAACTGCCGGATTTAGGAGAAACTCCTAAAAAAAAATGGGCGTGTCAGTCGTAAATTTAGGACTCCTAATTATTTTTTCACAAAGCATTTTAGGCCTAAAAGTAGCTCCTAAGTCTGGGAGAGCTTAAAAGTACTTGAGGACTCCTAACTTGCTAAAACTTACTCAAAAAGAATCGGAAAATGGCTGCTGCTGTGGAAAGACAAAATGACTTGGAAATTCTGAATGATGCACAGTTGTTGAAAAGATATTGGATCGACCGTGAAGGGATTTTATTTGTTGTTGACTTGGTGAGGGTATGTCTCAAACCATGAGAAACAACCCAATAAGCCCCGAAATAAAATGTTTGACAACACTTCGTTACTTGGCCACTGGAAAAATGCAACTTTCCAACGTGGACAATTTAGGGATTTCACAATCATCTGTCAGTCGCTCAATTCAACAATCAATGTGCTCTGTGAATCCCATATCATCCGACAGTTTATCCGGTTTCCAATGGACATTTGCTAACAACACAGAATCAAACTTGAATTCATGCCCATCTCAGGTATGCCCGGTATCATCGGTGCTGTTGACGGGACCCATATTCTAATTATTTCCCCAACCCAAGATGAAGAGGTATTTTTAAACAGAAAAAAAATTATTCCATCAACAACCAGAATAGTATTTGATGCCGAATGCAATATTTTGGACATTGTTGCGAAATGGCCAGGATCCATGCACGCACGACTCACATTTTAATGGAAAGCAGCAATTATTAAGCAATTATTTGACAGGCATTATGTGCCTGCGGAGTGCCACTTGCTAGGGGACAGTGGCTTTGGTGCTGTACCTCCTCCTGCTATGCATGAATTATTTTATTAGGCTATTGAGCAAGGGTTACATTTAATAGATCATCATGATAATACCAGCATATGTCATATTTTGTATGCATATTTAAATTGTAGGCTATAAATTACAAACAAGCTTAGTATGCCTTCCTGTTTGAATGATAGCCCGTTTATAGGCTGCAATCTTGAACCTCCCCTGCGATTGCAGCCCATGCCACCGCTTCCCGCAATCGTCTGCCGTCCAAGACTCCGAGGGGAATGCATTGATCTGTAGGCTGATATTATCCCTCGCATCCCGCTTGGATTTGCTGTTCAACCCCGAGCCAAATTTCCCTTTGATTACATGGTTTTGCTCCAGCACTAACTGGGCCAGCAGCAGTAACTGGTCGTGGCTCCAGTTGGACTTTCGCGTCCTTTTTGAACTTTCATCCATGGCAGTTTAGGGAAAACTGAACATCCCGACTTTTAAGTGATTGCAACATATTGTCATTGGGTAATAAGTTGCCAATAATTGGGGAAAATGACATGTTTTATTATTGACTTGTTTTATGCTATTGGCATTTTTACAACTATCTCTTTCCTATGTATGTTTATTTGCCTAGTGCGTGATATGTGGGGACTGCACATTGTGCATTTTCAGGAGTGCTCAACATGTTATTACTTTATGGGACAAACCAGCCGCTTGGACTATTTCCTCATTTTTTCCTCCATGAGTTGTATGTGGGATTTTTTTTCAATGGGCTGCACTGTCACCAAACAACCAATCACCGTGCTCATTGTCCCAAGACTTGTGCATGAGAATTGACGATAGCAATGGAGATTTACTCCCACCTATCTCAGAGCTACTCCTAATCTAGGAGTTACCAGTTTTCTTAACTAAAAGTTGCTCTCAGAGGCTTCGTGAATAACTTTTAGGATTTTACTCCTACAGTATATAAAATGTTTTAGCGCGACTTAGGAGTACTCCTAGCGGTAAGATGAGATGCTTTGTAAATACAGGCCTGATTTTTAAAAGACTTCAAGGAGCAGGTGGCCCTAACAGGCAAGGGAATACCATTCCATAGCCTGCAAGCCCCATTAAAATAACTAGCACCATACTGCTCCATAAAAAACGGACCTCTAAATTTGAGTGGACCATCACCTCGGACTACTGGACTTAAGAAGGTATTCAGGTCTAAATCAAATTTTTTATAAAAACAATTATGAAAAAATCACAAATCAGCCATTTCTCTCCTAAATAAAAGAGGAAGTAAATTTAGCTTATTTAACTTTACAACATAAGTTTGACCTGAGCCAAGGATATGGCGCGAAACACCTCTCTGAACTTTTTCCAGTGACACAATATTAAGTAAAGTACACAATATTTGTGTACTTTGTGTTTTTTGTTGTCGCCGAACAAAGGCACCTTACTTTATTTCCAAATTAGAATTTAATTTAGATATGACCAGTGGTCTAGAAATTAAATTAATATCTTGGAACTGCAGAGGTTTGGAGAAGATTAACATAACATGAGTGGCGAGAACAGGCCATTCAGCCCAACTAGGCTTGCCAGCTTCTTTTTACTATTGTGAATCCAGATACTCAATGACTCAATGGTATCTAGCTTTAGGTCAAGCCTGCTCTTGAAAATTCCCAAGGTTTCTGCGTCAACAATATGGTCAGGCAAGCTATTCCACATCGAAATTACTCTTTGAGTGAAAAAAATATTTCCTAATATCACTGCTCAATTTACCCTTGGTCAACTTCCATTTGTGACCCCAAGTTCTACTAACAAAACTTGGCTGGAGGAATCCTACGTAATTCACTTTGTTAATCCCTTTAACATATTTAAAGACCTCAATCAGATCACCCCTAAGTCTCCTTTTCCTAAGACTAAAGAGATTAAGGATCTTCAGCCTCTTCTCATAGCTTTCATCTTTTATACCTGGAATTAGCTTAGTGGCTCTTCTCTGAACTTTTTCTACAGCCTCTATATCTTTCTTAAAGTATGGTCCCCAGAACTGTACACAATACTCCAGATGTGGTCTGACAAATGTGTTGTACAAGAGAAGCATGACCTCCTTGGATTTGTACTCAATACTTATGGCAATGTATCCCAGCATCCGATTGGCTTTTTTAACTGCTATGGCACAATGGCTAGAACCAGTGAGGGTTTGGTCAACAATAACTCCCAGATCTTTTTTTTATGCGGAGCAAATTCCAGTTTTAAACCTCCCATGAAGTAATCCTGTCTAATGTTTTTGTTACCTACATGTATAACTTTACATTTCGCTACATTAAATTTCATTTGCCACAATTCTGCCCAATTCTGCATTCTATCCAAATCATCCTGAATCACTTTAGTGGACTCTAAACTATTTCCAAACCTCCCAATTTAGTATCATCTGCAAATGTAACTGGGGCATTCCATGCCAAGCCAGGTAAGGGTCCCAGCTTGACCATCTCAGATTTTCTTCACACTCCACCTGTATGTAAATCAACTATTCTAAGGAGGCTTTGCGAAGTATTAGGTTCCCCTCATCATTAGTTTATGATTTATGGCCCCTGCAAGGGGTGGGGGGTACCCCTTGGGAAAAGCGTCTAAATTTCTGAGCTGTTTTCAGAGCTCTGTTGGAGCTGAAGTATTCAAGCCAGCTCTATAATTTTTTCTGGGGTGACACTCCTGCAACCAGACAGCAGGAAAACATGCATAAGGCCTGCTAAAAGGTGACCTGAACTACCTAGGGGGAACCAAAATGGGGAAAAAAACACAATCGCAAATGAAAAATGCCAGTTTTTAAGTACTCATCTAACCCTTTTAATGAGTACCTACAACTCTAATTAGTTGTATATGGAATATTTAAATAGTTTCCTCGTATGTAGGATACAAAAGTAAATCAGATGTTTTGTGAATGGGAAAATATTTGGTGTTAACGTTGTATTTTTGGCCAAAATGGGCCTAATTTGCCATGCTTTAACTCAGTGCTGACATACAATAGGAGACCCAATGTTCTAGAAGAGATATTAGTGCACAATATCTCCAAATATTATAGTGGTGTCTTGTTTCCTTCTGAGAAAATTCTTCCAGTTTATATGAGAATAATGCGCAATTTGCGAGGGGTATTTCCCCGCAATTTTTCGTCACTTTCATTTCCAGAAATAAGAAATAAATTGACTAATTTGCCCCATTTTATTATGGAAAATCATGATGATTGGATTAGAGAACATCACTCTTTTACAGTTGCAAAAAATGAACTGTGCATGTACAGAATCTCTTCTGACACTCTTAGAGTCACATCCCAGTACAGAGTACAAACTTCAAGGCGGGGCAGTATGTTGCTGCCATATATGATGATGACTGGTATGTTGGAATCATCGAAGGCATTTGTCTGGAAAACAATGATGCATTAATAAGATTTATGCATCCCAAAGGCTCAACAAGAAGCCTCTCCTGGCCAAGACTTGATGAATGCTTTGTACCTGTGGATCATATATTGTGTTCAATCGAAGCACCTTCCACATCATCTTCAAGTTGCAAATACACCCTGGATGAGCCAACCTGTAACAAAATTGTGCTT
This sequence comes from Gymnothorax javanicus, assembly GCA_029692085.1. Classification (NCBI taxonomy): domain Eukaryota; kingdom Metazoa; phylum Chordata; class Actinopteri; order Anguilliformes; family Muraenidae; genus Gymnothorax; species Gymnothorax javanicus. Next base: position 54,358,611 of record CM056196.1, read on the forward strand.
CTCAACAGCACGTTTTGTGATAAATACATTAAAACTCGATGAAGGAGGATGTCAAAGACTGTACAGATTCCATTCACCCTAAAGGTATGTTCTTTTATTTATTAAATTATAATGCCTTGTTGAAACTACTCATGCAAGAGGGATAGAGACTGGTAGAAATTTTACTCTCGCAAATGGTGCTTTTAAGTAAAATTCACAAGCAAGATTTTCTAGGAAGGAGACAAGACACCAACATATTTTTTTGGATACATTATGCACTAATAACCCTTCTGGAACATAGCAAAGATTGGGCCTTCTAAGTGAATTGAGAAGATGGTGCACTTCACAAATTGACAGCAGACGACAGTGAAAGTTCAGGTTAGAAAAAAATCTAATCAGATATCATGATGTAGACTTCTTAAAGAATATATTTTTGCTAAATGGCAGAAAAGTGACATAAAAATGTTGCTGTCTGTCACTCATGAAAAAGTGTGACCGCTCAGTGGAGTTGCCAGATAATGGTAACTAAAACCCCTTTCTCACTGAGCTGCGTTGGCCCGCGGAAGTATGCGGATGAAACAGTTCTCTTCTTTCGCAGAGAAGAATCGATACAAAGAACCGTGAATTGATTCACAGTGGTACGGGACCTTTCGCCATCACCGCCGAAATTCCTGTTTAAAAACCTGTTTAATTTTTTCGCGGATGTCCGAGCTGGAGCTTTTTAACACTAGTATCATGCAGACAACATGTCCACCCTACCATGTAGGGTCTGCCACCAGGCATTCAGAGGTACTGCTTCCATCCAGAGCCCCCTTTTCCCCAAAAATAATTACTTATCACTAAAATGGTCTCAGATACAGCCTAGGTGTGTATTTGAGACACATAGCTCGTTATATACAGCAGTGTGCAGTGATGATTGTACACTTAACAAAGATAAATGAGAAACAAAGTACTATTCAACTATTTATTTTATATCATATTGGATAATATTGATGAATATAAGTAAACAGGTAGCAGTATATAGTAAAAACAAAAATAATACTGTCTTTTTGAGAGTAAAGGTCAATATCTAGTGCGGCCACCCTTGGCTTTGATTACAGCGTTTACTCGTTCAGGCATAGTTTTCACATGTTTTTTACTTCTTCACTTGCTAAACCACTCCATACGGTTTGAAGTTCATTCCAAAGAGATTCTTCTGATGCTACAACAGATTTACTCAATTGGATTAAGCTTTTTTTAAAGCTTTTTTGTCACCGGATGTTTCTTTCCAGCTGAGATGATTCTTGCGCAATTTGAAGTGTGTTCAGGGCCATTATCTTGTTGAAAATAAAATTCCTGACCAAACAGTCTCTTTTTAAATGGCGATGCATGCCTCACGAAGATGCTATGATACTACTTTTGATCCATGATTCCGTCAATTTTTATGAGATCACTGGCTCCCTCCATGTTTTACTGAAGGGGTTAAACAGTCATTTTTGAGATGTTCTCCAACTTTATGGTGAGCATAAGTTCTGTGTTTGGTTGGGAAATTTCAAATCTGGATTCCTCAATCCAACAGACTTGTTCCAAGTCCATTGGTGAGCAATCCTTGAATTTCTTGGTAAACTCAAGTCTTTTTTTGATGTTGCCCGCTCTTGGCAGCGACAGGATCAATCGGGCCAATTTCACTCAGGTGTCTGGAAATAGTCGATCTTGATACTTTCATCTCTTTACTTCTGGCGCTAGTAGTATCATAAGGGAGTAGTTGTGCTGATTTTTTTTTTTTTTTTTTTTTAATACCTGGCACTCTGAACTTCTGTTTTACACCCCTATTGCCTGTAGTTTTCAGCAAACCAGTCTCTTTGAAACGCTTGATGGTGTTAAATGCTGCCATGGCACTAAAAAACATCTTCAGCATCATGTAAGGCCAGAATGCGCGAACAAATTCAGAGAGCTCCTCCTATCGTGCCATCATGTATAACACTGTAATACTGTTCAAAGTTTATGTAATCTTATACACTGGAACAACTGACCATCAAAGGTAATTTTGCTAGTAATGTTGCTTCAAACCAGTTTAAACAAATTTTTTTTGCATCAATAATTATGTAATAAGCCTTCAAACGTGCATTCAGGCTATGTAAGAGGCAAAAAAATAAAATTTGCGACACCTTTCAATTGTTCTAAAAAAAAAATAAAAAATCAATGTGCTCAGTGTTTTTGTTTATTACCCATATTTTTACCTCAATATACTTGTGAGAATGATTTTTTTTTTTTCTCATTGCCTACAGAAGTACTTTTCAAAACTTTGTCACCAAAAAATTAGAGAAGTAATACATTGGCACCCCTTTTAGATTAAAGTGGTGGTGTATAATCATCACTGGGCACTACTGAATAACTGCGCATTAACTGGAAATTGTTTGAAAATTTCATACAATGTGTGTGTACTGCTTCAAAATTGATAATTGCCACATATTGCTTGGACCCCACTAATTACAGCTTGTGGTTATATTTTTATATTTTTAACACGTGTTTGGCTGCACAGTAAAATTTTAGGCTGTAGCTCATAAACAATATTTATTTTATTCATTGCCATTGTGAGATTTTCATGGCTTGTGGCATGTGGCTTCAAAGATGACCTGAGTGATTTTGTCAGGCTTCACAGCGATGGCTCTCATGGCCTTGGTCATTTTTTAAAGCGGTTCACTGATCAATTAGTGTATCAACTCATCTGGAAATGAATGAGTGGGTGCACTATGTGCACGAGTGCGCACACACACACACACACACACACACACACACACACACACGTTCCCATACTAAATCTTATTTGGTTTTTTACAATGGGTGAAGTGCCGGCTCACTTAACACAAGAAGCCTCGATTTAGTTTGAAAGATAGTCAGAAGGTGTGCCCTCAAGCAGGGCCATCTGGATGTTGATAGCGCACATTTGGAAGCATTAGATGTTTCTTCTGTCATGTTCATTCATATTCAGGAATAAGATCTATATTCGACCTATATTCTATTGAGTACGCTACAAAGACAAGATATTTAATATTCAAACTGATAAACTTTATTGTTTTCTTGGAAATATTCACTCATTTTGAATTTGCCTGCAACACATTCCAAAGAAGCTGGGACAGGGGCATGTTTACCACTGTCTTACATCACCTTTCCTTTTAATAACACTCAATAAGAATTTGGGAACTGAGGACACTAATTTTAGAAGCTTTGTAGGTGAAATTCTTTCTCATTCTAGCTTGATGTATGACTTCAGTAACTCAACAGTCCAGGGTCTCTGTTGTCGTATTTTGCGCTTTACAATGCACCACACATTTTCAGTGGGAGACAGGTCTGGACTGCAGGCCGGCCAGTCTATTACCCGCACTGTTTTACTACAAAGCCACACTGTTGTAACACGTGCAAAAATGTGGCTTGGCATTGTCTTGCTGAAATAAGCAGGGACATCCCTGAAAAAGACGTCACTTGGATGGCAGCATAGATTGCTCCAAAACCAGTATATACCTTTCAGCATGAATGCTTCCTTCACAGATGTGCAAGTTACCCATTTTTTATTTTCAAAAACGGGGGAAGGGGGGGGGGGTTACAGACATATTCAAATACATTCAAATTCTGAAAAAATGAAAAGAAAAGCAAGTACATACATTTTTGACATTAGAATCATATTGAATAGGCATGGGCAACGCTCTGCATAAACTCTAATGGAATGCATAACAGCTGAACTGGGGCGGTAAACAAGCCTCAGAAAACTTAAAAAAAAATGATGTAAATACCATTTTCATTCAAAAAGAACACCATGGTTTGATTAAAAGCAACCTTTTTAATAGGATACCCGCATTTCATACATGAACTCTGCGTATTACGGCCAATAACGCAATTTGAACAGAGCTATTATTCGCCCGTGGGATGAATGCGTGACCTCAATTTGCGCCGTGTTTACAAACTTTCAAGTGCATGGCGTGGCAAAAATATCCATTTTGGAGGTAGATTTCAAACAGCCCGCGCTGACGTGATATCCCAGCTACGGCCCTGATTGACTTACAGCCATCTAATTTGAGAAATTACGAGTCTATTCGTCCAAACTAGACCTCCAGGGGATGTGAAATAAGTTCGACAGAAGTTGTTGAAGTTCGTTGCGAGTTCGCCGTGACTTCTTCTCAACAATAGCAAGAAAGGTGAGTGTATTTCTACTGTAACCTACATAGTTAGTTGACAGAATATCCTGTGACCCTATTTGTAATGTTTCAGTAAAATATACCAAGGAATAAATCAGCGCCAGGCGTTCAAAACCTACCAGTGTTCTGACAAATTTTGCTACCTATCAAAATATGCGCGTATTTAAAGGAGAATACATTGTATATTGATTAAGCATTGAACTCTGCATTAGTCGAACTGTTTTAATATTTGTTGATGGCATTGCTTCGGCTTCCTGGAAGCAAGTACGCGCAAATCTGCTGCCTAGTGAGCATTTCAGGTTCGATGTACTGAGTAATAACGCCATGAAACTTAAACTGGCCCGTCATTCTGCGAATAGTCTTACTAAACTAGTTAATCATCTGATTGCTAATCAAGCAAAGGGGAGGTTTCTGCCTCGCCAAACTAACCTCCAACTGCACGTCACTGTGTTTTACTATGAATTATTCACAGTAGCTCATTGAAACTATCATGGGAGGAGGGTATATGGACATTGTAAAAAAAACAGTGCAAAGGTTTTTTTTTTTTATCACCGCGGGTTATTGAAGGGGAACGTTTGATTCATTTCAGTAGCAGGGGAGGGCAAACAACTGCCGGCATCAGCGACTTCACTGCATTTTATATAGTAATGGGCGAGTAGCGTTCATGTTTGCCCTCCCACCGATAATTTTGACATTTTTGCAGGCCATTGATCCAAAAAAAACTTCACAGGCAACCCATTCATACCATTTTTTAATATCATTGCAAAACCTAATGATTGTTGAACATAATTGGGTGAAATTCAATGCATTTTCCATTAAAAAGGGCCTAGGGGGTGCTGCTGTACTTCAGAAAAGGGGTTGATGACTTTAGCATCAATTATTTCTGTTAGGGTACCCTAATGGATAATTTGGCCAGGTTTATTTCTGAGTAGACTGCATTTTCGAAAATGCCCTCAGGCTTCATCCCCCAATTTTCGCAATGGGTTTTGTTGATAAATGCCGAAATCAGCCATTTTTGGGACCCTGTGACTCTGAGACCCTTTCCTGTAAAGGCGTTGGACTTGTGGCAAACTCTCGTCTGTGTCTTCTGTACTTACCTGCAAAAAATCATTAGAAAATAATAAAAACTTTTTTCTCAGCAACTCAAGAAATGTTGTCATTTTATTCATTTGTATTGCCCATGCCTATATTGAAGCAATAATAAAATGGCAAGTATCAAGTATTATTCTGGTTGTTGGTTCTAGTCCAAGAAATTATTCTAGAAGAGAAAGCACTCCAAGCTTCCACAGTCCTTGGTCGAGCCTTATTGAGTCGTACAGTTGTATGTTCCAGATTGACAATATTGATGAGGCTGTGTATCCAGAAAGAATTCATACATATATCAGGATCAAACCAGTTTTTCAAAATTGTTTTCTTTGCAGAGGTAAACCCAGCAAAAACTATTTTACACTGAATTTGCTTTAGAGTGGTACCAGAATTATCATTAAGGAGACGAAAAGCAGAATTAGGTACATAAAAAACATGCAGCAAGTCAGACAGAACTGAGTTTACATGAGACCAGAAATTAGAAATAACTGGGCAGTCCCAAAACATGTGCAAAAATGTTCCGGGTGTATTGGTGCTACAAATATGACAGGTTTTGGTAGCTTGTAACCTCATCTGGAATCTTTTATAGGGTGTAATGTAGGCTCTGTGTATGGTCTTAAAGTGAATTAGTTGGTGTGCTAAATTTTTAGAAGTCTTAGTTAAATTGGACCATATTCTCTCCCAGTCTGGGTTTATATTGAAATTTCCCTGTTCCCTATTCCAAAGGGATTCAATTGGCAAATGCTTGGCCTTGTATTCAATCAATTTACTGTATATTATCGACACAGAGGATCTGCCAAGTAATGGTGCAATCCATCGTAACATAGGGTGTGCAGGGAGGGGAGAGTTCCAGGGGACTCCAAAAGTTTGTAAGGCTGTTCTCAGCTGAAAGTAAATAAAACAAGTAGACATGGTCAACAACATCCCCCGCCAAAATGTCTTCTTTAAAGATACTATGAACAGAGGCTCCCAGAAGTGCCACAAGGGCAATAACTGTGGGAAAAATAATAGTGTGCTTCTTATTTTCGAACTCCATCAGGGTCTTTATGGTCTTAAGCTACACACCAAATTTGGTTATCCTATCTGGAATATTTCCCGTGAAAAGTAGTTCCCCTTTACATATACCGTGAACAGAGTTGAAAAAAGTGAATCAAGGGCAATAACTCCGGGAGAAATAATCACGCGTGTCTCATTTTCGAACTCGATCAAGGTGTTTATGGTCTTAAGCTACACACCAAATTTGGTTATCCTATCTGGAATATTTCCCGTGAAAAGTTGTTCCCCTTTACATATACCGTGAACAGAGTGAAAAAAAGTGAATCAAGGGCAATAACTCCGGGAAAAATAATCAAGCGTGTCTCATTTTCGAACTCGATCAAGGTCTTTATGGTCTTTAGCTACACACGAAATTTGGTGATCCTATCGCGAATATTTCTTGTGAAAAGTTGTTCCCCTTTATCCCGGACGGACGGACGCACGCACGCACGGACGGACGGAGGTCAAATCAATATCCCCCGGCCACTTTGTGTGGCGGGGGATAATAAGAGGATGCCTGAAGGGAGAAGCGTATTCCTAAATCTTGGATGGAACAAAGGCCTTCATCATTGTATACTATTCAAAAAAAGTAGGGGATATTTTATTTTGAGATCAAAATTTTCACATATACAAAGGGATACGAAACCATGTTGTATAGTTCCTTACTGAGGAAGCATTTCCAAAGAAATTCATCACCCAAACACATCAATGACACTCTCATGATCTGCACGGGATGCTATTGATGATCAAGGGGGTTGTGCCACAAATTTGCATGACTCTGAATTGGAAGGTTAGAGCCACTGTAAAGGAAGATTTTGAAGAGAAAGCATCAGATTATCAGTGGTTGAAGTCGTTAATTAAACAGAGACCATCGCCGTCTAACACAGGAGGAGAGGTTACGTGCCCTTGGCATGCTACAGGTTGGCACAAGACAGGTCGTTGTGGCAAGGGCAATGAATGTTTCCCAGTCTGTCATCAGCAGATTATGGTCCAGACATCGTGCTACAGGGTCTGTTCAGGATAGACCACGATCCGGTCGACCAAGGGCAACAACTCAGGCTCAGGACAGATTCATCCGCACGCGATTGTCTTGAGAAATCGTATGGTAACAGCAAATCAGATAAGGTCTCAACTTCAAGGGATACTGGCTTGGTAGTGAGTGGCCAGACCATCAGGAATCGTCTGCACAGATTTCACTTACACGCCCGACGTCCTCGTGTCATTCCCTGTTTGAGGATGGTCACATTAGGGCCAGACTCCAATGGTGTCGTCATCATCAACGCTGGGATAATCGCCGATGGAACAACGTAATGTTCTCAGATGAGTCAAGGTTCACTGTGGACTTCCTTGACAGACGCAGGAGGGTTTGGCGCCGACGTAACGAACGTTTCCATGACGTTAACGTCATTAGACATGATCCGTATGGGGGTGGATCTGTAATGGTGTGGGGAGGCATCACTGCTGCCGGCAGAACAGACTTGCATGTTGTTGCTGGACGTGTCACAGGGCAGTACTACCGGGACAACATCTTGGCACCCCATGTTGTGCCGTTTGCACGTCGTTATGGCCGCCGTTTCATTTTCCAAGATGACAATGCCAGATGTCATAGGGCCAGGATCGTTACAGATTGCCTCCAGCAGCAGAATATCACCACATTACCATGGCCAGCACTCAGTCCGGACCTTTCCCCATCGAGCATGTCTGGGACATGCTTGGACAGCGGCTTCGCCAACGTCAACAACCTCCTGCCAATGTCCAAGAACTTGCTGCAGCATTGCAACAGGAATGGAATAACGTTCCCCAAAATGACCTGGGACGTCTCGTTAGGGTATGCCACGCCGAATTCGAGCTTGTCTAGCCAACCGAGGGGTTTACCCGCTACTGACTCTGTTTCACAATGGTGGTAAATTTGCTGTGTGACCCTGTGTTTGTGTCGACCCTTATTCTGGAGAATCTGTCCTTTACTGACTGTACACAGGGTTTCGAATAAATTGACAAATGTTTCCTTAATGTTTTTATGTCATTTGTTTCCTTCATGACCTCATGATCTGCATTTCATGGTACTTGTAAATCCAATATCCCCTACTTTTTTTGAATAGTATATATTTCACCAAATGTGTGCACTCCTAAAGATGACCAAGAGGGTTGGATAAATGGTTTGCGATTGAATGTTAACTTTGGGTTATGCCATAACGGCGTGTTAGGACAGAGTTTAAATGGGCCATCCATCCAGCGTTCAGCTTTCTTCCACACCTGTATGGAGTTTGAAATAATGGGCCCAAAATGATTTTTAATTGTTTTGTTTGTTACGTTAGAAAAAAGTATGTCTTGTAGCCTATGTGGTACAACCTTAGCGGATTCAATCCTTTTCCATGCGGTCGTAGATTGTGGGTCAATCCATGTGCTTAGTGCCTTGATTTGAAATGACCAATAATAGAGTTCAAAGTTTGGTACTGTCAGATCACCCAGCAGTTTGGGCCGTTGTAGTGTACTCAAAGATATCCTGGGCTTTCTCCCATCCCAAATGAAATTGGAAATCATAGAGTGAATGTCCTTAAAGTATTTTGGAGGAGGGCAAAGAGGGATCATAAAGAAAAGAAAATTGAGACGTGGCAATATGTTCATTTTAACTGTGCTAATTCTGCCTTGAAGAGATGTTTTTAGATTTTTCCATCTGTGGACGTCAGATTTTATTTTGCTTAACATAGTGTTGAAGTTGTCTTTATTTATTTTATCAAGAGTTTTATGAATTGTAATACCAAGATATGTAAATGAGCTTTTAATCTGTATACCTACTGGAATAGAGGTATTCGTAAATCTGTTATTCAGAGGCATCAAAGCAGACTTTGTTCAATTAATTTTGTAACCTGATAGGCAACTAAAATGATCAAATTCCTTAATTATTGGATGAATAGAAGTGTCAAAGTTGTCTAAGAACAAAATTATGTCATCAGCATACAGAGATATAATATGACCATCAGCGCCAATTTTCATAGGAGAAGCTGTCGATTGCCTAATAGCTTGTGTTAGTGGTTCTAGACAAATACAAAATAAAATTGGTGAAAGTGGACATCCCTGTTTTGTTCCACATTGCAGGGTGAAGGGAGGAGATATTATGTCACCTGTTAGAACACTAGCTTATGGAGAGTGGTATAATATCTTGATCATAGTGATAAAATTGTGCTTGAATCCAAAGGGTTGCAATACTGACCACATATATGCCCACTCTAGCCTATCAAAGGCTCTTTCCGCATCGAGTGAGAAGACTGCACATGGATTTGGGTGTGACTCTGCAATATCTATAATGTGTAACAGTCTTCTCATGTTATCAGATGCAAAGCGCTGTTTGTTGAATCCTGTTTGATCTTTATTGACTAGAGTGTGAATAACTTTTTCAAGACGTAGAGCCAAAGCTTTGGCATATACCTTAAGATCAGTTGTGATGAGAGATATTGGTCTAAAGCTGGAGCACTCAAAGGGATCTTTGCCCTTTTTCAAGAGTAGAGTAATAAGGGCTGTTTTTTGGTCCCTATGAAACGACCCGCTCTTAATTGCAAAATTAAAGGAGTCAAGCATAAGTTTACCTATCATGTCCCAAAGTTCTAAGAATAGCTCAGGTGGAAGCCCGTCTAATCCAGGTGATTTACCTTTGTTAAGACCTTTCAGAGCTCTATGCAGCTCATCCAACATTAAAGGGGCTTCCAGATCAAGTTGGTCTCTCTGTTTGAGACTAGGTAAATCTAACTTGTCAAGAAATTTCATGTAGGCATAATCATCAAAAGCAATTTCAGATTTATATAGGTTTTCATAAAATGTAAAGAATGTGAAATTGATACCCTGTGGATTAGATATAGTTGTACTCTCAGGTGTATTTACTGCTGGAATATGAGATTTTGTTTCACATTCTTTGAGCATAAGTGCCAGAAGATGACTCGGCCGCTCAGCTGCAAAGTAATACTTTTGCCTGGTTCTGTGCAAAATAAATTCTGCCTTTGACAATGTCAGTGCATTATATTCATCTTTCAAAGAGGCCAACAGTGCAGATTGATCCTCTGAAAAATTTTGTTTTTGTAAATTCTGCAATGACTCTATTTTCTTTTCTAAATTTTTGATCTGGAGATTTTTTTGTTTTCGCTAGATTTGAAGAGAATGAAATACAAAAACCACAAATAAAACACTTAGTAACCTCCCACAATACTTGTGGATTAGAGCACTCTTTTGTATTTATATCTAAGAAATCTTTTAATTGGGATTTGAGTGAACTAAGGAATCCAGAATTAGTAAGCAAGGATGTATTCAACCTCCATCTAGGGGCCTTTTTCTTTATGTTGGGCAGGTCGATGTTGCGTAACAAAGCAGAATGGTCAGATAAAAGAATTGGTAAAATAGTACTGGATGTATTTCCTGTAATTAAGGCTGGGATGAGAAAAATATAATCTATACAAGAAAATGTTTTATGCCTACCAGAGTAGAACGTGTAATTTTTAACTGTAGCGTTCTGCAGACGCCATAGGTCAACAAGATTGAGATTTTTGACAAATGTATTCAGCAGGTTAGATGAGAGATTTGCTAATGCCTCTGAATTAGATTTATCAAGTGTAGGGTTTATGACTGCATTGAAATCACCTCCCACTACCAGGGAATAATCATTTTGTTCTAATAAAGTATTGCTTACATAAGTAAAAAAATCTATCAGGTTCATTTGGGCAATTTAAAGATGCAAGAGCCAATTTATTATTGAGTACACTCCCACATACTAAGGCAAGTCTTCCATTTTCATCATTTCTTGAGTAGTTCACATTGAAATGAAATTTTCTGTTTAATAATATACACATTCCCTTGGTTTTATTTAGGGCACACGAGGAAGCAATTAATCTGTAGTGCTTGTTTTGAAATTTGGTCACGTCACATTGTCTTAGGTGAGTTTCTTGAAATAAGGCAATATCAGCCTATTTTTGGTGTAGGTACTGGAGAACACGAGTGCGTTTGATAGCGAAGTTAAGTCCATTTACATTTAGTGATACTATATTCAGTGAAAACATAAAAATATCACAAATATTAGTCTTAATTGAAATTAAAGAGTGTTAATACCCAGTGGCGTTGCACAATATTTTGGGGGCCCCCTGCAGGTTAGACTATGGGGCCCCTCCCTCAGCCCTATCTAAAACAATAATTGAGTGACATGGGATAGACATTGTGGCCACTTAATGCTTTAAAAAACGTTTATTTTTCAGGCATCACAAATTTTAACAAGTGGCTTTTTTTGTAACATTAATGAATTGTAGAATATTCGTATCATTTAAGTTCACACAACGGGAACGGTTTAAACAACATTCTGTACAAAAGAAAAGTAGCCAAAAAAAGAACAAAAAAAACAAGAAGGACCAAGGGTCCTGCAGCTTACCAGCAAGCAATCTTATAGTAATGATACAACTCATGAAATTTTCATGTGATATTTGACCTTCGCATCTTTTACCGGACATTTTTTTTTTTGCTACTTTATTCTTCGTTTCAGATTTTAAACTCTGGCTATGTGAATATTTCAAGTGCAACAACTCATTCATTTTATTGGACAATAAAGCCAAGCACACGCATCATCCATTAACCAATCACAGTGGCTTTTATTTATTAAAGATATTTTAATATTCCCCGCCCAGCTTAAGATCCTCTATACACAAATACACAAAGCAATCCGAGCGCTTTACAAACATTACTAGTGTTTCTCCCGATGGATTTTATGATCCCGAGCTTTGTCAGCTTGCTACGGAGGTAGTTACATGAAAACCATAGTTATCCTTGAACTGTCAGCTTGTTTTTCACGTAGGTCTGTGTGGCTAGCTTGCTTCTAATGTCTATCAGATAGCTTGCTAACAAAACTAGCTAGCGAGTTCATAAAATTATTCGCGATCCAGTCAAAACTTGATTAAACCAATACAGTAATGCAAACGATGTTTGCTTTGTGTTTCTTGCTCCGATAAAGGATGCTGCACTAACGTTACTAGCCAGCTAGCTAGCTTCCTACAGAGCTACATGGATACAGCATCGTTTACTGTGGGTACACAAAGAGCTGCCGATTCTATTCATTTTCAGCGGACACCGGACGCTTTGCAGCATTAGCAGCGCTAAACGCCGGTGTCCATTGAAAATGAATAGAATCGGCAGCATTTGCAGCTCTTGGTGTGTACCCACAGTTAGTAGCCGTTTTTCATAGCTTTATTTCATTAGTGCATATGCTTGCAAAGTTTGTTCTGTATTTTTGGCTTAGAAGGGTACTGCACTAACGTTACTCACCAGCCAGCTGACATAATTCTTTTTGACAAAATGCGTCGTTAATTATGGTAAAAATTAGCATATGATAAAACGTTCAACTATTCCACCTGTCTCGAAGCATGAGGCAAAGCTACTCGGCTCGGCTGTAACGGGGCTGGGCTGTTTGTCCGCTGTCTGCCTGAACTCATAGCTGAGCGGCGGGTTGTAAACGTTGGCCGGGTCTGGTGGTGAGCCAGCTGGATGGCTGTAAAGGGATTGGGGGCCTGACTGCGCTGTCTGCTTGGACTCGGAGCTAACCGAGGGGTTAGCGGTGGCCGGCCAGGGTGAAGAGCTTACTGCCGATGCATCTGCAGCGACGTTAGATTCTACCTTTGCTACCTGCTGGTACAGTGATGTTATTTTTGATAGCTTGGCCCTCTCCTGTTCGGCTTTCGCTCTCATTTTGTTTAATTTTAATAGCACTTGGGTATTTGCGCTTCATGTTACTTCCTGCTTTGTTTTGGGTGCTGCCCAACCAGCCAATGAGCCTTGGCAAAGATGATGAACAGCCGGCAAGCTCTATCGCAGATGAGCAAAAAATATTGGAATGATACACATGACGGGTCGCGTACATGGACTGTATATAAAAAAAAAATATTAATTATATATTATCTTTTATATACAGTCTATGGGCGCAATAACAACATCGAACAGACGGGGCCCCGCCCTCTGCGCCCTGCTCCCATTGACGGAAACCCAAGTAGATAGAACATGTAAAGGGGAAAAAATCAAGTAGGAAAATCAAGTAGGGCCCCCTGAACTGCGGGGCCCCCCCGCACCGCGGGGGCTGCGGGAGCGGCCGCTACCCCAGTGTTAATACCATATATAAAGTAAAGATGTATCCTCCTTGCCAAATATTGCAAAAAAAATTCCAAAAGCTAATGTTCTAATGTATAGTGAGGATAGTATTTCTGTAGAGGGGAGATGGTGGGGTAAACTATATACAAAAACAAACACAGAACGCACAGAGAAAATTCCGTAGGTCTGTAAAAACATTAACTTTGTCTGATCCGTGACCAATCTAACCCAATGCATGGCTATAGCACTTGGTGTGCGCATGTAGTCACTACACATAAAATGAATACATTCGGCATCATTAAAAAAGCGATGCCAGATTAGCCAAGTTGAATAGCCCATTTATAAGCAATCTTAATTAAAGACTAGTAGTAGGCTATAGCTAAACATCAGAAAGCGCAAATGTTATAATGAACTACCAAGAATACCCTCTTATCGCTGCTTTGATAAAATCAACAGCTGCAGCACTTGTTAAGGATATGATTTAATCCTGAGAGTCCTCCTGAAAGTTAATTCCTTCATATCTATCAAGTTACCGTCAGTAGCGCGTTGACGACTGTGTTTCTCAATGTTCGGGGCTGTGGTGGTAGCTCCACCGTCTCCTTGTCCGAGTGCAGGGGTGAGCTGTGGCAGGGAGTTGATGAACTCTTCAGCGGCTTTAGGAGAGTCGAACATCTGCTTCTCGCCCTTGTATTGCATTTTCATCCGTGCGGGATAAATGAGAAATGGCTCCAAACCCATGGCTTTTGCCTTCTTCATGGCTGAAGCTCTTTCTTCTTGCTGTAGTGACTGGACTGAAATCGGGGAAGAAAAGGAGCGTAGTGGTGGATGCCGCGGTGACTGGGGACGAGGTAGCTCTGGAAAGTACATATTTCACTGGGTAAACTTTGCGTGCACCGGTGAGAATAGCAGACCTATCTTGCCAGCGCAGCAGTAGAAAAATGAGCGTACGTCGCTTGGTGGATTTACCCTGAGTGGAATTAGCCTCTCCATCATACACACGATGTGCCCGCTCTATGTCAATATCTCGTCCCGTCAGTGATGGAATCCACCTGGGGAGATTATTTTTGAGATAGCCAATTGTATCCGAACCCTCGACCATTTCAGGTAAGCCAACTAGTCTTATATTGTTTCTGCGGCCCCTGTCCTCGAGGTCTGTCAACTTCTTGGTGAGTTGGTCGAGCTGCGTCCTTAACTCGATAACCGATCGTCTGTCCTCTCGTGCAGCCACCTGCACAAAGTCCACTCGGTCTTGGGTCCTTTTCGCTGCCGTAGCTACTTTTTCAAGTTCACCGCTCATCTCCTTCACCGCTTCATTTGACTTTTGTATTTCTGTTCGTAAGTCAGGTAGTGTCAGAACTAAGAGAGAATCCACCGCTTCTTTAACTGCAGAAGCCACGACTGAATCTAGAGCAAGTTGTTGTTCTTTGAGGGCTAACTTTATACCGTTAGCAATAGCGATATCCAGTTCTTCCTTTGAGATAGCAGAGTCCTTAAATTTTTTCTTTGAAGGTGATTGTCCAAACTCCCTCTTTCGAGTGTCTTTGGTTGTGGAAGTGTCCATAATTGAATAGATGTCGAAATAATCGAAATACATGCAGGATTAATGATAAAATATGACTTTGAGCGCAGAGCCAAATACTAAGCTGGCATCTCTGTCGATGGGTCACGTGATCCCCTCTGAATCTTTTGATGATATTATGGACCACAGATGTTGAAATCCCTAAATCCCTTTCAATTGCACGTTGAGAAACGTTGTTCTTAAACTATTGGACTATTTGCTCACACAGTTGTTCACAAAGTGGTGAACCTCGCCCCATCCTTGCTTGTGAATGACTGAGCCTTTCAGGTATGCTCCTTTTATTCCTAATCATGTCGCTCACCTAGGGCTGGACGATATGGACTAAAAGTCGTACTCAGTATTTTTAGCTGAATGGCGATACTCGATATATATCAATATTTTTTTGGCCGTGAACCGGGTTTACAGTTCTGAGGCTATTTGACCATGGCTTCCAGTACGCATGCGCAGTTGTATCATTTTTAGACTTGGTTATATGTGTGCAGGACGAGGAAAAGGGGTCACTTGGGATTTTTTACTTCACCCCACGGAGTGGGCGTGAAGTACTGTTTTTAGCGGCTCTGTGTGTGTGTTTGTTTTTCTGTCTGTTTGTGTTTCCGCACTTGCCAATATTTGCGTGAATGAGTGAAGTCTGCCATCTAGTGGCTCTGCGTGTTTGTTTGTGTTTCCGCACTTGCCAATATTTGCGCGAATGGGGTGAAGTCTGCCATTTCTGATTGTCTAGTTTCCATTCTGAGATTAATGGGGTATCTCAGTGATATCCCAGTGATAGTGATATTCCAGCACTACTGTACTGTCTATTTACAACCCTTTGATGTGCACAAATTCACCCAATTTTTTTCTCGAAATGAAAACTTGGATCACTCTTTGATTTTGTTGGAAAATCTCAATTTTCATAAAATGACTCAAGTGACCCCTTTTCCTAGTCCTGCACACATATCGGTAGGCTTGTTACTCTCATTTCTAGGTGAAAGTTGTTATTTAGCTAACTAGCTCCATTTGGTTATGGAGAGGTACTGAATGAATATTTGTGAATGTAGTTTGTTTGCAAACGAGCCACCGGTAGTCAACTACTCGGTTTTCTGTGGATTTAAAATACGCAAAAGTTTGTTCAAACGCGAATGAGTGGTGAAGTCACTGCGTAAGCTTTAAGCAATAAGACCGCTGGCTATTTGCGCTTGAGCTTATCAACTATGAACTCTTGAGCATATGCTTCTCAAGCTCAGGCTAGGGTGCACGCCAGTTGCAGAATAGACACTTGCTATAGGGGGGAGGTGCGCGGTTCTCAACAGCTTTGTTTACTACCAAACAAATATAATTTCCGTTTGCACCTTAGTGGTTGCAGATCCCCATTTGCGAGGAGCATTGCGCTAATTCCATGGCTCTGTCTCTCATTAGCGTTTGAACGAACGTTTACGGATTTTAAATACGCAGAAAACCGAGTCGTTAATAAACTGTAGCTCGTTTGCAAACAAACTATATATACTCAGCGCCATTAAAAAAGCACAGGTGAGTATGTACTGTATTTGCGGCAAATTGAAGAATCGATTGATTTTTATTGCTTTTCCACTGAGGCACAAGGGGAAATAAAGAAAAGCGCGTGGTATTGTAATCTGGCCGCGCGACCACGGCACGCCAGCAAGCACTTCAGTAATAACAAACATTGAGCTGTTCGTGATGTGTACAGTGACACTTGACTTGTTCTTTTTGGTGTGGTCAATAGCCTACATAAAGCCAACAAAGAAACCAAAAAACGCTACTGCATCAAGAAAATGGAACAGCTTGTGACACAGGAGAGAGAAAAAGATCCTTTGGCATGTTACGGGCAGATCTCAGCCGCCGAGAGGTGGTGCATCATTTGCACTGTCACCGTTCAACAATCAGTCGGCTGTCTATCCGAGTATGGAACACAGGCACTGTCACTGACTGACCCCGCTTAGGGCAGTCACGAGTGACGATGGCAGCTGAAGAGTGCCACATCTGGTTACAGCCTGTACGTGACAGATTCCAGACAGCAACCAAAACAGATCATGAGATGAGGGGTCTGCGGCGATTGAGGGTGAGCGCAAGTACTGTTTGATGCCGTCTATGTGAGCAACACATGCGTGCACATGGGCCCTACAGAAAACCCAGTTTTTGCCCATTTACGCATGGCTGCCCTTACCGTGGTTGGTCAGCGACAGTCCCTGTTTTCCATTCTCAAACAGAAACAGGGAAATAAAGTGCCAAAAAATGACACAGAGGCAGATGCCTACAGTCAGAAGTGAAGAGTTCCTACTCCTGTTGATGGGCAAAAAATACATTTTCTGATGCAGTAGCATTTTTCGTTTTTTTGTTGGCTTTATGTAGGCTATTGACCACACCAAAAAGAACAAGTCAAGTGTCACTGTACACATCACGAACAGCTCAATGTTTGTTATTACTGAGGTGCTTGGTGCGTGCACGTGGTGCGCGTCAGGATTACAATACCACGCGTTTTTCTTTATTTCCTCTCGTGCCTCACTGGAAAAGCAATAAAAATCAATCGATTCTTCAATTTTCCGCAAATACAGTACATACCTCACCTGTGCGTTTTTAATGGCACTGAGTATATATATTTACTGACCAACCCCTCCTCTGCAGTGCACTCCGTCTCCATGTTGTCGCTGAGTGTAGGTGACAGTGGAGGCGGAGGGGGAGGGGGGAGGGCTTGTGGTCGCAGAGCGAGGGAGGTGAAGCAGAAAGGTTGTGTGTGTGAGACAGGGACACGGAGAGGGAGAGGAGAAATAGGTGCAAACTTGCGGCCCATGTATTGTCATTTTAACGCAAAATGAACTATATTGATACAAGCGATATTGTTCCGTGTTATATCTCGTTTAGAAATACATCGATATATATTAAAATACCGAGATATCGCCCAGCCCTACACTCACCTGTTTCCAATTAACCTGTTCACCTGTGGAATGTTCACTTATAGATGTAGCAACAAACTGTGTTAACTGACAATGGTTGGTTTTTGGCCTTGTCGCTTGCGGATTCTCCGGATTTTTTGGCCTTGTCGCTTCTCCGGATTTTCAGAATCTTTTGATGATATTATGGACTGTAGATGTTAAAATCCCTAAATTCCTTGCAATTGCACATTGAGAAACGTTGGTCTTTAACTATTGGACTATTTGGTCACACAGTTGTTCACAAAGTGGTGAACCTCACCCTATCCTTGCTTGTGAATGACTGAGCCTTTCAGGGATGCTCCTTTTATACCTAATCATGTCACTCACCTGTTTCCAGTTAACCTGTTCACCTGTGGAGTGTTCCAAACTGGTGTTTTTTGAGCATTCCTCAACTTTCCCAGTCTTTTGTTGCCCCTGTCCCAGCTTTTTTGGAACGTGTTGCTGGCATCAAATTCAAAATGAGTGAATATTTCCAAAAAAACAAAGTTTTTCAGTTTGAACATTAAGTATCTTGTCTTTGTAGAGTACTCAATTGAATATATGTTAGAACAGCCAAGGGACTTTCAACTTTTTTCCCTGTAACATTGGTACTCCTCAAGGATATATTTTGAGTCCTCAATTGTTTACTATCTTTATAAATCAGTAAATTGCTTTGCTGGAAGAATTTGGTGGACGAGGTGTTCATTTTTCTCCTGATGTTAATTATCTGTAACTTATCTAACTTATGTTTGCTGATGATGTTTTCTCAGTTGCTGATACTGCCATACAGCTACAGAAAAAAAAAATGGATGGGCTTGAGAAATTCTCTGAACTAAATGGCATGAGGTTAAATTTTAATGAGACTTAAGTTATGGTGTTTAGGGACAGTAGCCCTCTAAGACATTATGAAAAGTGGTATTTACATGGTCAAAGACTTGAAGTTGTATCTCACTACAGGTATTTTGGTATTGTTTTTACACCAAGGCTTGTATGGACAACAGCCAAATCTTGCCTTGCATCTCAATCTAATTTCCAGGTATCAAAAAAGAGTTGGAGTTATTTCATATACTGGGTGATTCCATACCTGTTGTACGGGGCATTCAGACTGTATTTTACATCCAGAAAATAAAAGATGACTGGCTTTAAAGTAGGCTGTGACCTTTAAATTGTGTTACTGTACTTCAACATTATTGAATGATCAAACTGATTCATTTCCATTTTTGGGGTGTGAAATAAGCAAAAATATGATCTGTTGTACGGGATGCAGAGAAACGCTGGTTACGTATGTAACCGTGGTTCTATGAAGGAGTGGAAGACCGCCAGAGGCAGTCAATGGACTAGTGGAATTCCCTGTGCGCTCGCGCATTGGTCGAGAAATGTATAAACTTAAGTCATCACATGACCATGCCACCTCGAAGCACAGTATAAATACCATTACGCGGGGCATGACGGTCTCAATGGACATTCTCGCCCTTCTGAGTGACCAGAGTACTCTGGCGGTCTTCCACTCTTTCATAGAACCACGGTTACATACGTAGCCAGTGTTCTATTTCAGTCCTTCCAGACCGCCAGAGGCAGTCGATAGACTAGTGGAAGATGTACGCGAACCATGTCACGAGGAAGTCTTCTCAGACTCAGGCAAGACAGTTGGAAGCACAGCCATGTGTGTCAGTGAGGGTGACACCACATTCAGACTGTAAAACCTTGTAAACATGCTAAGAGAAGACCACGTCGCAGGCAAACAGATATCAGACAAGGGAGCACCCCGCAATGCTGCCCAAGATGCTGCTACAGCTCGAGTTGAGTGCCCTTTCAGGGATGCAGGAGCTGTCTGCCCCTGTTACTGGTAAGTAACAGAGATGGCCTCTGTGACCCAATGGGAAAGTCTTTGCTTGGAAAGAGCTGCACCATGGTTTCTTCCTCCAAAGCAAACAAACAGTTGGTCTGAGGCCTCCCAGGGCGCAGTGACAGAAACATACTGACGTAAAGCACAAACGGAGCACAAGGCCCTCTGGCTAGGTTCAGGCGCTGAATTGAGCGCAGACAGAGAAAAAGGCCTATTCACAAACTGGGGTAACATGACCTTAGGTAGAAAGGCAGGATTTGGCCACAAGGTGACAAAACTGTTCTCAGGGCCCCAACGCATGCACTGAGAACTAACTGACAGGGCGTGAATTTCACCTACCCGTTTAGCAGATGTTATGGCGAACAAGAAAGCAGCTTTATATGACAGCCATTTAATGTCACGTTTCCAGTGGCTCAAAGGGAGCTCCACATAAGCCATTCAAAACAAGGAGCAAATCCCATTGTGGACTTCTCACACGGCTTGGTGGGCAGAGATGGAAAGAACCTTTAAGAAAGGCTGTAATTAGCCTATGCGCACCCAGAGACATGCCCTCAACAAAGTCATGATGGGCTGCAGTAGCTGCCACATAAACCTTTATTGTGGCTGGAGATTTACCAGAATCCAGCAAACCTTGAAGATATTCCAGCACTTGAGACACAGGACAAGATTGTGGGTCCAGGGAACGATCTGAACACCATGTAGAAAAAAGTTTCCACCTGTTGTTATACATGCTGCGTGTGGACGCGGCGCGGGCGTTCAGAACAGTGTTCCGAACCCCTTGTGAACAATCCATAAGCTGCCGCTCCACTCCAGTGGCCACACCCAAAGGTTCAACCTCTCTGGGTGGGGATGCCAAAGTGCCCCTTGCATTTGGGACAGTAGATCGTGTCTGCATGGCAGGGGACAGGGTTGGGCTGCCACCAGGGACAGCAGCTGGGGAAACCACGGTTTGGACGGTTGGTGAGGGGCAATCAACAGGACTCGGCAGTCCGTCTCCCGTATGCAAGTTAGAGTCATCCAGATGAGGGAGGGGGGAGGGAATGCATAAAGCAGGTGGTTGGGCCGCTCCTGGGCAAGGGCACCCTGGCCCAGTGACCCTGGCTCTTCCGCCTCCGCAAACCAAGACAGGCACTGTGACGACTGCTGGGTGGCGAACAGATTTACTTCTGCTCTGCCATATGTCCTCCAAAGCATCTGAGCCACTTCCCTGTTCAGACACCAGTCTCCTGCACGCAGACCTCCCCTTGAGAGAATGTCTGCTGTGCAGTTCGCAATCCCTGGAATATGAGCTGCTCTGAGAGACAGCAGATGGCTATCCGCCCAGATGAGAAGCTTTCGTGTCAGGACCAGACACTGACCAGACCGTGTTCCCCCCTGGTGGTTGATAAAGAACACCACTGAGGTGTTGTCGGTCCGAATCAGCACATGCTCCCCCTTCAGGTGGGCCTTGAAGTGATGAAGTGTGAGCCACACAGCCATCAACTCCCACAGATTTATGTGCTGTGAGCAAAGGTCCGGCCCCCAGATGCCCTGTATTCCTTAGTGGTTCCAGACCCCCCCCATCCTGTTAGAGACGAGTCTGTCGTCACCACTTCCCGTCGTGCTGGCGGGGGACCTAATGGCACTCCACAGGAGAGCTGTTTGGACTTCAGCCAGCGCTGAAAGGGGAGCAGATGAAGGAGGCCAAGTTTCACAACTGATGTTGCTGCCGCTAGAAGTCCTGCAAGGCGAAGCAGTGTCACATTTGGCAAGTGCTGGCCCCCGCGGAGCAGTGCCAGGGAGCCTTTGATTGCACGCTGTCTGGTTGGAGTGAGGGAGGCTAACATCTGCCTGGAGTCCGGGTTCATCCCTATAAACTCTATCGACTGGGAGGGAATGATGGAACTCTTTGCCCAATTTACGGTAAAGCCCAAGGCGGTCACGTGATTTAGCAGCTGAAGAGTATCCTTCGCTACTTGGGTAGCAGAGTGTGCAATCAGCAGCCAGTCGTCCAGATAAGGCAGCACTAGCAGCCCCTGGCGTTGCAAGGGATCCAGGGCGATCTGCGCACATCATGTGAAGACACGAGGAGCGAGAGAGAGGCCAAACAGGAGGACGCAATATTGGTACACTCTCCCCTGAAAGGCAAACCTGAGGAAACGGCAATGTTCTCGGGCAATGGGCATGTGAAAGTATGCGTCCTTCAGGTCCACTGATGTGAACCATGCATTCGGTGTCACTGCTTGTGTGACATCCTTGATGCGCAACATGCGAAAAGGCAAGTGTTTGAGGTAACAGTTTAGTCCCCTCAAATCCAGAATGGGCCTGAACCCGCCATCCTTCTTCCTGACAAGGAAGTAAGTGGAGTAGAACCCGTCCGGATGAGCCTGCGGATCTTTATGTTCTATTGCGTCTTTCTGTAAGAGCTCGAGAATTTCTAATTGAAGAGCATGTGTCTGTCTGGGGTTGCGGACCACTGTGGGTCGCACGGTGGAATGTAGAGAAGGTCGACGGCGAAACTGGAGACGATATCCCTCTTAAAGCGTCTGCAGGAGCCAGCGATTTGAGGTAATCTCTCCCCAGCAGTTGAGATGGGCCCTTGTAAACCGGCCCGCCGTTGACCCAAAGGAGTCGGCGACGAATGGCAGCGGTTTTGGTATGTTTGCGGGGAGCCGACGAAATTGAGCCCCTGATGCCCTGAAGGACCATGGCTCCTGGCGACTGGAAGTCTGCCCGTGATTTGGTGCGTGTCCCCGGGGAGCAGGGGGACGAGGCTGAGCAGGGCGCGGGAAAGGGGCCTGATAGGGAGCAGCCTGATGGTGAAAGGTGTGCCCCCGACGCCGTGATTGAGGAGCCTGAGTGGGGCGCCTAGAGACAGGCTGAGGTCCAATAAGATGATTACGAGTCTCCGAAACAAGCACACGGCGTTCAAGAGCTTCTTGAGCTGCAGGCCCAAAGATTTGCCCTGGGAGTAAGGGTAAGGCCCTCAAGCTATTTCGACAGGGCTCCGGTAGTGGGGACTGCGCCAACCACACCTGCCTCCGTGCCTGTACCAAGAGCCCAAGGGCCCATCCACATTCATTGGCGATGGCACCAAGGGCCTGAAGAGAGGCGTCCATCAACTCATTCACTGTAGCGTCTGCAGTGGATGAAAGAGAAGTGTGCATGGCTTGCAGCAGGTGAGCTAAAGAATTACCAACTCTACCAAGAGATTCTGTAGCACTGTAAGCTCTGCCCAGGAGGTCGTCTGTGCGGCGGCATTCTGCATTTGGGCAGTGAATCACCTGCCTCAGGGCTTCATCTGGCGAAATGATAAGAGAGGCTATGCAGGGGTCCACTGTGGGCATTCTCCCAAGCCCAACACTGTCAGGTTCTTCCATTGCTGCCAGCGCACGAATAGTGCGGTCAGGTCTGGATGCCTTAGGCATTCCGAATGCTTCAGTGAGGACACCAGTAAAGTCCAGACAATGTGGCATACATAGCTCATCAGAGGCGCCTGCAGGGCAGCGCAAGAGATTAGAAGTTCCTGATGTAGCCTGTGGAATGTCCAGCTTAAGATGAGCTAAAGCTACCTTAAGTGTGTTCTGAATGGGGACTGCCCAAGAGCTCGATGCTGATGCAGAGCTCTGGGCTTCTGACTCACTCCCACTGAGTGAGCGAGGAGGAGGAGGACGCTCCTCCTTACAATCAGCAGGCGCCCCCTCCTCACCATAATCACTGCCTGAGTCGACATTGAACAGGGACTCAGTGGCAGCAACTGATACGGCATCTGGATCTGGATGGGTGAATGAGGCTGTGCCGAGTTGTGACAGAGCTGAGGGTTGAACATGCTGCCCCTCGCCACTCAGTAGCCTGTCAGGAAGAGTTGGATGGGCAGACAGCAAGGCTTGTAAGTGCTCGACACTAAATGACAGCTCAGCTAATTTGCGAGCCATGTCTGACGAGGATTTCTTCTTCTTCACTTTACCACTAAGTGGCTCCGCAGTTTTTCTTTTCTTGTTGTCAGCACTCACCCCTGAGGGGGGAAGAGTTGTATCAGAGTCTGGATCCAGCTCGGCTAGACACCGGTGGCGCATTTCCAAGGGCATCAGCCTACAGGCTGGGCATGGGTTGGTTAGCGCCTCACGCAAGTGGATGACGCCCAGACATGATGGGCAACAATTATGTTCATCCAGCACATTCATAGCAGCATGACACTGAACACACCAGACAGACTCCATGGTGAGGTGGTTCAGATTCAGTTAGTGGGTAGCTATCAAGTATAGCGCCACTAAAGTGACTGTGAGCGGTAGCCGTCAACAATAGCTGCTCTTGTTAGTGGGTAGCTATCAGGTATAGCGCCACTAAGTGAATGTGAGTGGTAGTCGTAACAAAGCTGCTCTTGTCAGTGGATAGCTATCAGGTATAGCGCCACGAAAGTGATTGTGAGCGGTAGCAGTCAACAGTAGCTGCACTCATTAGTGGGTAGCTATCAGGTGTAGTGCCACTAAAGTGATACAAGCGGGTAGCCGTCAACAATAGCTGTGCTTGTTCAGTGTGAGCGGGGCCGGTCAGACACAGGCGCTCAGTAGCCTCAGGCGCGAAAGTCACCTAAGCGGTGGGTAACGTAAAGACACAGGCGTTTGGCTAGGCAATCTAACAACAGCAGAGCAACACCGATATCGCCAGAGGTATGCGACTATGCGTGGAGAAAAAACACACGAACACTCAAGAGACACGAGAACACAAATACTCACCAAAGGGTGGAACTAAGTAGCGGCACAACAGAAACTCTGGTAAAGCTAATTCCAAATGGAAAAAATCGAGTGGAGCCAAATGCACAGGCACTCAACTGAAAAAAACAATGCCGTGGAGTGGTGCCAATACAGAACACTCACAATCCGAAAAAGAATAAGAAATGAGTGAGTGGAGCCGAACACGGGCACTCAACTCCATACGGACATAACTTGAGGAGAGTCAATCGAGACACAGCCTGTGAGGGCAATCAGCTACTCCGTGTGGCTGCACACGTCTCAATATTCCAATTTGGTAGCAATGTTTAACGCAAAATCTCAAGACCAGGCGAGAATGAGAAAGAGACCATCATGCCCCGCGTAATGGTATTTATACTGTGCTTAACGGTGGCATGGTCATGTGCTGACGTAAGTTTATACATTTCTCGACCAATGCGCGAGCGCACAGGGAATTCCACTAGTCTATCGACTGCCTCTGGCGGTCTGGAAGGACTGAAATAGAATCACTATTTTTTTTCCAAAGGCTTTTCGAGAACTCTGTGAATTGGCTGTTGAAAACTTTTGAAAAATAGTCAAGAAATATCGGAGCGAGTCTGCTGTACTGTATTAAAGCAGTTTTATTCAAAAAAATCAACAAGATATGAAATCAACAGGGTTTAAAAATTCTTGGGGGTACCTGTTGTATGGGACAGAAAGTATGGGACGCTCTGAATTGAGCTTAGATTTTTACTGAAGCACTGCCTCTACCTGTTATTGCACTTGAAACTTGAACAGCTAAAGCTAAATAAATAATAACTGATTACTTTGTAACAATTCATGTCCCCTGTTAGCTCTGGTCATGTGATAATTCCATACCTGTTGTACGGGACAAAATATCTGTCGTACGGGACAACTATGATCTCTAAAAACCTATCAATTGTTCCTGCCTCATTATTTACCAACTTCTTTTCTTCAGAACACAGTTTAAAATTCACTAGATCACTAGATGGCACTCAAAATGATTGAGAAATGACAAGATGTGAACCATGAAACACACTTAATAGTTACTCAAATTACTATCATCTCATTGCCAACTTGGATGCTGCATGTAGCCTTAGGGTGCTTTCACACTAGAGTCTCAGGCACGGATCGGAGTACACGTAACCCTAAAGTCTGGTTCATTTGGTAAGTGTGAACGCAAGTGTACCATTCTCGGGCACAGTTCATCCGTACCTGTACCGAATGAGAAAGCAGCCGCACTCGAGCACGGAAGTGGAGTATCACATGACATCTTAACTATCCTACTCTTTTGTTCTGACACATATATGGCAAGAGGATCTCTCTGGTTAAACGAAGAAATTGGGCAGACAAAATTAAATGCTTGCTTGAAATTTGGGCTGACGAAAACATACAATCACAACTGGATACTACACGCAGAATTGCAGAGATTTATGGAATAATTTCCGAGTGTTTACATTTGCGTGGTTAATGCAGAACAATAGAACAGTGCCGTGACAAACTAAAGAAAGTGCGGCTGCAATATCTTAAAAGTGGAATATGGTGCGAAAGTCTAGCAGATTTAGTGATGAAAAAGATAAATTTCTGTAGCTGTTTCTTCTTTTTGTGTATATTTTTCTACTTAAAAACCACCTAGGTGCATACTGCTACCTTCTGTATCTGAATTTTGATAAAATAATCTGTACTCGGGCACGGTACGACGTTGCTAGTGTGAAAGGTGACTAACGGGGAAGATGGGAGGGGGGACAATTGTACTGTGGCTCGGTACAGAACAATCGTACCGCGTGTGAAAGCGCCCTAGGGCTTAGTCTTTGGAGTTTTCAGGGGCAAAAATGTCCTCGCCAAAGTGTTGACAAAGTATTATGCTCTTTTCTCATTTGAAGGGTTCATTACATGGACTATATTTTATACATTTTTTTCGGCCAGTCTGAGTGCATAAAATTTACACAACCACAGTGCATGTTCATGCATAAGACAGTCAGTCAGGACAGTCAACTCTTTACTGTCTTTCTAATGCAAAAAAAAACTAATGAAATACACAGACATGGCAGATGTTACTTTCACAAATATCTTTAACAATTCCTTTAATTTCAAAACATTTTCAATGTTTTGCTTACTTCTGAATCGGCGAGTGATGCCATTAAGAAACTCTGAACAGCCATTTGCGTACCCTTGAAACAGTCACTTGCCTTCCCTCCATTCACTAACGCCCCCTGTTGTCTCAGAGGTCAGGAATTAAAGAGACACCTATTGTTTTTCGGGCAGAACTAACCCACTGAGAAGTAATTGCCTTGAGATTTGGTTTAAGCAGTTCTGTAAAAGACTACCAATGATCTGTTGTACGGGACAAAACTTTTTAGGCTAATTAGGTGTAAACTAATTTATGGAATTACGGGGAGGCAGTAGTATTTTAAAACCTTTAGTCTGAAATTAGAGGATTTGTAATAAAAAGTTTCTAGCTCAAAAAATAAAAAAAGGTGAGAAATTTTTGCCTTCAATCTGTTGGTTGGGACATGACAATAAACAACCCCTCATTTATCGTATTTTTCTCCGTTAAGCAATGGGTCGTGTGACCCTCACTTTGCAAGATGACAGACTTTGCTCTAGATATGTGACTGCTAAAAACTGGAAACTTGAGTGATATCAATTAGTGGGAAATTAAGGATTGATTGAAAATTGTGGAAAATTGAAAATGTGATTAAATTTCATGTCTCCTTTAATTCCACCCCAAATCACCATTCTGCAGTCATGTAAGTGAGAAAACTTACTTGTCCTAAATGACTTGGGTATTCAGGATTACAAATCATAATAGACCAGTCAATTGAAAACATTTCTCAAACTAGGCCTACGCTGTCGGCGGCCAACAGCAAGGGGTATATCCCCAAAATTTCCCAATCCTCGAAGCCGCCTTTATTAGATTCCCCTTTACTAGACCTACAATATGAGGCAAATTTGAGGTCTGTGTAAGTAATTGTTCCAGAGATATGGTTGAAAAACTGATTTTTTTCAATATATAGCGCCACCTGGTGGCAAACCTAGGAGTGCATACTTGCCCAAAATCTAATCCGTTCATCCTGTCTACCATATCTACCCATATGCAAAAATTGAGAAGCCAATGTAAAGTATTTTGTGAGTTATCGCGCTAACGGCTGAAATCTGCGGATGCGGCGGCGGCAGCGGGTGGGGCGAAACCATGATATCCCTGAAACTTGTATTTCGGTGACATAATTAAGCATTTTTTCAGTTTCTAGCATGGAATCGCCCAACTGATCTTTTCAAAATATTTGATCCTGTGGTTACACCTGTTTTATGTTATGGGTCAGAAATATGGGAAACATTGCACTGTAAAACTATTGAAAATGTGCAGATCAAAACTTGTAAAATATTTTTGAAAGTTGGAAAAGCCCCATGTAATAATATTGTACTGGGAGAGAGTGGTAGGCTTTCATTGCAATTTACATACATGTCAATAGCTGTTAAGTACTGGTGTAGACTCATCACACGTAATAGATATAGATTGCCACATCAGTGTTATTTAATGCTTAAATCTTTGGATGAAAGTGGTCGTACGGCTTTGGTTTCTGATATTAAACATATCCTGTATCAGTATGGCTCTCCCAAGAAGTTGGAAACATAGACACCTTTATGAGTACTTTTAAACAAAGATTACCAGAGAATCTGAAACAAAACTGGCATTCTTCTTTGACAAGCTCACATTGATGCTCAAATTATTTGTTGTGTAAATCACTTTTACATGTAGAATTCTATCTTTCTGTGAATATTGCTCCATACCTTAGATTATGCCTAGCAAGGTTCAGATGTGGCAAGCTTCTGAGGTAAACTTAGGTCTGAAATTGGCAGTTACAAAAATGTACCTTGTTACCTAAGATTATGTCCATATTGTATGCTATATAATATGAATTATGTGGAGGATGAGTTCCATGTCCTACTTATTTTTGATGCCTACACCAGTTTAAGAGATAAGAATCTGAGTAATTATATCAAAAACACAAATTCAGTATACACTTTTAGTTGCATTAGGAAATCTGAAAACTTTGATGTTAACAAAAATCTTTGTTTTTATTAGTTTTTAGCTGTTCAACAGAAGCAGCAAACCGTTTTTTCATTGAAAAAATCAAATCACTTTTCGAGGTGGCACTGCTGGTGCTGTATTTCTGGGTCTCAAGAAAGCCTTTGACGCTGTTAACCATAGAGTTCTCCTGTCCAAGTTATCTGCCATTAATTTTTCTGTTAATTCCCTGAAATGGATTGAATCATATCTCTCAAACCACTCCCAAACTGTACGAATTAACAACCATCAATCTAATGCTCCAATCTTAATTTCAGGGCACAGGTTTAAAAAGTCTGTGAACAGCTCAAAATGAGTCTTGCTTATTTCGGGTTCATGCTCAACTTTATATCAACTGAAGCAGCTAAGGTGTACATGCATTCAGTGATTTTCTCTCACATGAATTACTGCTTGACAAGTTGGTCACAAACCAATTCCACCAAACTTAAGCCTCTGCAGTCCTTGTATAATCAGATGCTTAAAACTTTAGATAAAAAGTCAAAACAATTTCACCATTGTGCAATCTTAAAGAAATATAGCCTTTTAAACTGGGAAAATATGATGAGATACGCAGGTATCGTACATGGCTTGGCTCCCCCTCCTCTGGGATCTTTTGTTAAGATCAGAGCAAATGCAAATCGAATCACAAGGGGGGTTTCAAGAGGGGACTGTGTTATTCCACTGAGGAAAAGTGCCTTTAGTCAGTCAACATTTTCTGTTAAAGCCTCACATGAGTGGAACAACATCCCAATACGTATTGGGGAGCTCAAAACATATGTGATATTTAAATCTCACTTTAAACAGTGGCTAATTAGTAGCCAAATCTGCCAGCATTAGAAATCCTGTCAGCTGCTGCCACCATGTGAAAATCAGGCTTTCATTTTGTCTGCACGTTCTCTTCAAATGCTTACTTGAATGTCTTTTCCACTGCAATATACTTCTTCTGTAGCACCCTGAATGTGCTTGCACTATTTTATATGTACTCTGAGTTAATTGTTCCAATTCTAATGAATGCCTCATCTGCAGGATGTAATTCTTAATGTTGTCCAGATGATGAATTAACTTCAATGCGCTAGCGCGCTGCTTATTGTTTTATTTATTTCCTATATGTTACATGTGCTTCGATGCATGCATATGTGGACTGCTGCCTGCATGTTTTAAATGCTTATCGTCTTGCTTGTTTATTTTTGTCTACTTGTTTTTTATCCGTTTTAGGGTTGTCTTGTTTTGTCATTTACAGTGTTGTCAACCTTTTCCTCCATAGCATGTCAATTCTAAGAATACGTTATCATTAATTGTTGTTTATACTGTGACCAATTTTAACCAATTGCAGCCCATTGATTAGTGTTGTTAGACAGAGAGATCGTTATTTTTTAGGGCTGTCCCGATCGATTAATCGCGATTATTTTAGGTGCAATAAAAGTAACTGCCACTATTAGGCAGACGGACCTCCTTGCTTATTACCTTTTCTATGACACATACCTAATGCGGTCATTTGAAATGCTCCTGGGAAGAAAACTGTGATTTGCAGTCCACTAATTACCAGCGAGGTTGGACAGCCTCCATCGCCTTGGCATAATTGGCTTACCTTAAATCAATTCCCGTCTACTTTGCCTAACTTGCAATCAAGCCATTTATTCAGCCAACTGACCAATCAAAACCAAAATGTGGCCTATAATGATAAAGAAGAGATAGTGAGAAGCAGACAGACCTAACCAGGCTGCCGTGTTACCAGGCTGCCGTGTTAATAATCTGAATAAATAGCAGACCTCTGAATTCCACCTCTCGTAGAATTCGTACATATCATTAAAAAGATTTCTTAAAAATAAAATCATTTTAAGATGGTCCTGGTTTAAGCGTTTCAAAACATACGCGAAGTGGAAAACATTTTGTGAAGCATATCGAACGTGAATGCGAGAGAATATGTTTGCATTGCACGCAATAGTCAAACGCTCCGAAGATTTGGCAGTGCACGTTCAGGCGAATCTTTGCCGCAAATTTGTGGCATTTTTTATTAGATAATTGAACGAGAGTAATCTAAAATAAAATAACTCAAAGCACTTGATTTTGTTTACTTTTGAGCATCTAAATAACCGACAGTGAAGGTGGAAAACATTTTGTTTAAGCATATAGAACACAAGTAAATTCTTAACGCATTTTCAGGCAGCACTGCGGAATGCAAAATTAGAAATAATCTAGCAAACACATTGAGGGAAATCTGTTGTGTTTCATGGTTACTTAAATTTCAAAATGTGACAAACAAAAATGATAGCCTGTCTACCAATTTAAATTGTGAGCCTAATTGAGCGAATCAACTGTTTGATTGCAAATTGAGCAAAGTAATTGGGAAGGGGGTGAAAGCAACTGTTGGGTAGAAGATGATGACTTTGCAGACCTCAACTTTGCGTTGTTCAGCACGTAATTTGCCAGAATATGTTTGCTAGATTAGCCTATTTCTAGTTTTACATTTGGCCACGCTGCGTGCGAAGTGCGAACAATTGACATGTCCTGTTCGATAGGCTATGCGCAATGTTTTCCACGTTCACTGCTATTTAGTCACTCAAAAGTAACCAAAATCAAGAGCTATGATTTACTTTTTCAAATTAATCTTAATCAATGATCAAATAAAAAATGCCTAAATTAGCGTTTGCCTGAACGTGTTTGCAAAGTCTTCGCTGAATTTATCTATTGCGTGCAATGCGAAAATAATTTCTCTCACATTCATGTTCGATATGCTTCGCAAAATGTTTTCCACTTCGCGTATGTTTTGAAACGCTTAAAAACCAGGACCATCTTAAAATGATTTTATTTTTAAGAAATCTTTTTAATGATATGTACGAATTCTACGAGAGGTGGAATTCAGAGGTCTGCTATTTATTCAGATTATTAACACGGCAGCCTGGTTAGGTCTGTCTGCTTCTCATTATCTCTTCTTTATTGTTATAGGCCACATTTTGGTTTTGATTGGTCAGTTGGCTGAATAAATGACTTGATTGCAAGTTAGGCAAATAGACGGGAATTGATTTAAGGTAAGCTAATTACACCAAGGCGATGGAGGCTGTCCAACCTCGCTGGTAATTAGCGGACTTCAAATCAGTTTTCTTCCCAGAAGCATTTCAAATGACCACATTAGGTATGTGTCATAGAAAAGGTAATAAGCAAGCACGTCTGCCTCCTAGTGGCAGTTACTTTTATTGCGCTTAAAATAGTCACGATTAATCGATCGGGACAGCCCTATTATTTTTCTCACAATATCTTGTTTTATTTTAGGGAGCCTTGTAACACTTGCCCAGGGACAACAGATGAATAGCCTTTTGGCTAAATCTGGCATATTTACAGAAATGTCTATAAATATTCTCTGTCCCAGTCAATTAAACTAGTAAATTGCATTTTTCTCCTGACCAGGTAATTGGAAAAGATGAAGTGGCTGTCCCCACTCACCTATTCAAAGTCATCCTTGCCCAAAGGAAAGGCTTTCCATCGGATACACTGGCTTTAGGAGCCTTTGTGGTTCCTAACCGCCCCATTGGTTTCGAACACGCCCTGACCGATTACCAGGTGAATCTGATGGACCTGGAGCGGAAGTCGGGGCTTACATTCTTCCCAAAAGTGGACCGGTCTCGTGTTCCCATCCAGAATCTGTGTAAACTGGACTCATGCAAGCTAATGAGCTCAAAGGACTTCAACCTTTACATTACAACGCGCAAGGTCAGCAGTGCTGGAAACATTTACAAGCTGGACAAGGCAATGGCGGAGCTGAAGGAAGCTGCTATTCTCCCGGATGAGTACTTGCTCAAACTCTATGAAGCAAAGAAGAAAGAGTTGACATTGAAAGAAGTTCCCAACAACAGTAACAGTGGACATGGATAAAAGCAGGTTAAGATAAACAATACCGAGATCCGAAATTCTTGCATTACATTGTGGCATACACACTGTTACTTCATTTTGTTTATGTTGATCTTAACACAGCACTGTATAAACTTTTCTATCAGTGTTTATGGGTAGAATTTTGGCCTCATGCATTTTGTGTTGTTGTAATTGTTTATGGTGTGATCGGAATACCTCTTGGAATTGTTTTCCTCGTAGCTCAAAATATTGTTTATTTACTTTGCAGACAGACATTTCTAACATGATGAATTTTTTGTGATGTTTTATAGTTGTCTGTAGTCAGCCAACAGCTTGCACAAATGATTCATGTCTATTTTCAGGAACCATTTCACTTCCAAAATACCGCTGACCCTTTCTTTGAGGGACCAAAAGTATTTTGACACATGGCTCATCAGCTTTTTTATGGTCAGGGGTGTTTTTTGCTCTCATTATTATAAACAGATTTGCCAAATTCAATCTTCAGTTGTAGTGCAAGACATCATGCTGAATGATAATGACAACAGCAACGGAGTATTTCCCTAAATTTATACATCAATCATTGGGTTTGCTTTGAGCTCTGGGCAAAAACAAGAATCGATTACACCAACCTGTTATTCCCAGGCAGTCTCCCATCCAAGTACTTGCCAGGTATGACCCAGAATAGCTTCCGATATCAGACGATATAGTTTGGGAATTTGCAGGGCAGTACGGCTGTAAGCCAAAGGTGGGCCAACAAATTCAGCATAAATAGTTATAACATAAAAGCTCCCTACTTCCAACCAAATTGCATCTTTGAGAGAGGGGGTTTCAGATGCTGTCATGTCTTCACAGTATATTGGCGGAAAAGCATGATTAACATTGACTAATGTGAACACCAAAACCACATTCAATTAGGCAATGATGCCTGCTGTATTACAGGGATGAGTTTCCCAATTTATTGTCATTTTTTCAAGAGTAATTCATCGTTTGACAATGAACTACACTTTTTCAGCAACTCTATGGACTTGGGTGAATTTCACAATTTCTTGCATGGATTATCTTCCCCAAAATGTGTTGATGTGCGGGACTCAGCAGAGTATGGAACAAAGTGGTAAGATACCTACTGGGTGAGCACTGCACAGGTTAACAAAGCACAATTTGGGTTATGATGGTACCAACTAGGACAAGCAATATGCACAAAAAGGTGCAAGAGGCAGACACGCCGGACTGAAAATGCATATTGTGTATAAAAAGGCCGGTAACTACCACTAATTCCCATTTAGCACGGGAATTGTTGCATACGCCCTTCTAGCAAATAAGAAACATTGGTGGGAAAATTTTACTGGCAGATACACCTTTTTAAAAAAGGGTTTTGACCCCTTTAGGATAAGAATTCTGGGTCCTACATGGATTTATCTAGAAAGTGAAAAACAATTTTTTTTACCCAAAATGTCACTTAGGCCGTTTTTGCACGAGGGCATCGATGTAAAATATCTAGCCAGATGGTGAAGGATTTTGTAATGGCATGATGTAATCTGCTCAGGAACTGTAACGTGAAAAGCTGGCTAGTTAGCTGGCCAGCTAACTAGCTACAAAAATGTCAGTCGCGTAGCTGAAATAAATGAAGTTAGCTTTTCATCGCAGTGATCAGATTAGGCAGATTCGCATCGCAAAATGCAAATCAAATTTCAGTAGTTTTGACAAAATGCTAATCATCATAACAATCCCTTCGCAAAAAAAAAATGCGATTCGAAAAATTCTAATGATATTTCTTTGATCCCGACTCACTGACCTGCGAACTTCCGAGTTCCCGAGCTACATAGCAACAGGAGAAGTTTTCGCGACTTTGCTTGGCTGGAAAATGATGTTTATTTGCATACCAACCGATCAGCTTCTGGGGAGCGCATGCATGCGCTGAGGAGGCTCTCTGGTATTGTCCAGTGACGTGCGGTCGGAGGTTAGTTTGGTGAGGCAGTGCCTCCCCTTTGCTTGATTAGCAATCAGGCGATTAACTAGTTTAGTAAGACTATTCTTAAGAATGACGGGCCAGTTTAAGTTTCCGCGGCGTTATTAATCAGTAGGCTACATCGAACCTGAAATACTCACGAAACTTCAGATTTGCGAGTACTTGTTTACAGGAAGCCAGAGACGTGCGGTGAGGTAAGGCAGTGACCCAAACTTTTGTCAAAGGATTTTGTGAACCTGTTCCCACGTACTATTCCTGATTGACAATCAAAAAAAATTAAGACCAAGCCTATAGGAAGCCCGTATACTGATAGAGGAGATAATGCCAAAAATATTCATTCTCGTCAACGTTTCAATTCGACACTGCAAGGATGGAAATCTGAATCAATTAGGAAAAATTCTCGGCTCTCGGTAATTCTGTATATCATTTAAACATTTTGTTAATCGGATTATGGAAGAAGACTGAAAATAAACGCCCGCTTTTTCTTTTTTTTGGGGGGGGTGTAAAAGCACGTATTTCAAGGAGAATACATGTATATTAATTAAGCATTGAACTCTGCATAAGTCGAACTGTTTTAATATTTGTTGATAACATTGCTTCGGCTTCCTGGAAGCAAGTACGCGCAAATCTGCTGTCTAGTTAGCATTTCGGGTTCGATATACTGAGTAATAACGCAAACTTAAACTGGCCCGTCATTCTGCCGAATAGTCTTACTAAACTTGTTCATCGTCTGATTGCTAATCAAGCAACGGGAAGGATTCTGCCTCACCAAACTAACCTCCGACCGCACGTCACTGGTATTGTCATAATGTCTTGACTGCAGTGTGAGCTATAGCGTATTAAATTAAGTAGCTCTTTGGATATAGCCACCAGTTGTGGGCGGTGGACATGTCTTTAAACTGTTTATTAGTCTTGATCTGTTTTCAGTCAATTTCCCTGGTAAGACACTTGAACTCTCCCCTCTCAGGTGTAGCTAATTGTCTTCGTTAAGATAAGAAATCGAACGCACCAGTTGAACGCAAAAAAGAGCGCATTTCAATCTTTTTCAATTAAACAGTCATTACGCACAGGTTTGACGACTTGCTTAGGATGTGACAAAATTTTACGCGGAAAATCCACGGTGGTTTTTTCAAGAAGAGTTGCCTATTAAGGCATGTGAATTAAACATTTTATAGAATTTATTATTCACTCGCCTAAACATTTCATTATAAGGGAAACTAACATGTTGACCAAGAACAATGATTGAAATCGGGTCGCTAATCTTATCCGTTTCAAGGGATGTTTTCCGCCCCCCCAGTTTTCCGTCCACCGCCCGCCACTGATAGCCACCTAGTTCGCTAGTAAGCTAACTAACGTTAACTAAAGAAAATCTTTGTAAATGGTCATCATATTAAGGCGATATGATTTGTTTCTTGCCCCAACTTGACTAACTTTACCAGCTGTCATTGGCATGTACTTATCTGAGGTTTCGCGGCAATTTCATCCGACCGAACTGAACTTTTACATTTTTGGGACGTTTGCTAGTTTGCTGGTTAGTTCACAAGCAATCGCTTAGGTACAGCTGGCCGGCTAGTTAACCTACGGTACCTATGATGCCTATTGGAGAAGTTTTTATAGCTCCGATGTGTCACTTTTAACGCCATCGCACGTAGAGGATCTCTTTCAACATTGATGATGCGCTTATTTTACCTAAAGAACAAACAGACAGTTTGGGCCTGAGATGTGTTACTTCTTGGCTAGTTTTAGCAGCATTATCTTGTTATGCGTGCAATCGCGTATCACGTTACTCTTCAGATTATAAATACCTAGCTGATGCTAGTTAAGGGGAATCTTTGTAATCATTGCTATACTAAAGCGATGTGATTTGGTTTTTTCCCTTATGGAAAAAAATTGCGTGTCTGACCTCCACTTTTTTCGGCATTAACTCTGAATCGTCTTGACTGGATGTACGCTTTACATTTTCACACACCCGAATGTTCCCCCAGCCACCCAAACATCGCGGTAAGCCGATCAAAGTCATCAAAACTTCTCATTGCCATGTGGGTTTAGGGAATTGCAAGTTCGCCGGCCTCTCCCGAAACATGCACAATGATCTCTAATCATTCAAATACATGATGTTGTGATGTCAAAACGTGACTGAGTTGGAGAGTGCCTTGTATGACTGGATTTTAATGGGTATGAATCATTTCACATCTCTGATTAGTTGCTGAACAAAATCATATGCTACTGTAAGGTATAGATAAGACAGCTGTACTGCAGGTTACAAGTAGTTTTCAGAAATTTCACGGGGAAACAGAAGTGTGCGGCATTAAATGAAGATAGGGTAGTTCAGGATAAAATTGATGCCTTTTGGAAATAATTTGTTTTGCTTTCAAAGTGGAGTTGTATTTCTCTTTGTAATCCGTCATTAGGAAAGAATAAAAAAGCCCTTTCATCATTTAAAATCTGATTGACTGTTTTTTAAATTTTTGCTAACCATTATTCAAATGTGCTAAACAATTGCTAATCAATTGATATAATGATTAGCAAAAAATGCTAATCAATTTTTTTTCCTTAATCTGATCACTGCATCGAAATTGGTTTGGAGGAAAACGCCGACATAACGAGTGTTAAATTAATAACACGATTACGTCTAATGTAGCTAGTTTAAGGGTTTAAGTTTAAGGCATTGCGTAATATGATTTATTACAAAGCCTAGCTAGCATCTTGCCTGAATCATGGCCAACTGACGTTAGACAGCATACTGGATCCAGTATTATTTTTAGCTTAGTGCTGGCAACAAACGTATGAAAACTATTTACCCTGCTGTACACTTGCAGTACGATTTCTCTATTTTGCCTGGTTTGATTTCAATGAACAGTTTATTGGGTGCTCAGCTCTTCTTTCGGGGAAAAGTTTCGGGGATATCATGGTTTCGCCCCACCCGCCGCTGCCACCGCCGCGTCCGCAGATTTTAGCCGTTAGCGCGATAACTCACAAAATACTTTACATTGGCTTCTCATTTTTAGCATATGGGTAGATATGGTAGAGAGGATGAACTAATTAGATTTTGGGCAAGTATGCACTCCTAGGTTTGCTACCAGGTGGCGCTATATATTGAAAAAAATCAGTTTTTTAACCATATCTCTGGAACAATTACTTACCCAGACCTCAAATTTGACTCATATAGTAGGTCTAGTAAAGGGGAATCTAATAAAGGGGGCTTCGAGGATTGGGGAATTTCCGGGATATACCCCTTGCTGTTGGCCACTGACAGCGTAGGCCTAGTTTTGAGAATGCGTACCAGAGAATGGTGCTCCAAGTGAATAGTTGTGGGTCTTGGCAACAGTCACTAAGGTGGGCGGAGCTGGTCGGAGTTAGTCGGAAAGATCCATTCTTGTTTGTCTATTTACAGCATTTACTGCAATTCGACAATAAATACACTTTTTACACAACTCCACAGCATTGGGTGAATTTCAATATTTGTTGTGCATGCTTATCTTCCCAAAATGAGTTGATGTGAGAAACTGTCAGAGCACAGAACAAAGAGGTAAGATGCATACGGGTTGTACACTACAGAGATTAACAAACTAGTTGGCAGTGAAGTTCCTATGGCTGTAATCTAGTACCTTCATCTGCAGTTACTGGGGATTACATTCGTGATAACCTCATCAAACTGCAGTCCCCATGGATAGGACAGATATTTACCATGTAGTGTGAAATGGTTTTGTGATTGGGGGAGCATGCTTTACTTGAGCGGGCAGTCGAGTTCTCATCATTTTAATGACAGTTTTATATTTTTATTTCGTAGCATCAAAGCATTTCTATCAGTGCAGCAAAATTACAGATGAGCATTACTTGTTTTTGAAATGAGCAGATTTTCTGAGGGAATGTTATGTCAGCACTCCTTCTTTTATTTAACATAACATGGATGACTTGCAAATTTAACAGCATACTGTTTATTGATAAATATGTACCTCAATGTAATTTCTTCAAGGAGAGAAATGTTTACACATTGACAGTAGCTGAATGTTTATTCAGGATTTGGGTAGACAAAAGACTGGATTGCTTAGAATCTTCAGTTTTATGGCTACATATAATCCAGAATGATGAGGACAACAAAAGCAAGGGAATATTTCCCCATATCTACACATCAGTTACAAAGTTTGCTGTTAGCTGTGGGCAAAAAAAGAAAAGCTTACACCTCCTGGTATTCCCAGGCAGTCTCCCGTCCAAGTACCAACTAGGCCAACCCTGATTAGCTTCTGAGATCAGGCCAGTTTGGGGCTTTTTTTTTATTCTTTCTTTTCACTCTTTTTATTAACCCCTTTGTGCAGAAGCCAAATCTAGCTATTCACGCATTGCCGTATTTAAGGCTTTATAATTCAATATTTGAGCTTCACAAAGAGGGGAAAATGGCTAAAATGAAACAAGACACTTGTAGCATTAGAATCCCATCATATTTCCTTTATTTTCATTTCAATTTTGGTACAGAAAAAGAGCAGCAAGCACAAAAAAAAATCATGAAATCAAATAGTTTAAAAAAAGAAAGAAAGAAAAACAGCTGGGACGTAAAATAGTACATTTCTGAGATCATAAACTCCTTGACCACAAGTGCACTTCATCTGAGTGTGATACTAAAAGGTATCCTCTGTTTATGAGCCAAATAAGACAGTGGCTTGCCACACTATCCGAGCCCTCAAAATTGCACACTGTCAAATAATAAAATAATCATATTTTTAACACAAATCAACTTTTAACTCATGGAGTTCAATATGAATTAAAGTAGGGATTCAAAGAAAAAACTAAAATATGGCAATTACGACATCAATGGAAAGCTTAGAACGCAAAGAATGCAATGTTATGTCATTTCGTCACATTATCGATACGAGAAAATGGAAACGCGCACGAAACGACAGTACTTTATCGAGCATGAATACTTCCGTGATGCTAGGAAAGAGGCCCATTTTGGGTGACGTCACACACGGGTTTTGCAAGCTCTGCTCTGTGAATTTGTGTGCAGTATACATGTCAATAGAAATACTATGTCTCTCTCTCTAAGCTTTATATTTTGTTATTTAAGGTTAAAATTGAGTCGCACTTTACTTGAGATGGATAAATTGTAATGGAGAAACATTTATCTCTTTTTTTTTTAATTTAAACGCATTTTTCTATATAGGCCAAGTACATTGAAGATTATCGTGGAAATATAAATGATCTGATGAAAATCATGTGTAAATACGGGTAAGGCAGGGTTTCCTCCAGGATTTTTTGAAACTGGCGGAGGGCTTCAGCGTCGGGTCAAAACTCAGCATTATCAGGTGTGGCCAGTTTTCATTTATCAGCAAGTAGGCGATGTAATAATTGAAGTCTATGTGCACGGAGGTTTATCAGTTTCACATGCGTCACAGTGGATTTCACATATAATATGAAAACCGATTATGACACCGGACTCCGGAATTGGAATTAAATAATCATGAAGATACAATTAGGGAGAGCAGGATGTGCTCACAGCAAATACAGAAGTTAACATCGTAGTTTATCGTTTTGCAAAGTGAACAGTTTATTTTTTCTCTAATCGTTGCACACATTGCATTAAGAAGAAAACAGCGCATTTTACTGCCGATGACTAATTTTTATTCATTAGAAAACATGTTCATCAAGCAAAATGATTGACAACAGGTCAAGAATTATTAGCACTCATTTGAACTTAACAATTAGAACTAGCAACACCTGATTGTCCTTAGGATTTTTGGAGTTTATGTAAAGTCATTTTACATAGGCGTGGCGGCTTTTATTTTGGCGTGGCGGTGCGCCACGATCAAATACATGTAGCGGAAACCCTGGGGGAAGGACTGATACCTTAATTTATTATGATATTTTTTAGATGAGTAAACTTGATAAGAGCGATGACAAAACAAGAAAGGAAGATTTTTAGAATGTATTCGCTCTCTTAACTCGCACAGGAATACATATTGTTCATGCACTTTCAGCTGCCTGTCCTCAGATCTTTCTACTGCAGATACGGTAACTATCTAATGTTATTAGATTTGAGGTTTCGTTTTGGCCATCATGGAAGTCAAGTCAACTTTATTTCTATAGCACATTTTAACACAACAAAGTTGATCCAAAGTGCTGCACAGTTCAACATCCACAAAAAATATAAATAAGAGAAGACAAATAAAAGAGGCTGAACAAGCACAGTACTAAAAATAGATAAAATGGCACAGAAAATTAAAATCAAGCAGTCTTAAAAGCTAAGGCATAAAAATGAGATTTTAAACGAGATTTAAAAATATCTATAGTGGGAGATGATCTGATTGCGAAGAGGAGGCTGTTCCAAAGCCTGGGTGCAGCGACAGAAAAGGCCCGATCACCTTTAAGCTTCAGTCGTGATCGCGGAATTGAAAATAAAAGCGGGTTTGATGACCTGAGGGACCTTGGGGCAGAATATGGGATAAGAAGATCACTAGTGCATTGTGGTGCAAGACCATGAAGTGCCTTAAAAGCGAAAAGTAAAACCTTAAAATCAATGCGGTATTTGACCGGCAGCAAGTGGAGTGAGGCCAGGACAGGAGTGATGTGATCCCTTCTCTTTGTACCAGTTAAAAACTTTGCAGCCACATTCTACACTGCCTGAAGCTGAGACAAGGAACTTTGTGATACCCCCATATAAAGCGCATTGCAGTAATCCAAGCGAGATGTAATAAAGGCATGGATCACGGTCTCCAAGTCCCTGGGAGTTAAAAGTGATTTAAGCTTGGCTATCATGCAAAGCTGAAAGAAACTACCTTTAACGACAGCGCTAATCTGCTTGTCAAATTTCAATGATGATACAAAAACTACGCCAAGATTTTTTACATGGTCGCGCAAGTTGCCGGAAAGAGGGCCTAACTGACTACTAACTTTAGGAACAGAAATGTCCAAAAATTATGACATCAGTCTTTTCTTCGTTAAGTTGACAGAATTTGTTTGCTTGTTTGGAAGAGGAAGGACTAGAAGTTGAAGAAAGAATCATGGGAAGAGAGAGAACAACTATAAAAAAGCAATTAAGACCTGAAATTGAGCTTGAGTGCATGAGAAGTACAGGGGGACGATTCAAGCTGCTTTTGAGGTATTGGGTGGAGATATTTAAGGGGTACGATTGTGTTGTTGATGGCATCGACCTCATCTCTCCATATTTCTATGTCAGTCAATCACTGTTATGAGATTCCGCTTGATCAGGTTCATAAAATACTGTCTTTTTTGTAGCCCAGCTTTGGCTTATCCAGCCTTCCTCATAATGGTAGCATGACTGCAGTAAAAACATAATTTTATTTCAAAACTAGACAACGTATAGGTGTATAGCGTATAGCCAGCGCAGACTTTTTGCAGGCACGGAACGAACCAAAATAAGCAGCAAAACTAATATGCATCGATGAAAGAAATCACCTTTATGTGACAGTAGCTTAGAAAAAATAAAGATTGAAACATTTAAAACTATGAACTACTGGGAGATCTGGAAGAAATCGATTAAGAGTTCTGACTCATCAGGCTTTAAAAACAAAATTGAAAACAGTTTTCATAGTGTTCACTGTATTTGGAACATCTGGGTACTTGCAGAGTACACAACCCGTATCGGACGTCACGGAAAATGAGACTGTCGGCGGACTGGTTACGGTGGAAAAGGAGCAACATTTGGAAAGCGAATATTAAGTAACATGAAACTTTGTTTTTTCTTGTTATGTGAGTGAATACCTTCAACATATCATGAAATTGCCATAACGGATCAATTTTATGGGTACTTATTTTCTTTGAATCCCTACTTTAATGATTTTTCACTGGAATTTAGAATGAGTTTATCAATATGGGCCCGGATGGACATCAATGGTCACCAGTAACCTTCCCAAACGAAAAACATGCAAAAATTTTTTCTCTGTGATAAATTTTAGAATTTTGTCCATTTTTCTTCAGACTCCCATCAGCCAGCACATGTACTCATCAAAGGAACTGCTTATTTTACGGTCAGAATGTTGACCCTGCAATGGGCAGCTTGCCATTTCCAACTCAAAGCACCCATGCAAAACACAAGCTTGTATAAATGCTTTTCACACCCTTAAAGGAGCAAGTATAACTCACAACACAGTAATATCTGAAATATACTTCATTTTATTTTAACAAAATGGACATTGCACTATCAGGAAAAAGCAATGTGCTACACTAGATTGAACTCAATCGGTGCAACGAACGTAGCAGGGGATTTACCAAAGTCTTCAAGCTGTTCGCATTTTAAATGAGTGAAAACCTAGGCATTCTATTTCACTTAATGTGGTACATATTCTAAAACAGATTGCCACATTGAGCAAAATGCCACCACAAAGAGTATTATTAGAGAAGGCTAACAGTTACTCTTACTAACCAATGTGGCGAACTATGGAAGTAAATGGGTGACATAAGTATTTGAATTTTAACAGCCATTGAATTCTTCATA
Source organism: Gymnothorax javanicus (assembly GCA_029692085.1). Classification (NCBI taxonomy): domain Eukaryota; kingdom Metazoa; phylum Chordata; class Actinopteri; order Anguilliformes; family Muraenidae; genus Gymnothorax; species Gymnothorax javanicus. Next base: position 54,401,360 of record CM056196.1, read on the forward strand.
TTGAAATATTAACACCACTGAGTTCATGGCATTGAAATATTTTACTCTGAAAACCATCTATCTGAATTTAATTGTTCTAAATTGATCTGTTTGAAATTAAAGTATGAATTATTTTACATACAATTTTAAAAGCTAAATTTTAATGTTTCTTTTTCAATGTTGTCAAATTCAGATCCAAAAATTTAAGCTTTACTACAACCCCACTTCCAAAAAAATTTGGGACACTGCGTAAAATGTGAATAAAAACAGAATGGAATGGTTTTCAAATCATTTGAACTTCATATTTATTTGAAAATCGTACAACAGTGCTGAGTACAATAGCACTGAAATATTTTGTTGTTTTTTGGAAAATATATGCTCATTTTGAATTTGATGCCAGTAACACATTTCAAAAAAGTTGGGACAGGAGCATATTTACCACTGTGTTGCGTCATGTCCTCTTCAGTCAGCACTCTAAACGTTTGGGAACAAAGGAGACTGCTGTAGTTTCGAAAGCAAAATGTTTCCCATTCTTGCTTTATGTAGCAGTGCCTGACAAAAGTCTTGTCACTTATCCAAGTTGTAGGAACAACAAATAATAACCAGACTTGTAGTTGATCAATTGGAATCAAAAATGGCTTATATGAAAGGCAAAGCCCTCTAGATTATGTGAAATATAACAAAATAGAGTTTTGTGTCATTCATTGAGTTTTATTATTTAATTAGTACAGAAAGGTCAGATTTTGCTTGGACAAAAGACTTGTCGCACTGAAAAAAAATGTGGAAATTATACATACACTTTATTTTGAATACACAAATATGCCACTCTAATATCAGAACATAAAGCCATGGTGCCTTGGAAAAAAGAATTAATATTGCGTATGACTCCCTTGAGCTTGGAGGACTGCATCCATACGTCTTGGCAATGACTGAAATAACTTGATGATGAAATCATCTGGAATGGCATAGGAAGCAGTCTTGCAGGACTCCCAGAGTTCATCAAGACTCTATGGTTTCATCTTCCAAGCCTCCTCCTTCATCTTACCCCTGAAATGCTCAATAATGTTCATGTCAGGTGACTGGGTTGGCCAATCCTGGAGTACCTTCACCTTCTTCGCTTTCAGAAACTGTGACATGGAGGCAGAAGTATGAGAAGGAGCAACAGTATAAGTAGGGCAGCAAGAACTTCTTGATATTTCAGGCTGTTGATGTTGCCATCCACTCTGCAGATCTTTCTCACACCCCCATACTGGATGTAACAACAAACCATGATTTTTCCTCCACCAAACATGATTGTTTTCTGGGAGAATCTTGGGTCCATGAGGGTTCCAACAGGTCTTGTATGGCGACTGCGATGCAGTTCAATGGATGATTCATCAGAAAAATAAACTTTCAGCCACTTTTCCAGTATCAATCCTTTCTGCAAGCTGTGGGCCTTGGCAAATGCAATGCAGGTTTTTTGTTTTCTGTTTAATGCAGGCTTCGGTGTACTAATTCGGCTAAGAAAACCACTCTGAGAGAGAATTTGACAAACTCTTCTTGTAGATACCGGGATTTTTGGTGACATTTCCTCATGTAGCTTCGCTGTAGTTGAAGAAGGGCTAGCCTTGTACAGTTGAAGCAACAAACGGTCCTTTCAAACAGTTGTCATACCGGGGTCTGTCTGACCTGCGCTTGCCATGAACGTCACCAGTTTCTTCAAATCTTTTTCTTATCCCTTCCACTTGACATTTGGATACATTGAAGATGTCTGCCACCTCAGCAGCAGACTCAGTCTTCAGGCTCTTGATGATCAGCACTTTGGTCTGTGGTTGAATCTTTGGTATGTTGTCAGAGGTCTAGTCGCACCTCATATGAAAGTCTGGTGTGCTGGGGTTATTTCTATACACATCTGGGAATGTGTTAATTACAGTATTTGTCATAGGTTAAACTCTAATCTGCGATTTGTTGCATCATCTGAAGAGACGACAAGACTTTTGTCCTAGCAAAAACAGATGTTGTGGGCTTAGCCAAGCTGTGAACATCAGAACACTTTTTGACGGTTTCATTTTGCACCAAATTATTAATGTGAAAGCCCTTGACATTAAAATGGACCATTTATTGTAACAATTGATTGGTTAGAAATAAAGTTATATGCTATTTTTAGTTACTATGTCCTTATGCAACAAGACTTTAGTCAGGCACTGTAGGATTTCAGCTGCTCAATACTTTGCAGCCTCCTTTGACATATTTTTTGTTTCATAATGTGCCCAAAATATTGTCAGTGGATGATAGGTCTGGACTGCAGATAGACCACCCAGACTCTTTTACTACAGGGCCATCTTGTTGTAATATGCAGAGTTTAGTGTTTGGCATTCAATGTCAGGCCTTCACTTAACAAAGGCATCCGGATGGCAGTGAATGTTGCACCAAAACCTGTATATATTGTTCACCATTAATGGTGTCTTCATGGATGCACAAGTTACCCATGCCATGTGAACTAATGCACCCCCATACTATCATGGATGCTGGATTTTTAATTGTTTGCTGATAACAAGCCGGATGGCGCCTCTCCTCTTCAGCCCAGAGGACATGGCATCCATGATTTCCAAAAACAATTTCACATTTTGATTAGTCAAACCACATGGCAGTTTTCCACTTCTACTCAGTACATTTTAAATGAGCTCGGGCCAAGACAAGAAGAAAGAACATTTTTTCCAAGAGAATTAAATGATTTGTATCGTTCATATTTATTCACTCCCGGATTGAAAATGTACATAAGAAAAAAAAACAGTCATCGGTCCAACAACACAGCAGAAAAAGTGGTGTCCTGATGTCAGCCAAGGCATTGTGAAAGCCATATTTCGTTACAAAATTTGGCAGCCAACTTCATGAAATGCTCATGACATGTCTGTTGATACTTCAAAAGAAAGTGAAATGAAATATTGCAGAGAAATACCCATAATAACGGTTTCAATTGTCTGCACTAAATTACCGGGACTCGTCTGATCAGAAATGCAATTTGAAATGACTGTTGTGGGCGTAACCAGTCGCGTCCTCACGTGTTACGTCCAAACCTGTGGGTCAATTTGCATAATGTACTTTTGTATGCAAATGGCGTAAAGATGACCTCAGCAAACTAAGGTACTCACTTCCTGCATCAAAATTTCACAAGGCGTCAGACAATCATATATACCAAGCTTTAAAAAACAATGATTGAAAAAAGAAAATTTTTCCGTGTCCTAATATCGTGTTACGACCATGACAACATAAAGAAATACGCGTAGATCGTGTCCTGTGCAAAGACTGTATAAAAAGATGGACGCAGCACCCAGATCTAAAAAGTGAGGCGGATGCGGAAATCTCAAAAATTTGCATTATATTTAATGGCCAGCAGATGGCGATGTCGGTGGTTGCAGAAAGAAGTTCAATGCCACTGAAGTCCATGAGAAAAAAAATGACCCTACTTTGCCACCTGATTTATTATTTCATTTTTATTTTTTGAAATGCCTTCTTGTGAATAAAATAATATATTCCTTTAGTGATTTAGAGCAACTGGTAACCAGTTACAAAATTTTAACAATGCTTTGCACTGAAACCAGGTTAACAGAATACAAACATTGGGCCTCATGCAGCAACATTCTCTTAAATTTCTCCTGTATTTTCTTATTTTTTTACTAAGAGAAAAAAATAAGAGAAATAAGCTCCGCATGCACCAAACGCTCTTACCGTCCAAATCTGCTCTTACCCTTATGTGCAGAATGTTGAATCCCCCTTGATCGTAAATTGGAGGCGTGGCCGGTTATTTTAAATTAGCATACATGACACCCACTAAACACCATATAAGGGCAGGTGTCGTGCCGTGTGCAAAGAGCTCGTGGCAATCTAGGGCGCTTTCACACTAGGTGCGATTGTTCCATACCGTGCCACAGTAAGATTGTCCCCCCTCCCCTCCCTACTGGTCAGCTTTCACGCTAGTAATATCATATCGTTCCCGAATACACTTGCATACATGTCAAAATTCCTATACAGCGTGTTGCAGTTTGCATCTAGGTGATTTTAAATGGGGAACGATTTTAAGAGGAGGCGCCGATATATTTCCGGGGTTTTATATTTGAGAAGGGGGTTTAGAATATTAATATCGCGAATGCATATGCTGCGCATGCCCTAGCAACCCGGTGTGTCATCTGTAACATGGATTACCACGTCGGTATAGCAGCACAAAAAATTAAACTCGAAATTTTCTTGACTGAATGCTTAATGTTTTTGCACATCTGAATCTTTCCCTGGGTACCCAAATATCAGGGTAAGCCGAAAATGTCCTGATTGCATTCGATATAGGTGGATGCTGCATACGGAATTCTTTCGCCCTTGCCTTTTTGTCCGATTATGCTGTCCACTGCCTCATACCACGAAATAACTTGAGCTGCCAGGCTTTAGCACCGCGTCCCGCACTTCTAAATATTGCAGCCGCATTTTCTTTAGTTTGTCACGGCACTGATCTATTATTCTGTGATAACCACGCGAATGTAACTACTCACAGATTATTCCATATATCTCCGTTTCTGCGTGTAGCATCCAGTTGTGATTGTATGTTTTCATTCGCCTCCATTTCGAGCCAGCATTGAATTTCTTCGTTTGAATGGAAATATCTTTTCGCCGCTGCATTTGTTAGAACAAGAGAGCCTTAATACATAACAGTAATCTTCCGTGCTTGAGTACGGTTGCTTTCACATTTAGTACGAGTTGCCATTCATCTGTCTCAGCAAACAGATCCACGCGATCTCTAAAAACCCGCTCTCTGCGCAAGGCCTGGATGGCCAAAGCGTCCAACAGCAATAGGTAAGCCATTCCAGGGCTGTATGTTAACTTTTTCTGCTCATAGAACTGGTGCTACAGAGGCTCATAGTCTTGTAGCGCAAGACAAAAAGTTGTAGCACAGTAAAAGCATCTGTTAAATCTCTAAAACCAACCACAAGTAGTGCAGTTTATCATTTAAAGACATAAAATATTAATAATCTCTTTGTAAATTAAAGTACTTTCCAGGTCTCGGAATTCTTTAAATTGATACAACTTTAAGTAATTGCCAGAACTTCTCAAGCAGTCTTGACACAAACAACGTACACTGCAAATATAATGCAGGCACATAACTTACAGAAATATTAAGAACCTCTTTGAGTGTTTATGCATTCTGTGCATACCGTTTATATAAACATATTGTAATACTGTTTATACATGCTGTTATTTATTTGTGTATTCCTGAGACGTGCGGTGATGTGAGGCAGTGGCCTAACCTTTTATCGCTGGATTTTGTCAACCTGTTCCCACGTACTATACTTGATTGACGTTCAAAACTATTAAATCCAAGCCTATAGGAAGCCTGTATACTGATAGGTGATGACAACAAAAAGAATCATTGACGTATAGGCTACGCTTCGATTCAAGACAGCAAGGATGGAAATACGTTTAATCAATAGAAAAAAATCTCAGCTGTCTCGATAATTTCGTGTATTGTTTTAACCTTTTATTCATCGGATTATGAAAGAAGACTGAAAATAAATGCCCAATTTTTTGATTGGGGTTAAAAGTGCGGATTTAAAGGGGAATATATTGCATATTGATCAAGCATTGAACTCGGCATAAGAAATGAATGGCATTGTTTGCTTCGGTTTCCTGCAAGCAAGTACGTGCAAATCTGCAGTTTCGTGAGCATTTCAGGTTCGATGTACTGCGTAATAACGCCGAGGAAACTTAAACTGGCCCGTCATTCTGCCGAATAGCTTTACTAAATTAGTTAATCGTCTGGTTGCTAATCAAGCAAAGGGGATTCATACTTTGACGGCGTATAAGAGAAAATATTAGGCGCTCATGGGATAAAGTTACCAAAAGAATGTAAAGCTGGTGCTCTTGGAAGCGTGGGATGGGAGAGTAAACCAAAAATGTAAGAATTCCAGGCAATCAGAGAATAATTGGATCAAAAAGAAGCAAAACAAGGGATAAAAAGCCTTTATTACTACATGGCTAAACAGTTTAAAAAGCCGACATGTTTAGCCTGGCTAAACTCTTAAATCACATCCTGTCAGAATTGTCTATGTATGCAATGAAAAATTTATCTTCTATGGGCATGTACTACTCACTGGATTAAATTTCAAGCAGTTGATTTCAATATACACGAAGAAAGATAATCTATAACCAATGCAATTAAAGACTGAGGTCAATCAGATGGCTCTTAATTGGTATGTACACCTAGCCATCATTCCTAACCATCAAGAAGATAATGAAGAATGTAATAATAATGCCAATGATAATGAGGCCCACCAGTTTTGTGGTGAAGTATCAGGAAAAAATAGCCAATTATTGCATGTACAGCAATTAACAGAGTTACCTATTATGTCATTAAGTTGGCAAATTAATCTTATTGGTCTGTTACCTCTTTAATTTTTTGCCTATGTACAATGTAAAATTAGCTTTACAATGCCCCAAAGATGACTATGTTTGGCATTCTGTAGATTAAGATAGTTAATTACCTCTCTGAAGATCAGAAGCACCTAATTAAGAAAATCTAAAAGCGTTTTAAAATCCTGGAATTGCAATTGTCGTTGAAATGAAAACCAGCATACACAGGGGTCTCCCAGGACTGAGTTTGAGAACCACTGATATATGTAATGTACTTAATATCCACTTTATAGCCTACGTACTAGAAGAAGACTGTATGAAACATGGCGGGTGAGGAGGAAAAGTTGTGTGATCTTGTGCGGGTGCACCCGCATTTATATGATACCTCTAGCTCCCTTCATTCAAACAAGATCTCGTAGAGAATGCATGGAATGAAATTGGCATCGCCATGGGCAAGAACGTAGAAACTGTAAAAAAAAAAGATTGAAAAAACGTTAGGGATAAATTTGCCAGGGCACATAAGAAGTGGAAGGTGGCGTGCAGAAGTAGTGCAGGGCAGATGGATTTTGATTATCCTAAAATTTTGACGCGACTGAGTTGGCTCAGCGAGCACATAAAGCATCGAATTACTGAGTCTAATTTTGCGGTACGTAAACAACCAGTCAGTCAGTTTTGAGTGTGTGTGTGTGTGTGTGTGTGTGTGAGTGAGTGTCTGCGCGCGTGTCTGTGTGTGTCTGTGTGTGCACGTGCGTATGTCGGCTAGCCTTGGTGTATGGGGTCCTCCCCTCTCCCCAAAACAACGCGACCGTCATACATGAAGCAGATGGATATTTGTGACCCGCCGTGGTAAAAGGTACCTCCGAGCAGCGATCATGCTATTGAGAAAAACGCGATTTAAATGTCCCGCTCGCCATGTGGACTGTGTTTACTTTCGCATTTGGAAAACTGCTTTTGATCCACGAGATTTAGCTCCATATACATCAGGCGGAATCCCCTCAGTGTCTCGATAAATTTCCATTTCAATACTGCCGAAAATTGGCTATTATTCAGTGGCAGAGCTAGAACTGGGAATTGGGGGAGCACAGACACTCCCTTAGTCCTGGCTAGTTCTCAATCATTTTCCTTTACTTACGTGTTTTCCGATAATCATAATTGGTAACTGAAGACACGGTTTTTCTCAATATGCGATTTAACAGCGATGAAATCATGGGCTAAATTCAGTGCAGAAAAATAATTTACTTATTAATAGGCCAATGCTTTGCGTTGATTGAACTGGTCCGCGTTCCAATGAAATATCGCCTTTCACTCTCGGTATTTCGAGGGTTGATTTAAAAAAAAAAAAAAAAAAAAAAGGCCCTCGGCAGTTAAATAGGCTATAAAAAGCATGCTGCTCAAGCAATTTGCGTGACAGTCGACAGGTATGCAATTTTGAATGATGTTAATTTAAATACAGCAAATACGCGTCCAGATGAATTTCTGGAAGAGGAAGGTCCACTCTATAAAAAAATAACATAAAACTGAATTTTGAAAATTTTGACCCTGCCTCATCCCCGTCATCACCCTTACCTCCCCCCACCATCCCGATACCTGTGGCTCCGACCTCTACCTCACCTTCTCACTCTCCAATCACCCTGGCACCAGTGGCTTCTACCCCTATGCCATCCTCCTCATCCCATCCCCCCTACCCTCACTTCATCAGCCTCCCGTGGTAAAAGGAAGTGCAGGCAGGGAGCGCAGGGAGACAGGCCGACAGGGAAGGATTTTTGTGAGGTTGCCCTCCTCGAGAGGCTGCAGGTGATACAGCAGGATAACAAGAGGGATAGGGAGAAGGAGAGAGAGCGGGAGAGAGGGAGGCAGAACGAGAGGAGCAACATTCATTTCACATTTTGCAATTACCTGTACACTTTTTTGCAACATCTCCCACAGGAACAGAGTGCTATATTGATGCGCGACATCGAACAACTGATGCGGCACTATGAACCCTTGTAGCCTGTTATTGACAGTAGCATAATGGATTGTTAATGATATTGGTAAGCTATATGGCTTCACCATTGCCTGTAGTTCGACAAGTTTTTAAGTAGGCTAAATGAATTGGCCCATCTCACGTCCAGTTCCGTGACTGGATGGGTTCAGCCTATTGTTTTAAATGTTGTTTTAAAACCTTCTGTTTTCAGTGCAGATGTGACATGAAGCTGTGGATTATATCCTATCATCATTAGGCAGTTGCCCGTTAAACGAACCTCAACATCTATTAGATTGGGATACGTTCAGTAGGCCTAGACTATTGTTTTTAAATATTGTTTTTTAAGTGTTTTATGCAGATCTGACATGATGTTGTTATTGTTAAATAAAATAAATTAACCCCCTTTTCCAATCCAATGTCTGTTATAGCGTAGCCAAACCCAGTTATTTTATAAATGTTTTGTCCGGGCGCCAGGTCGTCTGTTAGACCAAAATAAATGAGTGGTGTTCAGCTCCACTACAGCATATTACGAAAAAACTCGTCAACAAAACCATGAGAAAGTAAATAACTTGTAGTGTAACAACAAAGAAAGAGGCACTTCAGTTTGCTCAATTTACAACACCATTTACATCAAGTGAAAAAACAAAGGGTAAAGTAGAAAAACACATTTATACATGGAAACTAAATAACCCAAATTGCAGGCCCCAGCCTAGGCACATGCAAGAAGTCTAAATTAGTAAATATATATATAATCAGATGCGCTTGCCAGACGCAAAGCGCGGTCAACTAAATAAAACAATTCCAGACAGTTTTCTCTTCATTAAACACACTTCAATTGCATATTAAAATTAAGAGAAAAAATTAAGGACACGAAATCGTCAAAATAAATGCTAGAGGGGGAATATGAGAGGGGAAAGCAATGTTCAAAGTGACTCGGGGCAGGAGTATGGAGTGAATGCGAGTGATATATAAAAAAAGAAAGTGTTCATTCAGCGTTATCGGTTTTGTGGAGGGATGGGTTACAGGGAGTGCACAGGGAGGTTAGAGGATTTATACGCGAAAAAAAAAAGTTATTTCCCAAACCCTGCATGGCGTCTCTCAATGGATCCCAATCCAAACTGTTCGACCGCTCTGTGAAGCCTGGACGGACCTTCCCACGACAGCGGAACAGCCACCAGGAATAATTCACGTCGCTTCTTCAGTCGAACCCTTGGCCTTTTTTTCCAGATTCTTTCTGAAAACTCCCCAAAGCTAACAATCCACGTCCACCCTGGATAACGCACAAACTCGCTCCAACAGATTCACTTCCACCCATAAACTCTTGCCTCGTCATCCTTTTATCACCTCTGCGCACCTCCCCATTCTCACGTCAATTTGCCCTTAAAGAGTGACGGGTGCCGGTACGCGGAAAGAAAAATGAATAAAGAAACTAATATAACTAAACATCGTACTAAAGGTAAATAAAATACATCAACTCTGGTGGCTGGAAGCATCTTGTAGCTCGCTACACTGTGGATTATTATAGGCTTATCATTATAGACAGTTACCCGTTAAACGAACCCAACAGGGGCAAAAACTTTAACATAAAAGCTTAGGTCTGTTATTCAATGCATCATGAGCAATAAAACAAAATTCATATGGGCTATAGTTTAGAGTAATTTATCAATTTATTGGTCATCAGTGCAACCCAAACGTAGGACAGAGAACCCGCCAGGTGGGGGAACACGCCAGGCTCAGACAGGAAAAAGTAGGTCAGCTGCTCCCGGGCGAGTGCTGCTGTTCGAGAGTGGTATCTGTCAACTACACACCGTGGCCCGTCAACCAGATTCCGGTCCCCCTCGATTTGTTGCCTCCACTCTCCAGGCTGAACCTCTCCGGTGTCAGTGAACGAATCCACAAAGGTGATGGTGATGAACCTGGCACGTTCAGTGGATGCTAGGAAGTTGTGGAGAGCCTCACATGCCTTCACAATCTTCACTGCCTTTTCAGGCATGCAGTCGATCGGACGGCTGAAAATCCTGAAACGCGCAGCCAATATGCCAAAGGCATTCTCAACTATGCGTCTCGCCCTGGCCTGTCGCTAGTTGTAAATGCGCTTCCTGTCCGGCAGGTTCGTGCCTTAAACGAGAAGAAAAAATACGTGTCATTAATTGAATGTAAGATGTAGCTAATTTTATGTTGTCATGTAGAAATGTAATCCTGTTTCCTTTCATGCAGTTCTCGTGTCCCATGCGCACTGACTGCTTATATTTCACACTTTAGTTTTTAGATTTCATATATACTAAATTATGACTAGAGCTATTATGTCAGTCAGTTTGAGTTAATGCAATTATTGAATGGCTGCAGTAGTGCACAAAATAAGTTTGCCCAGACCAGCTATATTACTCCCACGGAATTGCGCGCACGGGCGGGCTGTGCGCACTCTCTTTATTTATGGAGAGGCCACCCGTGCGTGCTCTTCCTCTCTCATGCTTTATTTTATTGAAGGAAGATGCGTTTTTCCCATCGGCTGCGCGGCCTACCTTTTCATTTAAATGTTATTTAAAACTACATCAGCTGATCACTATTTTAAAGCATGTGTAGGCCTAAATTAAAATTATAACGTGATTGTGCAATGTGGCTTCCCAATTAGCTTAATTCTTTTTTGCTCACTTGGGTAGGGTCACATTGGATTCTCCTGCAAAGGAAAGGCCTCGTCCCCCAGGAAAACAAAAGGACTGGGCGTTGTGGTTCCTGGCAGGAAGGCAGGGGCAGGTAGATGAAGTTTGCCCTCTGCGAGACTGGACCCAAGGGTGCTGCAGTTGAACACCCCTCCATCGCTCTCACGCCCGTATGCGCCAACATCCACGTACACGAAGCTGTAGCTTGCATCAGCGGCAGCCAACAGGATAATTGAAAAAAAAAATCCTTGTAATTGAAGTAGTCGCTGCCAGATCATGGTGATGCTTTGATGTGGATGTGCTTCCCATCCACTGCTCCGAGACACATGGGGAACTGCCACTGCTCCCAAAAGTCCTCCGCTATGACCAGCCACTGATCCCCCGAAGGAAAGGCGACGAAGTCCATGAGAAGGGCATCCCAGATGGCACCGCACATCTCATCCGTAATAGCGCAGACGGTGCTTGTGCCAATCTTATAACAGGCTGAGTGTGCCTGCTGGCTGATACCAGTTGTCAGGTATCTCAAAGTCACCGCCAACCTTTGAGAAATGCCAATTGGGGTTTGATGATTCCCCGGAGGCTCCGGGAGAAAGCGGGCAACTCTGGCCAGGAGGTCATCAAATTTTGGCGCTGTCATTCAAAAATATTGAAAATGCCTCTCCTTGTCCAGGCCTTGCATAGGCTGAACCAGAGAGGCGAACTCACCATCCTGGTCCCTACTGCAATTAAGAGGGCGGACATACCACCGTCTATTGCGTCTCGCATGCCTATTTTTTTTGCCGCCGCCAATTTAACAACAGCAATATAATGCACTCCTCTTCAGTGGCCATTCTGCGATCACCCTGGAATGTCACTCGGAATGTCAGCCGAAATGTCCCCGGTGACGCTGCTACCCCCTATTGTGTGAGTGGTGTATTGCATTTCACGTATCGCCCGTGCAGCTTGCATACACTGTGTACACTATGAAAGGGAGTGCGTTACTTGCGTTGCTCGCGTCGCATGCTGGCGTGACTCGCGTCGACTCTGAACCCAGCCTTAATAATCATCACATTAAAGCGATATGATTTGGTTTTTGCTCCAACTTAATTAACTTGGCTAGCTGTAATATGTATGAACTTATCCGTGGCTTCGAGGCATTGTTGTGCAACTGCAAACCAAGTGTGCTTTCAGATTTCTGACACGTTAGCTAGCTTACTCGTGAGTTTAAAAGCAATCACTTTGGTACAGCTCACTATCTACTGAACCTATGGCAGCTATGATGCGTATTGAAGAAGTTCTTACAGCTCTGATTTGTCACTTTCAACATCATCGCACACACACGACCTCTTTTGCCGCTAGTTACCAGCTTCTTTTACCTAAAGAGCAAACGGACAGTTCGCCCGGAGACATGTTATTTAATAGCTAGTTTTAGCAGCATTATCTTTCTATGCGTGCAGTCGCATATTTCATTGCTTCTCCAGGGGTGCGTTTCCCGAAATCACAGATGCTAACTTGCATAGTTGGACCCATTGACTGTGAATGGATGAACTATGCAAGTTGCTTACTTAGTTAGCAACTACGGTTTTGGGAAACGCAAACTAGATTATAATGCTTGTGAAGCTAGGGCAAAAACCAAATCACATGGCTTACGAAAAACAATGATTACAAACATTTCCCTTAATTAGCATCAGCAGGGTGGGAAGATGACTAGCATTATAATCTAAAGAGTAATTAATATGCGATGGCACGCCTAGAAGGATAATGCTGTTATAACTTTCTATGTCTCAGGCCGAACTGTCTGTTGCTCTTGAGGTAAAAGAAGCTGGTCATCAATGTTGGAAGAGGTTGTATGCGTGCGATGTTGTTGAAAGTGACAAATCAGATCAGTAAGAACTTCTCCAATAGGCATCATAGCTACCATAGGTACCTAGCCATACTATACCTAGTTGTACCTAAGCGATTGCTTCTAAGTTCGCTAGCAAGCTAGCTAACGTCTCAAAAATCTGCAAGCACACTTGGGTTGCACAGCACTGCCGCGAAGCCACGGGTAAGTTCATGCATATTACAGCTAGCTAAGTTAGTAAAGTTGGGGAAAAAACCAAATCATATCGCTACAATGTGACGATAATTTACAAAGATTTTCCTAAGTTAACGTTAGTTAGCATACTAGCTGCCAAAGTGGCTATATCCAAAGACCACCGTAACTTAATATGTGATGGCCCCATAGAATAACTGAATGGCACACAGTATAGCCACATGTCATTATCAGTATGCCTCCGTGCGTACATGCGCTACCCAGAAGCTGATTGGTTGGTACGCAAATGAGGAACATCGTTTTAGTCCATGCCCCTAATAAGTGACGTCTTAGGTGAAGACCCACCTTGATAAGACGCTGACAGATTGCAATTTAATTTTCATTGTGTCCCAAAAAGAACGTGGTGACATGTATTTGGAAATGCAATGGACTGGGAGGCGCTGTTTCCCTTATTGCTTTTGAATATTGTCCCATGTATGGCAGGATAAGTCTTTAAAAATGAAATGTCAAATGCCGTTGTCATTATTATTTTCAAGTGATTGGAAAACAGCATTTTCATCTGCACGTTGTCCCTAAAACTGCGTGATGACATGTATATGTAAACGCAATAGACTGGGAGTGCTGTTTGGCTCATTGCATTTGAATATTGTCCACAGTAGAGCAGGTCAAATCTTTGCAATTTAAATGTTGAATGCCATTTCCAATATAATTTTCAAATAGTCTGAAAATAGCATTTACATTTTCATGATGACCCTAAAAGAGCGTGATGACATGTAATTGTAAATGCAATAGGCTGGGGGTGCTGTTTTGCTTATTGCATTTGAATATTGTCCACTGTGTTGCGGGGCACGATTTTGAAAATTAAATGTCAAACTGCTTTTCATTATCATTTGAATATAGTCATAGATTTCCCACATGAGTATGTGAAAATGAAAGGGATAATTGGATTAATGCATTTTCAATTTAATATTGTCTCAAATAACTCATTCATATGTTGAAAATTATAATGCAACTGTGGAATTACATTTTCATTTTAATATTGTTCCCTATGGGCTTCCATAGTTTTGGTGATAAAAGTCATTGAAAATTCAAAATGTAAATTGTGAAATTTGAAGGTCACAGAAGGTCAAGATGAGGTCAGCAAATGGACTTCGTATACGACTTTCTAAATGTCGCTGTCTCTATAAAAACCTTGGCTCCATCTATGACCATTTTGGTGACACTAGTCATTTTAATTTCACAGTCGAGTTTGACCGTCAAAGGTTACTGACAATCAAGTTGAACATCACCAAATGAAAGTTCATATGTGACTTTCTAGATGTCTGTAACACAAACCTAGGCTCCATCTGTGACCATTCTAGTGATACAAGTCACTGAATTCTCACTAGGTCACATTTGACCTTCGACGGTCACAGAATGAAAGTTCATATCTGACTTCCTGTATGTCTCCAATACAAACCTACACTCTATCTGGAACAATTTTGCTGACTAAGTCATTGAAATTTCACTGTAAATTTGGCCGTTGAAGGTCACTGAAGGTCAAGTTGAAGGTCACCAAATGAAACTTCACACATGACTTCCTATATGCCCACAATACAAACCTAAGCTCTATCTGTAATACGTAGTTTGGTGGTGGCATTCATTGAAATTTCATTATGTGAAGTTTGACCTTCAAAGGTCACCGAAGGTCAAGTTCAAGGCCACCAAATGAAAGTTCATAAATGACTTCCTAAAAGTGCTCAATACATATATGTACCCAATTTTCAATATTTTCAAGCCTAGAAGCGTTTGAAAATGGCGAAATTTAGCTTGACCTCGAGTTTGACCTTTCATAGTCATCTGTGGTCAAATTTCATATTGCCAAAATATAGGTCATATATGACTTCCCATATATCTATAATACAAACTTAATCTCTATCTGCAACCATTTGGCCTCCACAGGTCATCTTGCATATTCTCCATAAGACCCAATGTTACAGTACTGCGCCCACACTAGACCCACTTCCATTGATTCAATCAAAATTGTGCTCGAACTATACATTGACGGTACCAAGGTAAGTTGATTGCCTGATTTAGAAAAAAAATTTATCACACAGTTGTTGAGAAATATATTTTTTTTAATTTCTCAGTCCTATCTTTAACATTGGGGCCAGAATTTCAAGGGGCACATCTGTGACTGATGCTACTTGCCATACTTTGTTAAACATCAGCAGCAAAAGCTGTTGATCACAACTACTGAAGTTCCATAACTTACGCTGGAAAAACAAAGACCACACCTCATCTCTCGGCACAATTTCCCATCCAAGCTTATATACACTGCCCTCCATAATTATTGGCGCCCCTGGTTAAGATGTGTTCTTTGGCTTCTAATAAATTCAGTTTTCTAAATAATATAGGACCACAATGAAAAAAAGAGGAAAATCCAACCTTTAATTCAAGTGCATTTATTCAGTGGGAAAAAAATCCCACATTAAGAAATAATTCTTTTACATCAAATCACGTGTGCCACAATTATTAGCACCCTGATGTTAATACTTTGTACAACCCCTTTTGCCAACAAAACAGCACCTAATCTTCGCCTATAATGTTTCACAAGATGGGAGAATACAGAAAGAGGGATCTTCGACCATTCCTCTTCATACAATCTCTCTAAATCATCCAGCGACCTGGGTCCTCTCCTCTGCACTCTCCTCTTCAGCTCACTCCACAGGTTTTCAATGGGGTTGAGGTCTGGGGACTGAGATGGCCATGGGAGGATCTTGATTCTGTATCTGGTGAACCATTTCTGTGTAGATTTGGCCACATGTTTAGGGTCATTATCTTGCTGAAAGACCCAGTGACGACCCATCTTCAGCTTTCGGGCAGAGGCCACCAGATTTTGATTTAAAATGTCCTGGTACGTATTTCAAAGCGTTCATGATGCCATGCACCCTAACAAGGTTCCCGGGGCCTCTGGAAGAGAAACAGGCCCACAGCATCACCGGTCCTCCCCCATACTTCACAGTGGGCATGAGGTGCTTTTCTGCATACTCATCTTTTGTGTTCCGCCAGACCCACTTAGAGTGTTTGTTGCCAAAAAGCTCTATCTTGGTCTCATCTCACCAAAGCACACGGTCCCAGTTGAAGTCCCAGTACCGCTTAGCGAACTCCAGACGTTTGCGTTTATGATTGTGAGTGAGAAAAGGTTTTTTTCCGTGCATGCCTCCCAAAACAGCTTGTTGGCATGTAGATAGCGCCTGATGGTTGTTTTGGAGACTTTGTGACCCCAAAATGCTACCATTTGTTGCAATTCTTTAACAGTGAGCTTTGGAGAACTTTTTATTTCTCTTACCATCCTCCTCACTGTGCGTGGTGGCAAAATAACCTTAAGGCCCTCGTCCAGGCTTGTTTACCACTGTTCCAGTTGTTTTAAGCTTCTTAATGATTCCTCTGACAGTAGATATGGGCAGGTGCAGGCGAGTGGCTATTTTCTTGTAGCCATTGCCTGACTTGTGAAGGTCGACATACATCTGCCTTACTTGAATGGTGTGTTCCTTTGTCTTTCCCATGTTGAAGAGTGGATAAGAGAAATGGCCTCTGTGTCACGTCATATTTATACCCCAGGGAAACGGGAAGTGATGAATTACTAATTAAATGTTCCTAGATACTCTGATCAACTTTGTAAACTACTGTAGAAATGACAGAAATACTTCAATTACATTTATTTCCTAGGAATTGTTAGGGGTGCCAATAATTGTGGAACAGGTGATTTTATGAAAAATAATTTCTTAGTCAGGGATTTTTTTTTCCCTTAAAATTTACTTGAGTTGAAGGTTACATTTTTCTACAATTTTCAGTGTGAGAGTATGCTTCTGCAATAAAAATTGAATTTATTTTAAGGCTTTTAACACATCTTAACCAGGGGTGCCAATAATTATGGAGGGCGCCGTAGGTGTGTCTAACCCTTTTCCTGCCTTTTTCTCCCCCTCTCTCTCTTTCAGCAGAAGAACAGCAGAAGGCAATTCAGTAAGAGCTAGAGGACTCCCTGCAATGAGACAGACGACACTCACCCTGCACCAAGAGTCTTAACTCCATAAGCTGTGCAAGCCTTTCCCGCCACCTAAATTTTTAATAAACTAGCCATTAAACTTCTCAATTGTGTGGTCATTGGTTGTGAAAAAGTGCAAGTACAGTGTTTTAATATGATTACCTCACATTTTTGCTGTAATTTTAAATGATTGTTAGATTGATCTTGCTAAATTGTACCTACAATTTTTTTTCTCTACCCCATGTCACTGGAGAAAATAGATTTGCAGTCCACCGACCAGCAATTGGAGCATCCCCATGCTGCACAGCTAAGCATGGTAGAGATTATATACTAGGACAAGATGGAGGAGAGGGCACAGACAAACTGCTTCACATGCTGTTCATGTTTCTGAGTTTATTCAAGATTTCTTTTTTCATGAAGTAATTGCTGTACATAAGTGCAAAATACAAGGTATATAAAATATATGTGTTTGTATGTATATAATAATATCAATGAGTGTTTTAATATGTCTTGTACTGTCTGGATGTACATTGTTTAATGAGCCCTTTCTAAACATATGTCTGTACAAGCAAGCCTGAGATAAATTTATACCTTCTGCGTGCAAAAAGTCAACGACAAAGTTTTGAACCTATGCATCGGTGTTTAGTGATAAGTGCAGATATGCATAAAAATTATAAACAGATAAATTGTAGTAATTAGCAATGGATTTTCTACGATGTCACTCTGAACATTATGCTGCTTCTAATAATCCAGGGACTCCTTGAGCTGTCAGTTGATACTCATTGATAGTCACCTGTCTGTCCTGTCCTTTCTGAAAGTCATGAAGATTACATTAGTCATTAATGAATTGATTACCTAGGTCCTCATTTCCATTGGATTATTAAAACACTAACAATAAAAGGAGTGACAGAAAATTAAACTGAATTTTGAAACATTCCTTCCCCTCCCCCTGCATATATCAATAAACATTAGGATGGGATTAAACTTGCATTGTAGTCGAAAGCAAAAACAAACCAAGAATTCAAAGCAATCAACAACAGGAACACGCTCTTTAAAATGACTAAAACTCGTTTTAGTCATTCTAATTATTTTAATAATTTTAAGGCATTAAACCGCTTAAATACGGCATATGTTGGGTGCAATGCTCAACATTCTGCTGTTAAATGTAGCTTTTTCGCGGTTTTTTAACGTTGGGGTCATATTAATGAGATTGCCAACGTTCACTCAAGCCTAAAATATGTCAATAAGGCCGAAATAACGCTATTTATTGACTAGTAATTACCAAGAATTGCAGGTATGTCTCTCTACAGCCAAATTTGACAAGCGCATTTGAATTGCCCGCCAGTAATTTTGAACTTCCGTTGACTCTTGACACGACTCTCGTCATCCCAGAGCCAGCGGAGCTTTCTGATTGGCTATATGCAAATGAATATAGAATGGTGTCCAGAACTACAGTCGCAGAAAAAAATTTTGCGACCCACCATAGAGACAACCGGCACATCCGGGTACTTTGCCAAACGTCAAGGCCGCGCCCCTTTCTGGGGATAGAAAACCTCAGATCCCATTGACCCTAATGTAATTTGATGTGTTTTCAGGTGTAAAATTTATCCAATTTATTTAACTAAATGTCCTGTTTATATTCATTTATTGGTTTATTGATATGTCCAGCGATTATTTTGCTACCTTGTGCGAACCTTAGGGTTCGCGTTATCTTAATAAATTAAGGTTGATCGGTCCACCCTCTTGCCCTTTCACTACCGCGAATTTCGAAGTCTGTGTGAGTTTGGGGTTAAGAATAACTAACAAATGCACATAACGTTAGACCGCTAACCTGACTCGGTTGGCTGACGCTACTTTACGTTAGCTAGTTAAGCAATTAAAGAATAAATAGGCCAATGGCACGAGACAAAAATCGTAGTGAATAAACCTATTAAAGTGTAGTACCAAGTCTTATATATTAAAGGGTACTTAGGTTACTTTCTAAGTTTAAGAAAGAGTGGCATGGCCTGTTATGAGGCGTTTCCCCACACATAATCATGGGGAGACACTGGATACATAGCTTTTACTCTTCATCTTCTCTTAACTCTTCTTTTTGGATTTTGCCCTTTTCCAAGTAGGATGGGGAGTCTGTGGACCAGAATGGTCATTTTACTGGAGGTGCAACCCGGCACACAACAACTTTTGGGCATTCTACTGCTCAATTATCGCGCTTATTTCTCATTGATTTCAATGCATAAGAACGTTTGTTTTCCCCCAAAAAGGGGCGTGGCCTTTGCGCTGAGCTTTTGATGACGTTGAACCGGTCGTCTCTATTGCTGTAAAAAAAAAAAAAAAAAAAAAAATGACCGGCGGAGATGACACGACTCTTTTGATGGCTGTACTTCAACTTTGATCAGCAGGCTCTGTTAACTGCAGAGCTAGCTGAGAGTATGCTATCGCATATAACGTTTCTCATCAGTCTATATAGTCATCTTGCTAGCTAGCTAATGCTATTTAAGGATAACCGTTGTAAATAGTAGTCATATTTAAGGGATGTCATTTGGGTTTTGGCCCAACTTCACTTGTTAGCTTCGTATAACAGCGATTTTTCTTGTGCTAATTAGCTAGCAAGCTAGCTAATGTCCCAGAAATTTAAAAGTACAGATCAGACGCACGAAAGTGCCACAACACATATCAGGGGCGTTCATGCCTATTACAGCTAGCTAAGTTGGTAAAGTTAGGGCAAAATCAAATCATATCGCTGAAATATGACAGTTATTTACAAATATTTTCGTTACTTAACGTTGGCTAGATGGCTATACAGAGAGTGACATTACGCGATCGCGCTCTGCCTTCCTATTGTGGCAGAGGGTAGGATTTAGATAAACCAAGATTACGCCACCTTGGGAATTTCACCCAAGGAAATAATCAGTACAACCACTCAGTAGTAAATGTTTCCCAGGTTCTTTTATTGAATAGAGACAGAGACGTGGTTCAGGAAAAGCAAGGTTTTCATCATCATCATCATCATCATCATCAATTCAATTATTATTATTATTATTAAAAACTACAAATCTAACTGAAAGTGCCTGTATCAGGGGGAAAGCAGCAATAATAGGTCAATAAGACTGACATCAGTTAAGCACTTAATTTATTTACTTGGAAAGTACCAAGACGTCCAGACAAATTTAATTTAAAATATTAAATTAGTCAAACACGTTGCCATGATTTACTTTATTTCCCATACTAGGACTTCCAGACCATTTACTTAATTTAGCCCGATTCGCCACTGGGTGGCAATAACAGGTAAGCCAAGGACTAACTCAGTAGGGGGGTATGCTACCATTTGCTCCCCAAAGTGAATTCAACTTACCACCACGCTGCCGCCTCATCTAGAAAGCACAGCAAATTCGTGAGTAGAAGTGATTCAGTGCGATTAACATTTGACCCCAAAGTATGATCAAACAGTGCCTGGGTCTCATTTAATATTTTTGACACCATTAATCGGGTTATTCACGTGATTCAGTCGATTCGAATATTCTTAGGATCAAACAGAAATATGGTCTGCGTTTACATGCACCCCATATTCCTTAAAAATATTAATTCGGAATATAAGAATATTCCGATTATTTTGAATCGGTCAATGACCTTAATAAACGCTTGCGTGCGTTTAACCCGATTAAGGTCATTTTCGATTCAAAATATTCCGAATAAGACCCTGGCATATGCCTGTTTTAATCGGAATATTGGCTCATGTATACACCTTAATCGAATATGCCCCTGAACAGAATATTCAACTACGCCTGAGCCTGCTCAATTCGCAAATTTGCATTTTTGGAGCGAAGCGGAGACGACTGTGTGCATTCAGATAATGAAAGACATGAATATATCGGAATATATCGATGGGCTTAAAGCACCGTAACAACGATATCTTTAAGGTGTGCGAAAAGTGGAGAGAGGCTGGTTTTGTGTTGACTGCCAAGCGCCACCCAAATTCAGCATCGCTGGAAAACTCTGAAGGCGGCATATTCCAAAGCGAAAAAAATAAAGGCAGTGGCTCTTTCACGCCAATCGTAATCTTACTCTAATTAGCTATTCTTACGAGCTTCGGTATGTTCATGCACAATGTAGGAAATCAGGACTTGGACCCATAGACTGATTTATACAGTCTATGCTTATACAACGGCATTAACTATACTGTATCATCTGACGTTAGCTAGCAAGACGGCTGTGACATTACTTATGTTTTCTAGCGAGTTGCTTAATTTAGCTAACGGATTAGGTAGAGTGTAATTTTAGGTTCAACGTTTGATCGCCAATATTTGGGGAACTGTCAGGTCGTCACTCGACAATCAATAGTCAGTTGTGATTAGTGTCGTGTAGAAGAGCTGATAGCTGCACAAAGTTCATCCTTGCAAGGAATTCTAGAGTACAAATTGGCTAATGAGTTAGATGGCAAGCTGGCTGAGTTAGCTGGCTAATAACTAACCCTACCTAACTCGAGTAGAGGACATCCTCACTAGTAACTTAAAGTAAGTAAGCCGGCTAGCCAGTCTAGTAATGATAACCACAAGGCACGCGGGCGAAGCGGATGTTTTTCAATCCAGTTGAGTAGCAGTTTTTTTTTTTTTTTTTTGGATACTGAAGTTCATAAGAATAGCAAATTATAGTAAGTTCACGACTGGCGTAAAAACAGCCACTGCCAAAAACAACAATACCAGCGGCCCTGATCTAGCCAGTTTCACTTATTTCGCGGTCATGGATGAAATTCTGGGACAGAGACCGCTAGCGATGGCAATGGCCAAGAAAGTGGAGTCGATGTCAGCTTTAAAGCTCTAACTGAAGGCAACCAAAGCCATGACAATTACTTTCGAGCGTTATATTTGCTGAAGACCCGATGTTGAGATTGGGCCTAAGTGGTGGATATGCTAATTAAGTTAACATGTAAACGGAATATTCCCATCGCTCAGCGCATGTAAACAGCTTATTCGGAATATTACCCTAACCCGAATATGGACCTTAATCGGAATATGGTGTGCATGTAAACGCAGTCATTGACGCACAAACCCCAGCTAACCCCCCTTACCTGAGCAGCACTGGCCCACCGCAAGCTATTAAAGAAAACATGGTAAAGTTACCCAGCTTAAAAACAATTAAAGATCAAAAGAGCAATTCGTAAAATTCAAAGCCAGTTGGTGAACACTCCGTTGGCCTAACTGCTGACGATATAGCTCAGTCAGATTGATTGCACAGAACCCCTACAGCCACGGGAGAATCGCAGCCCACACGACCCCCTGCGAATGTAGCCTCTCTTCACTAGGTTGCGCGTTTCATTTCTTTTAAGCGCAAGCTCGATACTCTATTAAGAGGCAAAACAGCAGCGCACCCAAAACCTGGAACAACAGAAAACCCATACGTCACCGAATGACATTCACCAAAAAATAAATTAACACTTTGTATTCAGCATAACCCTCCTACCTGTCACCTCAGGACATGCCCTGGAGTTGAACTGCTTGCGGGACTGAAGGAATTACTGTTCGCTACCTCAGCCAGGTGCCTAGAATTATTCGGCTTACCAATACCTGCAAATGAACAGACTGGTTTACCACTGCCTTATTAGTTTTTAACCAAACCGGCGCACCTTACCTACCGCTATGCGGGTCCGATAGGATCCACAGAATGAAGCTGGGCACCAACAACTCAAACTGTAAATGGAACATGCAAGGAATGATTTACTGTAGCCTAAGATCAACCAAAGGAAAAGGAGCGAAACAGCAGCTACACATACCTTTCACCGACACCACACCGCAAACCAGACCGTTCACAACAGCAGGGAATGAACGTAAAACCGGAAACATCGTCAGTATTGGACACGTGTCACTTTTATAGAATTCTGCCTAATTGACAGGCGAGTCAGAAAAGGGGTGGGAAAATAGGAAGTTGCGTTACCATGTTGTCATGTACACCGGGATAGGCGATTTGACACTAGCCTCGGTTACGCTATCATGTAGCCATAGCGACTGATCAGTGACGGCGAGAAGAGAAGACAAAAGAGAAATTGGTGGGGATGGGTAGTGCAAGGTTTCTGAGAAACCCTGCGAAAGATAAAGCATTTTATTGATGATCTCGTGCAGGACAACTGTCAGGCAAGTTAAGTCTTTTGAACCGTTTAAGATCAAAGACAGTTTAGCAAGACTCCTCAACTCCATTGACCCTGTGGGTGCCCTATCCGTACCCCCTGCCCGATCGGTTTTGCGCATGCGCATACATTCTGAGCATGTGCATTGTTTAACTCATATTTACGACACTGCCCGATGTGTTCTACGCATGCGTAAAGTGAAGCGATCGAAATAGGCTGCGTCTCAAGTCTCTTAAATTACATCCTAGTTCCCCGAGGATGCATGGAGGAAACAGGAGAAAGAACAGATGAAACGAGGACATATGTTTTAAGCGACATGAGATGTCCTTTCCTCAGTTGCGTTATATGCAGCGAAGCTCTTTTCTGATGACGGCCTTGGCTGGACCTGTTGGAATATGATCCGTGGGAATTGGCACACATGAAAACCGTGAATTATTCGCAAAATGTAATAATCAAAGTATGAAATACAGTTCAGCTGCCGCATGCAATATACCACTAAAAACGGCATAGGGGAGCCTAAATTTGAACTGTGGTAGCTTTTAAAAGTGTGATTAAAATGTTTTCATAAAATATTTAAGTTCTCCAGTTATTGACTCCCCCTAAAATTTTGTTGCGTTGTTCACGACCCTATTGATAATATATGACGTAGAAAAATTAATAGGCTAGCCAATTTTAAACTCAGAAATTCCGGATATCTGTACCCTCATCAGAAAAAATAAATAAAAAAATAACACTCCCTCGATATAAAATCCATTTATTTCCGTACACACCCACGAATCTCCGTTTCTTTTCCATTGTAAGCTGTAAGAGATAATTTGACGTTGTTTTTCTGATTGCAATGGGAAATAAATAAATAAATAAAACCTCCGCTGCATGCCTAAAGAGCAAGAGATCGGAAGGCTATGTGGAAAATGCACCGTCAGTGTGCTGAAAGTCTGTTAAGGGACACGTATGATCACATATTGACAAATTAGGGGTTACTTTAATATGCGATTTTGGCCCACATGGTTTACATTATGGATAGGAAAAATTAATTATGTATAAATACCCAAATTCCTTTCAAGCAACCCATACTGTTAACACTTCCATAAGATTTCGCGCAACAGTTTCCTCATTTCGCCATGACTTGCGCTGGAAGTGATGAACATAGACACCTGTTCACCTATAAATACACCTATTCAAATAAAAATCGATACATGAAGGACCATGAAATAAAATATAGGCCTAATCTCTCTAAAATGTCCTTGTGTTGTAGTGAATTTGTATACTACTATGTTGTTAAAGTAAAAAGAAGTCGCTGGCTACTTGAAGGACTATGAAATAAAATATAATCTTTCTAAAATAACTTTGTGTTGTAGTGAATTTGTATACTATTGTGTTGTTAAAGTTTTAAAAAGTCGCTGGCTGCCGTCAAGTAAAATGTTAACGCATGTGTGGTACAAATCGGGCAGGAATTCTACGCACTTGCGCAGTACCGGTATTGCGCATGCACAGAACCGATCGGGCAGGAGGTACGGATAGGGCACTGACAGACCCTCATTGTAAGAAATTGGTCGCACTTCCTGTCTCCTAAGTGGGCGCGGTTGCGGAAGTGTTGTGCGCGTTGTATTTGCAGAATGAATGCTGACCGGGTTGTCCATCGCATCTTGTTGTCAGAAGTGGTAGCTAAGTGGCCGAGCAGTTAAACGTTGGGATATATAAGTATCTATCTTATATCTGCATGTTGCGTGTATTTCCTTTTACTTTGCTACATCAGGCATTTTACAACACAGCTAATGGCTGTACTCAGCATTACAAAAATGAGTTAGCTGGCCAGCTATGGCATTCACGAATGTTTTTTGACATGAGCTTAAAAATTAGATCTTGGCTTGCTAGCGTCTACTCTCGGAGTGGTTGTTAGGTTTGAACAAGGATAATGTTTGGCCAGGTCTGTATACTTTTTTTTATTATTATTATTATTTCAGTGGGACTCCCCGGTATAATAAAGGCTAAATTAAATAATACTCAAATTACATAACGTATTTCACTGTAATTGGCATGAGCTATAGCTTGAAGGGCATTGCATCAGCTAGTTTAAGCCTATGAAGCTGGTATGTAATAGGACAGTTCCTGATTTATTCCCTACCTGTCTGCATCCTTCAGAAAAGAAAATATGGATAGCTTGTTCCCATTATTGCAACCTATTGCTACACAAAGTTTCGGCATTTTTAATGTGGATGGCCAACGCAAGATACGTTTCGCATTTAATTTTTGCGCCTTATTTTGCCGCTTTTCCCCGCTTGTTTAATATCTGATATCAATCCAGTACAAGATCATAGCGATCAAATATATTCCTTTTCTCATTTAAAAACGATTAAATATCGATGACAATAAAAGTATTACTGAACATATAAACACAAGCATTATTTCAGTTTTAAATTTTTATTTGTGGTTTCCCGCGGTCCATACTGTATTTCTGTATTGCCAGATGTTACGTGAGCGCTGCTGAGAGAGACACAGGTCTCGAACAAAGTTCATGTTCTCCTGATGGGTTGGTCTTAAAAATGCCATTGCAGCGCCAGAATATATATATATATATATATATATATATATATATATATATATATAAGATACGTGGCCTGTGAAAAATAAGCCCAATATTTAATTCTTTGACAATGGGGCAAAATAATCAGTGATAATCTGTGCTAATGTTCACTTCTTCCCATTGAAATCAATTCAAGTCAAGTCAAGTCAAGTGCTTTTATTTGTCACATACATTACATTACATGCAGTGAAATGAAGAGAGGTCAAACTGCTCCTGCACTGTACAAATCAGCATAAATAGTTAAAAAGAAATTTACATAATAATTTAAAATAGGTATATATTAAAAGGTGTAGAGTGTAGTTTCAAAACTGTGGTTTACCCCCCCAGAGTTACTGAAAAGTCCTTGCTATTTAACAATCTTACTGCCTGTGGGACAAAGCTCTTTCTCAGTCTCTCGCTATTTGCCTTGAGGGCTTTAAGGCGTTTACCCCTACGGCAGCAGGGCAAACAGTGAGGCATTAGGATGGGAGACGTCCTGCCAGATTTTCCGTGTTCGCAATCTCAGCCTCCCATGACATAGGGCATGGTGCATCCAATGGTCCGCTCAGCAGAGTGCACCACCCACTGCTGGGCGGCCTGGTCACGTACAGTGGCGTTGCCAAACCAGGCAGAAATGCATCCTGTGAGGATGCTCTTGACGGCAGAGGAGTAGAAGGTCTTCAGGGTGGATGGAGAGACCTTGAACCTTCTCAGCCGCCTTAGGAAATACAGCCACTGCCTGGATTTGGCGATCAAGTGCTCTGCCTGTAATTTCCATGTGAGGTCTTCCATGAGATGCACTCCAAGATACTTGAAACTGAAGACCCTCTCCACCAGCTCACCACAGATGGTTAGTGGGGAAAGGGCTGAAAATGGAATCCCGCAATAAAAGTAACTGCCACTATAGAGGCAGACAGCGAGCTTAACTTATTACCTTTTCTATGACACATACCCTAATGATTTGAAATGCTTCAGGAAGAAAACTGTGATTTGAAGTCCGCTAATTACCAGCGAGGTTGGACAGCCTCCATCGCCTTGGCATGATTAGCTTACCTTAAATCAATTCCTGTGTACTTTGCCTAACTTGCAATCAAGCCGTTTATTCAGCCAACTGACTGATCAAAGCCAAAATGTGGCCAATAATTATTAAGAAGAGATAATGAGAAGCAGACAGACCTAACCAGGCTGCCATGTTAGATTGAAGAATGTCAATAATCTGAATAAATGGCAGACCTCCGAATTCCACCTCTCGTAGAATTTTTACATATCATTAAAAATATTTCCTAAAAATAAACCATTTTAAGATGGCCTTGGTTTTTAAGCGTTTCAAAATATACATGAAGTGGAAAAATTTTTTTAAAGCATATCGAACGTGAAAGTGAGAGAAATTATTTTCGCATTGGACGCAATAGACAAATGCAGCAAAGACTT
The DNA here is from genome assembly GCA_029692085.1 of Gymnothorax javanicus. NCBI lineage: Eukaryota > Metazoa > Chordata > Actinopteri > Anguilliformes > Muraenidae > Gymnothorax > Gymnothorax javanicus. The sequence goes on from CM056196.1 coordinate 54,428,490, forward strand.
GGCAAACACATTCAGGCAAACGCAAATTTGGAGCATTTTTTATTAGATAATTGAACAAGATTTCAAATAAAGTAATTAATGGCTGTTTATTTTGGTTGCTTTTGAGCGTCTAAATAGCCTAAAGTGAAGGTGGAAAACATTTTGTTTAAGCGTATCGAACGTGACTTGTAGAAATTGTAATTGCATTAGCACGCAGTGCGACCAAATGTAAAACTAGAAATTATCTCGCAAACACATTCAGGTAAATTACGTGCTGAACAAAGCAAAGTTAAGGTCTGCAAAATTATCATCCTCTACCCGACAATTGCTCTCACCCCCTTCCCATTTGCTTTGCTCAATTTGCAATCAAACAGTTGATTCGCTCAATTAACGATTTAAATTGGTAGATAGTCTGATTTATTTGAATATGTTTTGTTTATTACATTTTGAAATTTAAATGACCATGAAACATGACAGATTTGCCTGAATCTGTTTGCTAGATTATTTCTAGTTTTACATTCAACTGCGCTGCGAGCAAATGCGTTAACAATTTACATGTGACGTTCGATATGCTTAAACAAAATGTTTTCCACCTTCACTGTTGGCTATTAGATGCTCAAAAGTAACCAAAATCAAGAGCTATAAATTATTTTATTTTAAATTCATCTTGTTCAATTATCAAATAAAAAGTGCAACAAATTTGCGGCACAAATTCGCCTGAACTTGTTTGCTGTAGGCTATTTGTCTATTGCATGCAATGCGAAAATATAATTTCTCTCACTTTCACGCTCGAGATGCTTCACAAAATGTTATCCACTTCGTGTATGTTTTGAAACGCTTAAAAACCAAGGCCATCTTGAAATGGTTTATTTTTAAGAAATCTTTTTAATGATATGTAAAAATTCTACGAGAGGTGGAATTCAGAGGTCTGCTATTTATTCAGATTATTAACATTCTTTCAATCTAACACGGCAGCCTGGTTAGGTCTGTCTGCTTCTCATTATCTCTTCTTAATAATTATTGGCCACATTTTGGTTTTGATCAGTCAGTTGGCTGAATAAACGGCTTGATTGCAAGTTAGGCAAAGTACACGGGAATTGATTGAAGGTAAGATAATTATGCTAAGGCGATGGAGGCTGTCCAACCTCGCTGGTAATTAGCGGACTTCAAATCACAGTGTTCTTCCCGGAAGCATTTCAAATGACTGCATTAGGTATGTGTCATAGAAAAGGTAATAAGCAAGCTCGTCTGTCTGCCTCATAGTGGCAGTTACTTTTATTGCGCTTGCTATAACCGTGATTCCGTTTATCATGCAGCCCTAGTGGGGAACAACTGCTGCCTTGTTTTCTCCTGAAGTCCACCACCATCTCTTTAGTCTTACTAATATTCAGTGCCAGGTTATTGGATTGACACCACAGTGCTAGGCCTGCCACCTGGTCTTAGTAGTCCCACTTGTCGTTTCCTGAGATCAGGCCAAGCACCATGGTGGCATCGACGAAATTAATGGAGATGGAACAACTGGAGGCTATGCAGTCATGCATGTAGATGATATAGAGCAGCGGACTCAATACACATCCCTAGGGGGAGCCAGTGTTGAGGATCAGGGGGGCCCCTAGGTCACACCACCACCCACCCTCACCACCTGGGGCCAGTCGATGAGGAAGCTGAGCACCCAGTTGCACATATGGGTGTTAATCCCCAGCAACCTCATCTTCTCAGCCAGGTGGAGGGGGACTATGGTATTGAATGCTGAGCTGTAATATACAAACAGCATCCTCACATAGTTTCCCCTCCCCCCATCCAGTTGAGTTAGGGTGGAATGCAGAGGGATGGTGATGGCATCATCTCTGCTCCTGTTTGCTCTGTAAGAAAACTGTAGTGGATCGAACGAACTGAGCAGAGAGGCACAGATGTAGTTTTTCACCAGCCTCTCAAAGCACTTCATCACTGCTGATGTCAGGGCTACAGGACGATAGTCATTTAGGCCTGTTGGGTTGGTCTTCTTAGGCATCGGGACAATAATCGACTGTTTGAAGCAGGATGGAACTACAGCTTGGGTCAGGGACATATTTGATGTTATTTAGCTGCCCTTCCGCCTTAATTCAAACCGAGAATAAAAAGAACTGAGCTCATCTGCAAGAGAGGGGTCAGAACTCACCAAGCTGGATCTGCTTTTAAAGTCTGTCATTGTCCGCAGGCCTTTCTACAAACTGGCAGGATCATTGAGGTCTGCTTCCACTTTATCCCCGTAGCTGCATTTGGCAGCTTTCACGGTCTTCCTCAGGACATAACATGCTTCCTTATAAGCTGACATATCACCTGAAGTAATTCCAGCATTATAGGCAGTTGTGCGTGCAGTAAGTGTGGCTCTGACAGACCCATCAACCCATGGTTTTTGATTTGGGAAGACTTTTATTTTGACAGTCCGTATAGTGTCAGTGATGAGAAAGTGAATGTAACTTCCCACTACTTCCGCAAACTCGTTGACATCATCCAAGGATGCACGGAACATCTCCCAATCCACGTTCTCGCGCATGTCTTGCCGCAGTGCATCTGATTCGTTGTTCCAACCTTGTACGTCTTTCGTCATCGGAGCGTCACATTGAATCTTTTGGTATTAGGGTGATGGCAGTGTGGTCTGATTTCCCGAAAGCAGGTAAGGGAACAGCTTTATAGCAGTCTTTATACGGAGTGTAACAGTGATCTAGTGTATTTTCTCCCCTTGTGGGAAAGTGAATGTGCTGCTTAAATTCTGACAGCCCCCGAGAAAGGTTAGCTTTGTTAAAGTCACTGAGGATGATCAACGCAGCTGCCGGGTGACGTTTCTGTTGCTCATTGATGACCTCCTGCAGCTCGGAGATGGCAGTATCTGTGCTGGCTTGCGGGGGAATATAGACCGCAGTGGAGATCATAGCAGGTAACTCACGGGGCAGATAATATGGGCGATACATGATGGACAGGTGTTCCAGGTGGGGGGAGCTGGCGTGAGAGAGTATGGTAATATTCCTTGGATTGCACCACTTGTTTGTTAAAAAACAAACTCCACCACCCTTGGATTTTCTAGACTCCTCTGTTCTGTCCATACGTACAATGGAGAAGTGCTCAGCTGGGGTGACGACCTGATCCAGGATTGCAGATGACAGCCAGGATTCGGTGAAACATAGGAAATTACAATCCCTAATGTCCCGCTGGAACGCAATCCTTGCTCTCACATCATCCATCTTATTCTCCAAGGATTGGAAATTTCCGAGCAAGATACTGGGCAGCGGTGGGCGATTAGCCTTACTTCTAAGCCTGTTCTGGATTCCCCCTCGCTTCCCCCGGTGCTTCTTCGGACATCTCCTGGGCTTTCCCCCATAGTTTGTTCCCCCGACAGCATGACTGCTTCAGAGAATCTCAGCAGAGAACTCCATCTCGGTTGCACAGGACGCACTAATATAAGGTAGGCCTAACTTATCTCTAATATCTAATAGCGTACGGTGATCATATGTGATCAGGCTAAACGTTTGATCTATGAAACAGATTAGAGAAATAAGGAAAATGGGTGGAATGCACAGCCTAAGCAGAGCAACCGCGATGGCATCTGGATGCAGCCACACCATCTTCTTTTAAATTCCTATGCAATTTACCAATTTGCTATTTGCCAAGAATGTCCACTCATGACATTTCATTTCATTCACAATTCATTCAGGATCCGCCGCAAGTCTATCTAAAGGGGTGGGGCACCCACATGACCGATACCACAAATTACTTCTCGATGAGGAGTCTTCCCTCCTCTATTGTCTTTGTTTAGATCTTGTTGAGTTTATTTTCATTGTGACACTATGCTAGCCCGCCAACGCTAGCTTGCTAATGTTGACATGGCTTATTCTTGTTAACACTGGGACACAAACACTGTAGGATATGTTCGGAATTTTAAAGTCCTTTTCCATTATAGTAGTCACTGACAATGTTATATGATTGAGATTTTGTTTCCACTTTGATCCATCCCACTTAATGGACTAAATCGGCATAACAATTACGCATGCGCAAAGATTTTCCAGTCAGAGTTTCAGACTACCCACGATGTCATGAAGCTGATAAAGCCCAGCTATCCCAGTGGAACAGCTGGCTACTTATCGTAATTGTGTGCTTGCTTCAGCAAAGCAGCACACTCTATTCTCTTTCCTCTTCTTCTTATTCTTATTCTTCTTCCGCCAAAATGTATTTAGCTAGCGAACACGCAGTGTATAGAAATGAACAGAGAGCCACGAGTAGTAGCATTTCATTACTTGGCCAGGTCAGCATTGTACAGTTCAGGACTGGGGGATACACTGACAATGAGCTATAAGCAACAACAGCTGCGGCAGTCTGCCAATGTGGCCTGCCATGTTTGCTCCGCCATAAAGCTAATTACTCAGCATGCACTGTGTGACCTTGATACGCACAGAGCAAGATGTGTCAACCTCATTGACTCCAACTGACCTTTTTTTTTTTTTTTTTTTTTTACATCTGGGTTGAAGTGGAGTAGATTCGGTCATGATGCAGCTGAAAAGTCAGAATTCCTGAAACAACGAGCCGATACCCGTGTTATGTATGGGCTATATATAACAGCTGATTGAACTACCGGTTTTATTTGCAAAAAAGGCTTCAAAATGCAGTTTTCACTTCATAACTAAGTTCGAAACCTGGCGCATTGTCTTTGTCACACAGTAACAATTGTCACACAGTGTAAGCGGAAAATGGACTCATTATTCAAGGTGGTTTCAGAGGAGATGTGTGAAATTACGCAAATCGCCAACTCAGTAGTATGTAGATTACTTTCAGCTTTAAAGTCTAGTGTTCCCATTTCAACAGTTTTTCAACATTTCTTCTGCAATTTCCTTTGCCTCTCAGTTTCCAAGCACCTTCATTTTATAAGCCAACCTCTTCAACGTATCTCGCTGAAGCAAGCACACAAATTTTCTTCAGAAAATTTGGCCTTTTCTAGTTATGCAAGTTATTTTACATTGCCTAAGCTTGTTCTAAGGCAATATGCTGGTTTCACATTGTTCAGTCTGTGATTGTCCTAACGGTACACGCGGGCTTAAGAAGTGGATGGAGGAATTTTGCTCTATTCACGAGTGCAATAAAGGAACAACACGCTGTACAATGCCTGACAAAAGTCTTGTCACTTATCCAAGTTGTAGGAACAACAAATAATAACCTGACTTGTAGTTGATCAATTGGAATCAAAAATGGCTTATATGAAAGGCAAAGCCCTCTAGATTATGCGAAATATACCAAAATAGAGTTTTGTGTCATTGATTGAGTTTTATCATTTAATTTGTACAGAAAGGTCAAATTTTGCTTGGACAAAAGTCTTGTCGCATTGAAAAAAAATGTGGAAATTATACATACACTTTATTTTGAATGCACAAATATGCCACTATAATATCAGAACATAAAGCCATGGTGCCTTGGAAAAAAGAATTAATATTGCGTATGACTCCCATGAGCTTGGAGGACTGCATCCATACGTCTTGGCAATGACTGAGATAACTTGATGATGAAATCATCTGGAATGGCATAGAAAGCAGTCTTGCAGGACTCCCAGCGTTCATCAAGATTCTATGGTTTCATCTTCCAAGCCTCCTCCTTCAACTTACCCCTGAAATGCTCAATAATGATCATGTCAGGTGACTGGGTTGGCCAATCCTGGAGTACCTTCACCTTCTTCGCTTTCAGGAACTGTGACATGGAGGCAGAAGAATGAGAAGGAGCAGCAGTATAAGTAGGGCAGCAAGAACTTCTTGATATTTCAGGCTGTTGATGTTGCCATCCACTCTGCAGATCTTTTTCACACCCCCATGCTGGATGTAACAACAAACCATGATTTTTCCTCCACCAAACATGATTGTTTTCTGGGAGAATCTTGGGTCCATGAGGGTTCCAACAGGTCTTGTACGGGGACTGGCATGCACTTCAATGGATGATTCACCAGAAAAATAAACTTTCAGCCACTTTTCCAGTATCAATCCTTTCTGCGAGCTGTGGGCCTTGGCAAATGCAATGCAGGTTTTTTGTTTTCTGTTTAATGCAGACTTCTGTGTACTAATTTGGCTATGAAAACCACTTTGAGAGAAAATTTGACAAACTCATCTTGTAGATACCGGGATTTTTGGTGACATTTCCTCATGTAGCTTCGTTGTAGTTGAAGAAGGGCTAGCCTTGTACAGTTGAAGCAACAAACGGTCCTTTCAAACAGTTGTCATACTGGGGTCTGTCTGACCTGCGCTTGCCATGAACGTCACCAGTTTCTTCAAATCTTTTTCTCATCCCCTCCACTTGACATTTGGATACATTAAAGATGTCTGCCACCTCAGCAGCAGACTCAGTCTTCAGGCTCTTGGTGATCAGCACTTTGGTCTGTGGTTGAATCTTTGGTATGTTGTCAGAGGTCTAGTCGCACCTCATATGAAAGTCTGGTGTGCTGGGGTTATTTCTATACACATCTGGGAATGTGTTAATTACAGTATTTGTCATAGGTTGAACTCTAATCTGCGATTTGTTGCATCATCTGAAGAGACGACAAGACTTTTGTCCTAGCAAAAACAGATGTTATGGGCTTAGCCAAGCTGTGAACATCAGAACACTTTTTGACGGTTTCATTTTGCACCAAATTATTAATGTGAAAGCCCTTGACATTAAAATGGACCATTTATTGTAACAATTGATTGGTTAGAAATAAAGTTATATGCTATTTTTAGTTACTATGTCCTTATGCGACAAGACTTTTGTCAGGCACTGTATACGCGACCCAGCATATGTACTCATCCCGTTTCCTACCTGAAAGAAAAGATCCAGAAAGATGTGTAGAATGGATTAAATTAGTAAGTTAGACTTAAAATCTTTTATTTTGCTAATCAGTAATGCAATTTGTAACGGATATTAATAAGTCCACATGTATTACATGTGCCATTTCCTAAGACTGTAGTCGGTAGTTCTGTACGTGTCAGTGACCCATATACAAATCCCTTGCCTGTACAGCTGTATATATACATGCTTGATGTAAATACATTAATGGGCTAACCTGTGATTTATGACATCTGTATTATACATAAAATGAGCCCCTAAGAGCCATACTGGGCCAACCCATGCTGGGGAACTTCTGAGAAAATGGGACTTAAAGTTGCCAGCCTCCTGTGTCATCTAGAGTATCTGGGAACTAGAAACACTGCTTATGTTATAAACCCAAGATATGTAAAATTACGTTATGCACTTTTTATGTCGGTTTTGGATGCCCTTCTGTTTCATTTAAAGTGAAAGGTACCTCCTTCTGAAGCAGAACCATCATCTTCTGATTCATTTGGGACAAACTCTGGGTCTCCATTATCTTCCACTTCACCATCATCATCAATCATAGCAAGCAGTTCCTCATTAGTGAGATACCGAGCCGCCATGTTCACATTGAATAATGGAAAAGTTGTGGGATGGTCCACTATGGCTAAGGCAGTGCAGTGCATATGTACAGTGGCAGAGAGGACGATTGCTTGTTTGAACAATCCATGTGGGTAGATTGGGTTGGCTCATTTAGGAAACGTAGATCTCAGTTTTCTGCACATGCTGACTACCTCAACTCAATTTCGCTAAAAGTGCGGGATGGCCCGGTATGGTTCTTAGGGGCTCAAATGTCAGTGGCGGCTAACGAAAAGAAAATGGAAGGAGCGGAAAATATCGCTTGAAGCATTCGATTATTGACCCGTTTCCAATCATTGGCTTTAACACATTCTCCCAATGATATCAATAATCCATTGACAGTTAAACGCGCTGCTTCCCCCTCAATGCAATGTTAAGGTGAGTAAATAATAAATGCAAAAAAAAAAAAAAAAAAAAAGGTTTTATTCATTTGGTGAAATGGGTTACTCTATACAACATGAAATGGCCTAAACAAATATGGATTATGCGCGTTAATTTGGCATGTCCTGCAAATCAGTTTATCAAACCTGCACTTCATAATCAATTTAGCAAATGTATTTCACATTCCATTGAAGCATTTCGTTTCTTTACTTCTGCTACCTCAAAGAAGCGAGTTAGCCACACGTGAAATAGCTGAATGTTCGAAGAGTTACCAAATCTTTAATCAACGAAAGTAATTGAAAATGGATGAGATCATCATGTTTAAAGGCGTTCCGCCCTCCTGGCTTTCTGTTTAGTAGCCGCCACTTTATATATGTATGCAGATTGTATATGTACAGGGTCTGTATGACGATTCATTCTCCCAACCGTTTGCCAGTTCTAAGGGATCTGGAGTTGCTAACCACCAGCCGTCATTCGCGAGCAAGGATTTATAGTCTAGTCTGACAACGTCCTGTTATTGTTGTTCCGTGAACACTATGGGGGCCTTTTGCAATGACAATGCCCAAGCGAAGGCCACAAGTGTTTTTCTTCTCCTCCCGGTAACAGCGTAGCCCCGTTTCTTACAAAAATCTTTCAAAAATTGACTTTACAATGCTCAGTATTCAATATGTGTGTCACATTCGGCCATACTTACTGCTGTGGACACGATCTGGGTAGTCCTGAACTTTGACCAGGACCAGCGTGCTTTGCGCACAACAAGATGCCAAATTAGTCTACTGAGAAGGTCCCGAGACTGTACCCTAGTCGCCGCGACGTTGACATCAGGGAGGAAGATGGGCTTTTGATCGCGTTTTACTTTCTAAAGTAGGAGAAATGTTAGGTGGTAATTGGCAAATAAATATCAAAGCTTGTCATACGAAGAATGGGCCTGCGCGTGTTTATTGGTTCACTTTGCCTTATTTGTGCAACAGAACACTTATTTCAGAAACCAACTGATTATGCTACATTAAAAACGTAGGGAATAGGTACAGTGCGTGCCACTGTTGATGCGTTTTGCTGAGGCAGGATAAACACTGGGAGGTCGCTGATCAACACCGCATAAACCAGTGGTTCTCAAACTCGGATCTGGGGCCCCACTGTGTATACTATGCTGGATTTAGTTCCAACCACAATTGCAATTGTAGAATTTTGAAAATGTGTTGATTTGTCTTAATTGGCTGCATTCCATATTTAGACCAGTCTTGTACCATATTAAGCCACATTTTGATGATGTACATATCCATTGATTGTGCAATGAAGAATAAAAACCCTTGAACATAATGCACTTATATTTATATATTGAGAGGATTTTCAGGTAAAGACATTTTTAAAAACATCAAATTAGACTCGGAGATAATCAGTAAATCCCAGATTAGGTTGCTGAACACAGTTGTTTTGAATTCTTTCAAAATAATTTGCCTGAACTAAATAAAATAAACATGAAACAATACAGGTGAGAATAAATTGTTTGCCAAATAAATTGTTAATTTTTGTGACCGTGTGTCAACAGTTTCACCAATGAGGAATCTATTAATTGTTTTTGTTGATTAAATGTTTGATTAATATGTTTCCCTCTGTAGTTTATTTATTCAAGTTTATCACATAACTCTCGTACTTTTCCCACAACTGATGACACGTTTTTGATATTAACCTAGGGTACTATCACTTATGCGAAAATTTCATTTGCCAAGAGCGTGGGGGAAAAAATTGCTCCGCATCACGTCACACTATTAATATTTAGCCAAACTTAACACCAAGTGTAACGTTGGTTGAACCGGTAGGACTCGTTGCTGTCGCAAGATCGCTAGGTTCTACTCACATAACTGAGCTCATGTTACTTGGCTAGCTAGCTAGCATGTATCCAGTAGGTTTTCATAACCATAATGTAACAGTAGTTTGTTAGCTTGCGAGGTAACGATAGCTAGCTACTCTGTTGACTGAATTTTCAAACAGTCACCGGTTCAGCCGTGAATGTCTGTCACTGACTGACTTTGTTAACAGAGCAACGGCATTAGCTCAAGGCGAACAAATAATGGGCACTAACGGAAATTACATTTGTTTTCTATTAAAATACGCATTTCAGTTTTGTGATAAAAAGGATTTTATACTCTTGTTCATGTCATTAGAAAGTTATGAACTCGTTTAGTAAATTTTGCATTTGTTGCTTGCTCAAGCTTGCAACAAACGCAAAATTTTCTCAACTCGTTTCATAATTTTCACATGATACGCCCACTCGTCCCCTCCTTGAATCGCCACCTTATCGTGGTGGAGGGGTTTGAGTACCTGGATGATCCTAGGAGCTATGTTGTCTGGGGCTTCTCGCCCCTGGTAGGGTCTCCCAGGGCAAACAGGTCCTAGGTGACGGGTCAGACTAAGAGCGGTTCTAAAGCCCCAATGAATACAATTACATCAAGGACAGTTCGTCGCCCGGATTGGCGTCACGGGGCCCACCCTGGAGCCAGGCCTGGGGTTGGGGCTGGCAGGCGGCGCCTGGTGGTCGGGTCTCTACCCACAGGACCCGGCCAGGCACAGCCCGAACGAGCGCGTGGGCCCGCCTTCTCGTGGGGCCCATCACCCGGGGAGGGTTCAGAAGGGCCGATGCATTGTGGTATGGGTGACAGTCGTGGGCGGGGGCCCCGACGACCCAACCCCTGGACACTGAATCTGGTTCTCGGGACATGGAATGTCACCTCACTGGGGGGAAAGGAGCCTGAGCTTGTGCGGGAGGTCGAGCGGTACCGGCTAGAGATAGTCGGGCTCACCTCCACGCACAGTCTGGGCTCTGGAACCCAACTCCTCGAGAGAGGCTGGACTCTCTTCTATTCTGGAGTTGCCCGCGGTGAGAGGCGGCGGGCTGGTGTGGGTTTGCTTATAGCCCCCCAGCTTAGCCGCCATGTGTTGGAGTTTTCCCCAGTGAACGAGAGGGTCGCTGCCCTGCGCCTTCGGGTCGGGGACAGGTGCCTCACTGTCGTTTCGGCTTATGGGCCGAATGGCAGTGCAGAGTACCCGGCCTTCTTGGAGTCCCTGGGAGGGGTACTGGAAAGTGCTCCAACTGGGGACTCCATCGTTCTGCTGGGGACTTCAACGCCCGTGGGCAGCGACAGTGTTACCTGGAGGGGCGTGATTGGGAGAACGGCCTCCCGATCTGAACCCAAGTGGTGTTCTGTTATTGGACTTCTGTGCTAGTCACAGTTTGTCCATAACGAACACCATGTTCAAGCATAAGGCGTCCATCAGTGCACGTGGCACGAGGGCGCCCGTGGCAGGAGGTCAATGATCGACTTTGTGGTCGTGTCATCTGACCTTCGGCCGTATGTTTTGGACACTTTCGGGTGAAGAGAGGGGCTGAGCTGTCCACTGATCACCACCTGGTGGTGAGTTGGATCCGCTGGCGGAGGAGGAAGCTGGACAGACTTGGCAGGCCCAAAGCGTGTTGTGAGGGTCTGTTGGGAACGTCTGGCGGAACCCTCTGTCAGAGGGGTTTTCAACTCTCACCTCCGGGAGAGCTTTGACCAGATCCCAAGGGAGGCTGGAAACATTGAGTCTGAATGGACCATGTTCTCCACCTCCATTGTTGATCTTGACCGTCCGGAGCTGTGGTCGTGGGTTTCCGGCGCCTGTCGCGGGCGGCAACCCCGAACCCGGTGGTGGACATCGGAAGTAAGGGATGCCGTCAAGCTGAAGAAGGAGTCCTATCGGGCTTGGTTGGCTCATGGGACTCCTGAGGCAGCTGACAGGTACCGCAGGCTAAGCGTGCTGCAGCCCGGGCGGTGGCGGAAGCAAAAACTTGGGTATGGGAAAAGTTCGGGAGGCCATGGAGGAGGATTATCGGTCGGCCCCAAGAGATTCTGGCAAACCGTCCGGCGCCTCAGAAGGGGAAAGCAGTGCCCTGCCAACACTGTTTACAGTGGAGGTGGGGGAGCTGTTGACTTCGACTGGGGATATTGTCGGCCGGTGGAAGGAATACTTCGAGGATCTCCTCAATCCCACTGACACGCCTCCCATAGAGGAAGCAGAGGCTGGGGACCCAGAGGCTGATTCATCCATCACTTGGGCCGAAGTCACTGAGGTAGTTCGAAACTCCTCGGTGGCAAGGCACCGGGGTGGATGAGATCCGCCCTGAGTACCTCAAGTCTCTGGATGTTGTGGGGCTGTCTTGGTTGACACGCCTCTGCAACATCAGCGTGGCAGTCGGGGACAGTGCCTCTGGATTGGCAGACCGGGGTGGTGGTCCCTCTTTTAGAAGGGGGACCGGAGGGTGTGCTCCAACTACAGGGGGATCACACTCCTCAGCCTCCCGGGAAAAGTCTATTCCAGGGTGCTGGAGAGGAGAATTTGGCCGATAGTCGAACCTCGGATTCAGGAGGAACAATGCGGTTTTAAGTCCTGGTCGTGGAACACTGGACCAGCTCTATACCCTCCGCAGGGTGCTTGAGGGTTCATGGGAGTTTGCCCAACCAGTTCACATGTGTTTTGTGGACTTGGAGAAGGCATTTGACCGTGTCCCTCGTGGCGTTCTGTGGGAGGTGCTTCGGGAGTATGGAGTCCGGGGCCCTCTACTAAGGGCTGTGCGATCTCTGTATGACCGAGCAGGAGCTTGGTTCGCATTGCCGGCAGTAAGTCAGACCTGTTTCCGGTGCATGTTGGACTCCGGCAGGGCTGCCCTTTGTCACCGGTTCTGTTCATTATTTTTATGGACAGAATTTCTAGGTGCAGCCAGGGGCCGGAGGGAGTCCGGTTTGGGGACCAGAGGATCTCATCTTTGCTTTTTGCGGATGATGTCGTCCTGTTGGCTCCTTCGAACCAAGACCTTCAGCATGTACTGGGGCGGTTTGCAGCCGAGTCTTGCGCGGCTGGGATGAGAATCAGCACCTCCAAGTCCGAGGCCATGGTTCTCGACCGGAAAAAAGGTGGCTAGCCCCTCCGGGTTGGAGGAGAGCTCCTGCCTCAAGTGGAGGAGTTTAAGTATCTTGGGGTCTTGTTCACGAGTGAGGGAAGGATGGAGCGTGAGATTGACAGACGGATCGGTGCAGCAGCAGCAGTAATGCGGTCATTGTACCGATCTGTTGTGGTGAAGAAGGAGCTGAGCCGAAAGCGAAGCTCTCAATTTACCAGTCAATCTACGTTCCTACCCTCACCTATGGTCAGGAACTTTGGGTCATGACCGAAAAGAACGAGATCTCGGATACAAGCGGCTGAAATGGGTTTCCTCCGCAGGGTGGCGGGCGCTCCCTTAGAGATAGGGGTGAGAAGCTCTGTCACCCGGGAGGAGCTCAGAGTAGAGCCGCTGGTCCTCCACGTCCGAGAGGAGCCAGCTGGGGTGGCTTGGCATCTATATCGGATGCCCCTGGGCGCCTTCCGAGGAGGGTGTTCGGGCATGCCCCACCGGGAGGAGGCCCCGGGAAGACCCAGGACACGCTGGAGGGACTATGTCGCTCGGCTGGCCTGGGAACGCCTCGGGATACCCCCGGAAGAACTGGAGGAAGTGTCCAGGGAGAGGGAAGTCTGGGCGTCCTTGCTTAGACTGCTGCCCCCGCGACCCGGCCCCGGATAAGCGGAAGAAGATGGAATGGAATGGAATGGAACGCCCACTCGTGCAAGATCCTCGATTTTCTAATATACCTCAATGTGGATATGCAATTTTTATTCTTCATGGCATGTATAGTTTTTTCAAATGTGGCTTAAGAGGACAAATAACTGCTCTAAACATACAACCCCAAATCCGAAATAGTTGGGACAAAGTGTAAATTGTGAATAAAATCAAAACACAATGACTTTCAAATCACACTAGCCAGCATTTTTTTCACTGTAGAACAGAGATAACATAGCAAATGTTGAAACTGAGAAATTTTACAACAATATCCACAAAATGAGCTCATTTCAAATTTGATGGCTGCTACAGGCCTCAAAAAAGTTGGAACAGGGGCCTGTTTACCATGGTGTAGCATCCCCTCTTCTCTTTAACACAGAGTGGAGGCGTCTGGGCATTGAGGAGACAAGTTTCTTGAGTTTAGCCATTGGAATTTGATCTCACTCTTGTTTAATACAGGCTTCCAGCTGCGGGAGAGTTTTGGGTCTCCTTTGACGGACTTTTTGTTCAATTATGCGCCAAATGTTCTCAATCGGTGAAAGATCAGGACTGCAAGTAGGCCAGTTCAGCACACGGACTCTTCTACTATGAAGCTATGCTATTGTAATAGCTGCAGTATGTGGTTTTGCATTGTCCTGCTGAAATACACAAGGCCTTCCCTGGAATAAATGTTGTCTGGAGGGGAGCATATGTTGCTCTAAAACCTTTATATACCTTTCAGCATTCTTGGTGCTTTTTAAAACATGCAAGTGTCCCACACCATATGCACTAATGCATCCCCATTTCATCGGATATGCTGACTTTTGAACTGAATGCTGATAACAGGAGGGGTGGTCTTTCTCCTCTTTAGCCCAGAGGACACGAAGCCCATGATTTCCAACAAGAATGTCAAATTTGTACTCGTCTGACCACAGGACACTTTACCACTTTATTTCAGTCCATTTTAAATGAGCAGGGGCCCACAGAACACGGCGGCGCTTCTGGATCATGCTCAACAATGGCTTCCTTTTTGTATGATAGAGTTTTAGGTGGCATCTGTGGATGGCACGGCGGACAGTGGTTTCTTGAAGTATTCCTGGGCCCATGTAGTAATATCAATGACAGAATCATGCCGGTGAGTGATGCAGTGGCTTCTTAGGGCCCGAAGATCACAGGCATCCAGTAAAGGTCTTCGGTCTTGTCCCTTATGCACAGAGATTTTTCCAGTTTCTCTGAATCTTTTGATGATCTTATGCACTGTCGATGATGAGACCTTCAAAGCCTTTGCAATTTGACTTTGAGGAACATTGTTTTTAAAGTATTCCACAATTTTTTTTCGCAAGCCTTCACAGGTTGGAGAGCTTCTGGCCATCTTTATTTCTGAGAAACTCAGCCTCTCTTAGACATCCCTCTTATAGCCAATCATGTTACACACCTGATGCCAGTTGTGGATAAAATGTGGATAAAAATGTACAACCCCAATTCCAAAATAGTTGGGACGAAGTGTAAATTGTGACTAAAATCAAAATGCAATGACTTTCAGAACACATGAGCCAATATGTTATTTACAATTGAATATAGATAACATTTCAAATGTTGAAACTGAGACATTTTAAATTTTTATCCATAAAATGAGCTTATTTCAAATTTTCTGGCTGCAACAGGTCTCAAAAAAGTTGGGACACAGGGAAAAAGGGCTGAAAAAGCTATTAATATATAAGAGAATCAGCTGAAAGAACATTTAGCAAGTAATTAAGTTCACAGGCATCAGGTGTGTAACATGATTGGCTATAAAAGGGATGTCTTAGAGAGGCTGAGTCTCTCAGGAGTAAAGATGGCCAGAGGCTCTCCAACCTGTGAAGGCTTGCGTAAAAAAATTGTGGGATACTTTAAAAACAATGTTCCTCAACGTCAAATTGCAAAGGCTTTGAAGGTCTCATCATCGACAGTGCATAAGATCATCAAAAGATTCTGAGAAACTGGAAAAATCTCTGTGCGTAAGGGACAAGGCCGAAGACTTTTACTGGATGCCCGTGATCTTCGGGCCCTCAGACATCACTGCATCACTCACCAGCATAATTCTGTCATTGACATTACTACATGGCCCCAGGAATACTTCAAGAAATCACTGTCTGTAAACAGTCCACCGTGCCAACCACAAATGCCACCCAAAACACTATCATGCACAAAGGAAGCCATTGTTGAGCATGATCCAGAAGTGCCGCCATGTTCTGCGGGGCAAGGCTCATTTAAAATGGACTGTAGCAAAATGGCACAGTGTCCTGTGGTCAGACGAGTCTAAATTTGACATTTCTGTTGGAAATTATGGGCATCGTGTCCTCCAGGCTAAAGAGGAGAAAGACCACCCCTCCTGTTATCAGCATTCAGTTCAAAAGCCAACATCTCTGACGGTATGGGAATGCATTAGTGCATATGGTGTGGGACACTTGCATGTTTTAAAAAGCACCATGAATGCTGAAAGGTATATAAAGGTTTTAGAGCAACATATGCTCCCCTCCAGACAACATCTATTCCAGGGAAGGCCTTGTGTATTTCAGCAGGACAATGCGAAACCACATACTGCAGCTATTACAACAGCATGGCTTCGTAGTTGAAGAGTCCGTGTGCTGAACTGGCCTACCTGCTGTCCTGATCTTTCACCGATTGAGAAGATTTGGCGCATAATTAAATGAAAAGTCCGTCAAAGGAGACCCAAAACTCTCCAGCAGCTGGAAGCCTGTATTAAACCAGAGTGGGATCAAATTCTAATGGCTAAACTCAAGAAACTTGTCTCCTCAATGCCCAGACGCCTCCACTCTGTGTTAAAGAGAAGAGGGGATGCTACACCATGGTAAACAGGCCCCTGTCCCAACTTTTTTGAGACCTGAAGCAGCCATCAAATTTGAAATGAGCTCATTTTGTGGATAAAATTGTAAAATTTCTCAGTTTCAACATTTGCTATGTGATCTCTGTTCTATAGTGAATAAAATGCTGGCTGGTGTGATTTGAAAGTCATTGCGTTTTGATTTTATTCACAATTTGCACTTTGTCCCAACTATTTCGGAATTAGGGTTGTAAAATGTCTCGGTTTCAACATTTGAAATGTTATCTATGTTCTACTGAAAATAACATATTGGCTCATGTGATCTGACAGTCATTGCATTTTGATTTTATTCACAATTTAAACTTCGTCCCAACTATTTCGGAATTGGGGTTGTAAATGCACTGAATGAACCATAAAAGTGCCAATCACTGCTACAGTCATGCAAGGCGCAAAATATACAAAGCAAAATTTCAGATTTCAGCTTTCAAAATGTCAACAACTTCGACGATTTTCATTTGGCAATGACCTTCAGATGGGTTCACAGGTACCTGCGAGTCCCTCTGAAGGTCATTTGTCAACTACTTAACGAATGATAAACTTTTTGAGGGATAGGGCGAGTATAAATTTCTCACTATAAGGGTTAAGACAAATCAACAGCTTGTTAAAATCCTAAGATTGCAATTGTGGTTGGAAAAAAAACCAGCATCCACAGTGGGGTGCCAGGACCGAGTTTGAGAACTACTGGCATAAACAGCAGACAAATGTCAGCCACACAGAAGCAATGTTCCCGCAACGTCTTACCAGTGGGCACACTATCTAAGCGCGATGTTGTGACTTAATTGCTGCATCCATCGCACCTACGTCCGGGCCACATAGCTGTGCTGTCTGGGCTCCATTTTGGTGCGCTGGAAGGACTTGGAGGTGGCATGTGCCATAGTTACAGGTTATCTTAAAATATCGCTAGCAACAGTCATTCTGTAGTAATTTGTGTGGTGGAGTGGTCCTCAGGTAATTAGGCCTATCAACAAGGGCTTTTATCAATGGTGACTATAAACTATTGATTGATTTTGTAAAGCGTATACAGAAGCAAACATCGCTAGATGGATAAGAATCCATATTAGATTAAAAAGTTAATGAATGAACTGGGCTCATTCTCATGTTATAGTGATCTGCCTTAAAGAAAATGATATACATGTCCTTTTTATGTGTTATCCACAATTTCATTATTGGTTGCACGTTGTTGCTGAGGATATAAACAAATAAGATACGGGGTTAGATAACCTTTAATTATTGTTTGTAAATGAAGCAAGCACTGAGACTCAGGCCATTTATTCTCTCTCTTTCTGTCTGTCCTCCCTTTTCTTTTCAGGACTGGCTACATACCAACCTGCCCACAGAGAAATTTTTAAAAAGACTCAAAAGCATGTAGATGCATTACAGAAAAATTATGGACATCAACCAAAAGCCAACCTTTATGTTAATTTTGCTTGTTTTACCTCAGATATTTGATGGCAGAAAATTGAAACACAAAATAAAGATTTTCAATGAATTAATTGCTTTGTGTTTTTTCTTAATAGCATTACATCGTGTATTGTAGACAGAGGATGAGTCTTGCTGCAAGTAGCCTTGTTAGAAAATGTGTTTTTTTTTTTTTTTTTAATAAGTACATATTCAAAGATATTTGAGAAGCTCAGCATTGTACTTCCTTTGTGAACAGCTTTAAACCAGAAACTAGTTCCTATAACCTGAATATTAGCTGGTGCTGGTTTCATGAAGAGGAGCTGGTAATTGGTAAGAGTCTTTGCTGGGCTTGATAATGAGCTTGTAACTGGTGATATGATCTGGTATAAAGTTAACCTGGCATAATGAGCAGAGTTTAGGCAGAAATTAGTCGGAAATCAGGCAGCAACAACACACTTCAATAGGGACCCGCCCGATATCTAAAAATAGCCTGTCGTAAGGTGAACGTCATTCTCCTAACCCGGAAGTCAGGCAAGCTAACAACAGGAGGCAATGTGCAGAGTTAGAAAAAGTAATTTTTTTCGGCGATTTTATCAACTTTTATTTTAGATCTAACTTGTGTTGACAATGGGGACCTGGGGTGCGTTTCCCAAAAGCATAGTTTTGTAACTACGCTAGCAACTTACATAGTTCGTCCATTCACTGTTAATGGCTCCTACTATGCAAGTTCGCACCTGGTTCGCACCTGTTCTTTCGGGAAACGCATTCCTGGCTTGGCAGAGCAGACCGAGCAATAGCAACAATGGCTCTGAAAAAATTCACTTCACCACCGACAGCTAACGGGGAAACCCAGTTAAGGGGCAGTCCAGATAACACAAACTGCGACAATAACAACTCTTTTTTCGTTTGCGCTTAGCCAGCTACAGATATGCAAAAGCAATCTATTCAATGCTCAAATCACGGCAGGATAACGAGGGAGATTTTGTATTCATACTTTAATTTGTGACCCCTGTGACAGGTTTGTAATGGCAAGCTAGCTTGGTAACAGTTCGTTAACCTAGGCCTACTTGATAATATACTAGTTGTACGATTCTATGCCAGAATTTGAAGTTATTCCACCTATGTTGTTAGGATTTTCTTTCACAGCAGCGGCGATTCATTTGTCCGGTATTGTTCATTTTGGTTCGAAAGTAGGCATTTTTGGATCGCAAATGTGATGCGACACCGCTTATTTCAAACCTCACAGTGTATGTAAACTATGCTGATGTTCAAGAATAATACTAGGTAAGGGAACAAAGCTTGTGAAGACTAATAAAGGAGTTTTGTACACCTATCGCTGCTGGTGGGTCTACATATGTATCAGAAGGCAGCAGGTTAACCAGGTTACCTGGGCGTAAGTCGCAGCCCGGGACGGGGGAAAAAGGGAGGAGTGTGACTAAATTTACCGCTCATCATTCGCCCATTCATTTAGTGTAATCAGTTAATATTCATCGATATATGCCTCGGGAGGAATAATTCTATTTTTAAACTACGTTTGAGCACACATTTCCGCTTCATTCCATGGAGAAAAAAATGAATAACAAGCAGTTTAGTGCGTCTCGTTTTTACGACGGAGTATTAGGGCCAGGCATAAGAAAGATTTTTTTTTTAATTTTTCCATTTCGAGAATAAAGTCGAAATGTCGAGAATAAAGTGGAAATGCCGAGAATAAAGTGGAAATGTCAAGGTTTTCGGGCCCATTTGCTGAAAAGCAACCTCAGAGAATGATGCTCCTGCCATTGTGTTTGACCATTGAGACCGTGTTTTTCAGGTTGAGTGCTTCACCTTTCTTACAAAAGCCACATCTCTGTGCCCAAGCAGCTCCATCTTTGTTTTATCCGTCCAGAACAATGACAGCCAGAAGCTTATATCTTCATCCAGGTGAGCTTTTGCGAAGGCTAGACTAGTTCTTGTGTGTCTGGGTTGGAGAAGTAAGTGGCGTAAGAAAGGTAAAGTGTTCAACCTGAAAAACACGGTCCCAACGGTCAAACACGGTGGCAGGAGTATCATGCTCTGAGGTTGCTTTTCAGCAAATGGGCCCGAAAACCTTGTTAAAGTTAATGGCATTATGAAACAGGACCAATATATCCAGATCCTCAGTGAAAACATCAAGCAATCCGCCGAAAAACTTGGTCTTGGGCAGGAATGGATCTTCCATCATGATAGTGATCCTAAACACATGGCCAAATCCATCAAGAAATGGTTAGTGGACAACAAAGTGAACGTTTTGGAGTGGCCAAGCCAGAGCCCCGACCTCAATCCTATCGAGAATCTGCGGAGGGAACAGAAGACCAAGGTCATGGCAAGGAAACCCTCAAACCTTAAGGATCTGGAGAAGTTCGCTAAAGAGGAGTGGGCCAAAATCCCCATGCAGACGTGTAGAAACCTTGTGATCAACCACAGGAAGCGTTTGGAGGCTGTAATTGTGAATAAAGGCTTTGCCATCAATTACTGAGAAAAGGGTATGAATAATTCTGGACATGGCATATTTTCTAAATCTGTCAAATAAAATACCAAAAGGTATTGTATTTCTCGAAAAATTGTTAACTGTACTTCTTACAGCCTTATGTCAACTTATTGAGTCATTTGTGCGAGAATAAATTGGATTTGTCAAAAAATATCTCGAAAAAACCCAAAAATTGGTAGGGGTATGCATAATTTCGGGCATGACTGTATTTTTAACAAATAACTGACTTACCGATTTCAGAGCAATTTAGGGGAGAGCCGGTGCGAAAGTAACGTGGGACGAAAGTAATACGGCGATTTACTCACAGCCATCCGCACTTCGATGCGTCATATTAGGTCAGCACGTCCAGCTCGCAACACTCTCCAGACCCGCGAAAAATCTTGAGGCTTCGACGCTTCCTCGCGGAACGAGACCGGGAAGACCCTTTTCCACAGTGGTGAGTAAATTCAGGCAAATGGTGAACTTTTTTGACTTAAAGATTGTCTTTATCGCTCCATGTGTCATTTTTATGATGAAGTGATAGGTCATTTAGTTTTGTAACATATCCTGAAGTTTGAAATGTCAGACTTTTTCCACTTTAGAAGCAATCCTGGTTCTAATGTCTGGAGTCACTGTCAGGGCGGAAGTAGCAATGGTCACGTTCGTCCCTCTCTGCTAATGCGACCGAATTTTCTTGTGTTATATTTTACCGACAGAAAATGCCAAGAGTTAGGGTCAGAACTACCCAGAGAGGAAAGGTTGACCAGCAGGTTTACGGAAGGGCCTTTCTTGATGTCGAAGAGGCGAGAGTATAAGGAGGGCAGCAGAGGTGCATGGCGTTTGTCATGTCACCCTGTTCAGGTACTGCAAGAGGAGGGCAGAGGCAGGAGGGCAGCAGGCCAGAGCCCCAGGGTACAGGGCTCACAACAAAGTCTTCACAGAAGAACAGGAGAAGAGACTGCAGGCATATATAAAGAGAGCAGCTGATATATATTTTGGCCTGAGTCCTAAAGAGGTTGGAGTAACACTGCAGACAGAGCTACACCACTATCGCCATTTGCCTAAGATATAGCAAGCACCTCAGCTCCGGATCTGCCCCGGCTCTGAGGTGCTTGCTATCTGGGAATTAACCTCTTTTTTTCATGCTGTTTTAGGTGCGAAAAGTTTGCATATGAGCTGGCCGAAAATATTGTCCTCAAAACTCCATGTTCATGGGAGAAAAACCAGATGGCAGGGAAGGACTGGCTCACCTCCTTCCTCGAGCGCAACAAAACCCTGTCCATCCGTCGACCTCAAGCCACCAGCATGTCCCGTTCCACCAGCTTCAACAACACCAACGTGACAGCGTTTTTTAAAAACCTAAATACTGTCCTCACCCGCTATAATTTTGAAGCAAAGGACATCTGGAACATGGATGAAACAGGTAAAAATTTATATTTAGATGAATTAAAAAGCAACAGTGATTTGCAACAGCAATAATTCATTTTATTTATTATTTCAGGTACCACAACGGTTCAAGTGCCAGACAAAATCATTGCCACCAAGGGGCAGCGCCAGGTCAGTGCTGTGACCTCTGGGGAAAGAGGGACATTGGTGACTGTTGCCTTTGCTGCCAACGCACAAGGCAACTTTGTTCCCCTTACTTTATCTTCCCAAGGAAGAAGTTCCAGCACCACTTCATCCGGGATGGCCCCTTGGCTGCACTGGTTCTGCCAATGGATCGGGGTGGATGCAGTAGGCCGATTTCTTGGCATTTTTACAGCATTTTGCAAGGCACACCCGCGTGACCCCGGAGTCAAAGTTGCTGCTACTCTCAGACAATCATCCATCACACCTCTCTGTGGTAGCTATTGACTTTCGCAAGTCACACGGCATTGTACTCCTGTCTTTTCCTCCGCACTGCTCCCACCGTCTTCAGCCGCTAGACCGAAGTGTTTTTGGTCCTCTGAAGCACTACATTAACACTGCAGCAGACAATTGGATATGAATGAACCCAGGAAGAACTTTGACCATCTACAACATCCCAAGTCTTGTGGCTAAAGCTCTGCCTCAAGCTGCGACAGCAAGCAGCATTTCAGCTGGGTTCGAGTGTACCGGTATCTGGCCCTTGAATCCAGATATTTTCAGTGAGACAGACTTTGCTCCAGCTTTTGTGACCGACCGTCCTGCACCTGCACCAGCTCCATCCCCAATGCCAGTGCCAGCTCCATCACCAGCGCCCTCTTCATCACCAGTGTCCGCTTCATCACCAGCGCCCTCTTCATCACCAATGTCCGCTCCATCACCAGCGCCCGCTCCCGTAAGACACCAGCAACCTAGCCAGAGCCCATTTGAGCTGCATCCCCATGATTCTGCCATTCTTCTAGATGGTGAGAGTTTGTGTCTGTGTGTGTCTTTTAAATGTGCATGTTGAGCCTTGCCAAGCATTTATTATTTTTTTGAAATATTATCTATCCAGGTATGCTTGTGGTTCCAGGAACATCTAGTGGCACGCCAATACAGAGGTTCAGCCCAGAAAAGGTTCGCCCATATCCAAAGGCTGGCTCGAGGAAAAAAATAAAAGAAGAGGCAGAAAGAGGTGAGCAGAGTGTCGTTTTTAACTTGTCTTGATTTTCTTGCTTGTATAAAAACAAGCTGATTCTGACTACCGTCTTATTGAATGTTGCAGGTCAACAGCAATACTGAGCGACACCCCAGTAAAAGCTGCCTTGGAGGAGGAGGCGCGGCAGAGGGGCCAGAAGAAACAGTCCTCTTCAAAACGCCCAAAGAAGACGTTGTTAAGCGGATACACTGCAACCACAGTTTCTCGGGGCAATGAGGAGGAATGTCTTGTTTGTGGGGAGACATTTGCCTCATCTTTGCCTGGAGAAGTGTGGGTGCAGTGCATCTTTTGTCTGCCGTGGTCACATGAGGCATGCACTGAGGGTGCAGCTCATTATATCTGTCACAACTGTGATGAAAATGTTTAAAACAAATGTGTGATTGTTTTTGCTTCTGTTTTAATGTCATTTTTATGATTGAATTGAATAAATGAGTGCATTGTATATTTACAATTGCATGTTAGCAAAGACATTGTTTGATTTTTTCAAATGAAAAACGACAATAATTCAAAAGATTCCAGTTAATTTGATCAGGTTACTTTTGTCCCGCCCGTGCGCTACTTTCATCCCGACTGGAGGGGGCGAAAGTGGCAATGCGCAACTTCCATTGGACGGCAAACTATGCCGAAGTCAATATATATTGGGATGATTTAGCACCTGATATTGACAGAGCACACACAAAAGTAGTTAATCGCTCCAAATTTTTTTTTCAGTCTGTAATGTTATCTTTTAAAATGACGTTTATGTGAAAAATGTTACTTTTGTACCAGCTCTCCCCTACTTTATACTGTATAAATACATTTTTATACATGTGCCTAATTATAAAGAGTATAGCCTGTAGCATGTATGACTTCTCACTCGAGGGCGCAGTTGAAGGCACCAAAAGTCCAGTAGGTGTGAATAATCTGGGATTACGGATCAGCGGGTTTCGTTATTAACTGAGTTAAAAGGATTTATAGGACTCTATATGTAAGCCATGCAGTTTAATTGCAAAACAATAGGCTATCCAACATCCAGCAATTGACACCTGTACTGGTCGTGACCTTGTGTTTTTTTAGTGCATTCAAGAGTCGTTATAGTCGAACTAAATTCATATTGAACACAATTCTTTTCTAGTTGCAAGCTTTGCGAACATTATATTTAACATCTAAATGGTTATGACAAATCATTAAAACAAATACAGATGATGAAAAACGTTTTGTCATGAAAAATTGGTTAAAAATTGCCTATTAGCATTTTAAAATGAAACAGTATATAAATCGAAAAACATTCAAGTTCTTTCCGTAAATGAATTTTACTGAGACGGGGTGCGAGTAATCTTCAATATAGGAATGGATATAAGCTACTAAATTACAGGTTTGTAACAGGAAAAATAATATATTTCGGCACTTGAGTGTAAAATAATAGTAGGCTACATGAAAGCACACATTATCTCCGAACATAAAATATTGCAGAAATGATACCTGACAAACAAAATCCTCACCAAAAATAGCATGATATTTAATAATCCAATTGCGTATTATACCGCACTAAAGTTTTCAATAGTAGCACAGGTTGAGCAAACTGTATCGTCTAATCTAAAAAGGTTTGCAGAAATGATTACCGGCAACATCACCCCCGCCAAAGCAAATCAATATTTTATGTAGGCTAACGTTATTCTTGCATTCATATATGGAAATAAATTGCCAAAAAGCTGTGCCATTATCTACATGTACGGACTACTGTCAACACAACTGCCCCAACCGCCCTCGTGGCTCAGTTATGATTAAACAAACACCCAGCTAAGGGGCTATCGCCCAGCTACCAAGTGCGCGGTAGGCGGCGGGAGGTCTTCTTTGGTCTTCATGCGCGTCAAGACGCCTGTCCTATCGCACAGCTAACAACGAGATCTCCCGGTCCTACCGACAGCCTAACGCCCCCCTACTGCTGGATTAACGACCTTTTCTTTGGTTTTAACGGCGACTGTACTGTACACCCTTTTAATTGTTCCACCGATGAAAATGCCATGACTGATGCAAGCAGCACAAGATCAGGCCATTGGTATGCTGCAGGCTGGAAGAAAGCAAAAGCAAGTTGCCAGACTCTTCAATGTGGCTCCTTCCACCGTAAATTTTTTGTGAAGATTGTAGACCACTGGAAGCACACTTGACCGGCCTAGGTCTGGGCAGACACGTGTCCCTTCTCCTGCCCAGGATCGGTACATTTGCCTCGTCCACCTGAGTGATCGCCTTCGAACAGCCGTTGAGACAGCCGTACAAAACCCCAGGAAGAGCCCGATCCCTAATTAGTGCCAGAACAGTGCGCCGCCGTTTGAGAGAACAAGACATTCGACCATTCCGGGCTTTTTTTGCAGTTCAACTGACCCCTGTAAGTCGAAACACACGACAGCACTGTTACAGGAACTGGCCAAATGTAAGATGGAGGGATCTCGTTTTCAGTGATGAATCACGGTTTGTTCATTATCAGCATGACGAAGGGCGCAGGGTTCTCTATCTTAATGGGGAAAGATATGCTGCCCCCTGTGTTGTACAGTGAAATTGTTTTGGAGGGGGTGGCGTGATGGTGTGGGCTGCCAAAACCTCTGGCTGGAAGTCACCTTTAGTTTTTATTGAGGGAGCACTCACTGTTGTCCATTACTTATAGCTCATCCTTCATCAGCACATTGTCCTGAATGTTGCAGGCAATCAAGGCATCATGTTCATATATGATTTGAATCGCCATGTCTGACAGTGGGCAGCACCGCTTGAAACTCTTGTACAACTGCATCAGGCTCTGAAGGAGGAGTGGGATAATATCCCTCAAAGAGAGGTGGATGACCTGATCAAATGTTCGTCTTGCCGGATAAATTGCCACAAATGGTGGCCACACAAGATATTGACTGTTTAATTAGCAGCCCCGACAAGGTGGGGCTGCTTTCGGTACTTGCGCAAGTTTTTCCGCTGCGTCCGCTGCACTTTGTTTCACCTATAACTTTCTTGCTATCTTCAACTTATTTCTAATACTTTAGTCACAGTTATTGTAGCCCTGGGGAATTATTTTCGCATAATCACTGGTCACTTCAAAGGTCAAGGTCATGACAACTGGCCACGCCCCTCAAAATGCTTGTTAACATGATAGCTTCAAAACTATTTATGATATAAAGCTGTAACTTGATATCTAGCAATTATAGAACAGGGCTCAGCTTCTTTTAACTTGCATGCAAGGTCAAGGTCAGAGCGAAGTCATGATATCTGACCATGCCCCTCAAAAGGCTTGCTAACGCTACAATTTCAAAAATATACTGCTCACAAAAATATAGGGAAACTGTAAAGGTACTCAAAATTTTATAAGAAGTGTATGTGGCACTCCTTAAAGTTTTCAAAGAGAGAGATACCTTATTCTCCTCTGATCTGGAAAAACATAGTGAGTTTATCAGTGGCAAGGATTCTCGCAACTGGGCAAAAACCTTTGGATTCTAGATTTTTCCTAACTGAAAAAAATAATAGAAACTTGATTCTGACAGTTCAAATGACACTAATGGCTAAAGTTTTAAGATTTTCACCACTCTTAATTACTGCAAATGAGGGTCAAACAGTTTCTACCAAAAGTGCAATACGTACTAGGTTTTTCCAGATCACAGGGGTATTCATATTGCTCTCAGAATTTACCAACCGTGAATGCACAACATAATTAATTATTCAGCAGTACTAAGTATTGTGTACAGAAAACTCAGGGATAAGATTTTTCCTACAAAAGTGGGCATGGAGCTTTTTCTCTATCAGAGACATTCAGGTGCTGTGATAATACAGTGATTTGTCTTGAAATGCCGAACTGGAGACGTCTCACTGTGGAGCAGCGCCACCTAGCATTGGCCAGACTCCAAACAGGAAGTTGCCATTTTGAGGTAGCCACAGAGTTTGGTGTATGTCAGAGTGTCATCTCTCAACTCCTTACAAGCTTTACACATACTGGCAGTGTTCAGCAAAGATAGAGCAGAGGGCGTCATCGTGTAACACCCGGCCAAGATGACCGTTACATTCGTACGTATGCCTTACGTCACCAAACTGTAAATGCCGTACAACTGCAGCTGCATCTCAGAGAGGTCAGGCGACTCGGGGTCCAGACAAACCATTCGGAACTGCCTTCATCAGCATGAGTTGAATGCCAGACATCCTTTGCTGGCTGAACCCTGACGAACCGACACTGCAGGGAACGGCAACACGTCAACTTGACACATCATCAGTGGTCATCAGTGCTCTTTACTGATGAAAGCAAGATAAACTTGTTCAGATCAGATGGTCGGAGGCATGTTTGGAGACAGAGGGGCGAGCGTTATGCTGATGTCAATGTTGTTGAACATGATAGAGATGGAGGTGCTGGTGTTATGGTGCGGGCACGCATGTCTAGTTACTTTAAAACCGATTTAATCATCATGAATGGGCAAATTACTTACCAATACTATCTGAGCACAATAATTAACCCAATTACTGTGCCTCTACATCGCCGTTACCGTCCTAATTTCCTGTTCGTGGATGACAATGCCAGAACACCATGCGCGAGTTGTCACTGTGCGCATCCAGAGGGTCGGAGTTCCTCATTTAGAGTGGCCTGCAAGTTCTCCAGACTTGAATCCCATCGAGCACCTCTGGGATCAATTAAAGAGACGCATTCAGGATGGCCCTCAGCCTCCAACAAACGTGCATGAACTGCAGGTGGCGCTGCAAGAGGAATGGCAGAACTTCCCTCAGGATCATGTGAGAAGACTTGTGAACAGAATGAGAAGTCGCAGTCAGGCGATGATTGTTGCTTGCGGTGGTGACATTCGATATTGACCCCTATCACCCAGCTCCGCGTTTTCATCAGGATAAGGGTACTCCATTGCTCGCTTGCTACGGACTGGTAGACTGCTTGTTAATGTTTAATTTTTTTTCAATGGGCTCAATGAAATATTTAGGAAGAAGAATAAATGGTACATATAATATTAATTCTTCGATATTCTAATTTATATTCAACATAACCATAATATCACTATATTTTTGTGAGCAGTGTATTTATAGAAACCTGTAACGTGGTATATAGCAAATGTATAACAGGGTAAATCTTCTATCAACATTAGGTGTCATTCAATTCAAGGTCAAGGTCACAACAACACTTCATGCCTGTTGAAGCACTAAAGGGCAGGTGGCATGGAGGGGCTGCCCTGATTTTGCAGTGTCCCGCAAACACTTTGAGTTTTGACTGTTTTCACAACATTCATTTTTGACCATTTTTAGATGAAAGACATGAAAATTGTCTACAATAATCAATAAACTGTTGTATGAATAACAAAACAATAGTGTGAATATGGAATAAATGCTCATAATAGCCAACTTGCAGTATATGATTTCATATTTCAAAAAATTGCATTTTTAAAGTCCTTCAGTGTATTTGTATTAAACCGTTTGGTTCAAGTTAAGTGGAATTAGACCCAATGTTGGGGATTATTGCGCATGACCTTATGTCATCCCTTTCAGTGCACTCAATGTGCAGCAGTAAATTTGGATCAAATAAAGCTGCATCTTGATTTACAGTGCATGACTGTTCATGCCTCGCCCAAAGTGCCATTTCTGATTGAAAAGTATTTATTTTGACTAGTAGTCACTTGTTCACTAAAATACCGCAGCATAATCATGCTTTGTGATGCTTTGACAAGTGCTTGCAAAATACTAATAATTTTTATGCACTCTTGTTCAGATCCTGGTCTGAGTTGTTTAGCAGCTTAACAGATGTGATGGCTACCCCCTTCTGAGTAGAGTACACACTAACATCTGCTACGTTACCATTATCAGTAATTATCAAATGGGTTTAGAGCGCTTGTTTTACCAGGGTAATCTGGCTTTGTTGGTTGGAGAAGAAAAGGAGGATTAACCTCTTGAGAGTGAGGTCAGTGATTTCGAGAAGAGAGCACCTCACCTTCTTGGTTGTTGGGAGACCTCTTAAGGGCTGCCCTGCCATGGCAACCCCATTCAGCAAACACAGGTCTCTTGGGTGCCACTAATCCCCCAGTAAATTGAAGAGGGTAAAAAGGGAGAGGGAAGAGACTAGAGTGAGCCACATTTGTTGTTTGGCATCGAGCCATCAAGCCATTGAATGGAGTGGAATATATTCATGTGAATCGAGATCAGGTTTTAAATATCCCCTGGTCTGTGTTATAGTATGTGCTATTAAATAATATGCAAACAACATCGTTCAGTATTATAGTTTTTATTAACATACACATACAATGATCACTTGCACTGGAACTGATGAATTTTCCAGCTGTTTAGATGCCGAGGCAGCGACTACTAGAAAGCCAGTTTGAACTATTTCCCATTGTTATGGAGGGGCATTTTAACATTAACTGATTTTGAATTGTGATTTTCTAAATGAAGCAAAAAAAAAAAAAAAAATAGTTGACTAGTTTTATGCATATATTAATTCTGGTTTTTTTTTTGTTTATTTGCAGGTTATTTTGTGAAGATCCAACCTGGGATGCCATAATTATAGCAATTAGAATCTCTGATGTCCTTTGTTATTTATTTTTCATTTTTTGCCTTAGTTTTTAAATATTTACTTGCTTGAAGGGTTTATAATCACTTTTAAACATTTTAAAGTTACATCTGAGTACCTTATGACCATTTCTACTAAGAAATGATAACAGTTCTGATAAGGGAACACTTCTCTGTCAGGTATATTGCCTTGATTTTGGTATTGAATGGTGTCGCCAAAAATATGTAGTGTCCACAACGATATACTATCAAGCATATATTTCTGTAAAGACCCAGACAAGTGGGATTACCCTACTTAAATTAAATAATGCTCCCAAGATAAGGTTTATAGTCAATAAAATCAATTCAAGATATGGGTCCTTTTGTGGTGCACAAATGAATTCAAATATTGTTTGTAGTGTCCGCAACAGTGTGTAGTGTCCGCAATGTTTTCCCCCACATCCTCTAATACTGCATCAACCACTCTTAAAATGAATATATTCATATCATTTGATTATTAAAAGTTAAAACTAGAGTAATTACCTAATGACAAAACTAATCCACAACCGCTGAAGATATACAGGGTGTTCAAAAAGTACATTCTAAGGTAAGAATTTCAGTGGTTGATGTTGTACTGAACAGTGTCATAAAAAGCAATATTTTAGGTATGCATCACTAATGTAGGAAAAAATGGCATTTTTTGTAATGTTGTTTTTATATTATGATAAAAGGTGTGTATTAGAGGTCTTCGGAAAAACCCGACAGCCCGAAAACCCGAGGTTCCGACCTGAGCCGGCTCAGGTTTTGGGTCCATTCACAAGCAGTGACTCCCGGGCCGGGTCGGAACCGGGAGAGTTTGTCTCGGGTCTTGGGTCTCTTATAGTGAAAGGCCAGGTTATGTAGTACCCGAGAGGACCCGGCGATTGGCGGTCACAGCTGTCAATCACCCCCGCCCTCCCCTTTTCCCCCCTTCCGTCCAATGCGAGGCTGCGAGCTGCCTGTGTGACTACGCAGGGCCAGCGCTAGACGGCTAAATTTGGGGTAAAATATCCATCCCTTTATTGACTACAATTAGTCCTGTCTAATTCTAGATGGTTTTCCTTTATTAACATGTTTAACAATGAGTCCTGTGACCATGTCCCATGGCAACCAACTCGCCACGTAAGTAGACTAGCTAGATAAAGAGGGATTTTCATTAAAACACATTTATAAACAAATAAAAACCAGTGGTAGTCTCATCTAGCTTTCAATGAGCCCCACCCTACTGACTTGTATAAAACACAATGGTGTGCGCGGAAATCAAGACCGGTGATAAATCTAATAGCAGAATGATAAATACAATCTAACGGTTTTAAAACAGAGGTAGATGCATTTCTATAAATCACATCACCATAATCAAGCATGGGGAGTATTACTGAGTGTACAATCTTCTTTTTATTCTCAAAATTGAAACAAGCCCTATTTCTGTATAAGAAGCCTATTTTACTCCTTATCTTTTTTATGAAATTTTCAATATGCATATAAAAGTCAGCTTGTCATCCAGCCAAATGCCCAAGTATTTATAATGGTGGACATGCTCAATTTGGCTACCCTGCAGGGTACAAATTTGAAAATCAAGGGGGTCTTTTTTTCTAGCTTTGGTGAATACCATGAACTTGGTTTTGTCCTCATTTAAGACGAGCTTCAAATCAATTAGAGATCTTTGAATGGAGTTAAAGTCATGCTGCAAATTAGATATGGCCTGCTGAACTGAAGAAGCAGTCGAGTAAATTATGGTATCGTCAGCATATAAATGCAGTTTACAATGATCCAAAGATAAGCCAATATTATTAATATAGATAGTGAATAACAAAGGGCCAAGAATTTAACCTTGTGGAACTCCTCTGCTGATTTGAGCACTTGGAGACTGAATGTTTTCAAATGAAATATATTGAGTCCTATCCTCAAGATAGTTTTTAAACCAATTACAAGCAGATTTGTCAAGGCCAATGTTTGATAATCTTTTCAAAAGAAGGGCATGATCAACCATATCAAATGCCTTAGGTCAATGAAAAGGGCTGCACAATGCTGTCTGTTATCTAATGCTCTTACAATGTCATTTATAACTAAACAAGTAGCAGTAACAGTGCTATGCCCAGACCTGATACCAGATTGGTGAGTATTCAAAATACAATTTTCAGTTAAAAAAGATTGTAATTGAGAATTAACTAGGGACTCCAGAATCTTAGCCAGTCAAGGCAACCTGGATATTGGACGGTAATTATTTAAATTACTTGCATCTCCCCCTTTTAATAAAGGGAGAACATTAGCTGTTTTCCATACTTTTGGTATGTTGCTTGTCATAATAGACATATTAAATATATGAGTCAGAGGTTTGGCAATGAGTGAGGCAGAGAGTTTCAATAGATATGGATCTAACAAGTCATCCCTTGAAGACTTATTTACATTAATTTCATTTAGAGCTTCAAGAACCTCCTCAGTTGAAACGCAGCGTAAAGAAAAGACAGCATTATTATTCTACAAATAAGAGGTTGTAGGACAGGCAGATAGATCAGAGGTGCACTGCTTATCATTGGTCTGCTCAGAGAAACTTGGGTCTGCTGCTTTGTTCATCTCAAAAAGATAGCCCGCTGAAACAAAATGCTGATTAAAAGCATTACTTATTTCAACTTTACCAGTAATCAAATTTGAGTTAAAAACAACTTGCGATGGAAGAGAAGGAGAGGAACTTGAACTTTCCAGCATTTTTACAGTTTTTCAGAATTGTGTGGCATTTCTACCAGCATCTGCAAGGGATTTTAAGTAAAAGTCAGATTTTGCCTTTCTAACTGACGCTGTGCATTTGTTTCTAAACTGTCTAAAATAAAGCCAATCCTGGGGTAAGTGTGTTGATCTAGCTTTAGCCCATGCTTTGTTCCTGTCTCTGAATAGTTGTGAGAGCTCCAACGAATACCATGGAATCACTCTGTCCTTAATTCTCAGCGATTTCAAAGGAGCATGCTTGTCTACCACAGAGTTAAATATAAAGGAGAAAAATTCAAGTGCAAGCTCTGTCTCAGGAATAGCTAAAACACGATGAAAATCACAATCATACAAGTCATGGAGGAAGCCTTGAGCATCAAATTTTTTATAACTTCTCTTTTTAACTATACAAGGCTTGAACCTTTGGAGTTTTGTTGTTCTTACGCATGCAATGGGACAATGATCATTAAGATCACATGCAAAAACTGCATTTGCCAAATACTTGTGAGGATTATTTGTAATAATAATATCAATTAGTGAAGATTTTCCTGGATCTTTTAAGTTTGGGTGTGTGGGCTCTGAAATTAGCTGGAACAGATTTAGTTGAATACATATATTCTTTAAATCATCAGATACAGAGGTGAGCCAGTCCAAGTTTAAATCTCCAAGAATAACTAATTCAGAATTCAGGTAGGGTACAAGTAAGTTAAATAACACATTCACAGAAATCTTAGATGCACATGGCGGTCAGTAGACTCCCGATATATAAAAATGTGAATTAACATTCAATATCAATTTAATGACTAAAACCTCAAATTGTTTCTCAGCAGAATGACTGATGACACAGGTAGCTCTTAGTGTATTTTTTACATAAATGGCTATACCAACACCTCTTCCTTTCCTATCACATCTGAAAATATTAAAACCATCCACTTTAACAGTATCATCTGAGATCGAGTTATTCAGCCATGTCTCAGATACAACAAAAACATCGGGATTTGTGTCTATAACCCATATTTTTATCATGTCCAATTTAGGAACTAAGCTCCTCACATTTAATTGCAATAGACCAAGCCCATTCTGTTTGTAAAAATCAAAAGGAGTTTTTAACGGTAAAAATCCACTGTTAAAATTAACCACAGTATTCATCTTAATAGGGATTAAATTCCCAGGGTTAACACCATTTGGCCTTGATGGGTGTCGATTAGAACTCCTTCGCTTTGTGTACTTTGTAGAATTAAGACCACCAAACCTGCAGGGGGTATCAAACAGTCTGAAATTGTATGGAACATCCAAGGGGTGATTCTTAGAATTAGAGTTCAAGTCACTGTTGAGTAGTCATCCTTGCTGGGAGTTCAACACGCAGTAGACAATGTTTGCAGTAAGCATGTGAGTACCACGCAAATTTGGATGCACCCCGTCCCTTTTAAAAAATGCATCACGCTCCCAAAATAAATTAAAATTGTCAATAAAACTGATGTTGCGAGAGACGCATTGTACCTGAAGCCACGAGTGAAGGCTCAGAAGTCAAGTGAATCTTCCCGAACCCCGACCAAGAGTTGGAATGGGACCGGAGATAAAAATGTCCCGGCCATATCCATCCAAGAGATTAAAAAGTTGAGTAAAATCACTTTTCAGGAGCTCCGATTGTTGGCGAAGAATGTAATTTGTGCCAACGTGTAGAATTATTTTCTTTGCAGACATATGCCGATCCAGAATTCCAGGAGTTTTCGCAATTATATCAGCTACTGTGGCTCCAAGGAAACAGTAAGTAACTGCTGCCTTATTTTTAAAACCCCGGACAATGGAGTCTCCAATGACCACCATTTTCGGAGACGGGGAGACAGGTTCTGCTCTCTGTGCATGAGCTGTGCTCCGTGACTGAGGAGGAAATGGCGATGAGCTGGGCCGCGGACCTTACGAATGAACTGGAGATGGCCTTGAAGGGCAAGCAGCAGACGACAGGGCAGGCAGCGGAGAACCGGGGGGAGAGGACGGCCCGCAATCAGCAGAGGAATGACCGTTCATGTCATCCAAGATGGAGTACCTGTTGCTGAGCGTGAGGGTCTGCGGAGGTTCGGGACGCAGTGAACAACGGCCTCTTTGCCTTTCACATTGGATTATGCTCCACGGGGCAGGTGCCAAGGGAGTTGAGGCAGACCGTGTCTTCAGTTTTGCATCCAGTCGGACCCAGGAACCTTTGTGATGTTGCTGGCCGACCTCAAGCACAGGACCCCGGGCTGAATTGTCCAGCTCACCAGCGATACAGGGGAGAGTTGTCACCAGTGAATCGAGGAATCCTCTTTTATCTGGTGAAGAGAGGATATTCTTTTTTCAAGCTCAGCGATCTTTTGGCTAAGCTGGAGACAGCTTGTACATCCACGAGGAGAGGTAAGTGGCAACATTGCGCCGTGTTATTAAAACCTTCAGCTCCTTTAGGCAGTCAGTCTTCAGAAAATCATTAAAATAATTATGAAAAGGTAATAAAATAAATAAAATAAAACAAATAAAATGATAAAACAAGTAAAATAATAAAATGTTAAAATAATAAAATGTCAAAAGATGAGCTGGACTTATTTCTTGAATGTAATAATATCTTGAGGGATAGCCAACATGGTTTCCGTAAGGGAAGGTCATGCCCGACAAGCCTTCTGGAATTTTTTGAAGAGGCCACCAAGACTTATGACCAGAGCAGGGCTTATGACATCATATACTTGGATTTTCAGAAAGTATTTGATACAGTACCGCATAGACTAATTTTTAAAATGAGCTCCATTGGAGTTACAGGAGGTATTCTGGAGTGGATTCAAAACTGGTTACAGGACAGAACACAAAGAGTGGTGGTCAGTGGTATCTCATCTGAGCTAGGTATGGTGGGGAGTGGCGTCCCCCAGGGATCGGTGTTGGGACCCCTGCTGTTCCTCATTTACAATAAAGAAACTGGCGAGCCTAGTTGGGCTGTTCTCGCCATTCATGTTATGTTATGTTATGTTAAACCCGAACGCCCCAGGTACCGGGGTCGTTACATCATAAATACAGCAAGGTTTCTTCATAGCAACATCCTCATGCGGCAAATTCACTTAACGGGAAGAAACTCTGCAAAAAGCTCGTGTTGACCATTTTTACCTCAACTGAACACAATTCAAGCACCAAGCAAGTAAATAAGCATGGAGCAAAACGCAGGATAAAATAATATCAGTGCCCAATTGCTAGTGTTTCTACTGAATTTGTGCCAGGCATACACCCGATAGATCAAGTGAAAGAGGAAAGTCCACAGAATCCAATGATATAAGCATTGTCATTTTAAATCGACACCACACTCAAAGAACAGCAAACGTACACTTTACATTCTACAGAGGTGACTAAAAAATATTACCTTTGATATTTTGGAATAAAAAACTGTTCGAGGGTAAATCTGTGCTTGCTATTGTTCGCCCAATGTGTCCATGTTATATCGAAATTAGATCAGCCAGTCTCCATGCATGTTTTTTTTTCTGGGGCACTGCATCAAAGGATTTCAGATCCTGAGCATTCCGCTTGCTCACAATGCATTTTCCTCTCTGTGATTGGCTTGTGATGCTGTCAGTAAGACTTTGTGGGTGGCTATTTGATTCTACGGGCTCTGACATTTCCAATGAGCCCTAAACCACCTTAATCACACAAACCTAGCCTGAGGTAGAGCATTGCGTTCCGGTGCATCAAGCTGAGTCCATAGGCCATTTAAATGTACTTAAAGAGAGCGACAATATAAATGCTTAACTGGTTTGTTTGTCATATTTTTGGAGTAATTATCCGATAAATATTCAACAGTCATTTTCGAAGTCTTTTCTGACAGAGAATCCTTGTGCCATTAAGAACAAGTACTAAGACAGGCGGCAGTACTGGGGTGCATGACGTGTTTTCTTGACTGACTCTTTATATTGGCAATTTGACCACAAGAAATTAGTCTGCTGATGTAGTCTAGTGGTTTAAGCACAGCACTGTCATTTAGGAAGCCAGGGTTCAAATCCTGTGATGGCACACACCTGTTTGGACAGTAAAAGCATTATTCTTGTAAAAAAAAAAAATTGCCGGGATTTTTCTTCTTTGTATTTATAATTTTGTTTATATGCTTGTTTTTTTTTAAATAAATCATCTCCAGTGGAGTCAAACTTCATTTTCTTTGTATTTATTTTCGTTGAATGGGAAAATGTATACAAAACTGGCAGAAATAATCATTTTTAAAAAATTAAAAATTTTAGAAATTAAAAAAATGGCTATATATAGATGGAATGTATGCCTGTAGTGACATATAAGTGAAATTAAATGAGTTTTACAGTCTGGTACCAAAGAAATCTGAAATGGCACACAAGGTACCTGAACTGCGAATTTGGAGAAGCCACCTAGACATTCCTCTCTAATTTTGCTGATTTCTTGATTAGAATAAAGTTTGACACAGATAATCATGAGATTCTGTGCTGTAATTTTTTTAGAGGTTTAAGACTGCAACTAAATAAGTTCATTAGGGATAGAAGTAAATCTTTGTTGGCAACATTTTTTATGAATGCCATGTCTATAATGCATAATGAGCACATTCATAGCACATTATAATTTTTATAAATGTTTATAATGCTGCATGATGCCTTATAGCAAGGTTTATAACATATTATAAATGCTGGGCATAACGTATAAAGTTCAGCATTCATAATGATTTATAACCTTAAAGCCAGTACTCAGTTGCACAATGCATTATAACTCACAAAATTTAGCCAATTATAAAGACACATAGAGAAGTGCTTTAAGGTTTCATCACAAATTATAAATGATCAGCCTCTTAACAGGAATAATTGATTATAAATATCATTAAGGGACTATCGCGTGACTTAGCGAGCTTTAAGTAAAGTGACAGTACTGTATAAGGTTATTAGCCATTTTAGGATAATAAAACTCCAATATAAGAGCTTATGAGCAGTATTTGCTGGCCGTAAGTAAAGTGCAAGAAAAAAAAAATCACAGGGATTTTTGAAGCCATGTTGTCTTTATTTTTTAACAACAAGCACACATTTCAACAGAAATTGACACCACCATCTCAAACACAATATTGGGGTAGTACCGAGCAATCTCACAGGCACGGGGATGAATATGCAACAGCAAAGATCAAGAAGGATGTTGTACAGTAAATGATCTTACATGCTAAGCCAACCTTCCCTAGGTAAAAAACTGGAAAATAAATAAATAATGGAATTTTCCAAAAAACAAAATCGAGGCAATTGCTGTTCATGGCATCTATCCACAGAACAGGTGGATAAGTTGCAAATCGTAAGCCTCATAGCATAATTGCCTAAGTCATTTTTTGGCATACTGTGGCAACATCAAAAAAAAATACCAATGTGCTTGCTAAAAATTGTGTTTTTTCTTGTTTTCCGAAAACGTTCAAATATGACTTAGGCAACTATGCTATTAGGCTAACAAAATTAAACACCTCGCTTTTCAACAATTCAAATTTCAAAAAGCATATTTCCTAATGTCGCGTAACAGCTGACCAATTATATGAAATCTATGTTTCCTGCCCAGCCAGTACTCCCACTCAATCATGTTTAAATGTTCTTTCAAAAGTTTTGTGGTCTGGTTTCCACGGTGGCTCCGTACTTTAACCTTGAATGTCTGCCACGCATGTTCCAAATGCTGAGAGTGCGCTCCAGAGTATGGGTTGACAAAATGCCTTTTAAGGCATACTGTGTGATGCTCAAACCCTAATTAATAAATAAAAATAAAGACAACATTGCTTCAACAATCACTGTGATTTTCTTTCTTGCACTTTACTTACAGCCAGCAAATACTGCTCATAAGCTCTTATATTGGCATTTTAATATCCTATAATGTCTAAAAACCTTATTTAGCGCTGTCACTTTACTTAAAGCTTGCCAAGTAACCTTATAGTCCCTTACCAATATTTATAACCCATTATTCCTGTTCAGAGGCAGATCATTTATAATTTGTTATGAAACCTTAAAGTGCTTCTCTATATGTCTTTATAATCGGCTAAATTTTGTGAATTATAATGCGTTGTGCAACTGAGGATTGGCTTTAAGGTTATAAATCATTATGAATGCTGAACTTTATACGTTATGCCCAGCACTTATAATATGTTATAAACCTTGTTATAAGGCATCATGCATCATTATAAACATTTGCAAAGAGTTTTATAATGCATTATGAATGTATTATAATGTGTTATGAATGTTCTCATAATGCATTATAGACATGGCATTCATAGAAAGTGTTACCACTTTGGTAGACACAAAATGAGATCTTTCATTTATGTTGTGTTCCATCTGCATTTACTCTGACTCAGTCACATATATCCTGATTTTTACACCATGACAGAAATCCCAAATGGTGTTACCTTTATTATGATACCAAGATTATTCAAATGGACCAAGTAGTTGCAGAGGTATACTCATTTCATTTTGGGCATGCAATTTTCGAACCAGAGGCTCAGGGCTTAAGAGGTTAATAAAACCATTTGCACATGCAAAACCAATAACACTGCTATTGCATTTGTTTTGAACAAATCATGAGCTGAATTTGTGGTCTTGGAAGTGGAACAAGGTTTTGAATTCACTAAGATCTCAGTAAATCCGGCCGTTCCTCTCCTATTCTATGTACACCGCATCATTATGAGTTATATCTTCCAGCCATCCTGTAGTTATGAGACCTGTGCATTCCTCCCCTTCAGCAGTGATTCAGTTGTGTTCAAAAAAACAGCAAGGCAACATCAATACCCTGATGAACCACTGTTATTAGTAGTAGTGAAATTTATGCATGGCAAATAATTTACTTGTAGATGTAGTAGTGTAATAAAAACACAACAGACTGAACTATCATGACATCCACGCTGCTTATTCTGAGTAATTGTCTCATTCATTGAAAGGGGCGTGTTCAAAATAATAGCAGTGTGGAGATTAATCAGAGAATTCAACCATCCTGTGAAGAAACAGGTGTCATTAATTGTTCTTTATCAATAAAGAAGGGAAGCAAATGTTTCACACATTGTAATAAAATGTATTTCCAAATGAATTGCAAAGTAAAATGGGCCATTCCTAACATCGGAAAGCAGGAAATTATAGGATGCTCAGCTTAAATGATCTCAAATGCTTTTAAATGGCAATGAAAACCTGAAACACGCAGAAAGAAACGAGCAACTACTATTAAAATTGATCAAAGAATAGTCAGAATGACAAAGATTCAGCCAATCATCACCCCCAGAAAATTAAAGATGATATAAAATTACCTTAAGTTCTGTTTTCAGTCAGAAGACATTTGATCGATGCTAAGCTATCAGCAAGAAGCCCCCGTAAAGCACCATTGTTGAAAAAACAGCATATGCAGAATCAGTTAAAAAACATTGATTGGCCAAAAGAGAAATGGGGTAACATTCTGCGGACTGATAAGAGTAAAATTGTTCTTTTCGGGTCTAGAGGTCGTCGACAATATGTCAGACAACCCCCGGGTACTGAATTCAAGCCACAGTGCATTGTCAAGACGGTGAAGCAAGGTGGTGCAAAAATCACGGCATGGGGATGTTTCTCATACAATGGTGTTGGACCTATTTATCATATACCAGGGATTATGGATCAGTTTGAATACACCAAAATACTTGAAGAGATTATGTTGCCATAGGCCAAAGAGGAAATGCCCCTGAAATGGGTGTCTTGACAAGACAACAATCCCAAACACACAAGTAAGCGAGTAACATCTTCGTTCCAGACAAAAAATATCGAGGTAATGGAGTGGCCAGCTCAATCCCCTGACCTCGACCTCATTGAAAACTTATGGGGTGACATTAAAAATGCATTTTCAGAAGCAAAACCCAACAAGAGCGCTTGAGAAAGCAACATCCCCTGCTGGAGTTGCGACTGAGATGTGCACATCATCAGTCTATCTGCGGCACGTGCGCAAGTTTCAGAGTGTCCTATGAAAACTGTAGGAGTTGATTTCACCAGTCAAGTACCTTCTATGCGGAAAGATGGATGGATGGGTGGATGGAGGGACAGATGGACATCGCCACGACATAATCCCCCTTCAGTCTCCAACCCGCGGGGGATAAAAATGCGATATGCACATAACCAATATATGCTATATATAAGTTTCATGAAAATCCCTCAAAAATGTGGAAGGAGTTGATTTCAGAACATAAGTACCCTCCCAAGGATATACAATAAGTCACCATTTAACGTCAAGGGCAGTAACTTTGTTAAATATTAGTTTGGCGCAACGAAAATGGGATATGCGCATAACCAATATATGTCTATCATTTTTGTAAATTTCATGAAAATCTCTCAAAAAATGTGGGAGGAGTTGGTTTCAGAACATAAGCACCCTTCCCGGGACGTGTGAACGGACGGACGGACGGACGGACAGGTTCATGACTTAATCCCCCTCCGTTCTCCGACCGGCTGGGAGGAGTTGATTTCAGAACATAAGTACCCCCAAGGGATGTGTACAAGGACGGACGGACGGACAGACATCGCCAAGAAATAATCCCCTTTCGGTCTCCGACTGGCGGGGGATAAAGATTCACAGGAACTGTGAACTGAAATATCTGTTATTTGTCGCCAGAAGTTGGTTGACTTGATACAATGCAGATGCGCAGCAGTTATCAAAAACAATGGTTATGCAACTAAATATTGGTTCAATAATTAAAAGGGCAGTTAAATCTTAAGTCAAATTTAGTATTTGAGTTCGAAGCGAAAATTGTCGACACTGCTGTTTTTTGAACAGATTAATATTCCTTTTCTTTGCTTCCTGCTAAAGAATAACAGAGACTTGATCAAATTTGTGAATGCTTTGATTTGGAATTGAATGTCTAATGTTTCCACTACATTTGAAATTTGGAACTGAAGGCTATTCATGCATTACCTGCATTTTAGGCTTTATAGTTCAAGATCTGAGCTTCACAGAGAGGGGGCAAATGGCTTTAATGATACACGGCACTTGCAGTTTCAGTTTTTTTTTTTTCATAATTTTAGTGCAGAGTAAGGGCCATAAACACAAAATTCAGGACTGAAATTTAAAAAATATATATAATACTGAGAATTTAAAAAATGGCTGGGAGTTAAAACAATACATTTCTGGGATTGTAAACTCCTTAATCACAAGTGCCTGTCATCTGACAGTGATTTACTTTTAATTATCTACCATTTATAATCCAAATAATTGCTCTCCAGATGGCTCCCCAAGCTGTCAGAGCTCTCAAAATCACATAATGTCAAATCATAAAATAATCATATGTTTAACACAAATCAACTTTTGACTCATGAAGTTCAACATGAATTAATAATTTTTTGGTGCAATTTGGCATGAGTTTATCAAAATAGGTGCGGATGGACATCAATATTTGCCAGTAACCTCTCAAAACCAAAAACATGCCTTTTCTCCATGATAAAGTTTTCTTTTTCACATAGGGCCAGGTAGGTTTGGACAGCTTTTCTCCCTTAACTAATGAAATTATCATTTAAAAACTGCATTTTGTATTTACTCAGGTTATCTCTGTCAAATATAAAAATTTGTTTGATGATCTGAAACATTTAAGTGTGAGAAATCTGCAAAAAAAAAAAAGAAATCAGGAAGGGGGCAAATACTTTTTCACGGCACTGTATATTGAAAGAGACTTGAAACTTGTGATAGATACCATAATGTGGAAAATCATTATTGAAATAATAAATCAGGTGGGAGAGCAGTGTCATTTTCCCATAAACTTCTATAGCATTGAACTTCTTTCTGCAACCACCGACGTCACCATCTGCTGGCCATGAAATAGAAGGCAAATTTTAGAGATTTCGTCATTGGCCTCAGTTTTCAGACCTGGGTGCTGCATCCATCTTTTTATACAGTCTATGTTCCATTCAGAATAACTCCCATATCCATGTCACATCACGTAAATGTAACTTAGGCACTTCTAGGTTGGTTTTGGAATTCTTTTTTTTCTTTTTACTCATGTCATTCAGCTGCGCACAGTTCAGAGAATGCGACCGACCCTGCTGTTAAGCAAGGGTTTAAATACTTTTCTGATAGTCCAATCAAGGTCTTTCAATTACTGTGGAAAGTTTATAAAGTCTGGAATTGGATAAAAATGTGTCAATCAAGAGATAATTACCAGGTTATAATTCAGGTAGGCGTAAACTATAACTCTGCTTTATGCAGACAAGCCTGAGTAAGCATTAGAGACACTGGATGTCATTGAGGGATTGTATGAGGTTGTAAGGAACTGCTGAATTCATCGTGAGATGAATCGACACGTAATTCAATGGTAGGGAATCACATGCTTTTAATATCTGATGACTGCAATTGATAGTAGAATGATATAATATCAATACCGTGTAGAATTTTTGCTGCAGAAAACTGATTATTTTTCATGTCTCAGTTGAGATACCTTTGGCCTATTATTGCTGAACTACAACCTCAATTCCGAAATAGTTGGGACAAAGTGTAAATTGCGAATAAAATTAAAACGCAATGACTTTCAAATCACACCAGCCAGTATTTTATTCACAATAGAACAGAGATAACATAGCAAATGTTGAAACTGAGAAATTTTAAAATTTTATCCACAAAATGAGCTCATTTCAAATTTGATGGCTTCTACAGGTCTCAAAAAAGTTGGGACGGGGCCTGTTTACTGTGGTGTAGCATCCCCTCTTCTTTTTAACACAGAGTGGAGGCATCTGGCATTGAGGAGACAAGTTTCTTGAGTTTAGCCATTGGAATTTGATCCCACTCTTGTTTAATCCAGGTTTCCAGCTGCTGGAGAGTTTTGGGTCTCCTTTGAGGGACTTTTCATTTAATTATGCGCCAAATGTTCTCAATCGGTGAAAGATCAGGACTGTAGGCAGGCCAGTTCAGCACACGGACTCTTCTACTACGAAGCCTTGTTTTTGTAATAGCTGCAGTATGTGGTTTCGCATTGTCCTGCTGAAATACACAAGGCCTTCCCTGGAATAGATGTCGTCTGGAGGGGAGCGTATATTGCTCTAAAACCTTTATATACCTTTCAGCATTCATGGTGCTTCTTAAAGCATGCAAGCGTCCCGCACCATATGCACTAATGCATCCCCATACCATCAGAGATGCTGGCTTTTGAACTGAACACTAATAACAGGAGGGGTGGTCTTTCTCCTCTTTTGCTCGGAGGACACGACGCCCATGATTTCCAACAAGAATGTCAAATTTGGACTCGTCTGACCAAAGGACACTTTGCCACTTTGCTACAGTCCATTTTAAATAAGACTTGGCCCACTGAACACGGCAGCGCTCCTGGATCATGCTCAATAATGGCTTCCTTTTCGCATGATAGAGTTTTAGGTGTCATCTGTGGATGGCCTGGCAGACTGTGTTTACTGACAGTGGTTTCTTGAAGTATTCCTTGGCCCATTTAGTACTGTCAATAACAGAATCATGCCGGTGAGTGATGCAGTGGCATCTGAGGGCCCGAAGATCACGGGCATCCAGTAAAGGTCTTCGGCCTTGTCCCTTACGCACAGTGATTTTCCCAGTTTCTCTGAATCTTTTGATGATGTTATGCACTGTCGATGATGAGACCTTCAAAGCCTTTGCAATTTCATGTTGAGGAACATTGTTTTTAAAGTATTTCACAATTTTTTTTACGCAATCCTTCACAGGTTGGAGAGCCTCTGGCCATCTTTACTTCTGAGAGACTCAGCTTCTCTAAGACATCCCTTTCATAGCCAATCATGTTACACACCTGATGCCAGTTAACTTAATTACTTCCTAAATGTTCTTTCAGCTGATTCTCTTATATATTAATTGCTTTTTCAGCCCTTTTTTTTGCCTGGGTCCCAACTTTTTTGAGACCTGTTGCAGCCAGAAAATTTGAAATAAGCTCATTTTGTGGATAAAAATGTAAAATGTCTCAGTTTCAACATTTGAAATGTTATCTATGTTCAATTGTGAATAACATATTGGCTCGTGATCTGAAAGTCATCGCAATTTGATTTCATTCACAATTTACACTTCGTCCCAACTATTTCGGAATTAGGGTTGTAGTTGCAACAAAGGTCAACGATTTTTTCTGTGACAAGAGATCATTATTTTTCACTGCTGGATTGATACTATGAGCAAGTACTGTATATCAGGCAGTTTGCACATCAGGCTTGGCTGAGGAGTTTCATTCATACAATTCCTGGGAAACAGGGATGAACTTAACTTGTCCATATTCTAAACTGTGTTCGAGCTCTGCTAGTTAGTGAATATTCAATGGCTTATCCAGGTGCGCCATCCTGTGATAGAATAGTGTAACTGCATGCATAAATAGAGCAGCTCCATGTCCACTGGCATCCATATCTGCACAGACGGGTTAAAAAAATGTAAGCACTTTATTCACATTTTTTAACGCACTGCAATTTTTTTGTACACAACTGTACTAACAAAATCATTTAAATATCAAAAGCATCAATGCAAAAAACATCTATTCATTGAAAATGGTCATGTCCAAAAAAGAACATATTTAGGCAATGCTGGCTTTCATCAATCATGGGCACACAGTACCACAGTTTGATTATAATTTGCCTTTAGCACAGCTAATGTTGTTAATGTAATTCACTGTAGCAGAATGTTCCGACTATGAAATCTGTTATTTAATTCCATGTA
Organism: Gymnothorax javanicus; assembly: GCA_029692085.1. NCBI lineage: Eukaryota > Metazoa > Chordata > Actinopteri > Anguilliformes > Muraenidae > Gymnothorax > Gymnothorax javanicus. Next base: position 54,473,140 of record CM056196.1, read on the forward strand.
TAACAGAGTTGGGTCCAAGTACTTTCAAGTATTTTTGAGAATTGCAAGCATTTTTTTTTACATACCATAGTGCTTGTATTTGTATCTGAGTACTACCTAATAATGCCTAATATTAGGCATTAGGCCTAATAATATTATTAGGCCTAATACCAAATAAAACCTAATAATAAGTACATGTACTTGTATCCAAGTACTTTTCAAAGTACTTGACCAATCTCTGTCAGCACTTAGGAGACAGATTGGTCAAGAACTTTGAAAAGTACTTGAATACAAGTATAAGTACTTTAGGCATTAATAGGAAGTACTCCGATACAAGTGCAAGAACTTTGGTATTTAAAAAAAAAAATACTTGCGTCCAATTCTTGAAAGCACTTGAAAGTACTTGAACCCAACTCTGATGTATAATATCATACAGTGCTGTGAAAAAGTATTTGCCACCTTCCTGATTTTTTCTTTTTTTGCATATTTGTCACACTTAAAAATTCAGATCATCAAACAAATTTTAATATTAGACAAAGATAAACTGAGTAAATGCAAAATGCAGTTTTTATCCCCCCGGCATACAATGTGGGTATTGTGATTTGCCAGTGTCCTGTGCCGTTTGCCAGGACACTTTGGGGGTTTTGACTGTTTCTGGTAGCTGGTTTCATTGTTCATGTTCATGTTTTTAATGCTCTCCATGCCTTGTGTTCTCACCCAGGTCTTGTTCCTGGTCTGCCCAGCCAATCCGCCTCTTCAGTGTCTGCGTTGCCGTATCCGTGTGTTGGGACCTCACTACATGGCCAAACAAAGAAAGGCCTACATGTACAGTCTAAAGCCTAACAACAGAATTCCGCCAAAACCCCATCAGGCTTTGCACCTTGCACATAGGTGCGAAGTTTGGTTTGAATTCAAACTCTGGTGTCCCATTGGACAAGAGCCGTGGACACCCCAGGGGATCCCTAAGACGCAGCCATGACGTCACAGGGATTATAAGACTCAGAACACACCTCCGTACTGCGCCTTTCCACAGTGACGCAAGTCGCTATAGGAGGTGTCAGTAACGCAAACGTTTGTATTAGTTTATTAACCTAGGCCACAGTCCCCACTCGCTGGACAAGCTACAGACTGTTCCACAGTTTTAATTTTTTATTATTATTACTTTCGGATCAGTGAAGCAATCCAGATTCTGGCCTTCCTCAAAAGAACAAGATACGGAGCATCCGTTATTCTTCAAGAACGAGAAGAATAACGCCTACACCCGCTGTCTCATCGACCCGCTGCATTCTGCTCCGCCCCACGTGTGGATCGCCTTGCCGTGGATGCACCGGCCGCCATCCCCGTCGTCACGCTGCAGCCCGAGGAAACTCCGCCAAACAGCACACGGATTTTTCTTATAAAGTAAGAGGCTTTTGTCTGGGCAGAAATTAGTATTAGCGTGTTATTACATTTTTGTTACAATTTGTATTTCTATTCTTATCATCGATTCTGCAGACCGCCGAGTCTGCTGTGTTTTACTGGTTGTGCCATCTGTTTGTGCTTATTCTGTTAGCTGTTGTTTTTATTGTGTGGTCCACCGCTGAGCGGATAAAGCCAGCTAACTGCACTTTATCAGCGAAAGAATCAGGATCACGGCGAACGAGCCCCACTTAGCTCATCGGGCTCCTGTACGATAAAGCGCAGTTGCTGCGAGAACCCGTTACTTTGCCTTCTGCCTCGTTGTTGCACTCCTTCTTTTATTCTCTTCATCTCTCTCTGACTAACCTACATTTGTGTGCACCCACATGCAACACACACCTGAATGTGGGCTATGGACTGCATGGGAGCGCAACTTAGTTGGCCTCACGCATCTTGCCATTAAAGCGCGCTGAACCGCGGTTTTTGTTGTGCTCCACTCCTCCCCGTTCCACTTTCCCGGTCATCATTTTCGAGTGACGTACCCACTCACGTGATTATGTCGGCCGTCTTGCTCCCCCCGTTTTCTCTGCCCTCTTTTCTAGTGACGTATCCACTCACGTGGCTGTGTCAGCCATCTTGCTCTTCCTTTGTCCCGCTCCTCCTCCGGGTGACGTACTCACTCATGTGACTACGTCGGCCATCTTTCTCTCCCTTTTCCCTTCCTCGTTCCCTTTTTGCCCTCACGAGTGCAGTGTCTGTCATCCTCAATCTGAGCTGGTTGTACATGTAGCCGATTGTCGTGGTAGTTGCAGAAATAATAGATGTTCGTTGACTAAAGTATTATTGATTACCATCAATGTTACCAAAGTTATATAAATTCTGTCATGATTTCTGAACAGCTCCCTGTGATTATTTGTGTGTGCATCTTTATTGCGCTAACAGCTGGTTGGGAGGTCCAGTGTTCGAATTTCACCCTTCATTGTTAATTCCACAAATGTAGATATTTTAATATTGACATTTTGGCTTCAGCAATTCCTTTTAGACTAAAATTTTGGTTCGGTTATTGGTCCCTGATCCCAGGGTGGTGCCCCGTTGCTATGAACTCATATTAGCAATCCTATTGATATTATTAATTCTATTAATATAAATTCATTCATTTTCTGTACCCGCTTATTCCTCACTAGGGTCGCGGGGCGAGCTGGAGCCCATCCCAGCTGACTACGGGCAAAGGCAGGGACCCACCCTGGACAGCTTGCCAATCCATCGCAGGGCACACACACCATTCACTCTCACACTCATACCTATGGGCAATTTAGTGTCTCCAATTAACCTAACATGCATGTCTTTGGACTGTGGGAGGAAACCGGAGAAAACCCACACGACCACGGGGAGAACATGCAAACTCCACACAGAAAGGCCACAGGCCGGATTCGAACCCACAACCTTCTTGCTGTGAGGCAGCAATGCTAACCACTGTGCCACCGTGCCGCCATGATTGTTAATACTTGTGTATAAACCAACCTGTCCTTTCCAGTTACCCCAACACGTGTTTTATTCTCGCACTACATTCGGGAGTGGCTTATGGTTTCAACCTTCCTTCTTACGTTTCTTTCTTCCGGGCTTCCATAGTCTTCATGCTCGTTAATCATTTTAATTGATTACTAACAAGTTACTAATCAGTCACGGGGGTTGTTTCATTAGAAAGGCACATACTAATCATTACTAATTTAGGTAGGGATTTAACTCGCATGCTTCCTGCTTTTGCTGTAATTCTTACCTGTGCTTTACTATTTACTAGTTTTAATGCTTTTACTGTTCATAGTATCTTACCGGGTTCTTATATGCTGCAACACGCTCATCTCCTGGATGAGCAATTACCTGCTCTTATTGACTCGTCTCGCTGCACGGATTTTTCCTGTCTCGTCCTTGTGCAGTGTTATCAAGCAATCTTGTGTCTCCCTGTTGTTCCAGAGGTGATCCTCGTTGTCTCGTCATTTCCTGAGCTATATCTGGGGAGAGGCTAGAGTTGGCTGGCAGACAGAGTCTCTTGTTGATCGTTGCCAGTAGTGTGCCTTTTGCTCGTAGCAATCATAGTATTTTTGCCATAGCACTTGTTTGTGTTTCGCAACAGCGAAATTTATAAAAACATCCAAAGCCAACTCAGGATCTTTCTCCTGTAGAATGATTGACCATTCAATATTTCTTACTTCAGTACAGTAATTATATTCATTAAAATATTTGAACATCCTCTTGAGTACAATTTTCTGAGCAGGTTTTGAAACTTTAGTCTTTCTTGCCATAGATTATGGTCACAACATCCAACTGGAATTGATATTGCTTTTGAACACAACTTGAAGACATTTGTGAAAATTAAATCAAAACAAGTGGATGATTTTGAACTATCTGCTCGATTAGATACCCTTTGTAGGCTTTGTAACAACTTCTGACAGATTACCGTAATTTCTGGTGTATAAGCCGAAAATTTAGCCCTAAATTTTGGTCCTAAAAGCAGGGGGTCGGCTTATACAGAGGGTATCACATTAAAAAACGAGCTACATTTAGAGTTCGCAAGTACCTCCGCCACATTTTACCGCCAGGTGGCAGCAAAACTCAAAATCAATCGTTTTTTCCCCTTCCCTGGATGTATTCAGAATCACCACCAAAAACTCATCCGTAGACTTTCTCACCATCGTACCAAATTTAATCAAAACCAGTTTAAGTGGGGTTTTTTTTAGTTTTGTTGAGAAACACACAGACAGACAAACGGCACCGATCACACAACCTCCTTCCACCTTAGATGATGGAGGGAATAAAGAAAATGATTCCAAACATTTCAATTTTCTTTTTTTACTGCTGAAACTGGAATCGTATGTACTCCGGTCAGATAAAACCACATGCCTACGGAGTTCATCGTTTTTGCAGAGAGGTTTGTGAAATCAACAAAACATTTGAAAGATAAACAAAATTAACAAATCGCTGACTGTTTGCATGCTGTTGTCTGCCTTTAAAATCTAACTGAGTCCCTCGAAGTGTCATTTACTGGACAGTGTGTTACGGGATTACGCAGTGCAGATTGGTCAATTGAACGTCTGTTCATTTTACGGTATTGCGCATGGTGCGAATTTAACTCGCATAAGAAATTCTATTTCTTTGCCAGCCTTTTGAATTTAAACCAATTCTTCAATACAATGATATTCGTTTTTTTTTTTTTTGATAAATTCAATCTCCAGAAAGGGGTGTCGGTTTATATAGCGGAAACACAAAAAAATCTGTTGTTTTAGCCTCGAAAGCAGGGCTCGGCTTATAAACCCAGTAGGCTTGTACACCGGAAATTACGGTACATGTATCAGCAAAAGAAAGCAATTTATGTCTTATTGCACAACACCTTAAACTCCAATCAATATTTAAATCACCTAGGAAGTAGATTTCATTTTGTACATCACACAACCGATCTAACATTTCACAAACCTGGTCCAGATAGCTTACCATTGCATTTGGTGGCATATAGCAACATCCAATAAACACTGGCTTTAGATGAGGTTGCTGAACTCGTAACCAGATTACTTCAACCCCAACACTCCCCAGATCTTCCCTAACTCTAACAGGAATTTGACTCTGAACATAAATCACAACTCCACCACCATTTGCATTCCTATCATGTTGGTAAATATTATAACCATCCATGTTCAATTAAGAACTGTCTATTGTTGAATCTAAATGAGTTTCTGAAATTGCCAATACATGTAAATTTTCTTCCAAAGGAATTTCTGAAATGCCCTGAATTTTATTTCTTAAACTACATACATTCAAATGTATGTAGTTCTTAATCTTAATTAGTTCTATTCTTAATCCCTTTTTTGGTAATGTAAAATTACTTTCATCATTTATTTCTTGAATGTACCCTTTAATCAACACAAGACATTTCATCATTTTCAGAGCTATCATATGACAACAGAACAAAGAAACTAACCACATAAAACACATATACACATAAAACAATACAGCAAGGACACTCTCACACATACATACACATTTAACTACAAAATTACACATACAGCTGAAACGAAATACCCCCTGGTATTGACGCCGATTTGAAGACTTGCCGGTTTAAAAATGCGTCGCACTGGATCATTACCAAATTAAAATTTGTAAAACTATGCGTTTTAGACACTTCAAGAATTCTACTTTCCGCTGAAATATACTTCGCCGAGGTGCTGTCTCCTCCTTTAATTGCCAACTAAAATTCAGTTTCGGTTTGACTCAAAGCCAACATTCACAACAAAAAAAATATTAAACAAACCCAATATCTGTAATACTGTCAATTCATGCATATTATTTCCAATTCATTCATGTCCATACCTATCAATAAATGCATACAGTGCCTGACAAAAGTCTTGTCGCATAAGGACATAGTAACTAAAAATAGCATATAACTTTATTTCTAACCAATCAATAGTTACAATAAATGGTCCATTTTAACGTCAAGGGCTTTCACATTAATAATTTGGTGCAAAATGAAACCGTCAAAAAGTGTTCTGATGTTCACAGCTTGTCTAAGCCCATAACATCTGTTTTTGCTAGAACAAAAGTCTTGTCGTCTCTTCAGATGATGCAACAAATCGCGGATTAGAGTTTAACCTACGACAAATACTGTAATTAACACATTCCCAGATGTGTATAGAAATAACCCCAGCACACCAGACTTTCATATGTGGTGCGACTAGACCTCTGACAACATACCAAAGATTCAACCACAGACCAAAGTGCTGATCATCAAGAGCCTGAAGACTGAGTCTGCTGCTGAGGTGGCAGACATCTTTAATGTATCCAAATGTCAAGTGGAGGGGATTAAGAAAAAGATTTGAAGAAACTGGTGACGTTCATGGCAAGTGCAGGTCAGACAGACCCCGGTATGACAACTGTTTGAAAGGACCGTTTGTTGCTTCAACTGTTCAAGGCTAGCCCTTCTTCAACTACAGTGAAGCTACATGAGGAAATGTCACCAAAAATCCCGGTATCTACAAGAAGAGTTTGTCAAATTCTCTCTCAAAGTGGTTTTCATAGCCGAATTAGTACACAGAAGCCTGCATTAAACAGAAAACAAAAAACCTGCATTGCATTTGCCAAGGCCCACAGCTTGCAGAAAGGATTGATACTGGAGAAGTGGCTGAAAGTTTATTTTTCTGATGAATCATCCATTGAACTGCATCCCAGTCGCCGTACAAGACCTGTTGGAACCCTCATGGACCCAAGATTCTCCCAGAAAACAATCATGTTTGGTGGAGGAAAAATCATGGTTTGTTGTTACATCCAGTATGGGGGTGTGAGAAAGATCTGCAGAGTGGATGGCAACATCAACAGCCTGAAATATCAAGAAGTTCTTGCTGCCCTACTTATACTGCTGCTCCTTCTCATACTTCTACCTCCATGTCACAGTTCCTGAAAGCGAAGAAGGTGAAGGTACTCCAGGATTGGCTAACCCAGTCACCTGACATGAACATTATTGAGCATTTCAGGGGTAAGATGGAGGAGGAGGCTTGGAAGATGAAACCATAGAATCTTGATGAACTCTGGGTGTCCTGCAAGACTGCTTTCTATGCCATTCCAGATGATTTCATCATCAAGTTATTTCAGTCATCGCCAAGACAAATATGGATGCAGTCCTCCAAGCTCATGGGAGTCATACGCAATATTAATTCTTTTTTCCAAGGCACCATGGCTTTATGTTCTGATATTATAGTGGCATATTTGTGTATTCAAAATAAAGTGTATGTATAATTTCCACATTTTTTTTCAATGCGACAAGACTTTTGTCCAAGCAAAATCTGACCTTTCTGTACTAATTAAATAATAAAACTCAATGAATGAGACAAAACTCTATTTTGTTATATTTCGCATAATCTAGAGGGCTTTCCCTTTCATATAAGCCATTTTTGATTCCAATTAATCAACTACAAGTCAGGTTATTATTTGTTGTTCCTACAACTTGGATAAATGACAAGACTTTTGTCCGGCACTGTAAATCATTATGCGAAGCTCAGTCCTTTACCTATTGTTTTGCAACCTTGGTTCAATCACCTCCCTTAAATAAGCCTCCGCTGCCAGATTATCCGTAAATTTTCTTTATTCTTCTTTGAAAGTTATAATCAGTGTAGCCGGATGAATGATCCCATGTTGCACCCGGCACTTCTTAATCTCCCTCTTATTTCGCGAAAACTGGCCCTCTTTTTAGCCATCTCCGACGTTAAGTCAGGAAAAATCCGTACTTTAATTCCCCAAAACTTCAGCATGCCTTCCTTCCTCCTTAAAATGTCCTCCCTCACCATATATTTCTGCATCCTAACAATCATTGCCCTGTTTCCCGACTTGCCCACAGGCCCAACTCGATGGGCATTCTCTACCTCTGGTCTGAAGGGGAGTTTGTCTTTTAAAAATTCCATGAGGAGTGATGACATATAACTAGTAGGATTTCCCTTTTCGATGTTTTCAGAAAGGCCAAACACTCGCAGATTATATTTTCTGCTGTGACTTTGCAGCCGCTCCAACTTTTCTTTCAGTTCATCATTATCCTTGCGGAGTAACTCATTCACCGATTCCAATTTTGTAATCCGATTGTCCATATTACATAGAACTTCATCAAACTCTCCGATTTTAGGACTGCACTCAGATATGCCATCCTTTAAGTCATTTAGCTGCAGTTGCAATTTATCTATCACAACAGTAATTTCGTCTCCAAACATGCGAATTAGAGAAAGCAGTTCACTTTGATTGTCGTCTTTACCTGCAATGTCCATTGCGGTCTCCTGTTTGTCAACTTCACTTTACCGTCCGCGTTCTTTGCTTCTTTGGAGGCATAACCCTTTTATCAATTAAAAACATTTTGCATTCTTAATTAACATGGCCAAACAACCGTTTTTTGCCACATCTCAGAATTTTTTCTTCTTAAAGTGGAGCTTGGCGTTCTCACCGCGTGCTCAGCTCTGGCACATGCCCCTTGGTGTGTTAAACTGGAATCATCCATGCATCCATCAATAAATCAATCGGATTTAAGTCCGGACTTTGACAAGCCACTCCAAAACCATCATTTTGTTTTTTTTAAGCCATTCAGAGGTGGACTTGCTGGTATGTTTCAGATCATTGTCCTGCTGCATAACCCAAGTGCGCTTCAGCTTGAGGTCACAAAATGATGGTCGGACATTCTCCTTCAGGATTTTCTAGTAGAGAGCAGAATTCATGGTTCCATCAATTACAGCAAGTCGTCCAGGTCCTGAAGCAGCAAAGCAGCCCCGGACCATCACAATACCACCACCAGGTTTGACTGTTGGTATGATGCTCTTTTTATGAAATGCTGTGTTAGTTTTACGCTGGATGTAACGGGACGCACACCTTCCAAAAAGTAAAACTTATGTCTTGTCAGTCCAAAGAAAATTTTCCCAAAAGTCTTGGGGATCATCAAGATTTTTTTTGGCAAATGTGAGATAAGCCTTTGTGTTCTTTTTGGTCAGCAGTGGTTTTTGCCTTGGAACTCTCCCATGGTCGCCATTTTTGCCCAGTCTCTTTCTTATTGTTGAATCATGAACACTGACTAACTGAGGCAAGTGAAGCCTGCAGTTCTTTGGATGTTGTCCTGGGTTCTTTTGTGACCTCCTGGATGAGTCGTCGATGTGCTCTTAAGAGTAATTTTGGTAGGCCGGCCACTCTTGGGAAGGTTAACCACTTTTCCAAGTTTTCTCCATTTGTGGATAATGGCTCTCATCATGGTTCGCTGGAGTCCCAAAGCCTTGGGAAGGGCTTTGTAACCCTTTCCAGACTGATAGATATCAATGACTTTGTTTCTCATCTGTTCTTGAATTTCTTTAGATCGCGGCATGATGTGTGCTTTTTGAGATCTTTTAGCCTACTTCACTTCGTCAGACAGCTTCCATTTAAGGGATTTCTTGATTCAATAGGTCTGACAGTAATCAGGCCCGGGTGTGGCAGGTGAAGTTGAACCCCAAAAATGTGGTAAATCACTGTTAATTCATGATTTAAAAAAAGGGGGGGGACAATTACTTTTTCACATAGGCCCAGGTAGGTTTTGATAGCTTTTTTTCCCTTAATAAATGAAATCATCATTTAAAAACTGCATTTTGTATTTACTCGGGTTATCTTTGTCCAATATTAAAATTTATTTGATGATCTGAAAAATTTGAGTGTGACAAACAGGCAAAAAAAAAAAAGAATCAGGAAGGGGGCAAATACTTTTTCACAGCACTGTATATATAGATTTATTTACTGAAAAAAGTGTGGTTCAATCAATACCTTGGAATAGGTCAGGTGATATTATGAAAGGGATTAAACGCGAGGGGGAAAAAAAAACACACAATTGTTTCCGCCAAAAATTGAAGGCAGATACACCCTTTCATTTCCTGTTCTCTAATTATAATCACCACTTTCAATAATCAATCTTATCACTTATTTCTACAGGTTGCATAGCAGACGATGTTTCAATTCATGCAGAAACCTTGCATCATAAGAACAATGTTAAATCCAGTCCCTCATTATCATTACAATCCCTTAGACATTTGGTAAAAAAATGAATTCATGAATTGAATATTCAGTATTGACAGTATCTGACAGCATATATCATAGCCAAGCTTCCCATTAATTAAAAATTTCTATTCAACAAAATCCTTAGATTCCATGAATAAGTGATAATTTTCAGAAAATTTCAAGTAGCTACAAATAATATCTTTACAAAATAGTACACTTTGTTCTTCTCACTGACTTATTTTCTATGTTTGTGTTTGGCACAAAAAAAAAAAAAAATTAAACCAGCTGTAATGAAATATTAGTGTCAGGGTTCACACATACACCAAAAATAGCAAGTATTTCTTCCTGAAAATCAAGGAAAATGCAATGAGTAATGCATTTAGGAAATCACTATCAATTTCAGTCTGTCACCTCCTTATAGAAATCAAGCAAATCTGATCACCAAATTAGCAGAGAAAAATTATTAGCATTTACCTGTATTTAACTTCAAGCTGCTGTTTTGTATTGTGTTGTACAGTGTTTCAAAATTATTGACTTTATTTGGGTGGCCTGCCCAAAGATATCTGCCACAAATTCCAACGCTTGTATTGGTGATATGCACTTTTGGTTCATACACCAATCCTTCAAGTTTAATCTGAGATTTTGAAATGTCTAGATTCATAATATTCCGCCTCATTCATGCCATGCTCCTAAAACTACAGTATTCCAAAGTTGCTATAATGTAGAAATCCATCAGAAATGTTAAAATATTTATTCTCTCCCAATCACCACATGAATCTCAGCCACTGGTGTTTGTATAAGATTATTTTCTTTGGCATAAAAACTTAATTCAACACTTGATTTTTTTTTGGTTTACTCTAGTGCATTGAAGTGTGTCATATGTATGAGCCGTAAATTCAAGATATTGGGTGTTCAAATCCATCATGAAAAATAAAAGTCCATTATGAAAAACAAATTATCCTTAAATATTGCATTTAAGATAAATGCAATCAATATTGTCATGATGGCCAAACTGCCCTCAGTGTAATGGCTGGTAAAATTGAGAGGCCAAGTGCAGCGGCAATAGAGAGAACGAGCAGCTAGGACACAATACAAACACAGAGAATTATACAGACCGCCAGAAAGTACTCGCGCTTCCAAAGGACATATAATAGTCCGAAAAATGGAAGCAACGCGAGAGAGAAAAAAGTAGAAAAGGGAAAATTCCTAAAGAGGAAGCAACTCCAATAGTAACTGGAAGATATAGTCACACAAATCCTGACTAGAGATATCTTCGGCTATAGTGCTTAGCTACAAACAGACACTCTAGTAAAGGAGGCGTGGCGGACTCCCGGCTTACATAGAGTTCGGGGAAGCGCCGCCCCAGTTCAATCAGCCGGCTGATTAAAGAATCCGATTGAAAAGGAATTCGATCTCGTCAGGGACGAGAGCCACAAAGAAAAGTCCAAAACACACGCACGCCTCACAAACCATGACACTCAGTTAAGATTTTTACTTTCTATTTCATATCTTTAAATGGAAATATTTACCTGAACTCTAAAATAATGTATTTAAAATGAGTGTGCCTCATGCTATTGTGATAAAATTAAATGTACAATGAGTTTGTGAGATGGAAAATTTCTACATTGCTATTTTGCTACTACTATACCTCATGTGAAGAAATTCAAATTTTGTGAAAATGTTGGCTCATACAATCCATATAATATACTATTCAAAAAAAGTAGGGGATATTGGATTTACAAGTACCATGAAATGCAGATCATGAGGTCAGGAAGGAAACAAATGACATAAAAACATTAAGGAAACATTTGTCAATTTATTCGAAACCCTGTGTACAGTCAGTAAAGGACAGATTCTCCAGAATAAGGGTCGACACAAACACAGGGTCACACAGCAAATTTACCACCATTGTGAAACAGAGTCAGTAGCGGGTAAAACCCCTCGGTTGGCTAGACAAGCTCGAATTGGCGTGGCATACTCCTAACAAGACGTCCCAGGTCATTTTGGGGAACGTTATTCCATTCCTGTTGCAATGCTGCAGCAAGTTCTTGGACATTGGCAGGAGGTTGTTGACGTTGGCGTAGCCGCTGTCCAAGCATGTCCCAGACATGCTCGATGGGGGAAAGGTCCGGACTGAGTGCTGGCCATGGTAATGTGGTGATATTCTGCTGCTGGAGGTAATCTGTAACAATCCTGGCCCTATGACATCTGGCATTGTCATCTTGGAAAATGAAACGGCGGCCATAACGACGTGCAAACGGCACAACATGGGGTGCCAAGATGTTGTCCCAGCAGTACTGCCCTGTGACACGTCCAGCAACAACATGCAAGTCTGTTCTGCCGGCAGCAGTGATGCCTCCCCACACCATTACAGATCCACCCCCATACGGATCATGTCTAATGACGTTAACGTCATGGAAACGTTCGTTACGTCGGCGCCAAACCCTCCTGCGTCTGTCAAGGAAGTCCACAGTGAACCTCGACTCATCTGAGAACATTACGTTGTTCCATCGGCGATTATCCCAGCGTTGATGATGACGACACCATTGGAGTCTGGCCCTAATGTGACGATCCCTCAAACAGGGAATGACACGAGGACGTCGGGCATGTAAGTGAAATCTGTGCAGACGATTCCTGATGTTCTGGCCACTCACTACCAAGCCAGTATCCCTTTGAAGTTGAGACCTTATCTGATTTGCTGTTACCATACGATTTCTCAAGACAATAGTGCGGATGAATCTGTCCTGAGCCTGAGTTGTTGCCCTTGGTCGACGGATCGTGGTCTATCCTGAACAGACCCTGTAGCACGATGTCTGGACCATAATCTGCTGATGACAGACTGGGAAACATTCATTGCCCTTGCCACAACGACCTGTCTTGTGCGAACCTGTAGCATGCCAAGGGCACGTAACCTCTCCTCCTGTGTTAGATGGCGCATGGTCTCTGTTTAATTAACGACTTCAACCACTGATAATCTGATGCTTTCTCTTCAAAATCTTCCTTTACAGTGGCTCTAACCTTCCAATTCAGAGTCATGCAAATTTGTGGCACAACCCCCTTGATCATCAATAGCATCCCGTGCAGATCGTGAGAGTGTCATTGATGTGTTTGGGTGATGAATTTCTTTGGAAATGCTTCCTCAGTAAGGAACTATACAACATGGTTTCGTATCCCTTTGTATATGTGAAAATTTTGATCTCAAAATAAAATATCCCCTACTTTTTTTGAATAGTATATAGTTAAACACATTTTCACACACTGTAATTAAAGGGATGGGTCACTAACTGATGTTTCTATTCATGCTTCCAAAGGTTGTCTGTACAGTACCATAACATTTCTTTTTTTACGCTGAATATTACTCTTGTTTGGGAACAACACATGCAGCCAGAGGCAGAGTAAAATGTATATTTTCATGTATAATAGGAAATAAGTGCCATCAAAAGAAAGGATTCTCTTATAGTGCTGCTGGATACAGAATGCCACAGTAAAACCTGCTTTAGTGGTTTTTGAACTGTGTATTACTTCATTATAAGAAATGAGAGAGTATGCCTCCATCAGCCATCATAACATCAACGACTCATTACAACCTTCTTAAAATGTCTAAATAACCTTCTCCACACACAAATTCTCCCGGTGCCATTCAAACTTTAATGAATAAATTATAAATAAAGAAATCCTGAAAATGAACTATTCCTTTAAAAAGGTTAGTAGCATTAACACAGTTGATCAGGTTTACAGTCCATACTTGAGGGATTGAATGACTGGATGCAGGCATAAATGTCATGACCCTTTAATTTTCTTAAAAACAACATATTTCTGTGATTGAAATTATGAATTAAATACTAAAGATTTGTAAGAATTAGGCATCAAGATGGGCTACTGTCATTCACATTGTTTGAAAGCTTTCAAGATTTCATGTGATAGAGAGTGGAGTCACACAGCATAAATTAATAAAACAGAATAATGCAGTAATAAATGGTAAATGAAGGCTCTTGTGAATTTATGGACTGATCTTTCTTTTGGTTCCACTGCCAAATTTATCAAACAGCTGTATGCAGAAGAATGCCAATTCTTTTTGCGAAAAATCCCCTCAGAAATGTGCTTGCTTATCAAAGTTAATAGAAGAACATGGTATTTTTTTCTAATTTATTAATACAGTGATCCAGCATGCAATCAAAAGCTTTTAAGAAATTTCTCTATATTGTACAAATATCATTATCACACAAGACAGTCATTTGAGCTCCATTGATGGCTTCTATTGATAACTGAGTACAGCCTTCTTAAATGTTGTGTCCATCAGAGACGGATAGCGGCTAGGCACAGACTGGAGCTATTGCTATCGAATACAGCCCTTCAACACAATTTCATGAATGACAAACAAGGACATCTTGAGTAATTTTGAAAAATCTGACTCCTGAAAATGGAAGAAACAATTTCAGTAATAGCGATGCTGTAAAAACAAAAGTGGCTTTACAGAGATTAATTCAAGAGTACAAATTTTGACAATATTTTCTTAAGGATTATTTTATCCATAAAATCCTAATTGACATTATTGCTAAACATGGTCTGTGTGACACAGAGCCTCTTAAAAAATGGCGATGAAGCATATCAGTACAAAATACAGTCAATTCATGCAACAAAACCTTTGCTGCTCCCATTGATACTCGTGACACATACAGCCTTAAGTTCATTTTCGATTGAGTATTAGGAAAGTCTGCTCCTGTCAAGATTTTACCTTGATAACATGATCAAAGTTAGTTTGATTGTCATTTGCCAACTTAGCGTACTTAACTGACATGCTATGCTGCAGACTACTGGTGAAACAATGGACAAAGTTGGTATGAACCTGCATTTAAACTTAAAGTGCAATGATACCAAAATATAGCCCCTATATATTAAAATTTCATTTTAATACTTAAAAATTTCTATTTCTTCATATTACAGTGTGATAATATTCTATTTTATCACTAGCTATACCAAATGAAAGTTTTTCTGTACCTAGAAAAATATAGACTGTAATAATAATCATAATCCTATTAACGGCCAAAAAAGAAGTACAGGTTGTATACTTTCTTATGAAAAGTATGTAAATTTACTGTGTTCAGTGTAATTTAAAACCCATAAGTTTTTATGAAGAATTACGCTGGCTTTCAAAATGCTGAACTTTTTTTTTTTTTTTTTTTTTTTACATATGAATACAGACCGTAGCTTGTACAGTATCCCTTCAGGAACAAATAAGCGCTCATACTCATTATTATTTGCTGTTTTCACTGAACAGTAAGTGTTTTAGCCAATCAGCCTTTACTTGAATTTATCCAACAAATCAACTTCTATTCCATTGTCAGAGATATCCACTGGTCTGGAGCTTTTAAAAGACAGATGCATTTGGTAGCCAGGAGATTAATTTTTATGAATTAACTAAAGAATTTTTTTTCATGGTTTCTGACAATGGGGGGTTCTCTCAAACAAGAAAAAGAGGTTTAGAAGTGACTCTATTATGCATTTTTGGGCGCACACTTGTGCTGGGAATTGAAAAATATATTGTGGCAAAGATTCTGCTACAGAAAGGGAAAAAGACCAGGAAGAGGAAAGTTACAAAACCATTGTGAAACCGAATGCCACAGTAATGAGGAAGATGGGAAATTTAAAGTCTCCAAAGCTTTATGCTGAAAAACGCATGGGCATTAACTCGAAAATACCCGTAAAATTTTCATTTCTGGCTACAATGATCATATTTGAACCCACTGTTGTTCAGGCTTCTGGTAGTGGCTTTATTGTTTTTATAGGCTGACGAGGCATAGTCACAGCACCACGGGGCTAAAAGAATGTTTTCCCACCAGACAGACACTCACGTTTTCCCGTGTTGTTACTCAATTTGAATAAAATTCGTAGTAATTCTGACTATTGGAGAGCAATCTAATGAGTGTCACCTTTCAGAAGAGGTTGCAATTATGCCTGTAATCAAAGGGGTATGCTCTTAAGTTTGAGAAACTTGTAAGAAAAAAAAGTGCACATGAAGAGGTTAATGCATACAGTCAGGTGTATTCTGCAATTTCAAAAACTGTATTTCCTTTCTCTAATAAATGATTATTGCATCCGCGATATAACAGCTGTCTGCCTGTGCAGGTCATTCATGCATATAATTGTGAAACACACCTTGACCTCAGCAGGGTCAAATGGTTGCCTATGTGATTTACACACTTTCCCTTTGTGTATTCTGGGAAAGCAAATACCTACATAAAAATTATTTATTCCTATGAAACCCTGTCGTCTTGGATGCATAACCAAGTGTGTCAAGACTGAGTCAAAGTTTTTTAAGCTATGCTATATTCAGTAAACAAAAAAACAAACAATTAAAAAAAAAAGTGGTTACAGAAATGTCTCCTGGGCTCTGTCAGTTGGAGGAAAGGGTTCACACAAGTCCATGTCCCTGGATCCGGGAATTAGAACTTTATAAATGTCACTAGCAGCCCTGGTCACACTGTCATAAGATGGCGGAGATGAGCTGGAAGACAGTGTCTCCATAATCTCCACCTCCGGTAAGTAGTTCTCCTTCATCATGGCGGCAATAAGTCCCTCCTTCTCGGGGGGCTCATCCATCTCAATTTGTCCATCTGCATTGATCTGTCGGTAGATAAAAGAGGCTTGTTTTACCTGCCGCCGCACCAGATGCCTCCGGAACGCCCTCTGGATGACAGTGGCTGACACCTCCTCCTGCTTGCGTCTGAGTGTGGTAGTGATGGGCTCATAGGAGATCTTGGATGGGTTGGCCATCATGAACTTCTCCTCCATCTGCTGCTTTAGAGTATCCATCTCTCCCGACTCACCCAGGACCCTTTTAGTGAATGCAAACAAAATGTCGAGACAGTGGATTTTGTCCCCGCTGACCATGGGCAGGTCCATTGAGATGAGCTTGATCTTATTGGGCTTCGCGATGCGCAGAGGTTCCAACAAGGTGTCTGCAAAGTCAGACAGCTTGGAGTACTCAATGAACTGGGTGGCCTCAGGGTCGAACTTCTCCCACACCTCGTAGAACATCTCAAAGTCATCCTCGCTCAGTGGCTCCGTGCTCTCCTCAGTGGCCACGCTGAAGTTCTCCAGGATGATGGCTATGTACATATTCACCACAATGAGGAATGATATGATGATATAGGTAACAAAAAATGCGATACCCACGGAGGGGTTCCCACAGTTTCCCCTGGCTGTGGTGCCTGTGTGGGGGATGTTGGGGTCACACTCCTCTGGAGAATTGTTCAAAATGGGGCTCAATAGGCTGTCCCAACCAGCTGATGTGGTGATCTGGAAAAGGCAGATCATACTGTTTGCAAAAGTTTCAAAGTTAAACATGTCATCAATTCCGGCCTGTTTCTTCACATAGGCGAAGTTGGCCATGCCGAAGATGGCATAAATGAACATCACAAGGAAAAGCAGGAGGCCTATGTTGAACAAGGCTGGGAGAGACATCATTAAGGCAAAAAGTAAAGTTCTGATTCCTTTGGCGCCACGTATGAGTCGAAGGACTCTACCTATTCTGGCAAGTCTTATGACTCGAAATAGAGTTGGTGACACAAAGTATTTCTCTATGATGTCCGCAAGAACAATCCCTGGAAAGAGAAAAATGGAAATGTCAATAACTATTAAGCTTTGGAATCATGGACATCTTTCATCGAGCTGTGATTTTCACAACTGGCAAAATACATGCGTTGAAATTTCTATCATTAGCGTTACCATCTATCCCTATGATAAAACAATCATGTAAACAGTATTTTAGTACTTCCAGAAGGATTCCGGAATATAATCATATTTTCTTCCAGAAAGAAGATATCAATTTAGACTAAAGTCTTGACATTTCTATGACTTACCAACTATAGAAAGGATTACCACCACAAAATCAAAGATGTTCCAACTAACGGTGAAGAAATAACAACGAAGGGCAGTGATCTTGATGATGCATTCTGCGGTAAAGATGACAATGAAGGCCAGATTGATATTGTTGAGAATGGTCTCCATGTTCTTGGGCTGCTCATCTGTCTCAACCATCATGGTGATCATGTTCAGGATAATGAGCATCATTATGATGATGTCAAAAGCTTGTTTCGACACCAAGTCAAAGAAAAATCCTTGCAGGGGGTTCTAAACATTTGAAAAAAAAACAAAACACAACTGTTAGTAGATACACTTTGAGCATACTTTGCAGTTACAAGTTTTACATCATTCATAAAATATAGCCAGGGTACAGAATACCACAAAAAAGCAATTGTCCTAATTTCCTCTACTATTGCATGTTTGTCACTCCTCACAGTTTCACATCTTCAAACAAAACTTGAGTAAACACAAAGTCTTATTATATAATGATTGAAGGAAAAAGTCATATAAACTGGCCTTAAGTGAAAAACAAATTGCCCCCATAGTAGCTCGACCACAAATAAAATGAACCTTTCCAGGAACGTCAAAGTTAACCTTCAACAAGGTGTCAACGAGCCTCACACTATGAGGTGATCTTATGAAAGATGAGATGTCCAGTCTGCCAAAATTATTCCAAGAATTGACGACTCATCTGGAAAGTCACAGAAGAACCCAGATGAACATGGAAAGAACTACAAGCCTTGTTTGCCTCAGATAAGGTCAGTGTTCATGATCCCATTGTTAGATTAACTAGGCAAAAATGGCATTTATCGGAGTGCCACAAGGCAAAAACTAACAGCAAACTAACATGACAATAAAGGATTGTCTAAAATTGTCAAAAAAATGCCATGATGACCCCCTAACCTTTTGGGATAATGTTCCAACTGGAAAGTGGCTGATGCACTCGAAAGTGGAACTCATTGGAAGACACTGATCCTGTTACCTGCTGACACAGCTTTCCACAATAAGAACATCCCATCTAAAGTAAAAAAAAATGGTGGGGACACTGTGATGGTCTGGGGATGGTTTGCTGCTCCAGGGCCAGAATGACTTGCAATAATTGACAGAAATCTGCTCTCCTGAATGAGAATGTCTGGCCCTCAGTTTGTGATCTGAAGCTCCAACGCATTTAGGTTATGCAGGAAGACAGCGAGAGCTGAGGCAAAAGAATGAAGTCCACAGTAAAAGAAGCCAAATGACAAGGGGACTCAGGACTCAAGTGCAGACTGTAATAAAGATTCACACAGTTTATTACAGCAAGAATTGGGGTCAGACAGTCGAGGTCAATAACCTGAGGATGAATTGCGGTACAGATTCACTGGGCAAATTCAAAGTTGCAACGCAGGCAGAAATTCAGGAAGCCACCAGGTAGAATACAGCACAGGAACAGAGGCTATATTGTAACCCAGTGATCAAACCAAGTCATAGCCAAAGGTAAGCAGAAATAATCCAAATTCATCAACTGTAAACCATGGAAAATCAAAAGACAGGAATCAGGGCTCAGAAAAAGGCTCATGAGAAGCAACACAGATGGAAAGGAAAGCAGCAGAGAGCAGAAAGTGACGTGTCCATAATTGTGAGGAATGAGGGAAAAGTGGGGAGGGCAAGAGCAAAGGTAAACAGAGACAGACCTGCCAACATAACCAATTTTTTTTTTGAGTAGCAACATTAAGCCCATGCCGGCACAGCCAGCAGAAATTAAAGGGATATTTCACCCATAAATGAAAATTCACTCATCATCTACTCACCCCAAGGCTAATTGAACGGTCAATGAATTTCTTTCATCCTCGAAACACTTTTGGAGCTTCAAAGAAAGACAGCATTGAAGACAAATCCAAATCAACTGAAGTCAATGGTGGCCACCCTTTCAAGCTTAAAGGGACTATGTCAGCTGGGGCACATGCGTAGTAGAGTCCAGTCGATAAGCACTTTCATACATGCAGTGCGATATCAAGGGAGCAGAAATACGAACCCCAAGCTTATTAGAACGTGTGTAAAGCATACCTTCGTCACTGTTTTAAATACAGAAGATGGCCTGCAAACGCGGAGTTGCTAGAGTAACGGCATTGATCTTTGCCGAAACCCACAGAAAATAAATGAAACTATCCATCCATATTTCTTTAGGCGAAAACACGTTGAAAGCGTGAGGTAAGGTAAACCGGTGAATTCGTGGTGGAGTTTCAATCAGTTTGCATCGTATGCATCCTTGAGAAGTTTGGGGAATTTTTTATCAAGCAACTGTCTTTAATGTTCGCTTCCAGTTTGACGGCTGCCATAGGATGACATAATCAAAGCAGGCTGATTTAAAAGCAATAATAACGCTACAAAAACCCAAACTATGACAAACTGATGATACGAATAGGCTCGACGATCAATAAAGATAGTTTTTTGGTAAAAATTTCAATAAACTTCTCAAGGATTAATGCGATTTTAACAGATTGAAACGCTTACACCTTACATCTCCTATGAACTTGAAATAGTTGTACCAACGTTTTCAAGATGCTCCGCTTCGTAGCGCGCATGCGCCCTGGCTGACATAGTCCCTTTAATATACAACATTAAAAAACACAAAATGCCTCCATACTGCTTATGTGGCGTAATCCAAGTGTCCATAAGCCCAGACATTCAAATTTGACTCGAAAAGATGTCTTTTTCACCGTATTTTTAGCCTAAATGTTCTATGTGGCCACTTAGCTTTGAGCCGTCACGGGGAAAGTCTAAGATTTGAGATCCATTATCATGGAGGACTCAATAAAGATAAAGAAAAGGAAGAAAGGAAAATTTGCAGTAGCCTCGAACTTGTGTTTACATGCAAGCCGGTGTTACGGATCTACTGGTTTCCCAGTTAACCGGTGAACTTTATTTGTCAATGACAAGGGTTTCTCGCAACAATGGCAGATGTTCGAGCCACAAGTAGGGAACGTACGAGACCGGGCAAATGCCTAACTGATTACAATTCTGTATCACTTGTAATTAAACAGGGCTATCCCTGGGGCGCTATCAAGTCATGGACTAAGATGGCGGCTTAGTGGAGAAGCTCCGGGTGGCCACGCACTAAATAAATTGAAAACCCCAAGCTAACAAAACCAACTGAATTTTAACTATGCCAAATACAGCAAAGGTCGAACACCACAATATTTTCAACGAACTAGTGCCTCCCAAACACCGAAAAAGTTGGCACCAGCAGATTGAGGTAAAGAAGCAAACGTTGGCGTTGACACTGTTCATCCTGTCATGGCGGCACCAAAAATCACAAAGCCAACAGAGCACGGCGAAGAGACTAGTGTTACCGCTGCTAATGTCAACACAGTGGGCGATTCACTGTAAATCTTAGCTGAAATAAAAACAATTTGTTCCAAGGTTGGAGATCTCCAAACAAAACTGGGAAGCTTAAAAAACTGCATGAAAAATATGATCACCTCTGTGTCCGCCCTGGATAAAAACATATCACAGGTGAAGCTCAAAGTTACAGACAACAGCAAGCATCTGGATGAAGCTGAAACCGGAATCACAACTGCAGAGGGGGACTTAGAAAAAGCCCAGACTGACCTGATCAGAGCAAAGAAAAAATTTCTGATTTGGAAAACTAGATTGATGATATTGAAAATCGTACCTGAAGAAAGAACTTGCGACTGTTTGGGATCAATGAAGGTGCCGAAGGTACACAGCCAATGTTGGATTTCATACAAGAGAAATTACCGACATGGCTCGGATTGGACGCCAACACCAACAGAACCTTAGTACTGGAGAGGGCTCACCGAAGTCTGGGATCACCAAAACCGAACCAGCATAGAGCAATCATCATCTGTTTTCACACATTCAAGGACCAGGAGTTTGTTTTTCAATCCACTAAACGGACCACCATAATGCATGAAGGAAACCAGCTTTTTTTTTGCTCCTGACTTGTCAATGGAGACCTTGTGCCGGCACCGTGAGTTTGAAGTGATCCGGAGCACATTTGCTGCCAAGGGTGCATACCGTGGATTCCTGATTAACCCATGCAAGATGAGGGTCCTCTACAATTTGAACTGTTAATGTTAAAAATTAAGCTGTCAACAAATTTCACCCTTTCAGTTGCTGCCTGCGACAGACCCCCCCCTGCCCCAGCACGTACACTAACAGCCCTTCGTGAACTTCTGACCCCTCACATCTCTTCTGAGTTCATTCTTCTGGGTGATCTCTGGGACATGATTAATCCCCCAGATTTAGTCATACAGCAGTTTAACGCTTTAAATCTATTTCAAATTATATCAGAGCCTACTAGATACAATGCACATGTCAATCACTAGATACAATCACTCACATGTATCACACTGATTGACATTACCCTTACTAACACTCCATCAAACTACCAAACTGGGGTTTTCAGCCAAGACGTGAGTGATCACTGTGCCATTGCATGCGTTCGCTCTGGTCTCTCTATTAAGCACCCCCCAGGGATTGTGGTCAAACACTCTTTAAAGAATTTTGATAATCAGGCCTTCATACGTGATGTCGCGGCTGTGAACTGGGATAGAATCAACCTTATCCCCTCAGTGGACGATGACTGGTTATATTTCAAGAGTACCTTTAGTTCCATTATTGATTTACATGCTCCACTGAAAAGATTCCAGACTAAAATCATTACAGCCCCCGGTTTACCCACGACCTGGCTGCCCTGATCCATCTGAAAAACGCCTAATGGCGAAGAGCAAGGTCTTCTCAGTCCCCTGCTGATGGCTGGCTTTCAGACAATGCAGGAACAAAACAACACAGGCAATTAGGAAAGCCAAAATTAGTTATTTCAACGAGAAATTTTCAGCTTGTGGGTCCGAAGTTTTGGAAAACCGTAAAGCTTATGGAAAACAAACTAGCTTCTTCTCACCTACCCACCTCCATGAAATTTGGTGATATTGTTGTCACTGATAAACCATGCATGGCCACGCTATTTAATCATCATTTTGTGAAATCTTCTAATTCCCCAGACGCTGCTGCCAGAAATTTTACATCATTTCATATGTCACCTTCCCCACCCGGATTTAACAGCTTCTCTTTTCTACCCGTCATGGTCTCAAAAGTCCTGGACGAGCTCACCAAGCTAGATTTAAATAAGGCAGCTGGATCTGATAGGCTTAATCCGGTGTTTTTAAAAGCAGCCACTCACATTATTGCTGCCCCGATCACTAGCTTGTTTAATCTGTCACTCCAATTATCTGTATTCCTGCTTGACTGGAAATCTGCCTTAATTCTGTGCCTTTTCAAAGGTGGCTCTAGCTCTGATTCAAACTGTTACCGATCTATCTCCATCCTGCCCTGTCTAGCTAAGGTTATGGAGAAACTGGTTCATAGGCAGTTGTCCCACTTCACTGACTCCAACCACATCCTGTCTGACCTGCAGTCTGAGTTTAGGAAAGGCCATGGATGCATCACCGCTACCCTGAAGGTCCTAGATGACATCATTGGTGCATTAGTGCTCGTCTACGTTGCTGTCTTTGTGGATCTAGATAAGGCCTTTAACTCGGTCAACCACAACCTCCTCCTGCAAAGACTTGCTAGCACTGGCCTGTCTAGTAGTTGCTGCAGCTGTTTTGCCAGCTATCTTAGCGATCGGGTCCAGCGGGTGAAGACTGAAAACATTGTGTCGGAACAACTTCCCATCTCCAAAGGTGTGCCTCAAGGCTCCATCTTAAGCCCAAACTTGTTCGTCATTTACATAAATGATGTAACCAAGGCTGCTGGTGACTCTGGTATACATCTTTCAGGTGACAACACCATCATTTACTGAGCTGGTCCTTTGGTTCATTATGCTGCATCTACTCCTCAGTAAAGTCTCACCTCCGTCCAACAGTCTTTCCACAGCCTCCACCTGTCTCTCAATTCCAAGAAGGCCAAATGTATGTTATTTGATCGAAAAAATCTCAACACCACCAGCACCCCTAAGATTTTCAGCGCAGATGTCTCAGAATTGGAGTTCGTTAGTGCCTTTAAATACCTTAGCCTTTGGTGGGATTCATCTTTGTCATTTAACACACATCAATAACCTCTGTGCAAAAGGCCCACTAGACTTGGCTTTCTGTATTGTAATTAGGCCTAGTTTAGACACTTGCCAAACATGCAGTCGTGAAAATGACTATCCTTCCTATGTTTGATTATGGGGACATAATCTATAAGATGGCATTTAAAGGCTGTAAGTAAGCTGTACTCTTTGTTTCATTCAGCAATTCCCTTTGCCACCAGCGCACCTTTCACCACCCATCACTGTGTTCTCAATAAACTAGTGGCTTGGCCCTCCCTTCACACCAGGTGTCTGCTACACTGGCTGCAACTGCTCTATAAAACCATCCTTGGAATGATGCTGCACTACTTTTCAAATCTCTTGCACATTACTGGCAGTACTTACCACTTAAGACCCACTTATGTATTTCATTATGTTATCCATTCCTAAGGTTTGAAAGATAAGAGGAATCTTTATAAGATGTACATAAACAA
Organism: Gymnothorax javanicus; assembly: GCA_029692085.1. Lineage (NCBI taxonomy): Eukaryota > Metazoa > Chordata > Actinopteri > Anguilliformes > Muraenidae > Gymnothorax > Gymnothorax javanicus. Next base: position 54,497,422 of record CM056196.1, read on the forward strand.
TAACAATGAGAATACTAAGGCTGAATACTGTAAAATGCGGGCTGTGGTCAAAAAGGAGCTGAGGAATGCTAGAAGATTGTATGAAAGGCAAATTGCAGAAGGGGCAAAAACTAATCCTAAGCGCTTCTTTCAGTACTGTAGCAGAAAAAGGAAAGTCAAAGAGGAGGTTAAGTGCATAAAGAATAAATATGGATCGCTGCTATATGATAACAAGGGTATTGGGGATAGCTTAAACATTTACTTTGTTGAGAATTTTACCTCGGAGCGGGTTTTTATTTGGCCAGGGGGCATGTCCAATGCTCAAGATTATTTAGCGGAAATTGAGGTTAGGGATAATGAAGTATTAGACAAGTTGCATAAACTAAAGGCAGATAAGGCGGCGGGTCCTGATGGCTTATATCCTGAGTGCTCAGGGAAGTTGGTGAGATAATCTAGAAAACGCTCTCAGCTATCTTCAGACAGTCTTTAGAAACTGTAAAAATACTAAAAATTGGAAGCAGGGCAATATAATACCAATATATAAGAAAGGGGACCGTACTGAGCCAGGAAATTACAGCCCGGTCAGTTTTACTTGCATTGCATGCAAAATACTGGCATCTATCATAAAAGATGAGCTGAACTTATTTCTTGAACGTAATAATATCTTGAGGGATAGCCAACATGGTTTCCGTAAGGGAAGGTCATGCCTGACAAACCTTCTGGAATTTTTTGAAGAGGCCACCAAGACTTATGACCACAGCAGGGCTTATGACATCATATACTTGGATTTTCAGAAAGCATTTGATAAAGTACCGCAAAAGAGACTAATTTATAAAATGAGCTCCATTGGAGTTACAGGAGGTATTCTGGAGTGGATTCAAAACTGGTTACAGGACAGAACACAAAGAGTGGTGGTCAGTGGTATCTCATCTGAGCTAGGTATGGTGGGGAGTGGCGTCCCCCAGGGATCGGTGTTGGGACCCTTGCTGTGCCTCATCTAAATTAATGACCTTGATAGGAATATTGAGAGCAAATTGGTTCAATTTGCAGATGATACAAAATTGGGAGGTTTGGCAAATAGTTTAGAGTCCACTAAAGTGATTCAGGATGATTTGGATTGAATCCAGAATTGGGCAGAAATGTGGCAAATGAAATTTAATGTAGTGAAATGTAAAGTTGTACATGTAGGTAATAAAAACATTAGACAGGATTACTTCTTGGGAGGTTTAAAACTGGAATGTGCTCCACATGAAAAAGATCTGGAAGTGATTGTTGACCAAACCCTCACAGGTTCTAGCCATTGTGCCGTAGCAGTTAAAATAGCCAATCGGATGCTGGGATACATTGCCAAAAGTATTGAGTACAAATCCAAGGAGGTCATACTTCTCTTGTACAACACATTCATCAGACCACATCTGGAGTATTGTGTACAGTTCTGGGGTCCATACTTTAAAAAAGATATGGAGGCTCTAGAAAAAGTTCAGAGAAGAGCCACTAAGCTAATTTCAGGTATAAAAGATGACAGCTATGAGAAGAGGCTGAAGATCCATAAAGGCCCAATATGTAATTCTCTGCCACTAGAGGGCGCTTAACCAAACAATAACAAGAGGCCGAGTTTGATGACGCAGTGGGATCGCTTGGAATCATGGGAGTTGTTGTCTTCATCAATTTACACGCACCGCTGACAGCTAAATTCTCCGACGTAACTCAGACAGGAGCGGCGAAACCACGTACATGGACGAGGTAAGGTTACATTTCTTTACTTTTAGATAACTTCATCTTATTCCTGCCGCTATTGCTAGAGCTTCCTTAGCAACGATGTGCCCAACAGACCAGCTGGCCAGCGGTTATCTGTCGAGACACGCTGATAGACCAAACTGAATCGAGTATTCAAGGGAGCCGTGTTCTAACTGCAAGTAACATAGCTAACGTAGCACTGACTTCTCATAACGCACAAATGATGTGCCGTACACACCAGCTTTCTGTTTGTCATGCGGCATCACAAGAAAAATGTTTTGGAGTAACGTTACGTTTATGTTACCATCTTGGCTTGAAACTCTTTGGCAACGGCAAAGCACGCGTGCGTGGAGGGTGATTTTCTTAGTCTCGTGCACTCTTTGTGTTGGGAGTGACGTCAAATATGCGACAAAAAGAAACGGCCCGTGTCCCTACATTAATAATACAGATATCTCTGTCTTTGATAATGATTGAATACATCACGGATAATGTAAGTACACAATACCAAAACATATATAACATATCTATATATTTTCTAGATCTTTGAAATGGGAAATTTTACATATTGGACCTTTAATCTTTTTCGTCTCAGGAAAAGGAGACTTAGGGGTGATCTGATTGAGGTCTTTAAATATGTTAAAGGGATTAACAAAGTGAATTACGTTGGATTCCTTCCGCCAAGTTTTGTTAGTAGAACTCAGGCTCACAAATGGAAGTTGACCAAGGGTAAATTTAGCACTGATATTAGGAAATATTTTTTCACCCAAAGAGTAATTTCGATGAAGAATAGCTTGCCTGACCATATTGTTGAGGCAGAAACCTTGGGAATTTTCAAGTGCAGGCTTGACTGAAAGCTAGATACCATTGAGTCTTTGAGTATCTGAAGTGATATATTCACAATAGAAAAAAAAAAAAAAACTGGCGAGCCTAGTTGGGCTGAATGGCCTGTTCTCGCCACTCATGTTATGTTATGTTATGTTACGTTATGTTATGTCTGTACTGCCCTTGGCCGTAATTCATTTCGTTTCGCTGCCGCACATGATTGGAATAAATTGCAAGACTGCATAAAATAAATAAATAAAACTGCATAAATAATATCCTGTAACTCGCTTTTTATGTGCTTTTGCCTTTTTGCCTGTTCCATCCCCTATGCTATTTATAGCCGTCTTTGATTTGTGTTTTGTTGTGTGTTGACTTTATTTTATGTGCTCTGTTTATGTGATTATGTGCTCTTGGCCTCTTGGCTCGGTCATCATTGTAAATGAGAACTGGTTCTCAATGATTCGCCTAGTTAAATAAAGATCAAATAAAAAAAATTTTAAAAAAAACAAGGGGACAATACACCTGCTTTCAATGCCAGCAAAGGCCAAAGAATTCTATCAAGAAAATATAGAGAAGAGGACTCTAGACCATCCGGAGCTCGACTGTGGAGGGTGAGCCAGATACACACGAGGACCCTGACGAAACAGACTCAGAGCAATGTTAGCGGTGAGAGCCAACATCCATGGATGAGAATTGTTTACTTTCTTATCCTGGAATCAGTGGATGAGTTAACCAACGGACTGCCTAACCGCAAGGTACAAACCTATTGTATGCTAATAGCGTTCCAAGTCTAGCTTTATTGATTCAGATTCAAATTCAGATTCAGATGACTTTATTGTCGTTATTACAGAATAACAACGAGATTTACGTTTGGAGAGAAAGTGCTCCGGGCCGCTGCAACGTGCGTCGCGCCGCCAACTCCACTTTCTTCTTTGAAAATTAAGGTTGCAGTTAACACAGAAAAACATTTATAATATATATTGATGACATCAGACATAATACAAATCAAGTTTATAACACGACACGCTGGAAACGGGAAGGAATTTTTTCATGGGAATGGGGGGGATGGGAGGTGGGGGAAGAAGGGGTTAATGAAAAATGAAAAATGCGGAGGCAGCCTGTGGCGGGGGGGGAGGGGGGTTGGAATGCAGAGTCCAGAAGTTCTTATCAGGGGCAGAATGTTCTGTCCTTGAGGGATAAGGATGTTGTTGAAGAGGACCGGTCCGTGTGAGGCTGAGGCAGACAGAGGGGAGACGCGGAGTGGGGGGGGTGCCGAATTCTATTCAATTTCGGGTGGAACAAGCAATTTCGATTGATCCGCTATCCATTTTGTAAATTTTGTACTTCGCGCTTCAGGGCCACAAGTTCTCCCATCATCTCATCCTGTCTCTTGCCCAAATTCACAGTCAAACGCACAAACTCCCCACACTGACTCAAAACAGCGTCCATCTTTCTGTGCATTTCCGCTGATGATCCCAGAGTCTTTCTGAGCAGCTCTCCACTCTCTGATGCCCGCCGATGTAAATCCATCGCCCGTTCACTTGTTACTCCACAGAGGCGCTCCATAATAATTTTCGTGCTAGGCAGCGCGTTGGGCATTTTCCTCGCTCCCAGCTCGCACACTTTGCGGTAGATCAGAGCAACTCCCATGCCAATTAGGAGAAATCCCGTCACCATAAATCCAAATAGGTAAACATCCTCCACGTCTTCAAGGGATAGTGCCGCCAGACAAAGAACTTGCCATCTCGACCACGCCGATGTGGGACATCAGGGACACTATTGATCTTAATGAACCTTATAATAAGCATTGATGGGAGTACAATTCAGTGATAATACTGCCGTTTTTTGAAATGGCTTGAATCATAAATTTACAGTGTCAAAGGTGCGTGGCTGACGGACGCCACTGGTTTCCCTTTGGGTTACTGCAGGTATGTTTAGTTCAGTTGTTCCCTCATAGTGTGGAACAGCGTAAGCCCTATAGTTCACAGTCAAGTAAGGGGTGCATTGGGGGGGGGGTGAATGCCAAGTGTTTAAAGCAATTCTTACCTTTCTGGCATGTCGCACAACACTTAGTAAAAATTTGAACATGAACAACTCCGCCTCCCTCCAAAGTCCCACCCTCTTCCCCCCGATTCACAGACTTCTCCTATGAAAAAAAATTTAGCTAATATATGGTAGTTTGTCAGACTACAAAGGTGACTAGTTACCAGGACATTTTAGAATTGAATATTATGTGATTACTGTTGGTTAGTTTTCATTTACCAGTGCCTCTGAATCTGACTCCATTGATCCGTTTCACTCGCGCTGCTCACTTCTTTGCGCTGCACGCTATATTTTTTTTTATAGGAGAGTGAAACGGGTCAAAGGAGTCAGATTCAGAGGCACCAGTAAGTGAAAACTAACCAACAGTAATTACATAATATTCAATTCTAAATGTGGTATGAAATAAAATGCCCTCATAATATTTAGTTACCTTTGTAGTCTGACGCACTACCATTAACGTTATTATCGTAATTATAGCATTTCAGCGCCCGTTGGTTTACAGTGAAATGTGTCTTTTTTTTTTCTGCCAGTGAGGTGCGCGACTCGCAAGCGGTGACAGCGGTAGGCAACTGGAAGGGGCACAGCGACGGATGACAGACAGGAAGCTCGGCAAATCATTTTATTTGGACCGAAGAAAATGATTCGTCAGACTTATATCAGAAATATATGAGAATTGAATATTGAAGAGTTTCAACACCTGGTGGATTTCTTTTACATTTAAGTGTTCCATACGCTTATTAGGAGCATTTTAAGATGACAAAAGAAAAGTGTAAAAATGTCAGAAAGGTAAGAATTGATTTAATGTGTTATTTTCCTTTTCTCACTGGAAGTCATGCACGCAGCACAGCAACAATCTCTTTTACACCTTTTCTTAATATGACTGATCCCTACCATATATGGAACAAGTAAATACTCAGCGTATTTTTAATATAAAATTCACAAGCTGGAATGTTAGGGGAATGAGAAAGTTAAACAAATTGAAACAGGTTATTAGCAGGATTAAGCAGCTCAAGTCAAAAATAAACTTTCTCCAAGAGCCCCATTTAACAGCCTCATATAAAATTGGTACTTAATAGATGGCCTGGTCAGGTGATTTATTCATCGTACAACAAATATGCTCGTGGTACCATTTGTCTTATCCATAGAACAGTACCATTTCAAACCATAAAAATAATTCAGGACCCAGGTGGAAGGTATCTTATTGCCCATGGTAACATCTTTTCTCACCCATTGAACTTCGTGTACAGCGGAGAAAATAAGTATTGTACGCGTCAACATTTTTCTCAGTAAATATATCTCTAATGGGGCTGTTGACATGAAATTTTCACCAGATGTAGGTAAGAACCCAAGTAATCCACACATACAAAGAAATCACAACAAATAAGGCCATAAATTACGTGTAATAAAGTGGGATGACACAGGGAATAAGTATTGAACACATGAAAAAACACAGAAAAGGAGGTGCATGGAAAGCCAAGAAACCAGCTGAAATCTGTCAGTACTTAGACAACAATCCTGCCCCCTATCAGTGCAAATTAATGTCAGCTGGTTTAGTCGTCATTGATGGCGTATAAAAGGTTTCTCATTAACGAAGTCTCACACAAGACGCATCACATGATGGGAAAAAGCAAAGAGCTCTCTCAAGACCTTTGCAACCTTATTGTTGCAAAACATGCTGATGTATGGGGTGTGACGATTCATTTTCACAATGATTCGATTCATATCATTTTCCATGGTTTCGATTCAAGAACGATATTTGGCTCATCTAGAATGATACAATACGATTCTATGACTAGAAATTGATACAGTAACTTTTTTGTTTTGCCAAAAACTGAGCCAGTGTGGCTGCAAAATAAATACCTGGATACAGGACAGTGCAGGTGATTCCAAGAGTTTTTCTTTTGTAAGACAATCAGGGATAAATTAATTATGGATATAAACTAGTACACAGGACGATTAATGGCAAATACATTCACCTTTTATTAAAGGGCAACTTCAGAGCCTGCTGAGTAATATGTAACAAAAAAGTGCAATCAACATTTCTTTAGGTTGATAAACACCTCAACCTGCTGCTAATGTTCTCATCTTCAGTATAAAATGGAGAACGAGCGCGCTTCTATACCAGCTCACACCTCGCACTAGCTCACAAACGAGGCTCGCTCCTCCCAGTTTAGGAGCGCACCCCTATTCGAATAAAATGAGCACAATAAATGTACAGGCTTCACGAAGTAACGCACCAACATTCTTACCAGCATATGTGTCGTTCAAAACCTGGATTGCAAAACAAAACTCTGCATAGGTAAGAGTACCACACATTACCTCCAGCAAAATAGAATAAAATCACAACTTTTTCGGCTTACCTTAATGTTTAGACGCCAAGTGAAAGATTCGGGTGTGTAAAAACGTCGAAAGCACATCCAGGCCAAGTGAAAGATTCGGGTGTGTAAAAACGTCGAAAGCACATCCAGGTAAGAGAATTTACGCTTTAATTTCTAGTGCGGCTATACATGCAAATAGCATATAAAGGTGGCAGCCATGACACTGATGACAACATTGGGGAGGCATGCGCAGCGTATGCATAATTTGCGATATTATATACAGCGAGGGTGAACGCTCCGTTTCCGTGCACTAATGTGTTCAGCAGCTAAGCTATTTGTGTCAGTGTGGTGTTGTTGTTGTTCACATCTGGACCTCTGCTTGCGCAATAATTTGCGTACTTGAGCTTGCCTAGCGTTTAAAAACATTATGTTTGGGACTTACATTGACGTTGGCTTTATGATACTATTCTAGTGATGATGGCTCGGTGTGTAGATAATGCTGTTTCCATGGGCTGGGGGTCCTAAGGTAGCAGCTACATGTGGGAACTGATGAGTCCTCGGGGAGGAGAGCTGGGAATGTAAGGTCTAAGTTGGGGGCTGGTGGTGGTGGTGCCCGGAACCGTAAGTAATGCGGTTTCAGGTGAAAAGTTTACTTTTTTTTTTTTTTTTGGACCTCATCGGTGACCTCTGCCGAAGCAGAAGCCTAGAGACTGGCAGCGGCAAGATCTTACATGCTCTTAGGTGGCGCGTAAAGTAGCAGGATGTCGGATAAAATTTTGCTTAAAGATGGTGGACGCCGCTGTGTTTACGTCGCCACATGTACTCGGCCAGCTTAAATAACCCAAGCCGTCGCTGCAGCAGCTGCTGCTGCTGCTTGTGTGTGGGTGGATGGCAGGGGACCGTTTGATCTACCACCATTGGCACTCAATATTTTGAGTGTGCCCGCCGGCCAGTGGCAGCGGCAGGAATTAATGAAGTTGACGGAGTGGTTTACCGTCAGGTTGCTGGAAGTTCTCCTCACTGAGGCAATCGTATGCCCCTGGCAGCAGTCGGTTACGATTGTCGAACCGGCGGGGCAACATACTCCTTTATAAGCGGTTATTAACGTTGCCGAACCCGGTTCTCGACCTCATTGAAAAAAAAAAAACTTCCTTAGTCTCGCAGCAAATACCCCCCCCTCCCACTACCCCCCCAAAACCCACTTGCCATCGCGCAGGCGACCCTCTGTTGTATTTTCTTCCGCACCAAATTTGGATTCGTCAATTTCCACCACTAGCCCTGGGCCCCCCCCATAGCGGTTGGTATACTGCTCTGTTGGACCACGCGAAGACAAACTTTCCGACAACAAGTGAAACAGTCGACGACGGTGTTCCTTTGCTTGTTGTGACTCCGTCGTCGAGGCTGGATTCCTTTATCGTCGCTTTGTTTGTCTTCATCTGCGCCGCCCAGCAGCAGGTGAGCACCAGGGAATTTTTTTCCTTCAACATCCCGCTGCCAGTGAACCAGGTGCCAGGGCAAATACTGCAGTCAGTCGGACGTCCGACTGCTGCATCTCCGATTGTGGCAGCAGCAGCGCCATACAAAGCCCTCTCGAGACTCTGCCTTCCCAAGTCTTGGAACTAATGCTGTGCACGTATCATCACCAATTTCATCACGCCTTTTGTTTCCATTTTAAAAAACACAAAACACGCGAGTGCATTGCTCACCGCAATGCTCACCGCATTAAAATACGTCAAAATGGATATTCACGTGATGTCCCCTCGTTAACAACAATACATAAATAAGAAGGGAAAAAAAGCTTGGTATATTATGTTATATAAAATATATATATATAATGGTTCATCTTTGGTTGGCGTTTACCCTTTAATGGGAACTATTGTGCTGAGCTGGCAACAGACTCAGTTGGTCTAGTGCATAAGATGGTTCGGTGTAAAAATGTCAAAGGTAAAAATGTCAGAGGAAAACAATGTTAGAGGAAGGATTTCTTATTCTTGAAAAGAAAAAGAGCACCAGAAACACCGCTTGAAATGTAATTTTAACGAACGGCAGCTGTGATAGGTTTTATATCTGCCCTTTTTCCTCAGACATTTTGTCCTCTGACATTTTTACCTGGCACCTGTTAGGACTATGGTGTGTGGTGTGCTTGGAATTACAACACTTCGTCCACAGGTTCCCAGGTTTGAATTCTGCTGCAGACGCTGATGTAATGTCTAACTTAACATGTAAACCTTTGTTCACCGCTTCATCAGTGGAAAAAACATCAAGGAGAAAAAGAAACGTAATACCAAAAAAAAAAGGACATAAAAAGTAGTAGTGGTAGTATACAGAGCTACGGAACCCCCCTGGTGTCAGTCGAGAAAAAAAAAAAGCCATGTACTAAACTGAGGGAACAGATTACTAAACTGTGTGCAGAGTTTACTAAACTGAGGGAACAGATTACTAAACTGTGCGCACAGTTTACTAAACTGAGGGAACAGATTACTAAACTGTGCGCACAGTTTACTAAACTGAGGGAACAGATTACTAAACTGTGCGCACAGTTTATTAAACCGAGGGAGCAGATTACTAAACTGTGCGCACAGTTTATTAAACTGAGGGAACAGATTACTAAACTGAGGGAACAGATTGCTAAACTGTGTGCACAGTTTACTAAACTGAGGGAACAAATTATTGAATTGAATTTATTGAATAAAAACATAGCATATATATAAAATACAACATACTAGAGGGGTGTAGTACAAATTATTCACTTCCCCTAATTACAATATCAATGTTTTTTATAGCACCTTTAAATTTCTTAACAGTTTTGCTGTTTACAATGTTTGGTGGTAAACTGTTCCAAAAACTTACAATTCTATTTGACCAAGAATGCTTACGAGTCTCTGTGCGAGAATAATAATGATACAAGTTCTTGTTGTGACCTCTACTTGAATGTGAAAAACTAATGGAGTCTGATACATTTATCTTAGTATTTACATTTAACACATTAAAATATAATACAAATCAGACTTTAAACGTCTATTCTCTGAGCTATCCAAATTTAAAAAACGTAAACTTTCATCATAAGATAAACCTCTACATATTGGTAATTTTCGAGTGAAGTACCGTTGAACTGACTGAATATTATTAACATAACATGAATGGCGAGAACAGGCCATTCAGCCCAACTAGGCTCGTCAGTTTCTTTATAGTATTGTGAATATATCACTTCAGATACTCAATGACTCAATGGTATCTAGCTTTAAGTCAAGCCTGCTCTTGAAAACTCCCAAGGTCTCTGCCTCAACAATATGATCAGGCAAGCTATTCCACATCGAAATTACTCCTTGGGTAAAGAAATATTTCTGAATATCAGTGCTAAATTTACCCTTGGTCAACTTCCATTTGTGACCCCAAGTTCTACTAACAACACTTGGTCGAAGGAATCCTACATAATTCACTTTGTTAATCCCTTTAACATATTAAAAGACCTCGATCAGATCACCCCTAAGTCTCCTTTTCCTAAGACTAAAGAGATTAAGGATCTTCAGCCTCTTCTCATAGCTTTCATGTTTTATACCCGGAATTCGCTTCGTGGCTCTTCTCTGAACCTTTTCTAGAGCCTCCATATCTTTCTTAAAGTATAGTCCCCAGAACTGTACACAATACTCCAGATGTCGTCTGACGAATGTGTTGTACTAAAGAAGCATCACCTCCTTAGATTTGTACTCAATACTTTTGGCAATGTATCCCAGCATCCCATTGGCCTTTTTAACTGCTACGGCACAATGGCTAGAACCTGTGAGGGTTTGGTCAACAATCACTCCCAGATCTTTTTCGCATGGAGCACATTCCAGTTTTAAACCTCCCATGAAGTAATTCTTTCAAATGTTTTTATTACCTACATGTACAACTTTACATTTCACTACATTAAATTTCTTTTGCCACATTTCTGCCCAATTCTGGATTCTATCCAAATCATCCTGAATCACTTTAGTGGGCTCTAAACTATTTGCCAAACCTCCTAACTTAGTATCATCTGCAAATTTAACTACAAAAGTAATTTGCTCTCAATATTCCTATCAAGGTCATTAATGTAGATGGGGAACAGCAGGGGTCCCATGTCCTGTCGAAGGTAGACTACTGGCCTATATTTACTGTAATCAGCTGTGTCGCATAAAATGGAAAGATCATATTAGCAATTGTTTTACCGTGACTAATGGCGTCAAGCAAGGGGGAGTTTTGTCTCCGTTTCTGTTTGGGGTATATATTGACGAATTGCTACATAAACTTCGTAGTAAAACTTGTGGGTGTTTCATAGGAAATAATTATATGGGAGCTTTTGCATTCGCTGACGACATCATTGGTCTTGCACCCTATAGAAATGCCATAAGTGAGATGCTTCATGTGGCCAAAGAATTTTTGGTTGAATTTGACATTCAATTTAATTTATCTAAAAGTGAGCTACTTGTTTTTGATCCACAAAGTTCTGTACACTCATGCCAGACTATTACGTTTGACAGCGTGGTATTTCAGGCCAAACCTTTTTCAAAGCATGTAGGCAATGTCTTCGGGCCTGGTGCAAAAATGAAAGCAATTGAGCTTGGCGTACATGATTTTAATCGTAGAGTAAACATGTTATTAGCATATTTTAATCATACTTCATCGTTTGTGTTGTATTACTTGTTTGACTCGTACTGTATGTCTCTCTATGGAAGCTGTTTATGGAAATTATCTGGGGACGCTTGTGAACCTTTTTATACAGCATGGCGTAAAGCAGTTCAAAGAATTTTAAGGTTAAACTATAGAACTCACTGTGATTTACTTCATGAGATTTTAAATGTAATGCCAATTCATTGTCAGCTGCATAAAAGATTTATACAATTTGCAGGGTGTATAGCAAATAGTGAAAATAATGTGTTGAGAATGTGTTACAATTTAGCTGTTGAAGGAAGTGCCGCAACATTTAGTCAAAATTTAAGTTACATGAGACAATTGTGTCACATAACTAATTTACATGAGTCAAGTTCAAAAAATGCCATTTACAAAATATATAGAGTTGCATATCGCACGGAGTCCAGTCAGGAAGCGGGTTGCATCAGGGATTTTATTGGTTTTCGGGACAGATGTTTCGATATCCATATGCCGAATGATATTCGCAATGAATTGCAATTTATTTTAGATTATTTATGTACCTCGGAATGGGGTGAATAGTTTTTTACTGTGTATAGAATGTCTTTTTTTTGTTTGTTTCTTCTCCTTGCTGTAACTATACAATGAGTACGAAATAAAGATATATATTTATATATATCAAAAAAAGGCCGTCTGAAGATGGCGGATAGCGGCTTAAAGATGATCTCACTTACTTCCCTGAGCACTCTAGGACATAAGCCATCAGGACCCGCCGCCTTATCTGTCTTTAGTTTATGCAACTTGCCTAATACGTCGTTATCCCTAACCTAAATTTCCGCTCAATAATCTTGAGCATTGGACATGCCCTCTGGCCGAATAAAAACCCGGTCTCAGGTAAAATTGTCAACAAAGTAACTGTTTAAGGTATCCGCAATATCCTTGTTATCATATAGCAGCAATCTATATTTATTCTTTATGCACTCAACCTCCTCTTTGACTTTCGTTTTTCTGCTACAGTACTGAAAGAAGCCCTTAGGGTTAGTTTTGCCCCCTCTGCTATTTGTCTTTCATACAGTCTTATAGCATTCCTCAGCTCTTTTTTGACCACAGCCCGCATTTTACAGTATTCAGCCTTAGTGTTCTCATTGTTATCCTTTATGAGCATCTTATAAATATTCCTTTTTTCCTTCAAACTCCTACGAATAGCTGTGGTGATCCACTGAGGATTCTGCTTTTTCAGCTTACTTTTGGACACCTTTGGAATGAATCTGCATTGCAAATTAAGTAAAACCCCCTTAAATCTTTCTCACATCTTATTTACAGACTCACAGTCCAGGAGTGTCTCCCATTTTATTTTGCTTAGATATGAGCGCATCCTGTCAATGTTTGCTCGCCTAAAATTGAAATTTTTTTTTTGAAGACTCCTTTTTAACTTCCCATGAAACATCAAAATTAACAGTAGAGTGATCACTTGTCCCAAGTGGCTCCAGTACCTCAACATTGCTAATTCTATCTGGGTCATTACAGAGCACAAAGTCTAAAATTGCCTTCTCTATTGTAGGTTTATTAACATGCTGCACCAAAAAATTATCATTTATAACATCTAGAAATTCTTCCTCCGCCCTACCCTGTCCTTTCACCATTTCCCAATCGATACCAAGATAATTTAAGTCTCCCATAATAATAGTCCCTCCTCCTCTACAAGCTTGCGTAATCCTCTTAAAGAGCATTTCATTGACAATACTGTCCAAAGCTGGCGGTCGATAGCATTCTCCTATGTTTAAACCAGTCTCGCGTTTGCCAATGAGCCTGACCCAGATATCTTCACAAGGCAAGGAATGTTCAATTTCAGGAATTGCCTGCACATTTATGTTTTCGTTCACAGAGTGGTACACCCCCTCCTCGCCTATTGCATCTATCCTTCCTGAAGAGCTTATAACCTTCTATATTCATCTCCATCCTCTTCACTAAGCTATGTCTTTGTAATCCCAACTATGTCATAGCCCTCAATAATCATAATGGCCTCAAGTTCTGGAAATTTATTTTTTATGTTTCTTGCATTTAGATAAAAACATTTCAGGTTATCAAGAATGCTCTTCCCTTTCGATTTCCCTTGAGCCCGCTGCTTCAAGCCCCTCACTACGCTTTGTTGCTTTAAAAATATTTCATCAATAGTGCATGTAACGCTGTCAGCTTCCATCAGGGCAGTCTGCATCTCCCTATGTGTAACACTTTCTAACCTCCCTGACCCCCAAGTCCCTAGTTTACATAACTCTGTGCTACCCTCAACATACGCTGACCCAGTGCAAAGGTACCCCTCCGGTTCAGGTGCAGCCCGTCTGGCTTGAACAGGTCACCCCTGTCCCAGAAGTAGTTCCAGTGCCCCATAAACCTATACCCCTCTTTCCTACACCAGGTTCGTAGCCACGTGTTAAACCTCCAGATAAAATTCTGCTTCCCTCGGCCTGCACGTGGTACCGGTAAAATCCCGAAGAAAACTACCGTGGAGGATCTGCTCCTACGCTTTCCAGCTAATTCCACAAATTTGCCTTGCAGAACCTCAAACCTACCCTTACCTAAGTCATTTGTCCCAACATGGACCATGACAACTGGATCCCTCCCCGCTCTGGCCAGGAGCTTGTCTGCACGCTCCAGGAGGTCTCCTACCTGGGCACCAGGCAGGCAACACACCGTTCGAAACTCCTTGTCGCGCGAACAGACTAAGCTATCTATTCCTCTTAGTATTGAGTCCCCCACTATCACTAACTCTCTTTTCTGAGGGGTAGAGGCCAACAGGGTGCCCTGATGTTCATCAGTCCCCCCACTCTCAGGGTCAGGGGCCAGGTCGAGTTCCTGTAAGGGCCGGAATTGGTTGGAGCAAGGGCCGGAATCGGTTGTATTGACATTACATTTCAAGAAGGATGACCACACAGAGCTTAAGCTCTCTAATAATGGACGCACATAAGTTTTGTACAAGGACACGTAAAATTTGTAATCATGACCTTTGAATGTATTAAAAATATTTCTGAGAGAAAAATGTACTCTTTTGACAAGGCTATTGCAACGACTGGTAAATCTCAAATTTGTCTGAATATGAATACCAATATCACGAATAATGTCAACAGCATCTATAGGATCTTAGCAATCTGTTCCCTCAGTTTAGTAAACTGTGTGCACAGTTTAGCAATCTATTCCCTCAGTTCAGTAATCTGTTCCCTCAGTTTAGCAATCTGTTCCCTCAGTTTAGTAATCTGTTCCCTCAGTTTAGCAATCTGTTCCCTCAGTTTAGTAATCTGTTCCCTCAGTTAAGCAATCTGTTCCCTCAGTTTAGTAATCTGTTCCCTCAGTTTAGTAAACTGTGCACACACTTTAGCAATCTGTTCCCTCAGTTTAGCAATCTGTTCCCTCAGTTTAGTAATCTGTTCCCTCAGTTTAGCAATCTGTTCCCTCAGTTTAGTTAACTGTGCACACAGTTTAGCAATCCGTTCCCTCAGTTTAGTAATCTGTTCCCTCAGTTTAGCAATCTGTTCCCTCAGTTTAGTAATCTGTTCCCTCACTTTAGTACAGGAGTCACCAACTCCGTCCCTGGAGGGCTACTATCCTGTAGGTTTCTGCTCTACCTCCTACTCAGCACACCCGATTCAACTAATTAGCTACTTAACAAGATCACTAAGCTGGGCAATTGAGTGGCTAATTAGTTGAATCAGGTGTGCCCAATAGGAGGTAGAGCAGAAACCTACAGGATGGTAACCCTCCAGGAACGGAGTTGGTGACCCCTGGTTTAGTACATGGCTTTTTTTCTCGACTGACACCAGGGGGGCTCCGTACAGAGCCAATGTCGCGGAGGAGGAGTACGGAAGTAGAAACAGGGAGTGGCGCGAATTCTTTGTTTTCCCCTCGCGCCGCATCTACCCCTTCCTTTTAAAATTGTTCCCCCATGATTTTAAACCCTCATCTCACTAATAAAACCCCCCAAAAAATATTTGGGCCCCCTTTTAAAATCATTCTGGCTAAAAAAAAAAAAAGCCAAAAAAGTGGAGGTTGTGTGTAGTACTCTTACCCTCTGCATATTCCACTATGGATCAATGTGATGAGAGATAATTGTCACATACCCTTGATTTGAGCATGATCTCCAGCCATCAGAGAGCTGAAGGGTTTTCAAAGCCAACGTTACCTTACGCCGCTGCAGCAGCAGGCACGCAACAAGTAGGCATTCGGAATTGTTTGTAATCTCATGCCGCCTTTGCAAGTTATTGGGAAAGAATTCTGTATCCTACCTCCACTTTTTTCGACATTTAAGACTGTGTTTTTGAGTCCACCAGGCAGGTGTGCTACATGTCATCTCGCTGATTTTGATGAAACTTGGTATGGTAGAAGGGTACACCCAAAAACTTAGTTAGCCAGGAGGATTTCAGATTTGGTTGAATTCCGGGGGGACGAGACCATCCCCCCTGGTTTTTGAGGCATAATCCTCAAATTTTCAACCATACAAAGGACAAAAGTAGGAAGCCCTCGTGTGAATTATGAATCTTTATGAATTAATCAATCATCATGAACTAAACAGCCAGTTTGATGTGTGTCACGTAACTACATACTCTTATGTTTCAAGTTAATGAAAGATAGCGAAAAGATTTGTCTAGTTTACGTTGTTCTTTGTACTGCTGTATTACAGTAAAAGTGTCCTAAACTCTCAAACTATTAGAGAAAACCTCAACACTTTGTGATTGATATCGATTTACATACACATCTTTCCATTCATAATATTTACCATACTTGTCAATGATTCGCACATCCAATTCCTGTTTGTAAAACATATTTGGTAAAATTTCGAAATGCAGTAGTAAACAAATGGATTGCAGTTCCGATCAAAGCCTGAAGGGTAATTTGATAAAGCTACTGGGGAGCAGGATCGTTGAGCTGTCCCGCCCCAAACACTGAATGACACATTAAACCAAACAACTTGAATCGCGATTATCTGAAATTTGATGTTAATGGACCAAAAATAGTTACAAGGCATTCAGAAACTATGGATAATATTCAGACAGTCACACAATAAAATAATGGACTTGGAGCGATGATTTATTGAGGAACTTTTTTTTTTGGGAGCATGATTTTTTTTTAAGTAGTTTGCTGCCCCACCTGCCCATATGGACGGCACTTGCCTGCTAGAAACTGTTTGTTTACTACCAGAGATGCCAAGTCTCACGCATTCGGTGTAGGTCTCATGCATTTTTTAGGCTCATTCACCGTAGTCCGCAATTATTCATTGAATGCTTAATTAGATTCTCACGCGGAATTAAAATCCTTGTGCATTGAAGTTTCCGTTTCACTTGCGTAAAGGTGCACCTCATCACACATGGAAAGCGATTATGACTCTGGACTTCCCGTGCTTCTGTTTACTCAGGGATTGGAAACAATGCATGTGTTTCATGATCGTTTAAATTGTTTTAATGAAATAAGACCATGTGAAACGTTTTTATGCCATTCCATTGCTTTCAATCCCTCAGTAAAGACAAGCCTGAGAATTCCTGAGTCATAATCGATTTCCGTGTCATTAGTGGGGAAATCCCCCGTGATGCACGTGAAACTGATTAACTTGATGGACAATGACTTAAATTCCGCGAGAAAATTTCTTCAGTGCGCGTTGATTGAATAATTGCTGACTACGGCACAGGAATGCCACTAAGAGGAGAGACTCACGCCTAAGGCGTGAGACTTGGCATCTCTGTACTACTGTATTTCGTAATTTTACCAAATGTGTTTCGAAAGCAGGAATTGGATGTGTTAATCATTGACAAATATGGTAAATATTATGAATGAAAAGATATGTATGTAAATCGATATCAATCGCAAAGTGTTGAGGTTTTCTCTAATAGTTTGAGAGTTTTAGGACACTTTTACTGTAATACAGCAGTACAAAGAACAACGTAAACTAGATAAATCTTTTCACAATCTTTCATTAACTTGAAACATAAGAGTATGTAGTTACGTGACACACATCAAACTGGCTATGTTTCGTTGATGATGATTGATTAATTCATAAAGAACAATGAGAAAATTTACTTGTAAGATATCTGGTATTCTGTATTTTGAATACCGGTAAGACAAAAAATAAATCTTTGAGGGATTGTGCGCTCTTTCCAACCGTGACGACAAGGGTTCGCGTCATTTTGGCGCGCTTTACAGAGGGTCACGTCAGTATTTTGATTTCTTTTTCGCTTCAATCAACATGAAAAGTAGTTGCTGGTATTTAAAAAGTAGTTTATATTGAATCAGCTGTACAATTGACTTGTTGAACTTCAATTTTCTATGAAGTCGAAGAACCATGGCTTTGATCTGAGGTCAATTGTTCTTTCACAAGATTTGTAATCGATGCTATTCTTGTAAACAAATAATTCTTAGAAGTCAAGATTACAAAGAAATAATGACACAGAAGCTTGTGAGTACTATTAGTTGTGTTCTGTGTTTGTTTTTGAAGTTCAGGTCCCTGGTTGCGAAGGTTTTTGGAAGTAGTTTTTAATTTCATATTTTATTGTTCAAATAAACATAGAATTTCGAGTATTTCTTGCAAAATATTTGTCAAAATATTGTAATCCATTGTTTCTCTGAGTCTTAAACCAGATGTGTGATATTTGAATTTAGAAATCACACGAGTTACATGGATGTATTATCGTAGAATCGTCTGTTTGTGCCTTGATTGAAGCAGGTTTCAGGCGAAAATTGGTTCGCTAATTTGCATATTTTGAACCACGCTCTTGCAGAAAATATTGTACAGCCTAAAATTTTTTGGTAACACTTTACTTGAAGGTATTGTCATAAGAGTGACATGACACAGTCATAAACATTATGTAAATGTCATAACGTTAATGTCATTAAGTGTCATTCGGTTTTTGAGATGACAAGTTGACATTGTTTGGGTTATCTTGATTATGACAACTTCGTCATAAGAGTGACATGACACTGTCATAACTGTTACATGACACGTAACAGTTATGACAGTGTCATGTCACTCTTATGACGGTACCTTCAAGTAAAGTGTAACCAATTTTTTTTCATGATTTACGTAGCTCAAGCATTGGTCTTTCATGTCAAAGTATCAACTTCTTAAACAAAGAATGCTCATTGGAGATATTTGGCTCCAAAAACCTTCAATTTTTGCGTTTTTGATCTTTGCAATTTACTTGGTTAACTATTAACTGAGTTTGATTGACAAGATGTCATTCATACTGCTCAGTCTTCCGGATGTGAACTCACTAAGGATGTACAACTGCTTATACCAAGAGACAATAAAATCTGTTGAATTCTATGAACAGGAGGGCTTCCTACTTTTGTCCTTTGTACAGGTGAAAATTTTTTTGAGGATTTTGCCTCAAAAACCAGGGGGATGGTCCAGTCCCCGCAGTATTCAACCAAATCTGAAACCCCCTTGGCTAACTAAGTTTTTGGGCGTACCCTTCTACCATACCAAGTTTCATCAAAATCGGAGAGATGGCATGTAGCACACCTACCTGGTGAACTCAAAAACACAGTCTTAATTTATCTGAGCGATTATAAGAGAGGGTGCCAATACATTTCGGGGTTTTATTTTTAGTGAGAAAGAATGTTAATATTGTGAATGCATATGCTGCACATGCAGTAGCAACTCTGCTCCGCCATCAGCCATGCTTTGTTTTGTTGTTGTTGTCGGCACAGCCGGCACATGCCGATGACGTTACTTTCAGGGAGAGTGAATCGAGCAACGATTAGCATTTCCTCACCATTAAAAGTGCTAAAAATACATTTATATGAACAGTGTCATGCCTAAATATAATGAGCAAATTCTTCGTATCGATACAATAAATTATTGATCTTGCAAATCGATTTCATATCGATATACGTCCCCCGTGAGCATCACTGTGGGAAGTACTCCTGTGATCTGGAAAAACCTAGTACATATGTCACTTTTGGTAGAAACTGAGTTTAACCTTTATTTGCAGTAATTAAGAGTGGTGTAAATCTTAAATTGAACTTTGAAAATAAAGTTTCTATCATATTTTTTTCTGTTAGGAAAAGCCCAGAACCTAAAATTTTTGTTAAATTGCAAGATTTTTGCCACTGATAAACTTACTAGGTTTTTCCAGATCACAGGAGAGTAGGGGTGCTGGAGCTTCTGCAGCACCCCCTGTTGGTGCAGTAGCACACAAAAATGTATTTATCCAAAATAAATAAATGAAATAAAATCTATGAAAATTGATTAATAGTCATTATAAACAGTATAATTGTAACACTAAGCCACAGATGACAGCAAAATTTTGTCATACTATTACTTAAATCATCGATGTCTTTTTCCACGGCATCAACAAAAAAATTATTTTTATTCAGCTATGTGAACACTAAGGGGACCTTGTCTCTAACCGCGTTTCGTAGTACAGTTGCGGATGAGTACCTAAGTGTAGAGCATTGTATCTTCGGTGATTCCGTGCTGTCAAAGGCGATTGCAAGGTCGGTCAAATGAGCAGGCCAAACAATACGAATGTTTTCATTTATTGTATTTGATGAAAGGCTTTGTTGTGTCGCGACTCGTTTGCTACACCTAGCCTTTATGTAACGCTACAGAAAAAAATGTAACCTAGCAAAGGCTGTTGCTTGTTAATGAACGTTGGATAATGGGCGTGTATTTGGTAACTATTGAAGTTGACATCCTATAATCATGCATGTTGCTAACACGTGCTTTGCTTTTTCGTATTAAAATGTTCAAGATGTACCTAAACTGAGTTGTATATTTCCATTACTTTGAATATCTTACACCGATTCACGGTTCTGCGTTTGCTACTTCATGTATTATGTGCTAGCTACGTAGCTAGCTAAGTAGCATTGACTATGTTCATGTGCGCACTTTCAGTACGGTGTGAATTCAGCCCAAAAAACTGCATAGCTAATAATTTATTTATCATTGCATGCACACTCTCTTAAACCAACAGCAGATATGCATACTTCATGTCGTAACTTCTCAGCTGCATTTAAGATAATATACAAACTAATAAGTATTTATTATTTTATATATGCGCCGAACTTGCATGACAGCACTGCACAACCAGACACAGTATTTGTAGTTCAGCCTTCATTGGCTAGAAATTCTGAGTGGGACGCTGGACACGATTAAAAGCGAACGACATACTGTTAGTAAGCAGCTTCAGTGCACGGGAGTGATTCTACAGAGATTCGATGATGCGGCTGATCTCCATCTGGACCAAGACAATACGAGAGTCCCAGAAGAAAGAAACAGATGAGCGCGAAACGAAGCTCAACTTTATGTACATTTTTTAACCGAGATGCTGATTATGAGATGCCTTACGAATTTCCTGAATAAGGGGAAGGGAAAGAATTCCATATTCAACCTGCACCAATATCGAATAAAATTAGTACCGGTACTTTCCGGCTTACCTGGATGTTTGAGTACCCAGAGAAACGTTCGTGAGTGCAAAAACGTAAATTGTGCATCCAGTCGAGAAAATTCAGAGTTTAATTTCTAGTGTTGATAAATGTGGTAATAGCAGATAACGACGACAGCCATGTTACTGATGACACACCGGTTGCTAGGGCATCCGCAGCATATGTATTCATGATATTAAATATAAAAATTTAATTCTACAACCCCTTCTCACTAATAAAATCCCCCAAAATATATTGGCGCCCCTTTCAAAATCATTCTGGCAAATAAAAAGCCGAAAAAAAGTGGAAGTTGGATACGGAATTCTTTGCAGAAGAAGGACTTCAGCGTATGTTAACTTAACCCCTTTGCGCAGAAGCCAAACCTGGCTATTTATATGTTACCTTATTTAAAGGGGACATATTATGAAAAATGAACTTTTCAGCGCTTTTTCTTGTATATAATAACTCCATGGTGTGCCTACTGACACATAAAGTGTGCAATATCACAACCAGGTCAATCTGGAGTAAGCTGGCCTTTCCTTTACTACTGTGCTGGAGCTAGCCAGTCAGATTTTGTCCTTCCTTCTACGCAGAAAGTGGGGCATGGCAACACCCCTGTGCATTTTTTTCTTATCGTGGGCGGGGTCTACCGCAGCGTCCAAGGAAAATAAGAAAGGACCGGAAGCCATTTTCCCCCCGCAAGCGACAGATCGAGAAAGGAAGTGATGGCAATGAAAGGCAAACGCGGCGGCTGTTCTATGGTAGGCTGTCAAAATCAGCATCAGTGCTTGCACAAACTCCCAGCTTCAGAAGAAAAAAAGGGTGGAGTGGTTACACTTTATTTTTGACGGTAATGTCCCAATCCACGTCAGCAAGAGGGACATTCTAAAATGCTTAACGTGAAAAAGCTTAACGTGGCTTAATGCTCCAAAACGGCAGCCAATAATCACCAAATTTCTCTCAGACATTTCTTGTCTGGAGCACCTTCTCCAATCAAAAAAAAAAAAAAAAAAAAAAGAAAGAGTAAGGGATATGGTAGTAATATAAAGTTAAGCGTTTTACATACATTGAGGAAAAAGCCTAAAGGGATAGTTCACTTTTTTGAAGTGGGGTTGTATGAGCTACCAATTGCCTCTACGTACATTATATGCAGTAGAAAGCTGCCTGCTCTTCCCCAGTTAGCCGCACCAGTGCATAGTGCTGGGAGGAGATTTACGCGATTCACTGTTGTGAACGGTCCCAAAGTAACAGCGTATAAACAGCGTATTCGCAGCCTAAAAGAGGTCCTACCTGAAAATAATACACCACTTTAATTCTATGCTATATTACAACAATTTACAGCGCTTCAGCTGCTCGGAAAAAACACAGTTGCCCTTGAACTAACCAACTGACATATTCCATCGGAGTAAACTGGGCGCTGTAGCAATCAGCTGTTTGGGTCACAGTCACTGCGGTTGCGAAGTCGGACGGTCGTTAAACTTGTGAAAACATTTCGAAAATGGTCTGTGTGTGTTGCTTTCCTGGATGTGAAAGCAAAGCTGTATCCTGGTGCGCTTATAGCTTCCACCACATTCCTTTGCGGGATATTGGACTTCGGCAGCTGTGGCTAGTTGCGCTAAACATGGATATTGATACGCCACCCGTATCCCTAAAAGAGCTCAGTGTTTGCAGTATTCACTTTTCCAAAAAGGATTTCATGAGGCCACATTCAGGGAAATCTCAACAGTGCACGCTGAAGAGCACTGCTGAACCCATGCATCAGGTAGTGAAACACCTGTGGAAAAAGTCTAATGTAACATTGCAGCACAAATTGATATCACATAGGGCCTACGCAGCCACATACTGTGTATCTGCTGTGCTGGTTATAATAGGGATTTTTTTTTTTTTGAGACGTAATTCTATGCCATTGAAATGCTGTCTCTGCCACAAACCGCTCAGAGTCTGACCCAAACAGCTGATAGCTACAGCGCATGGTTTACTCCGATAGAATACGTCAGTTGGTTAGTTCAAGAGCAACTGGGTTTTTTTTGGAGCAGCTGAAGTGCGGTAATTTTTTGTAATATAGCATACAATTAAAGTGGTGTATTCAGGTAGGACCTCTTTTGGGCTGGTCTTTGTTTCAGAACATTAAGCCACGTTAAGCTTTTTCCTCATAATGCGTGCCAATGGAGGGGAAAACATTTAATGCTTCACAGACAGGAAAGGAATGGCTCAACTCAGTCAGGACGCTTGAACCATTTAGAATTCCACTGTATTTCAGTTTATTTTCATGATTTTGGTAGAGGAAAGGGGCTGCAAACAAAAAATATTCATGAAAATTCAGCATTGAAATTATTTTAAAAAATAATACTGAGAATTGAAAAATTGCTGGGGCTTAAAACTATACATTTCTGGGATCAAAACTCCTTGACCACAAGTCTAAGTCATCTGAGCATTGAGTTCTAAATTACCTACTCTCTAGGACCCAAGTAAGACAGCTATCCAGGTGGCTCCCCAATGTCTATGATCCCTCAAAATGGTGCACTGTCAAATCATATAATTATCATATATTTAACACAAATCAACTTTTGACGCATACAATTCAATATGAACTAATGATTTTCTGGTTGAATTTAGCATGAGTTAATATTATACCATATTTATGAGTCAATATTGACACAGTTGGACATCACTGGTCACCAGTAACCTCTCCAAACACAAAACATGCCTTTTCTCCAGGATAAAGTGTAGAGTTTTGTCCATTTTTCTTCAAAGTCCCTCAAGCCAGCATAAATACTCATTAAATGAACTGCTAATTAAATGGTCAGAACATTCACCCCTCAATGAAAAGCTAGCCGTTCCCACTTCCGAGCTCACAACCTTATATAAACACTTTCTACACCTTATTAGGAACAAGTATAACTCACGAACTGAGTAATATCTGAAATATACCCTATTTTAACAGAAGAGACATTCCAATATCAGGAAAAATCAGGCAATATATGCTTCCCCAGATTCAACAGAACGGTGCAATGAACGTACCAGGAGGTCTACCAAAGTGCTTGAGCAGTTCACCTTTTGAACGTGTGAAAACGTCGGCATTTGATTTAGTTGAATACGGTATAAATTCCAAAACAGAAAGCCACATTGAGTAAAATGCTACCACAGTAGCAGCATAACCTTTCTTCATTGATATCCTCCTCCAGAGATAGATGTATCCGGTAGAAGGAACCCTCCGGTCCTGATTTATTAGGAATAATTACCATAGACCATATCGTTACCACATTCAAATCCTGTAAAAGTCACTGAAGACTTTAGGCCGATTTTGGGAGTCTTTTTTTTTTCTATAAATCACCTCATTTTCAGCTGCGCAATCGTGCGCAACGTTGAGAGGGTACAACCTACCTTGTTGATACGCAAAGGCTTGTATACTCTTGTTTGTCCAATCAATGTCTTTCAGTTACTGTGGAAAGTTTAAACACTCAGGAATTGGATAACAAACGAGACAATTAATATGTCGACCTGGGAAGCTTCACAAGGGTGTGAACTATAACTGTGCAGTTACGCAGATGAGCCTGAGTATATAATTGAGTGATTGGCCATCAACACCAGTACTTAGGTGGATATAAAGGAGCACTGAATTCTTCAATGGAGGAATCTACGCATAAATCCACGGTAGGGAAATTTGCATTTTTATATGTGATGCCATGTCAATACCATGTCGAATTTTTGCTTCAGAAAACTGATTTTTCTTAACAACTAATTGGGATACCATTGGCTCACTGTAGCTGAAGTGGTTGCTCCAGAGGACAATAATTTTTTCTGGATTTTTAATGAATCCAACTATAGAATGTAGCCACGAGTCTCACTTCGGACTCCACTCACAATTGAATCACACCAGCGACGACGGAAATATTATAATGGCTGATGAAGGGAATCAATGTGTGCCCTTGATTCATTACCGTGGCCTACTCTACAAAAATCTGATGGTGAATAACACATCCTCTTTAGCTGCTGTTGCAGCCAAGCAACTCAAGAATATTGTAACAGAATGTGGGCTACCATCCTACAATTTACTGACCTGGGGTATGTTTCCCAAAGGTGTAGCGAGTTGCAGTGGTTTTTCCTACACCTAAAATAATAAGTAAACAGTTCCTTAATTGGCAATAATAAAATACACACCCTAATTTTTTACAGAAGTGTTCTGTTTTTCGTGACTTTGCTCAAATATGTTTCCATGGTTTGTTTTGGTTTGGTTTTATTTCTGTATATATACACCAACGTGTTATTTACCGTCAGATTTTTTTAGAGTAGGCCACGGCAACGAATCAAGGGCACACATTGACTCCCTTCATCAGCCATTGTAATATTTCTGTCGTCGCTGGTGTGATTCACTTGTGAGTGGAGTCCGAAGTGAGACTCGTGGCTACATTCTATGGTTGGATTCATTACTCCAAGCTCTGAGCCCCAAAATTCTATTAGCCAACGAGGTCAAACCACACAAAAAATCCCGCCCACTAAGAGGTTTGTGACAGAATTGCAAACAAAAATGAAAGAGCGCAAATGAGACAGCTGGGAGCGTAATCACAAATCTGATAATTGCGAAAGCAGCAGAGGATACTGTGAACGAAAGAACAATTAAACAACAAAAAGACCAATGGTTTACTCCATCATATAAATAATTTGTTTTCAAGTTATAAGTTTTACCTTTGAGGTCACTTTTTTTGCTTCAGTGAGTTATACTCTCTCTCTCAATTTAGAAATTTTTGTTTGATATCCAAAAAGTTCTGTTCGATAATTTTGACACAAATCTGATTCCATACAGAAAGTGGTTAAACAATAGGAGGATAATGCAGCGTACAAGCACTCCATAGTGAACTCGCGCCCGCCGGTAGACCATATTTTGTGGATTGATAGTTAAGCGTTTATATGCGCATTGGTAATGTCATTCCTGCCAGTACACCCACACAGGCACACACACCCCTGTGTCCTCAGCACCCCCTGTTCAGAATACGTTCCCGCAGCTATGCCCATGTGTGCCAACTTGCCAAGGCTCTGTCGATGTACTTGGATTGTAGGAATACAAATCGATGCATTGATATAATAGATGAATCTTTACACCCCTATACTGATGGCATTGCTTATAGACGTATTTCTAAACTTCTGAATACTCCACTGAGCACCATTTGGGCCATAATCCGGAAGTGGAAAGAACATTATTTCACCAAAAACTGGCCACAACCAGGTGCTCCTAGCAAGATTTCTGAGGAGTCAAAAGAATAATCAGAAGAGTTGTCCAATAGACAAGGACCACTCGCGGAGAGCTTCAGAAAGACCTGGAATTAACAGGTACAGTTGTTTCAAAGAAAACAAGACCACGCAAGACTCCATTGCTGAAGAAAAAGCACGTTGAAGCTCATCTAAAGTTTGCAGCACAACATTTGGACAAACCTATGAAATACTGGGAGAATATAGTCTGGTCAGATGAGACCAAATTGAACTCTTTTGATGTCGTAGCACATACTATGTTTGCAGGACAAACGGAACCGCGCATCATCCCCAAAACATAATACCAACAGTGAAGTTTGGAGGTGGGAACATCATGGTGCAGGGCTGTTTCTCAGCATATGGTACTGACAGACATCATATAATTGAAGGAAGGATGAATGGAGAAATGTACCGAGACATTCTTGATAAGAATCTGCTGCCATCTACCAGGATGCTGAAAGATGAAACGAGGGTGGACATTTCAGCAAGACAATGATACCAAACACACATCCAAGGAAACTCTCAATTGGTTTCAGAGAAAGTAAATTAAGCTGCTAGAATGGCCCAGTCAATCACCTGACTTGAATCTAACGGAAAATCTATGAAAAAAACTGAAGATCAGAGTCCATAGAAGAGGCCTCCAGAACTTTCAAGATTTGAAGACAGTTTGTGTCTGTCAGTATCCCAAACCTACTGAAACAAATTGAATTTTTTGGACTGTTCTATGGCTATAATATTAATTACTCCAAATCATCAATATTGTTTTTGAACAAAGAGGAAAGATTGAAACCAGTTATAACAACCCCTTTTACTAATGCAAAGGAAGGATTCACTCACCTTGGTGTAAAAATAACTCCAGAAATTAGAACTATCATTCCAACAAACTATGATCCTCTAGTGGACCAGGTGAAGGAATCATTGGATCGATGGATGACAATGCCCATATCTATAATTGGTCGTATAAATATTATCAAAATGAGTATTTTACCAAAATTCCTGTATTTTTTCCAATCTCTTCCCCTCCGATTACCAAAAACATTTCTTGAATACCCTAATAGCATTTTTAGTCACTTTATTTGGAATAATAGAAACCCTAGATTGAGGCTTCGGTTGCTGTGCCTTCCTTACGAAAGGGCAGAGTTAAGACTCCCAGATTTGAAGTTCTATTATTGGTCTGCGCAATTACTCTCTACTATGTTTTATTTTACATCAGTTACTCCTCCAGCACTGTCCTCCTCGAGTATTGAACAGGCATCAGTAGCTAGTCCCATTAAAGTTATATTCATATTCTGCAGACCCTAATTACTTGAGGAAAACAACAGAAAACCCTTTCCTTAAAAACACTATTGAGATCTGGTATAAGGCACATCATCATATCAAAGATACTCCTCCCTTTTCTCGTTTCTCTCCCATTTGGGGCAATATCTTTTTTTAACCAGGAAGAACAGATAGTGGCTTTAAAATCTGGGCAGATAGAGGTGCACAAAAGATAGACGATCTACACGTGAATGGTAAACTTCTCACATTTGAGCAGTTATATCAAATATACAGTATCCCAAAAATCACTTTTTTAAATATATGTAGCTGAGACACTTCATATCATCAAAACATAAACCTATAATATCTAAACCACGACTATCACACCTTGAAAATCTTACACTTCTGAACCTAGAGACCAAACTTATTTCCTGGCTTAAATGGAGCAGTTGCTAACGTGTATTCATAATCACTGGATATGGATTAAATGTGAATGTCTAAACATAAGGACATGAGTAATTGTAGCCCCCAGACGAAGTCGGGTGGTTACTATGGAGTCCTGCTTGTCGTCTCCAGGGCCGCCACGTCCATGGACGGTTCATTGTGGATGCTGTACAGCCTGTCATTTTTGAGCTATTACTTTCATATTTGGTATGGACATGTGTTATACTACACTTACATAGCAATTGATTTTGGTTGGCATGGCGACGGTATTGGCCAAATAATGTGCAAATTTGTGCTAAAACATTGAGATTTCCTTGTGGACACAGTACAGCCTGCAATTTTTGACTGATTACTTTCATATTTGGTATGGACATGTGTTATACTTAAATTATGGTACCTATCAATTTTGGTTGCCATGGCTGCAGTATTGGCTGAATAAAGCGCAAATTTGTGCAAAAATATTGAGATTTCCTTGTGGACGCAGTACCGGCTGCAATTTTTGACTGATTACTTTCATATTTAGTTTGGACATATGTTATACTACACTTATGACACCTATCGATTTTGGTTGCCATGGCGACAGTACTGGCCAAATAATGTGCACATTTGTGCTGAAACATGCACACTTCCTTGTGGATGCTGTACAGGCTGTGAGTTTTGAAAGATTACTTTCATATTTGGTAGGGACATTTGGTATAGTTTTGGGAGAGCAATGTTGTCCCAGTCTTGTCTGATGAAGGATTCCAGCTGCTCAACAGTCCTAGGTCTTCTTTGCCGGATTTTTCATTTTATGAAGCGCCAAATGTTTTCCATTGGCGACAGCTCTGGACTGTAGGCAGGCCAGTTCAGCACCCGGACTCTTCTACTGCAAAGCTGTGCTGTTGTGATGAATACAGTATGTGGTTTAGCATTGTCTTGCTGCAATACGCAAGGCCTGCCCAGAAAGAGACATTGTCTGGATGGGAGCATATGTTGTTGTAAAACCTCTATATACTTTTCAGCATTGATAGTGCCTTTCCAGATGAGTAAGCTGCCCACACCATAGGCATTAATGCAAACCCATACCATCAGAGATGCAGACTTTTGAACTGAGTGTTGATGATGGTCTCTTTCTTCTTTAGTCTGCAAGACATGGCATCCGTGGTTTTCAAAAAGAATTTCAAATTTTGATTCATCTGACCGCAGAACAGTTTTCCATTTTGCCTCCGTCCATTTTAAAATGAGCTTTGGCCTAGAGAAGACGGCGGCATTTCTCTGAATCGTGTTCACATATGGCTTCTGCACATGACGCGGCTTAAAGTTGCATTCATAGATTGCACGGTGGACTATGTTCACAGACAATGATTTCTGGAAGTGTTCCTGAGCCCATGCATTGAATTCCAGTGCAGAATCAGGCCTGTTTTTGATGCAGTGCTGCCTGACGGCCCAAAGATCACAAGCATCGAATATTGACCTTTGGCCTAGTCCCTTGCGCACAGACATTTCTCCAGATTCTCTGAATCTTTTGATAGTATTATGTACTGTAGACGGTGGGATATTCAGTCTTCGCAATTTTACATCGAGGAACATTTTTCTTAAAGCTGAAGTCCGTAAGATTGCTCGACCAAGAAGACTTAGATTTTTGAACAAGTACAACTTTCAAGCCCCTACCCTATTTGCGCTGAATCCAACCAGTCCCTCCTTCGATTTTTTTGTGCACATCCGAAGGCGTGTGCTAATGATCTGATAGGTTGATTGAGCCGGGAGCGGTAGAATTTCACAGAACGCAATACCGGCTGTGGGAGGAGATAAATTCACAGATTTTTTTCTAAAATCACCTGATTCATATTCGCATGTTGAAGCATAGTGACAGTTTCAGTAAATACGACCAAAAAAAATCTTACTGACTTAAGCTTTAAATTGTTCCCAAATTTTTAGACGCAGTTTCTCGCAGATTGGTGAACCTCTGCTATCTTTACTTCTGAGAGACTTAGCCTTTCCAAACTGCTCTTTTTACACTCAATCATGTTACTGACCTATCGCAAATTAACCTAATTAGCTGCAAAATGCTTCTCCACTTATTTCTATTCGTACCACCTACTTTTCCAGCCTTTTGTTACCCCTGTCCCAACTTTTTTTGGGATGTGTTGCTGCCATCAATTTCAAAATGAGCTATTATTTTTCATGAAATAGCACAATGTCTTACTTTCAACCTCTGATATGTTTTCTATGTCCTGTTGTGAATAAAATGTGGGTTTATGAGATTTGCAAATCAGTGCATTCTGTTTTTATTCACATTTTACACAACGTCCCAACTTCAGTAGTTCCCTACTGTGGATTATGCGTAGATTCCTCCATCGGTGAATTCAGCAGTCCTTTATATCCTCCTAAGTACTGGTGTTGATAGCAAATCACTCAATTATATGTTTAGGCTCATCTGTGTTACTGCATAGTTATCGTTCATGCCCTGAAGAAGCTTCCCCGGTAACGATGTATTGATGGACTCGATGTATGGATGGAAAATAGGTTGTATTCTGTTAACGTTGGGCAGGGTTGCGCAGCTGAAAATGACACGACTTAAAGAAAAAAAGACTTCCAAAACAGGCCTGAAGTGTTCAGTTACATTCACGAGATTTAATTGAGGTGGGGAGGAAGACGACATCTTCATGAGGTCCTCCCTGTCAGTACCAACATCGTTGGGAAAATAACGTTGTCAAGGATTGCGAGCTGACAACCGCATAAAGAGATGTTACCTCTTCAATGTCTACCTTTCTTCAACTGAGAAGCTGGGGCCGTCACCCGCTGGCACCGCCACCTTCCCAGGAGTTTGCCTTTGCTACCTGGAATGTTCGAGGTTTGACCTCAGCCATGAAGAGACAGACTTTAGGAACTGACTGTGAACACTATAATATTGACAGTGCATGTCTCCAAGAGACAAAGGTAACTATTCAATCAGAAGAGACTCTTCAAACAGGCCATAAAATGATCTGAATGGAACTAAAAGAAACTACCCATCCTGGGCTTGGCTTTGTAATTGGATCAACGTTGCTCAACCATGTCCTCACAGAGGGACGCATCAGTGACCAGATCGCCACCATGGACCTGTCTGTCCCTCTGAGAAATGGTAGTACCACTAAGTGCAGAATTGTTAATGTATATGGCCCTACAACAGAAAGAGCCAGGGAAAACCCACGTCTAGTAGTGTCATTCTACGACAAACTCAGCAACGCCATAAAAAGTCCATCGAGGTGGCAACTATTTGTGTGCGGTGACTTCAACGCCAAACTGGGAAAACTCAGCAAAATTGACCATGACGCAGGATTGAATCTGTGTATGGGGTCCCATAGAATGGGCAGAGGAAATAACAATGGTGAAATACTGGCATCCTTTATTAGTGCCCACGGACCGTTTGCCACTAATACAGCTTTCCGACACCCAGTTCGCCATAAAACAACCTGTGTAGGGCACATTGCTGATCCCAAGGCAGCACCAGGCTCAAAAGCCACCAGAGCCATCTTTAATCAAATAGACTTTGTTCTGTGCAAGTTGAAAAGCAAACCACTACTCTAGGTCTCTCGCACATACCGAGGAACAGATGTCAACTCAGACCATAAACCAGTGGTCACACAAATCAGATTGGAAAACATATGCCTCATCCACAAGCAACACAGGAAGCAGAAAGGCTTGGTGAGATATGACCTCGCAAGACTCACCAACGATCCCACTACACAAGCACAGTACATGAGAAGCTTACAAAACCAACTCTCCTGTGATCTGGAAAAACCTAGTAAGTTTATCAGTGGCAAAAATCTTGCAATTGAACAAAAATTTTAGGTCCTGGACTTTTCCTAACAGAAAAAAAATATGATAGAAACTTTATTTTAAGAGTTCAAATGACACTAATAGCTAGTGTTTTAAGATTTACACCACTCTTAATTACTGTAAATGAAGGTTAAACTCAGTTTCTAAGAAAAGTGACATACGCACTAGGTTTTTCCAGATCACAGGAGAACTGAGTAGCATAGGCTATGACAGTAACCCTAACAAGGCCCTAGCTTCCCTACTTAAGAGTATGAAATTATCAGCTGCCAGCACAGTAGGAGTGCTGAAAGGCAACAAGAGCAGACAACACACACATGATCCACTTGTTGCAGAGGTATCAGAGAAACAAAAGGCCTTGAGACTGCATATCTACCAAAAGGGTCAAAGTCAAAACAAAGCAAATTGCAGAAAGACGAAATGACATCCTACGCAACATAAGCAAACGTCCAAGAGAACTCGAAATCACGAGAGCCGCCACCTTGGCAGCCGAGATCTCCGCCACTGATGACTGCTGCAAAATGTTCAGGGCAGCACGTTTTCTGAAGGTTGGAGTTTCATTACCATCACTCTCAGTTCACAACACTGAGGGCCAATTCATTGCTACAGACAAAGGCAAAGCAGAAGCAATCAGAAATTGGTTCAAGGAACAGTTCCCTGACCCAGAGGGCGAACGGCTAGACCCTTTCCAAGGTGTCCCTAGGCCTCTAGAAATCTCAATCCATGAGGATGAAGTTAAGAAGGCCATAAAAACCTTGAAAAACGGGCGTTCCCCTGGTCATGATGAAATCAGTAATGAACTTTTTAAATATGGGAGTGACATCATATCACCAAGTATTACATCGATCATCAACAACGCCTTTGAACACCACCGCCCAATTGAAGCAATGGGCCAGGGAATTCTCATCGCTCTGCCAAAGAAAGCTCCAGGCCCTCCTGCAAACCTGCGGCCTATTGTCCTTTTACACAGCATCCGAAAGATTTTGTCAACTGTTACACTACACCGTATCAGGGACAAAGTAGACATCTTCACTGGACCCTACCAAAGTGGATTCAAAAGACGACGCAGCTGTGCAGATATAGTGTGGACTCAAAGAATGCTTGTCTCTGTTGTCATGTCCAAACACTGGGACTTATACAAAATGGGTATAGATATGTCATGTGCCTTTGATACAATCAAAAGGTCAAAGATCCTTGAAGTACTAGACCAGGCTTGCTGCAGCGAAGATGAACTGCGTCTAACAAGACTCCTGCTGGCAGGAACTAAGTTGAAGGTTTGTGTCAATACCACCTATTCTGCTGACTTCAAGACAACAATTGGCTCTCCACAAGGAGACAGTCTCTCCCCTGTACTCTTTACCTGTTACCTGGCTGCTGCACTATCATCTATTAGGCGCTGCTCGCCAAGACCCAACCCTCCAGTTTCTGATCAGGAATTTCCTCTAGAGATGGAATATGCTGATGATGTGGACTTTTTGGATGAGGAGAAAGTCACTACAAAGACTCCTTCCAATTGAAAGACTCAAACCTCATTGTCAACAACGGCAAGCCAGAGTATACACACATCTACCTGGCTGACAGCTCAGAAATACAAGATTCTGATGAGCCCCCAGGGCAGAAGAAGACTGGAGGAAAAGCAGGATCCTTCCTCTGCTGCTCCACTGATATTACAGCATGATGTGTTATGGGCAACATTGCCTTTCAATCATACTGGAAACTGTGGATCCGTGGATCAAAAATACCGTTGACAAAGAAACTACAACTCTACAGCGCAACCTGCGAGTCCATCATGCTCTACAACTGTAACAGCTGGGCAGCCCCAAAAGTAGTCATGGACAAGCTTGATTCCTGCCATCACAAGCACCTGCGCAAAATTACAGGACACCAGTGGCCAAACAGCACTATCTCAAACAAGACCCTATATAAAATATGCAACACCACACCACTTTCCACAAAGGTTCACCTATGCAGGTGGTCTATGTTGGGTTAAGTGTTAAGAATGCCGGAGGACACACCTGCACAAAAAGCCCTGGAATATGCCATCATAGGGTCAAATAAGTACAAACCCCGAAGAGGGCGACACTGCACCAACCTACTCAGCATACTGAGGACAGACCTCAAAGCCAGAGGAATAAGACCACCCCAGACAGCAAGGAAACTCTAGGAGCTCAGAGTGCTCGCTAGAGACAAGACACAGTGGAACCGGATAAAGAAAGACTGAGTGCAGCTGGAGGATGATTAGTCTACTCCAGCGGCAGAGAACAGTAAATGATGATGATGAAATGAGGTACAGACTTGATCAATGAGAATTATTCCGAATGAAACAGGAGTGGAGGGTTCCTTCTACTTGAATCTCTGGAGATTCAATGATTCAATGAAGAAAGGTTACGCTGCTACCAGGCACGGCGCCAGGATTTCAGTTTGGGGTGAGCCAGACCAATTGTGGGTGGGCCTAAATTCCGAAGATTAGGTCACTTAATAAAACTTAAGCCCAGTTCAGACCAAAGATTTGCGACGAGACGAGACCATTTTAGAACGTCGCAGGGAGGAGTTGCAGCAATGTGAACAGGCCCATCGCAGCTTGACTCAAGTCGGCTGGAGGCGTCGCCAGAGATTCAGCATGTCAAATCGCAAGATGCTGGTTTTAGAACTTAAAGCACGTAACCCGTCTCAACAGCCAATCAGCTCGTAGCGAATTCAGCTGGTCACGTAAGTTACAAACTGTCAGCTGGTTGGAACTGCGCCAGGAATAACTGGGAGAAATTTACAAAATAGGGCAGGTCTATCGCTGCGAGCTCCTGGCACAGATTGGCAACAGCGCCTTCGGTATCTTGTTGAAGCACCCATGGACCAGTGGCGCAGTCAGAACTTAAAATTGCGTGGATAATAAACATCCCTTTAAAACAATTATTAGTTCTGACTCGATCGCAATCATTTTTTCTAATTACCTTCAATCCGAAACGCACTATCAGGTGTTGCTTGTTCACCTCGTTATGGCAAAACGTCAATCATTCATTTGGACGTGCAATTTTGTGCATTTCAAATCTCTGTATTTGATTCAATTTAAACAATTAAATCGATCATGAAGCACAGGCTAGATCGCCTGATGAGACAGAATGGTAGTGCAGAATTTCCAGAGCAGTTTAGCCTACCTCTCGAAAAGTAGCACATAGGCCAACTTATGAGAAACTTATTTTTCTGATCTGAATTACGCGTATTGATTAGTCGCCCTAGATCGCGTCATGAAAGGAGCCATGTCTTTAATTGCCAATTGATTATTCTTATAAGTGGAAAATTGTTTTTCAACAAAGGAAAATGACCGAGAACAAGTTAGGACTAATAATTGTAGTAAAGCGATGTTGTGTGACCACTCATTTTTCAGTTCTGGCTACGCCACTGATTTGAAATGCACAAAATTGCGCGTCCAAATGAACGATTGTCGTTTTGCCTTAACGAAGTGAACAAGCAACACCTGACAGAGCAGAGCGTTTTCGGATTGAATGCATATGATAGCGATAGTCAAAACTAAATTTTGTTTTGAAGAGATGTTTAGAGCCCATCCAATTTTAAGTTCTGGCTAAGCCACGGCCATGGACGGCTCCAAATTATCGCCCCTTTCTTTTTATTTTGTTTGTCCTCGCTGTTTTCTTAATAGCTGAAATGCAACTGTTGCGCCTAACTCATCAACACTAGGAAAATAGGCCTAAAAAGCCGGAAGTTAAAATGGAAGCGCTGAGAGTCAGTGCTATGGAAACGATACATCCTCTCATCTCGTCGTAGCGATGTGAACTGGCAGGTTTCAGAACATCGCAGACCGGTGTGTCGCAAGTAGTTGGAAGTTTCAAGCCGTCTCGTCGCGAATCTTTGGTCTGGGCTTTAATCTTCACTTAATAAAAACGTCGAGCAGATGTACTACTACATTATCTCTTTTATATCGAATTTGGTTGCTAATGTTATTTCAATATTTTGTTGCATTTTTTTTTACGTTTCAATGCATAGGCTACCTATCCACGACCGCTCTCCTTGGTTCTAAAGCGGCCACGTTGACCACGGTTAAAGCGTCAACATAACCAACCTTTTAAAATCGTTTTTAAAATTAACAAATTTGAATCATTAATGAATTGAATCATTAATGTATTTAAAACAACATATATTATTTTTTTTTTTTTTTTAAAGAAAAGTTTAGGGTGGGCCTGTAGATGAGTGGGTGGGCCAATTTTGTGGGCCCGAAGGTCATATGGAGCTCTCGGACAAGACGCAAGAGTCACAGATCATTGTACCAAACTACACAACAGTAGTAGTAGTCAGAGTAGCAGCCCAGCTCTGCCAGGGAGATACCACAGAGCGATGAAGTGTATACCTATAAACATAACCAAAGAATAGGAGTCAAAAGGTGTCAGGGGTGTCAGGCAGGGGATCCGCAGCAATGAGCCTCCCCTGCATAGCATATTTTATTAATTGGTTAAGTATGTTATCGCTCGCATACAGTAAAGGTTGTGTAAATAAATAAAAAGAGAGAAACCGAAAAGGAGTAAAACCCCGGTTAAGGTTAAAATTTGAGTCAAGTGGGCCGAGTGAACAGCTCGCTAACTATATGAGCTAACTAAACACAATATCCCAGAACAGGTCATGGCCAAGTGCTCAAACAATGCAACTTGACTTTGACAAGCAGATCAAACTACACTGACCAGAAGAGAACACTAAAAAAATCAAACTTAGAAGTATGCTTTGCCTAAAAGCCCTCCAGCAAATGTCAGTCCTTAATAAATACACTCTAAGAACATGCGCACAAGGGTGAAACCAATCCAAGTTGTAACTAGATATCCAAGTAATTTGATAACGCTACCAGGCGTCGAGAAGCTAGCTAAGGTTTGTTAGCTAAATTAGCAACAGAAAACCAGGCGTGAGTAGCAAAGCCCTTGAAAACAGCTATGTTTTATGTGTAAGCTATGTATATATTACAGTTTACTTACCTACCTAGCTATTTAATGCATAAGATTATTTCAATTTGCTCTCGGGCGACCGAAAACTCACCCAAAAAACCTCCCTGTTGCTTTTATTTGACCAGATTAGCGACTTTACTCAGCTATTTACTAACCGAGTTGTCACAAGGGGAAAAAATGGTGACAAAGTATCTCCCTGCCCCACATGGCAGCAATGGTTATGTACATCAGGATCAAATCGTCTAACCTCTCTTAAAATTTGAGATTTTACACACAAATTAATACAGCAAAAACCCTTGAAACAAGAGTATATCTCCTTCCTTCCTTCCTTCCTTCCTTCAACAACAATTCCTGCGATAATGTCCTCTTTCCTCTCTCTCTCTCTCAATCAAAGCAGAATGATCACTGAACAACAGAACAACAGCACAGATTCAAAGCACAGAGACTTGAACATAATAGTGAAATCAAGATTGAAGACATAAACTCCAAGTACTACGTGAGAACAAAAAGTTTACAGTTGATACATGCATGGACATTAACACAACTTCAAAGGGCTGTCTACAGTTCACTCAAAATGGATTAAAATTTATCTTGAGAATCTGGTCATTAATTTGAACTAAGAATATCCATTTGGAGGGAACTGTGCCTGACTTACAGACATGACATATTATTTCACTGTCCAGATACTTAAATAACATTTTTTCCGGTACGTACTGTTGGCCTTGGAATTGGCTTCTGGGGTTTTTTGGATCCCAGCTTTTTCATTGCATTATAGTATTTTTTCTGCTCCTCAGTCATGAAGATGTCCTGTCCACCTAAGTACAAAGTTGAATATAAAATTATTTTTTTTGCATTCATACACTGCATTTTACAGTCCTGCAGAAGACTGACACAATAAGATCTTGGTAGTTAATCTTTCAAGGTGTTAACTTTACCCAGTGATTAACAGACAGCAACCAAAGTGCATGATGAATGAATAAACTTAAGAGAGAATTAAGCAAATAAAATAATGAAATACTTATCTTTCTTTTTTGCTGGTTAAAATTGTCAATGATCACGCCAATGAAGAGATTCAAGGTGAAGAATGAGCCAAAAATGATGAAGATGACAAAGTACAGGTACATGTACAGGTTGATCTCTTTAATCGGCTGCTCCTCCACCTGTTTAGTTGATTAAAAAGAGCATACAAGTATCCAATAAATCAGGCCTTTTTATTATTTATTTTTACTGCTACATTTATTTTTATTGACCCTCTTTGTTCAAGCATGAGAGTTAAATCCGACTGGAATTCAAGTGGAGAGAAATATCAGAATGTATAAAACTTACTGCACGCGAATCTACAGCTGCATACATGATCTCCATCCAGCCTTTGAAAGTGGCCTAAGGACAAGAAAAAGCATGGACTTGAAATATTTGAGGGTAATGATCCATGAACACTGTTGACAAGATTTACAAAATGCACTTTATATTGAAAATAATAATAATAGTAATAAATAATCAACAGTTTTTAGTCTACTTAGGGGTAGACTTGAACCAATGAAAGCAGTGCATACTTTAACAACTAATTGGCACTGGAATGTTTCCAGCTCGTCCTACTGTAGACACACATTTAAAACAATGTGCTATGCCTTGCCTGTCTTCTGTTACTTCAGCACAGCAAAATCACAAGCAAGCAAATTATATTTTCATCACAATCCTTAATTTCTGGCAGTAGTGCAATGGCTGAGTGGACTACGACATAGCAGCTAATTATTCAATGCATACTTGATATTGAGCATTTAATAAATGGAAAAAAGTTAATTCATCCGCACCATGCATAAACATTTGACATAAAATTATGAAAGACACAAGAATTATTGTTAAGTTGTTCTTGGGTATTAATAATTCTTTTTGAATCAGCCAGATCACAAGTTTCCCAACAGTTAATGTTCTCGATGTATTTGGGGTCCGTGTTTCGCACTGAGCAGCCAGCCAGCAAACTCAGTTCATCCTGCACTGTGGAACAGACCACAGCAGGCTACAAGATATAACAGAAATGATAACCGTTGAATTTGAACAGTTTTTGCCAGGTGTCATGGTACTATGCTGGTAGTAATTAAAATTTACCCTCATTAACCTTTCAAAGATAAATCAAAGAATAGAAGAAGAAAAGGAAAATAACAAGAGTGAAAAAGATTTTCACAAAACTCATTTTAATATGAGGGCCCTTCATAATGTCCCTCCTTAATGATTTCAAAATTAATCACGGAGTGAATGCAGTGGGTAGTTATCATTCTGGCACAAAGGCTGCGGAAATGGCATAAGTGGACTTCCTGAAATTAAAACATTTTTATACTGTTTTTTGGTAAAAATGAAAGACAGCAAAGATTTCTTTAAGACAAGTGAGTGCTTATCAGCAGACACAGTCGGCCTTTTGCCTTGGTTACCGGCAATTACAGGCTTTTGTGAATGACTGGGGGTAGACTATTTCTAGATGCAAATGAAAGGTTAGTATTGAGTCAAGCCAGAAAAAAGGTGATGGAACACAGCAAAGTGACTTGTTGCTAGGCTACTGCACCCAATAACTTGCACTAGAGTGAGAGCTGGCAGTCTTGCAGAGCACAAATTTTGTGCACTGGGCCTGGCATGGTTAAAAATAAAGTCCTGCTAATTTGTTGATTGATTTTAACTTTAAACAAACGAAGCCAAAGAAAAGAAACCTGAGGATGCAAAAAAAAGCAAATACGCCAGAGAAGGAGAGGTGAAACTCACCACTTGCAACAGTGCGAGGTAGCCTGCTCCAACATTGTCAAAGTTGACTTTCACCTTGGTCCAATAGAACTGAGTGTCGTTCACTGCCAGGCAGTCGGACTTGTTGTTGATCATCGAGACATTGTATATGTACCCAGTCCTGTTGACACATCTGCCAAACTTTCCCGCAAAGAGATTGACCCCCATGATGCTGAAAATCAGCCAGAAGATCAGACAGACCAGCAACACGTTCATGATGGAGGGGATGGCGCCAATTAGGGCGTTCACTACCACCTGTCACCATGGAAACAAAACAAAAAGTGCATCAGCGCCTCGCCAATCACCCACCTTGTATGGACTTTTGAGAACAATTTCATTGGTGAATGACATAGCCGGATTATATTTTAATGCACAGTAGACATTCCCATTTATCACTAACCTTTACTGCACTCCCACTAGCAAAAATGTAATGTCTAAAAATAAAAAATGCCATTTGAAAAATGGTATTACAAGGAATTTACAAAAATAGGAAATAATTTAGATCATTTGAATGAATTTGTTCTCATCAGGTACAGTTTAGAAGTCAAATGCAGTACAAACACAGACAAAAACAGAAACAAAATTCGAAATACACATGTATGAAGAAGATTGAAAGCAGCATTTCTACAAATATTAATAAAAAATTCAATTCTGCAAGCTGCAGCAATATTAGGGAAATGACTTTGAATTTCTCTTAAGGAGGTAGTGACTTTTTTCTCCCAATCCATCTACCTGCGCTGCAGTAGAGGAAAAATGATAAGGTGGTTTTGGCTTGCCTGGAGGATACTAAACAAATTTGGCTCAGGTAACCCTCTTGTCAACAATGTCAACAATTTTTGGCAGGGGTCAAAGTGGGGTCAAGAGGGTCAAGATGAGAAAATGTCCAAATCTTGTTGAAATGTACACCTAATTACTCATCATACAGTATCCCAGCATTTATAGTAATGTGCAGTGATGATTATACACTTAACAAAATGAAGATAAATCAGAAACCAAGTACTATTCAAGTATTTATTTCATGTAGTATTGGATCATATAGATGAAAATAAGTAAATAGATAACAATATATAGCAAAAATAATAATGTTGAAGCTGCTGAATAGCTCACTCGGTTAAAGCACCGCATTGCGAAGCAGAAGTGACTATCACGGCGTGGGTTCGAGCCCTGGTCGTACCAACCGGCAGTGGTTGGCAGCTTTTTCAGAGTAGCGCACAATTGGCCATTGCGTTACAGGGATGCAAATTGGCAAGGGTCTGCCGGGAAGGGTTATATAAAATGATTGCTTTGTTCGTTGCTTAAGCGCCTCGTGTTGGCCAGTCGGGCGCTCATCAGGAAGATTCTAAGCGTGTTCATGTTCGGGTATCCTCCGCCCTCGTTCTGAACTTGTGAGGATTCAACCAATGAGTGTATAAGAAGCAGTGGCTGACAGGCACGTGCTACGGAGGAGAGCCGCGAACTGTCTTCACTCTCCTGAATTGGCAACAAGGGGTCGCATATGAGCAAGCCTTGCACTGTACATAGTTCCCCAATTGGGCATTCCAGATTCGAGTGGGATTGGAGATGCCAAATGAAAAAAAAAAAGTAAAAATAATAATAATAATAATAATAATAAAAATAATGTTGTTTTGAGAGGATCAGTCTTGTGTGGCCGCAATTTGCTTTGATTACAGCATTTAATCTTTCAGGCATAGTTTTCACATATTTTTTATTTCCTCACTCCATATGGTTTGAAGTGGTTTAATATGGTTATGATAAAACCATTCCATGTGGTTTGAAGTTCATTCCAAAGAGATTCTTTTGATGTTAGAACAGATTTGCTCAATCGGATCTGGACTTTGAGCAAGCCTAGTCATAACTTTTATGTCGCCATAATTCTTGCACAACTTAATATGTTTAGGGTCATTATCTTGCTGAAAATAAAATCCCCAACCAGTTAGGCTCTTTCCAGATGGCAATGCATGCCTTACAAGGATGCTGTGATACTTCTTTTGATCCATGATTCTGTCAATTTTTTTGAGATTACCAGCTCTTCTCGAGCAGACTGAACCCAAAACCAAAATATTACAACCTCCAAGTTTTACTGAAGGGGTTAAAGAGTCATCTTTGAAACGTTCTCCAACTCTG
Source organism: Gymnothorax javanicus (assembly GCA_029692085.1). NCBI lineage: Eukaryota > Metazoa > Chordata > Actinopteri > Anguilliformes > Muraenidae > Gymnothorax > Gymnothorax javanicus. The sequence continues at coordinate 54,538,925 of CM056196.1, forward strand.
CGGTGTACATAAGTTCCGCTTTGGGTGAGAAAATGTCAAATTTTGATTCATCCAAAGGACATGTTCCAAATCCACTGGTGTCCAGTCCTTGAATTTCCTGGCAAACTCAAGTCTTTTTTTTATGTTGCCAGTTCTTGGCAGCAACATGACCAATCAGACCAGTTTCACACAGGCGTCTGGAAAAAGTAGATCTTGATACTTTCATCTGTTCACTTCTGGTGCAATTAATATAAACATAGAATAGCTGTGTTGTCAACCGCCGATTTTTTTTTTTTTTACTTGTCATACATAGATAACAAACAGAGGCACTTTCTGTTTTGCACCTCTATTGCCACTAGTTTTCAGTGAACCAGTCTCTTTGAAATGCTTGATGGTGTTTCTTACAGTGCCGTGGTAGTATTTAGGTCGTTTTCAGCATCAAGTAAGGCCACAACGCGGCTATGAACAATCGCAAAGAGTTCCCTCTGTCGTGCCATTGTATTTAAAACTGTGCTGCTCATAGTTCATGGCTTCTCATATACTGGAACAACTGACCATTGGAGGTCATTTTGTGGAATAATGTTGCCTAAAACCAGTTTAAACAGTTTTTTTAGCATCAATAATTATGGAATGAGCCTTCAAACATGCATTCATGTGCAAGAGTCAAAAAGATCAAATTTGCAACACCTGTCATTTGTTATGAAAAATGATGTTTTCACTTTTTTTTAAAAAAAATTATATCAATATTTTGATCTCAATATTCTTGTGGGAATGATTTTTTTGTTCTCATTGCTTAAAATGGTATTTTTTGATACATTTTCATCAAAAAAGTTTAGAGAAGTAATATATTAGGACCCCTTTAAGATGAAAGTGGTGGTCTATAATCATCAATGCACACTACTGTATCTCTGACCTTCCGTTAAGTCACTAAGACTGGAAACATGGAGAGGTCTGCACTCTTTTGGCCAAAGGTGACATTTACCAATAATGTTGAGATTGCCCGATTTCAAAAAAATTTGGTCTCTACTTCTATGTTTTCTGATATGACAAATTCAACAAAACAACATTTTCAAAACAAAAATGGTAGTCTTCAGAACCTTAAGATTGTTCCTCTACTACAGAACATTCACAATTATAATTTTGATATACTTTATAATAATTTCGAGACCAGGTAATGAAAAATTATGGATACACTATGGGACTCCAAATGACTATGTAATTTTCCCAAGTCTATAATCTGTGGAAGCCATCACAGTCCATAATTTTTTGAGTATATCCAAAGATTTATAAATGTACTGTATGTATAGATGGGGAAATCCAATCTAGTCTGTGGAACTGATAAGGGTTCCTTAAGATCCCAATTGAGACCTAGAGCCCTTATTCTGAGAATGAATACGATTTTACAACAAAAAAAATATTAATTAATTTAATTGATTCATTTGGTTTCTTTGGTTTTTAATTAAAAACATCTTAGGAGCATAACAAATGTCCCACAACACTTGAATGAGATGAACATGAGCAGAATGTAAATAGCTGCTTGAAATTCAAATAAAACACTGCACAGTAGATCATCACATGAAAAAAATTATGGACTTTGAATGGAATTGCAAAGAATACTGCACAGTTGGTCCAGAAATGGTGTTATGGTGTCCTTACAACCTAGGCACAAACATTCTCATTAATGTTCTTCTGCATTTACCCAGTGGAATTAAATAATACTGCTAGGTATTGTGCACAGAAGCTGCTCTTTAAGATGACGTTCCGCAATAAAAATGATTGATTCTGAAAATAAAGATATGTACGAATAACACTGTCACATTGGCAAGCTGAGAGTGTTAGAATTGTAATACTGCCATGAACAGATTGGAAATCAATACTGTGCGTCAGCAGATGAAACCGAGCAGGCAATGACACCGACTACAGTTATTCAAATCAGTCTTTTAATATGTGCAAAAATATTAAATATTGCTCATAATATCAAGGGGGGAGGTGGGGTGCATGCAATTATCACCTGGGGAAATGATTAAACTAATGTGCCAATCTCATAGCAATCAGACGCAAATAGAGGCTGAAGTATGGGGCTGCGGTCTTAACATGAATCATATGCAAATTGTATATCAAATCCAATCAAAGTCATGACTGTTTTTAGGGAGATTGCACCCTGATATCAACTTTACCAGGTGATTCACATTTCAACAAGTTCATCAGAAATCAAACAAACATCCTGAACAATTTTAGGTACATATTTAAATAATCTGAAGGGACAGTATACACCTTTAACCCTCCAGTAGTCCTAACGATCAAAAAAATTGTGTAAACTTCCAAAAAAAAAAAATTTTTAGTTCAAAATTTGCATGTATTTTCCTGAGGAACATAAAAAGATATTAAATATTTTAAAAAGTCTTATCACAAGAAATGATTTGTGTTTTAGAAAAACAGAGAATTCAATCTGGGAAAGTTCTTCAAAAATTAATTGATGAGTGAAAGGTTGTCTCTACATAAAAATATTCATCTATGCCGCTTTTTTGACCATGCAAACAAATGCTGCCCACACAAAAAGAGGACAACAGGAGGGTTAAACCACTTATCACGATGAACAAGAGCATCTAGACAGAAACAGAGAGGGGGTGAGAGAGAATAGACTCTTACCCGCATGCCTTCAAATCTGGACAGGGCTCTTAGTGGCCTGAGAGCTCTGAGGGTCCTAAGTGATTTGATGGCACCAAATTCCGAGTACCCAAGTGTGTTAGCTACAAGGCTTACTAAAGAAACCTACATGGAGACATAAATTCAAGAACCAAAATTTGTTAGGTTGGCTCCAGAACCAGTCAGAAAAAATATCAACACAATTCCTGTAAAAAGTGGGGGGAGACAACTGGTTTCTTCAAAATGTAGTAGGTGTATGTCCTTCCTTCCCCTTCAAATGGCTGCAAGGCAGAGCATCAATGAGTGAGTTCATAATAAGACATCCCCTCACAGCATTCTTCAGGCCATTTCTCCCGATGACCATTTCCACGCAAAGGAGGATTTAAATGGTGAAGTACCCATGTTGGAATAATTATATCAATCACAATTGTATTTTTTGTCAAACACTACATGATGATTCATTCTCATCTCTGCAGCCTTGAAATGATATTTGCAGATGCTTTCCATTTCCTGTGAAAAGTGAAGTTATGTTGAGGAAGAAAAATGATAGCAATTAAAAAAAAAACATCAAAAAAGTGAGTAGCTGAGAACCTACGGTACAGCGCTGTGGTCAGAATAGGTCTTACCCTCATGCCAGCGAACCGGGACACCGCTCGCAGTGGACGCAATGCCCTGAGGGTCCTGAGGACTCTCATGGTGGCAATTTGGTCAAAACTGACAGCACTTGCCAAGAGACCAACCACTGAGATCTGTGTAAATCAAATTATGTGTCATATTGGCAAATTCAAGGATTTCTTGCAATAAACCTCCAGGAAAGTTAAATACGCACATGAATGGCACTCTTAATGTGATGGAAAGTAAGGAAATTACCATTTCTCAGCATCAGGATGAATTCTGTATCCACACTTTTGAAGACTTACAGATTTAAGCACATGAAATGCAGTGAGCACTATAATTCATTGGACAGTGACGCGTTTTGGCATTTTGGTTCTGTGGGTAAAATCAATCACTGGATCAGAATCTAAACGAACAAGCAGTTTATATGCTGAAGAGGAGACATAAGTCAAAAAGTCCCCAAAACAAGCAGGAACTGAGGATAACTGCAGTGCAGGAAATATTTTAACTAGCCAATATTTGTTGATGCAGCAAAAAATGGGGAAGGAGGAGAATGGGGGTTCCATGTGCAACAGATTCTGTGATTTCAAGGGAATATGGATAAAAATGCCTTAAATGCAAAGCGATGGAGTATAGTACTAAAATAAAATATTTGAATTATGGTCAATTGAATTATGGTGCTCACTCTACGGAGATTCTCAATACCCATTCCACTGAAATAAAGCTAACTTGCTGCTTCTGCTGAAACTGAGAATGAGCAATGGAAACACGGCTAACAGGAAAGGTTATTCTCAGGGGAATTTATCACTCTCCTCAACTTCAATTGGACGTTAATCTTTGCAATTAAATAACTGGCCTGAAAAATACAAATAATTTTAGGCCAATTAGAGCATTTCAGCTCATTAGGAATTTTTGAGTTCTCATGTCTAATAGAATACTGCAAGCAAGGGAATGATTGCTCACATTTTTTACTCCTGATTTTACTCCCAGTCTTCCATTTTGAAGTGGCTGATAGGTACCATTCGCCAATTCAGCTCACTGTAATACCTGGTCAATTCAAGTAAGTGTGAAAATATGATTCCTCAAACAGCTTAATTGTCTTTAAAGGATCAGTTGGTCAACAAAAAAAAAATTATACTGCTGAAACACTCCCTCCATGGGCAGCACAAATGATGTGCAGCCCTTTAGGGCTCTTGGGTACACTTAGCCGTGGCATGGCTGTGAGTTGGTGTCAGTCCACTGGCCCAGAAACAGATTTAATTGTGGAGCTTCAATTTTCATAAAAAACTTCAAACCACCTTCAGTTTGGCGCTCAAGTTAATTGATGGTGCTGAACATAATTGAGTAGCTTTTAGGTTGAGTGCAATGTTCTTTATCAGGACTGTCAGTTATTTTCTAAAATATTGCAAACCAAGTATTGTGGTAAAGTACTTAACAATGAATGGCATATTCTGGTCATTCACCGTGAGAGAATGACATTTTTGACAGGACACAATCAAACTACAAAAGACATAGTAATTCACAAGCATTAGAAATGGTTCACAGAACAAATGAATTAAATTTTGAGATGAACATGATTGAAAATAGGAACAAAAGCAATTTCAGTGGTTCGAGAGTGAAAACGCACCCGCACCCATCCAATTAGTGTTGATTGATGACAGCTGGAGTGCCAACTTGTTTGAACAGTTTCTTAGCATTAATACCAACTATCTGAGTGTGTTATAATGAATGTGTTATTGCATGATATTATACTTTGACAAAATATTATTTTCTTCCAGATTTGCAGATTTTGATAGGGTTCAATATAACGCACTGGGAAACATAGATCATCTTGGACCAGAAATAGACATGGGCGCGTAAAAAACTTCTATCAGTTCCATAAATCTTATATATCTAATTGGAAAATATTTCCAAGGATGCGTTTCACATAGGGGCGACCAGAGATATTTGGAACACATTTGAAAACATTTGCAGTATCTGTAAATGTTTAACGTTTCCTGCCAAGTTCCAGAAAGGTATATTATGACATGCATAACTCATTAAATTGTTGACTCTTCCCGCTGCAGAGAGGATGCAAAATCAAACTTTAGTGTTCCAAATAACCCCATATGTGGGGTAAGATGGAGCACCCCCTGGGGAAGTTGGAACATCTCAATTCAGTACAGAAATATGAGCTATTATAAAGCATGTAGGCTTGATGACGGCAACAAATCACAGTCCGTCATTATATATATATGGTCGACTATCATGGTCGATAAAGTCCAACCTAGAACCAGCCATGGTTCTGGCCTTTATTGCTGCATGCTTTTCCACTTGGCTGCTTTGTCTATCATTCTCATAAGCTTCTGTTCCCTTGCGAATAGCTTGCCTCCATTCAGAACAGTTTGTGCCATGATTTCCCATTGTTCTTCATTAATGTCACACATTTCTGGAAGGATTTTCAGGGTGTCTTTGTAGCGAAGCTTTGGCCATCCTCTTGGTCAATGGCCCTCTGTCAGCTCACTGTAGAAGAGCTGCTTTGGTAGCCTGTTATCCTGCATGCGCATAAGATGTCCAGACCATCTTAGCTGAGACTGTGTTAGTAGTGCATCTATGCTTGGCATCTGGGCTTGCATTAGTACATTCACATTTGAGACTCTGTTGTACCATTTGATGTTTAAGATACGTCGAAGGCAGCGCTGGTGAAACTGATCTAGTAGCTTGACATCCCTATGGTTGGAGTCCAGAATTCGCATCCATACAGCAATGCAGTCAGGACTACTGCTCTGTATACTGTGCACTTTATCTTCAGTTTCAAGGCCCTTTCATTCCATACTCACTTGTGGAGTCTGGCATAGGAAGCATTTGCCTTAGCGATGCGGTTGGATACCTCCTTATCGAGACTGTTGGAAGAGGAGAGACTACTACTAAGACAGGTGAAGGAATCAACATTGTTAAGGACCTTGCCGTTGATCTTTAGTTCAGGCATGTTTGCTGTTGATCCCTTTGCAGTTTGAAACATCACTTCAGTCTTCATGATGCTTACTGTGAGTCCAAAGTACTTAGTGGCCGAAGACAGAGAATCTGTAAGTCTTTGAAAGACATCGAGTGGGCAACCATAGCGCAGTCATCAGCATACAGGAGGTCATGAACAAGTGATTTAGTCACTTTCGTCTTTGCCTTCAGGGTTGAGTATTGAAGATACCTCCATCTGTCCTGTATGTGATCTGTATGCCTGGATCTGAGTCTTTAAAGGCAGGGAGAAGCATCATGCTTAAAAGGAAACTGAAGAGTGTTGGACCAAGAACGCATCCTTGCTTGTCTCCGTTCGTGAGGGGGAACTCATCATCTTCACTGCCGTTGACTAATCTTGTGTTCATGCCATTGCGAAAGCATTATTATTTTTATGAAAGATTATTTTTACCATCTTGGGAGGGATTCCAATTCGGGGAAGTATGTCCCACAGTCCTGGGCGTGACACTGCGTCGAACGCCTTGGTGAGGTCGACAAAGAGGATAAAGAGATCCATATTTTGTTCCTTACATTTCTCTTGGATCTGTCTTGCAGCGATTATCATGTCGACTGTCCCTGTGTTCTGGCGAAAACCACACTGGCTTTCTGGTACTGTCTCATCAAGAAGATGGGTACTCAACCTATTTAAGATGACCTTGGAGAGATCTTGCATGCAATGCTCAAAAGAGAGATCCCACAATAGTTGTCACAGCTGGACTTGTCACCTTTGCCTTTGTACTGGTGCACTATTCTGGCATCTTTCAGATCTTGGGGTAAACAGCCATCCTCCCAGCACATACAAAGGAACTCAGTAAAGTTCTGTATCAGCGGGTGACCACCTGCTAAAAAAACCTTCAGGCGGAATTCCATCGGGGCCTGCTGATTTATGACATTGTAACTCTGCCATTGCTTCTATCATCTCATCCTCCATGGGTGAGTCGTCAAGTTCAATATGCAGGGGTCTTGATGGGATCTCTTTAATGACACTGGGGTCAATCGATGAAGGCCTGTTAAGGAGCTGCTCAAAGTGTTCTGACCATCTCTTATTTATTGCCTCATTATCAATGAGGTGCTCACCCTGCAGGTTCCGGATTGGGGCTTCACTTCTCTGTGGTGGCCCATATACCTCCTTTAAGCTGGAGTAGAAGAGCTTGGAATTTTTTGAGTCAGCATAATCCTGGATCTCATTTTTTTCCACCATCCATTCTTCATGGAGCGCAACCGCTTCTGAACTTTTCCTCTGAGATGATGGAACTTGTCCCATTTTGAGTCAGACTGTTTGTCTGCTAGCCAGTTCTTATGTGCAGCGTACTTCTCAGCAAGAACACTTGGATTTCAGAATCATTGTCATCAAACCAGTCAAACCAGAGTGACTGAACAGCGTGCAGAGGAGCCAGACGAATGTGGTAGTCAGATTCGCGAATCAAAGTCAAACACCAGGAATTCACCGAACAACCAGACTGAAGGGCAAAGGCAAAAAAATCCAAGTCAAAATGCAGCAATCCAAGGGTCAACCACAACAATCCAAATGAACCAAAAAAGAGCAAGGCGAGAATCGTAAGTCAAAAGGCAAACCGGTCCAACACAGAAGGCAACAAAACACTCACAGTACACAAACACTAGATGTAAGGTAGAAGAGCTAGTCTCCAACTGGCACTTGCAAGTGGCGGCCTTAAAAAACACCGCCCCCGGAAGTGGAAACATTCAATTAAGATTTAGGCAAAACGAATACTAGGGCAGAGGTCGTAACACTCTCCTTTGGTAAAGGCAACTTGCTCTAGATGGTTTAAGAGTTCATTCTGTAAGGCAACTGTTATGCCACGGTGATTGATTTTCTGAACATCCAGTTTTTTGGGAGGTTTCTTGCCCTGGGGCCCTCTTTTTCTTCGCACCTGGAGGTTCACTTTTGATCTGAGGAGAAAGTAGTCTGTTGAGCATTCGGCACCTCTCATTGTTCTGGTGATATGAAAGTCACGCAGATCAGTTGTCTGCAGATGATGAAATCTATTTGATGCCAGTGCTTTGATCTTGGATGCATCCAGGTGGCTTTGTAAGCATTGTTCAGTTGGAAGAATGCATTTGTGATTGAGAGATTGTGCTGAGAGCATAGTGAAAGCAGAAGTTTGCCATTTGAGTTCTCATGACTGATACCATGCTGACCAATAACGCCAGCCCATGCCATAAGATTTGTAAGAAAAAAAAGGAAGAAAGGGACAATTCCAATCTTTGTATGAAAAATGGTGTTTATTTCCAGTAAAAACGGCAGTGGTCAGAAATATGGTAACGTACTCTGGGTTCAGTGGAGTCAAAGTGAACCCCAAACAGTCAAAAGGCTTTACCATTTATACCATACAACATGCATATGTATATCAAGTCAAGGGGATTGTTCTGGCCTTCAATGTATAATGGTGAGGTGTATCATGATTAAGTTAAATGGTCAGAAGACCATTGTTTACTCAGCAGTATAGCTGTGTGGGTGCTAAATGCGTTTGGATGGTATCTGATTAACTTGGAATGCTCACAGTATGTCTCCTCCGACAGTTGATGGCTGTTGTTGGCTTTTCCTGTCTCCAGGTGTTACCACGAGGCCAGGGTGTGGGCCATCTCTTTGTTACATTGACAAGATTACCATTTCAGAGCATGTGGCGGTTCCATGCTTGTTGATTGCCGGGGCTAACTAAATTATGAGTCTATCACTCTCCAGCAGAATGATTCACAATTCCTTACAGATTTGAGCCAATTCTCGCGTTGAAATCCCCAAGGATGATCAATTAATCACCTGCAGTTACGTTGCGTACAACTTCATCAAGGTGTTGGTTGAAGGCTTCTTTGTTTTCCTCTTGGTTTTTCATGGTGGGGGCACAGAAACTTACCAAAGTAGCATATGCACTGTCTGACAAGGGGAGCCTCATAGACATGATTCTGTCATTGATGCCCTGGGGCTGTGACTCAAGTTGAGCCCCACGACCCACACGCCTCTCGGCTAAAATACGACGCACAGCGTGAACAGGCCCCCCCTCAATCATCCGCGGCGGCGGCGGCGATTTGTCGACCGGAGCCAGGACGCAAGTGCTGACCGGTTTGAGCCCGGAGACATGAAAAGAGGGGTGGATCCGTAAGGATCTAGGGAGCTTCAACCGGACTGTGACAGGATTGATCCTTCGCACAATCTTAAAAGGACCAATGAAGCAGGAAGCCAATTTCCACGACTCCACTCTCAAGGGCAGGTCCCGCGTAGAAAGCCAGACCCTTTGGCCAACCCGATAAGATGGGGCTGAACGGCACTTTCTTTCTGCTGCGGTCTTTTGTTTCCGTCCAGAGCGCAAAAAAGAAGAATGGACCTTAGCCCAAACTGACTGACAACGCCGAACAAAGTGATTAACCAAAGGAACCTCTGAATCCCTGTCAGTCTCAGGAAACAGCGGAGGCTGATAACCCAACTGAGCCTCAAACGGGGAAAGGCCTGTGGAGGAGTTACCCACTGAATTGTGGGAATATTCGGCCCATGCTAAAAATCGACTCCACGAAGATGGGTTGTCAGCCGCTAAACATCAAAGAGTATTCTCGAAGGACTGGTTGGTTCGCTCTGTCTGCCTATTAGTCTCTGGGTGGAAACCAGAGGAAAGGCTCACGGTGGCCCCCAACCGGTTGCTTAATGCATGCCAGAATTTGGCCGTAAATTGAGGGTCCCGGTCACAAACCACATCTTGAGGGAGGCCATGCAGCCAGAAAACATGGCCCACAACAAGAAGGGCTGTCTCCCGCGCCGAAGGCAGCTTGGGCAGCGCGATAAAGTGGGAGGCCTTAGAAAAACGGTCTACCACGACCAGGATGACCGTGTTGCCTTCAGAGACAGGCAGCCCCGTAACAAAATCAAGAGCGATATGGCTCCATGGGCGCTTAGGGATGGGGATCGGCCGCAGCAGACCAGAGGGGGGGAGATGGGAAGTCTTGTTCCTAGCGCAGATACAGCACGCCACTACAAACTCCCAGATGTCCTCAATCATGCTAGGCCACCAAAAACGTCGGGACAAGAACTGCTTGGTCCGATGAACCCCCGGGTGACCCGCCAGGCGGGAAGAGAGCCCCTACTGGAGAACTTGGGACCGCACTGCCAACGGAATAAACAAACAGCCAGGTGGCTCCCCATCAGGACCAGGATCATTTCTCAACGCCTCCTGCACAACAGACTCAACTTCCCACTGAATGGGAGCCACAGTCTGAGCTGCCGGGATAACTGGCTCAGGAATGGGGTCATGACCGGGGCAGTCGTGAATCCGCGACAAAGCGTCGGGCTTGATGTTTTTAGAACCCGGGCAATAAAGCAGTTGGAAAAACAACGACCACCGCGCCTGCCAAGAATTACGTCAGTTAGTCTGTTGGATGTATTGGACATTTTTATGATCTGTCCAAACCACAAATGGATGTTCAGCCCCCTCCCACCAATGGCACCACTCTTCTAACACCAACTTGACAGCCAACAACTCCTGGTCACCAATGCTGTAATTCCATTCGGCCGCCGACAACGACCGGGAGAAGTAGGCGCATGGGTGCAACTTATTGTCCTGAAGGGGACGCTGGGACAAAATGGAACCCACCATGACTTCCGACGCATCCACCTCCACAACAAATGGGAGGGAGGGATCGGGCAAAACGAGAATGGGTTCTGAGCTGAATCGTTTCTTTAACTCCTGAAAAGCAGCCTCAGCTGCTGGAGACCAAGCAAACGACGAGGAGGTATTCTTCTTAGTGAGCGCGATAATGGGGGCAGCTACCGTGCTAAAATTACAGATAAACCTCATAAAAATTAGCAAACCCCAAAAACCGTTGCACCTCCTTGATGTTTTGAGGGGCAGACCAATCCCTGACCGCTGCTACCTTGTCAGGATCCACGCAGACCGACCCTTCCGAAACAGTGAAGCCAAGAAAGGAAACTGTCTTGGCATGAAAAACGCATTTCTCAGCCTTGAAAAAAAGCTTGGCTTTGAGGAGGGCCTCAAGCACTTTATTATTATTAATAATTATTATTTATTTATTGTTTATGCTCCGAGAGAGTTGAAGAGAAAATCAGAGTATCGTCAAGGTAGACAAAGACGAATCTCTCCAACATCTCTCAGAGGACGTCATTAACGAGTGCTTGGAACACAGAGGGGGCGTTAACCAATTTGAACGGCATGACCAAATATTCGTAGTACCTGTCATGCGTATTAAATGCCGTTTTCCACTCGTCCCCCTCCCGGATCCGGATCAAGTTATAAGCATTCCGGAGGTCTAGCTTAGTAAAAAAACGACGCCTCCTGCAGCCGTTCAAACGCGGAGTTCATCAACGGAAGTGGGTATCTGTTTTTAATAGGGATATTATTTAAGCCCCTGTAATCAATACAGGGTCTCAGGCTGCCATCTTTTTTGCCCACAAAAAAGAACCCCACTCCGGCAGGAGACGTAGAGGGCCAAATAAATCCATTAGCCAGAGCCTCCTGAATATGTTCTCGCTTGGCCTTTCGCTCAGGCCGTGACAGCGAGTATAATGAACCCCTGGGAGGAGTGGTACCCGGGTGGAGATTGATCTCGCAATCGAACGTGCGATGAGGAGGTAAAGTCGAGGCCCGTTGCTTGCTAAAGACCTCCGCAAGATCAACATAATCGTTAGGAACATTACGAGGCAGACACACGTTCAGAGTAGCCCCCAAATTCTCACCCTGTTCGAAACCTGCCCTCTCTATGTCAGATTCCAAGCCAGAGAAATCCTCCGAATAGCAGAGCCCTGCCTAAGATGCATTAAATGCGTAGCTGCATCCTGACCACAAACATCCTGATCAAACACTGATACCATTTCTCTAACGAAAGTCTCCACAGTATTCACTACCGGTGAATTAGATCGAGTAAGTGGGCCGACTCAAGTGAGTGCTGTGTCGGTCAACAGGGATAAAATAAATGAAACCCGAGACTCTTCATTCACGAACCGTGAAAGGCTGCGCTTTAAAAAAATTTTCACATTGGGCAATGAAATCTTTACATCTTCCTGCATCGCCTCCACATCTTGGGGGTAACTGAAGCTTTGGCTCTCGAGGAAGATGTACGGATTGTGCTTGTGCAATATTGTGATCTGCGTGGACAAGGCTCTAATACTCTCAGTGAGAGTTAACAGAACGTTCTCCTGTCTCTCCATGGCATTCGCCTGAAGGCGGACTCTCTCCGCCAACTCTGCCTGCTGATTGTTCAGGCTAGAAAGACCCTTGCCATATCCAGAGAGAACAGCTTGTTGGTAAGCCACAACTTTCTCTAACGCAGCCATTGCTGACAACGCCATGTCAGCTAGAGTCTTCTGTAATGGCTGGTAGAATTCGGAGGCCAAGTGCAACGACCAGAGAGAAAGAGAGTAGCACGGACACAGTACAAACACAGAGAATAATACAGACCAAACGAAAGTACTCCCGCTTCCAAAGGACGTATGATAGTCCGAACCACGGAAGCAAAGTGAGATCAAAAAAGGGAGAAGAAACTCCAATAATTAGAAGATAGAAAGTCATACAAAACCTGATTAAAGATATCTTTGGCTATAGTGCGAAGCTAAAAACAGACACTCTAGCGAAGGGGGCGTGCCGGACTTCCTGCTTTTATAGAGTCTGGGAAAGCGCCACCCCAGCTCAATCAGCCAGCTTGGTAAAGAATTTGATAGTCCAGGAATATGATATCGTCCTTGGACGAGAGCCGCAAAGAAAAGTCCAAACAACACGCACACCTCACAAACCATGACAGATACGGCCTCCGGCACCTTAGCCCCACAGCTCGCAGCCGCCGAATCACAGTCATGCATCCTATCGTGTTCCGAGCCGTGTCCGCTGCTGTTTGGAACCGATTCCTCAGATGGATCCTCTGGATGTGTAGGTCCTGACGTGCCATCATAACCGGAAGTTGTCCTGGTCGGGGGCGGTCGTGAACACTTCCTGTCTGTTGGTAGCGATGCTCCAGTCTGTTCATGGTGGATGGACTGACCCTGAACTGGTGGGCAACCTCTCTTTGAGATGTTCTCCAAAGCAGCATCCCCAAAACTCGCTCCCACTGCTGTTCTGTAAGCTTTGGCATTCTGACACTGATGCTGATGGGGATGAACCACTGTGCCTTTTATGTGTCCAATGTCTTGCTTTGCACTTGCATGTCATTCAAGTGATGCATTCAACCTGCTGCTAATGACATGGCAAAAGTTGTGTTTTGGAAATGTGATCCCCTGACAGACACACAAACTGGGTTTGAACCTGGACTTGCACAAATTCCAGCTTTTAACCATCATACGGCTATATTTCCTCTGTAGTAATTTTGATGGATTCAAAAAATCAGCTACGATTTAAAAAATTTGGCATTGCGTTTTTACTGTGTTTCAGTATACATCTCTCAGTCATTATAAACTTTTGATTTCATCATATTTGCAAGCATATTTGCCTTACGAAATTGGTTTAAATGTGCCTAAGACTTTTGCACAGTACTGTATGTTTCAACTAACCCCAAGACAGTGTTATGAGTATTCCAGATAAATTTTGGTTAGCCAACCAGAAAGTGGCAACTGTTAGACGAAGATAAACCGATATGAATATTATTCAGTGCTGAAACAATACCTGAAACATCAGTTCAATAAATCAGTATTAAGTTAGACAAAATATTTAATCAGAGGGGTAAAAAAAAAAAATCGAAGAACTGTACCTGTTTAGACCACGTGCAACCAACCGATACGAAAACAATATGGCTACGTCTTCCTCATATGTCCGCAATTTACTGCCACAGTGATGATGTAATAAATTCAGTACCTGATAGGCCAAGCTCAGTGTTTCGACTTCCCCGTGTTCTAGCGATCCCCGGTCTCCCCGACTAAATGAACACCACTGAAACTCCCATTAATTTTTTTTATTTTAACTTCATGATTATGGTCCAATACCATCCTTTCCAACAGTTAAAACCATTTCTAAAAGTGACAGCGTTGAACAAATTCCTATTTGCACTAGGTTTGTGTTAGTTTCAAAGAAACCATTTTGTTACCTCATAATTGAGAATGTATTGAATTATACACATCATGGGAAAGGCCATTTTATGGGCTTTCATATGGTATGCGTAACTTTTTAGAAAATAGATACAATGTACTAATAATAGAGAGTTAACAAGTATTCCCCTTCTGAATACGAGTACTAAAATTCCCATAAAATCACAATACGGTCGTATTATAACAATACCTGTGTAATCTCCCGTGTACGTACAATTCTCAGGAGCCTGGCCAACTTGAATTTGTTCCATAGGGTCCCTAATTTGTGAAAAATGATGCCAGCCTTTGACAGCACAAGGTTTCCATTGGACCCCACTTGGCTCCCCAGGTAAGGAACTATTTGCTGTCTATAGACCCTTTCTGTTTAAGCAAGATTTGGAGAGTGCATGAGCATTGGACATTGTGTATGGCAGAAGAAAAACTGGATACTGTTAACAAGTCTGCAGTCAGCAAATGGAAAGCAATCTTTCGACTCAAGGTTCGCATATTGAGACCGATATGCTTAGTTTCAGATGTACCGCACTCAAAGGTCAAAAAGGGAGAATTAGTTGAAGCAATAACTGAAAAACATCTGCAGTCAAAACAAACAGTTATGCACAACAGCCTAATCATCCCCATTTACTGCCCACTCTTTCTCAGCTACCATAATGTAATAGGATCACTTAAAACATCCGAAAACTATAGTTGGTTGACATGGTCTTCATTTCGGCTGTTTCAGCACAGATTTCTTGCAATAATTATTTGGTTTCTTTCTTTCTTAATTACGTAATTAAGTAATTACGTAATTACTTGCTATATATAGCCACCAAAGTAGAATTTGTTAGCCAGTTAGTTTTGTGGAGGTGAATGAATGTCATTAACACCACGATGATTGGATCCCATGCCATAAGTCAGCTAATAGCTACAGTGTGCCTGCGACAAATTGTCATTGTTCAAAACAACCAGCAAGCACACATGATCCTAACCTCTTCTCAACATGGATAAGTGCACAGATATGCATGTAAAATGCAAGACATTCTGAAACAACAACATCATTAATGCTTGACTGAACGAAACAGATTTGATTTCGGATTCTCATTTGTGCTTAAAACAACAACATAGAGGTTTTACCTTGGCAATATCTCGCCAATATAGCCTTTCAAGTCTACTTTGCGCCAAAGAAGTCAATGTTTTTAGTTTGTAGGAGAAGACTGATAGCGCTTAGTCTACAGTGCCTGACAAAAGTCTTGTCGCATAAGGACATAGTAACTAAAAATAGCATATAACTTTATTTCTAACCAATCAATTGTTACAATAAATGGTCCATTTTAATGTCAAGGGCTTTCACATTAATAATTTGGTGCAAAATGAAACCGTCAAAAAGTGTTCTGATGTTCACAGCTTGGCTAAGCCCATAACATCTGTTTTTGCTAGGACAAAAGTCTTGTCGTCTCTTCAGATGATGCAACAAATCGCAGATTAGAGTTTAACCTATGACAAATACTGTAATTAACACATTCCCAGATGTGTATAGAAATAACCCCAGCACACAAGACTTTCATATGAGGTGCGACTAGACCTCTGACAACATACCAAAGATTCAACCACAGACCAAAGTGCTGATCATCAAGAGCCTGAAGACTGAGTCTGCTGCTGAGGTGGCAGACATCTTTAATGTATCCAAATGTCAAGTGGAGGGGATGAGAAAAAGATTTGAAGAAACTGGTGACGTTCATGGCAAGTGCAGGTCAGACAGACCCCGGTATGACAACTGTTTGAAAGGACCATTTGTTGCTTCAACTGTACAAGGCTAGCCCTTCTTCAACTACAGCGAAGCTACATGAGGAAATGTCACCAAAAATCCCGGTATCTACAAGAAGAGTTTGTCAAATTCTCTCTCAAAGTGGTTTTCATAGCCAAATTAGTGCATAGAAGTCTGCATTAAACAGAAAACAAAAAACCTGCATTGCATTTTCCAAGGCCCACAGCTCGCAGAAAGGATTGATACTGGAAAAGTGGCTGAAAGTTTATTTTTCTGGTGAATCATCCATTGAACTGCATGTCAGTCGCCGTACAAGACCTGTTGGAAACCTCATGGACCCAAGATTCTCCCAGAAAACAATCATGTTTGGTGGAGGAAAAATCATGGTTTGTTGTTACATCCAGCATGGGGGTGTGAGAAAGATCTGCAGAGTGGATGGCAACATCAACAGCCTGAAATATCAAGAAGTTCTTGCTGCTCTACTTATACTGCCGCTCCTTCTCATTCTTCTGCCTCCATGTCATAGTTCCTGAAAGCGAAGAAGGTGAAGGTACTCCAGGATTGGCCAACCCAGTCACCTGACATGAACATTATTGAGCATTTCAGGGGTAAGATGAAGGAGGAGGCTTGGAAGATGAAACCATAGAATCTTGATGAACTCTGGGAGTCCTGCAAGACTGCTTTCTATGCCATTCCAGATGATTTCATCATCAAGTTATCTCAGTCATTGCCAAGACGTATGGATGCAGTCCTCCAAGCTCATAGGAGTCATACGCAATATTAATTCTTTTTCCAAGGCACCATGGCTTTATGTTCTGATATTATAGTGGCATATTTGTGTATTCAAAATAAAGTGCATGTATAATTTCCACATTTTTTTTCAATGCGACAAGACTTTTGTCCAAGCAAAATCTGACCTTTCTGTACAAATTCAATTATAAAACTCAATCAATGACACAAAACTCTATTTTGGTATATTTTGCATAATCTAGAGGGCTTTGCCTTTCATATAAGCCATTTTTGATTCCAATTGATCAACTACAAGTCAGGTTATTATTTGTTGTTCCTACAACTTGGATAAGCGACAAGACTTTTGTCAGGCACTGTCCAACATCAGTGGAAAGAATTTCGGACCCAGCCTCCTTTTTTCGACCTTTTATTTGCTAGAACAATTTTAAAAGGGGGTGCCAATATATTTTAGCGGGTTTTATTAGAGAGAAGAGGGTTTAAAATTTAATCTCGAAATGAAATATTGCGAATGCATATGCTGCGCATGTCCCAGCGACGTGGTGTGTCATCAGCAACATGGCTGCTGCCATTATACGCCACTACCCAGGTATAGCTACACTAGAAATTAAACTCTAAATTTTCTTGACTGGATGTCGCTTGATGTTTTCACACACCGGAATGTTTCTCTGGGTACCCAAACATCGAGGCAAGCCGAAAAAGTAGTTCATTATATTGGTAGAGGTTGAATACAGAGTTTTTTCCTCATCAGGGTCTACAAAATCGGGCCATCCAGACACAAAATATACACTGCGCACCCTGGAATGTTCCTTAGGAACAAAATTCTTCCTGTTTATAGCCCTAATCCAAGCTGTTCCCTGCCTTTTACCTCAGTGAAAGCGAAAGGACTTAATACTCCCCCCATTTCAATCCAATTTGTGCAACCTCTGCCATATGTAGTCTGAAAAGAGCATGCGTGCGACCCAAATCTCTCTTAAGCCGAACTGATCTATATGTAGTTTTGTTCTTTACTGACGATGAGACTGGTGTTGTATAGCACCATCTTGTGTCATTTCAGCCAACTTGGGGGGTACCTCCATTTGCATAGCACCAAAATGGCCAGTCATACCACTGTAGACAGCATGGCAGCAAATGACATGCTTGCACGCATCAAACGATTGATAAGTCTTCACTTTGAAGACCTATCAAACGTACATATGACTGATAAAGATGTGCTAGCTGTGTCAATAGGTAAGCGAACATGTGGCCACTGAAGTTCGGTTACACGCTCACTGAAAAAGACGGAAAGGACGGATGATCTAACATTAACATTAGCTAGTAATTTTTTATTTTTATAAGTAATTACTTGACATAAGATTACCTTCATGTATATATTTTTCTTGAGATGACAAAGCACAGAAAAAATATGATCGCGCTGCATTCATTTTGCTTGCTTACTAGTTCTTTTGCCAGTAACAGCCGTTTCAGAGCACCAGTGGGCAACCATTTCAATAGACAGCTCAGGTATTTATACGGAGCCCAGGAGGTGCAGTGACATAAAAAATATCATGTGGCCACAAAATATAAGTAGGTCCCGTGATTTAGCTATCCCATGGCTTTAAGATACTGTAAATCATATCCTCAATTTGAGCTTTTGATTGAGGGAATGTCATATCTCGTGGCCAGGAGTTAAGTAAATCTTGGGAACAAGGTATAGCTTGTGGCCACAGGTTAGTTAAATTGAGGGAATGAGTAAGTTCTGAGGGAACGACTAATAGCTCGTGGCCACCGTCAGGCAACTAGGGCTTAGTTTTGAGGTTTTGACCAAACTTCAGAGTCGGACAGAATAAATTCATTGGTAGTGACTTGTGCATTTCCTAGTGATGGGTCCTGTCCGCCCTTGACTACAGGAATTAAGTCTGTTCAATCTCTTGCCCTCATGTGTACATTCCAAAAATGACCCTTTTAGAGCCATGAGCGTCATGCAGAGGGTCATAAACCCCTGTGTACACCCCTACAATTCCGAAGACAACAGAAAACACCATTGGTACAGCCTTGTGACCTCCAACAAGACAAGAACATGTCCTTTTTAATTACCGTAAAGTTCCGTGTACACGGCGCACTTTTTTTACGTCGGGAAATATGAAAAGTTGGGGATGCGCCTTATATACGGGAACAACAGAATCGCGGCAAAAGTTCCGACATACATGCAAACTTACACCCGATTTTATAAGGTCAAACTGGGGCTATATGCGCACGTGAGTTTGCACAGTTTAAAAAATGGGGAAAAAATTACCGATTCAACATTTTTTAAATGCAGCATTTTAATTTTTATCTATGAATGAACTTTTTCACATTTCACTTTCCATGATAACGTTAATGCAAATAACCATCGTAGAAGCATGGAGCTACAATGGTAGAATGCAGACAGATTAGCGAAAGCCCCCGAAAGGTGGGGTTGAAAACTCTATTCAGCCTTCATGTTACAGGTTACTTTTGCTGCTTGACCACATTAATCGGAGCTAATGTGAAATTGGAGTGACACACCCCCAGCTGAAATGAAACATCTGCTGGTGAGTTTATTTAAAGACAGATTTTTGTTCTGGTGCCGACACTGGAAAGCCGTTGCCTATAATTAAATATAACTGTTAACGTAAGTTCGTTCGATGAAGATCAGCTGAGTCGTTGTCACGGCACCTGTTAGCCTAAAAATGACTGAGATGTCGGCAGAAGTATAACTATCAGTCCCTGAAAAAATGATTTTTTCCAGCGGATATTCTAGTTACAACATGATTGAGCTAGCAAAGCAGTTTTGTGTTGCGATGTGCGGTATTTATTCAGTTTTGGGAAATCACGATGTCATGAAAACATAAGCCCAAATTGGCTGGCTGACAAGGACAGTTAACGTGAGATCTCATGTATTTACGCAGAAACGGAGAGAATACTAGCAAAAAACGAACGAATGCCCACAGTATAAATACATTTTGATTATACATTTTATTTTGTTGGTAATTGTTGTATAATCGCATTATTACACTTGAGGGCGTGCTTGACCGTCATTCTTGTCACTTCAGTGATGCTAACGGAACTCGTCGTGACAAGAATGACGGTCAAGCACACCCTCGCGTGTAATAATGCTTAAAAAAAAAAACCACATAAAATTATTTTAGGCGACTTCATTCCAATATTTTTGCTTTACATGATTAGTTTCATTTCTACAGAAAAGAAAATGTCACTCCATAGATTTGTTCTGCTTTTTATTAATTCCTGACTTGCGAGTCATTTCTCCTTCTTGGTTGTTCCAACCTGCAAGGAAAAATAGAAAATAAAATTTGTTATAAATAATGCTGCCGTTTCATCGTAAATCTCGCCCGGTTCTTGAGTAGAATTTGCCGGGGGCTATTGTGGACATTTAGCAGAAATTTTTGGTAGTAGAACCAATATATTCCCGCCCGATAGATAGTGGCATATGCGTGGGCATACGCGCTGTCGGCGTATTGGTTTATGTCTTGAGTCTTGCGCCTTCCATTTTTCGCCGATGTCCGATGAATAATCACTTCTCATGGAGGAAGTTGAAAAGGAAAGGAAAAAAAAAATAGGACAAATACATGCGGCATTCTATGAAAATTTTGAGGAGAGATAATATGTATGACACACGCAAGATTTGGGTGGAAATTTGTATGATTTTTTTTTTTTTTTTTTGACAAGTCCCAAAGTCTGTGTGCGCCTTATAAACTGGTGCGCCGTATACACGGAACTTTACGGTAATTTTTCTTTTTTTAAATCTTATTTTATTTCTTTTTTTCTGATTTGTTTTGTACCCCTAAATACTGCTCAAGATTGGCCCATATCATGAATGTTCTTTGGAGCAATAGTAAACTTTACATAGGTATTTGATAACTGAGCTTCATTACATCATTACTAATTCTACATCTAAGGCAAGGCTGGTCTAGTTTGCTGTCATAAGCCAAGGGGAGGAACCAAGGGCGTAGTTTTGATTTCAACGGTGGGGGGGGCACACATTTCTGGCACAAATTCTCAAAAGGGCTTTAGTTCTGAAGTAGAACAAAATAACCATGTTTTTTGATTGTTAAATAAAATAAATTTAATGCAAAATACATCAGTAATGAAAATTGAGTAATGAAATTGATCAAAATATCGGCGTACCCCACAAGGTGGAAAAGAGCCCACTAAAACCACCCTGGATCGAGGTGGGTGCGGGGTTATGGGGGTGACTACTTAATCTCACATAATTTTTCACTCATTGCAGAAATTTATTAAGAATTTGCAATAACAGTACTCTGATAGCTGCCATCAAAGCAATATGAGTATCAAAATATGTATTTATCGTAGAACCTGAGCCCAGCGGCTTTTAAAGCCACACTATGTGGGAATAGGAATTTTTTCAAAACTGTGCCCCTTAGGTTCTGCGTGCTAGACCACTGTTGTAAGTCACACGCTTCACCTCCAAACCTCCCAGGAAAACAGTAAACGCCAGAGTAATAACTGTTGAAGCTTGCTAGTTAGGGCAAAAACCCATCGCATCGCTTAAATATGATGATTATTTTCAAAGATTTTTCTTAACTAATGTTAACTAGCTAGCTAGATTGCTATATAATCTCAACAATAATGTAATTCGCAATTGTATATGGAACAACATAAGGCAGCTAATGATAATGTCTCTAGCCAAAGTGCATGCTTGCTGTGTTCAGCTAACAAGAAGCTGTTAGAGGTTGTGTGGGCGTGATCGCGTTGAAAGCAACCAATCATAAAAGGGCTAGTGCCTCCCCCTATCAATGTGTATGCCTTCCCGAGAAGCTTATTGCCAGTAAAGTCGGCTTTAACTTGTTTTCAGCCAATCAGAGTTGTCAAAACTTCTCCCCTACCTATCTTGTTTGGGAATCACACATTCGAGCTTCGGTGCAGGTTAAACGCTCAGCAATCAGTGGTTCTCAAACTCAGTCCTGGTACCCCAATGTGCATGCTGGTATTTGTTCCAACCATAATTGCAATCTTGGGATTTTAAAAAGCTCTTGATTTGTCTTAATTAGGCACATTTACGTTTACAGCAGTTCTTTATCCTCTTCATCCACATTTGACAAATCTATACATGCCATGAAGAAGAAAAATTCCATATCCAGGTTGAGATGTATTAAAAACTAGTACAAATAACTGCTGAGGGAAACAATTTAACCATTCATTTAATCAATATAAACAATTGTTTAATCAACAAACAATAGGTTCTCATCGGTAAAGCTGTTGACACATGGTTGCAAACACTAATTATTTACCAGCAAACAATAGAGTCGCACCAGTTTTGTGTCATATTTATTAAGTTCTGGCAAATTATTTTGCGAAAACTCAAAACACCACTGTGAGCAACCTAATTTGGAGCTTACTGATTTTATCAGTCTAATTTGATCTGTTTAATAATGTTTTCACCTGAAAATCCTCACATTATAGAATATAAGCACAATATGTTCAAGGGTTTTTATTCTTCGTGGCACAATGG
The DNA here is from genome assembly GCA_029692085.1 of Gymnothorax javanicus. NCBI lineage: Eukaryota > Metazoa > Chordata > Actinopteri > Anguilliformes > Muraenidae > Gymnothorax > Gymnothorax javanicus. The sequence continues at coordinate 54,561,167 of CM056196.1, forward strand.
ATATGTCCATCAAAACGCAGGTTAAGATGGTAAATAACTGCTCTTAACATGGAATGCAGCTAATTAAGACAAATAAACAGATAGTTCAAATCTTACGATTGCAATTGTGGTTGGAACAAAAACCAGCGTACTCAGTGGAGCTCCAGGACCGAGTTTGAGAACCACTGCCCATAGGTCAACATGCTGATTTACCGCGGTAAGAAATTAACCTCTTAAGTGGTCCTGAAAACCAGATTAAATCTCAAGATACCTCGGAAATATCAAATCCTGCTTCGCAGTGCAGTCCCAGGTCAGATCTGAACAGAGAAGTGCAGTCAGGGGAGGCAGTGACTTCTTTTTATCAGTAGATTTTGTCAACCTGTTTCCATGTAGGCTACTATGCCTGATTGACAATTAGTCAATTTTAACTTTTTTCTTTATCAAACTATTAAGAACTAGCATAGGCTTTATCTAGCCTGTAACGATTAAGAGATTATAGTGACCAAAAATAAATAAATTCATCTACGTCTATGCTTTGATTCGAGACTGCAAGTATGTAAATCTTAATAATTAATTAGAAAAAACCACAACTCCCTCGGTAATTCCGTGTATCGTTTTGACCTTTCGTTTATCGGTTTATGAAAGAAGACTGGAAATAAACTCCCCATTTTTTGAACGGCATTTAAAAGTACGTATTTAGGGGGGAAAACATAATTATAAACATATGGACCACACATTGAACGCCGCATAAGAAAGGTTTTAATATTTGTTAATGGCATCGCGTTAGCTTCCTGAAAGCAAATATGAACAAATTTGCTGTCTCGTGAGCATTTTAAATTCTGTGCACTGAGCAATAATGTCGTGGATGAAATTGGGATGCCATTTCCGCCGTTTAGTCTTGTAGATTATTTAATCAATCCTCAGATTGCTAATCAAGCAAAGTAATAGTGAGTTATCGTTAGTTTAATGGTAAGGATTCTGCCTCCCCTCACTGACCTCCGACGGCACCTCACTGGATCTGAATTGTAATGACCGGGGATGAAACAATATCGGTAATTGTTTGCTAAGCAGCTCACTTTAACAATCAATCGCCCAACTCAACTACGTCGTTCAAGGAAGTTCCTAATACTGTTTATCGACGTAGCTAGCTATAAACGAGGAAAACAAGCAGTTCCCCACAAAATATACGTTCGTTTACACACCTTGTTTTCCAGCTTCAAGCATTTTTCAGGTAATCTGCACATATTCATTTTCTCACTTTGACTGACTGTATGTGAATTAACCATTTGGCATGGTAACCCCACAGAGACCTGTCAGCCAATCAGACAATATTTGGATGTATTTTCCTGTCCTAAAAGCTCTCTGATTACCTCTGTTCACTGAAAAAAAAATACAACATTGTAGTCTTGTTTTTCTGATATTCAGTCACAAAGTGACAAACTGCCTATGGTGAACAATCGGGACTACAGCCTCGAATGCCCTGGTCAGGCGACGTCACTGTTTGTCATTGAATTTTGAGTAGTCATAAAATATTCACCACTGTGACCACTACTAGTTATAACATAACATAACTGAGTGGCGAGAACAGGCTGTTCAGCCCAACTAGGCTCGCCAGTTTCTTATAACTATAGTGATTCTATCACTTCAGAGACACAGTGGTATCCAGCCCTAAATCAAGCCTGCTCTTGAAAATTCCCAAGGTTTCTGCCTCAACAATATAGTCAGGCAAGCTATTCCACATCGAGATTACTCTTTGGGTGAAAAAATATTTCCTAATATCAGTGCTAAATTTTCCCTTGGTCAACTTCCATTTGTGACCCCGAGTTCTACTAGCAAAACTTGGCCGAAGGAATCCTGCATAATTCACTTTGTTAATCCCTTTAACATATTTAAAGACCTCAATCAGATCACCCCTAAGTCTCCTTTTCATAAGACTGAAGAGATTAAGGATCTTTAGCCTCTTCTCATAGCTTTCCTCTTTTATACCTGGAATTAGCTTTGTGGCTCTTCTCTGATCCTTTTCTAGAGCCTCTATATCTTTCGTAAAGTATGGTCCCCAGAACTGTACACAATACTCCAGATGTGGTCTGAAAAATGCGTTGTACAAGAGAAGTATGACCTCCTTGGATTTGTACTCAATACTTTTGGCAATGTATCCCAGCATCCCGTTGGCTTTTTTAAATGCTTCGGCACAATGGCTAGAACCTGTGAGGGTTTGGTGAACAATCACTCCCAGATCTTTTTCATGTGGAGCACATTCCAGTTTTAAACCTCCCATGAAGTAATCCTGTCTAATGTTTTTATTACCTACATGTACAACTTTACATTTTGCTACATTCAATTTCATTTGCCACATTTCTGCCAAATTCTGGATTCTATCCAAATAATCCTGAGTCTCTTTAGTGGACTCTAAACAATTTGCCAAACCTCCCAATTTAGTATCATCTGCAAATTTAACTAATTTGCTGTCAGTATTCCTATCAAGGGCATAAATGTAGATGAGGAACAGCAGGGGTCCCAACACTGGTCCCCGAGGGACGCCACTCCCCACCAGACCTAGCTCAGATGAGATTCCATTGACCACCACTCTTTGTGTTCTGTAACCAGTTTCAGAATCCACTCCAGAATACCTCCTGTAGCTCCAATGGAGCTCATTTTAAAAATTAGTCTCTTATGCGGTACTGTATCAAATGCTTTCTGAAAATCCAAGTATATGATGTCATAAGCCCTGCTCTGGACATAAGTCTTGGTGGCCTCTTCAAAAAATTCCAGAAGGTTTTCAGGCATGACCTTCCCTTACGGAAACCATGTTGGCCATCCCTCAAGATATTATTACGTTCAAGAAAAAATTCCAGCTCGTCTTTTATGATAGATTCCAGTATTTTGCATGCACTGCAAGTTAAACTGACTGGCCTGTAATTTCCTGGCTCAGTATGGTCCCCTTTCTTACATATCCGTATTATATTGCCCTGCTTCCAATCATTTGGTATTTCTCCAGTTTCTAAAGACCGTCTGAAGATAGCGGAGAGCGGTTCAAAGATGATCTCACTAACTTCCCTGAGCAATCTAGGATATAAGCCATCAGGACCTGGCACCTTATCTGCCTTTAGTTTATGCAACTTGTCTAATACTTCATTATCCCTAACCTTAATTTCTGCGAAATAATCTTGAGCATTGGACATGCCCTCTGGCCAAATAAAACCCGCTCCGAGGTAAAATTCTCAACAAAGTAACTGTTTAAGGTATCTGCAATATCTTCAGGGTTTCCCGCAGCACTTTATAGTTGGGGCTGCCGCCTTGACAACAAATGCACCCGCCTTGACTACGTCCCCCGAAAAAAAAAAAAAAATTCTGCTGCACCCACGCATGCATAGACAGTAAAATAAGCCCGCATTGCGATGAGGTCGAATAGCGGCCGGCATCTATTGGTTAAATATGTTACTGCGCCATCTATCACCTGTTGCTATGCCAACATTATTTTTTTGTATCGGGAAGAAGCTAATTATCCGGATATACAATAACCTGTCGTCGTCGTGGGAAGGACATGTGGAGGTAAGATCTAATGTTCATCCAAACTGAACATTTGAATAGTGTCTCCTATCAACTGCTTGCCCACATATTCTGTTTCATTAAGATAGGCTATATGCAATTCGTTTAGTTTCTTATCAAGGCTACCGATGTGTTTGCGCGTGGCTTTCTGCTATGTTTAACAATTGCACGTGGTTTTCTCTAGTTTACAGTAATGGATGGGAAAAAGCAGTCAAAAATATCGGGATACTTTATTCAAAGAAGCCCGTGTTCTGTCAAATTTTGCTACCTATCAAAATATGCTACCTCGTGGTTCTGTGCTTGCGCAAACCTAAAATCTTGGGTTCTATTTCTTCGCTCACATCTCAAGTATCTTCAAATATCATAAATATATGTCTTTTTTCAGTGCGCCTTTTGACCTGTAAGCGTATAAATATTTGCATGTACACGCTGAGTTTTCCCTAAAAAACAGAGATTGGATGATAATGGCATGCGGCATATATCATTAAAAAACTTACCCAACTCATTATAACATCTGCTTATGTTATAATAAGCTAACAAATAACAAAGTTACTACTGTAAACTGATTCATATTGCAATATTTAGGCGAAAACAAAGACTTAACGATCCCTTTGCATATGGTAGCATTTTTTGACAAGGCAGCACAAATTGTCAGAACACCGGCCTACTTCACCATCTGCGGGCCTCCTCCTCCACCACCCCCTGCCACCTCCACAGCCACAGCCCCAGTCCTCTAAACATCGAGGTAGTGGGTGGAACCCAGAGTGGGCTGTGGACCCGAAATATTCAGGTTGGCTATATCATACAGAACACGGTGAGTGTAGCATTAATCTTTTCTCAAGATCTCGTAATTACATCTCGTAAGGTGTATATATTTTTTTAAATCCGGTGAATGCAATGCGCTTCCGTGCATAATACCGTTCTCCTCTCGCCAAACATAACCACAACCTCAAAACATTTGGGGAATTGAAATCAAAACAGACAACAAATACATTTTTCGTTCTGACATTAATTTTCGTTTAACCCTTAGGGACGGTTGTGCGCATTTTACACGCTTTTCATTCTTCTTTTTTTTTTTTTAATTTTTGGCTGTGTTCATGCATGTAGCATAAATTTTGGTAAGATTGTGTGTTTTTATTTGATCTTGTTATTTCCAGCTCAGCTCTTACAGTAAGGCTAAAATACACTGTGTACAAGCAAGTGTTACACTATAAAAACTCCGTAATAAAGTTACAAGACTGTTGACTTTGTCACTTTGTTATTGCACTTGAACTGCTTTGTTTATTTATAAAGATTAAATAAATGCTGGCTGTTGCCTGCCCCCCCCCCGGGGTCACCACCTTGACTAACAGATTTTCTGCGGGAAACCCTCATCTTTGTTATCATTGCATAGCAGTGATCCATATTTATTCTTTATTCACTTACCCTCCTCTTTGACTATCCTTTTTCTATTATAGTACTGAAAGAAGCGCTTAGGATTAGTTTTGCCCCTTCCGCAATTTGCCTTTCATACAGTCTTCTAGCATTCCTCAGCTCTTTTTTGTTCGCAGCCCGTATTTTACAGTATTCAGCCTTAGTGTTCTCATTGTTATCCTCTATGTGCGTCTTATAAAGATTCCTTTTTTTCCCTCAAACTCCTACGAATAGCTGTAGTCATCCACTGAGGATTCTGCTTTTTCAGCTTACTTTTGGACACCTTTGGAATGAATTTGCATTGTGAATCAAATAAAACCCCCTTAAATCTTTCCCACACCTCATTTACAGACTCACAGTCCTGGAGTATCTCCCATTTTATTTCGCTTAAATATGAGCACATCCTGTCAAAGTTTGCTCGCCTAAAATGGAAAATTTTGGTTTTCGAAGACACCTTTTTAACTTCCCATGAAACATCAAAATTAACAGTAGAGTGATCACTTGTCCCAAGTGGCTCTAGTACCTCAACATTGCTTATTCTATCAGGGTCATCACAGAGCACTAAATCTAAAATTGCCTTCTCTCTTGGAGGTTTATGAACATACTGCACCAAAAAAATTGTCATTTATAAAATCTATAAATTCTTCCTCCCCTTTACCCTGTGCTTTCACCATTTCCCAATTGATACCAGGATAATTGAAGTCTACGATAATAATAGTCCCTCCTCCCCTACAAGTTTGCCTATTCCTCTTAAAGAGCATTTCATTGACAATATTGTCCAAAGCTGGCAGTTGATAGCATGCTCCTATGTTTACACCTGTCTCGTGTTAGCCAATGAGCCTGACCCAGATATCTTCACAGGGCAAGGAATGTTCAATTTCAGGAATTTCCTGCACATTTATGTTTGCCCTCACATACAGTGCCCTGATGCTCATCAGTCCCCCCACTCTCAGGGTCAGGGGCCAAGTCGAGTTCCTGCAAGGGCCGGAATCAGTTGGACACCTCAACCACTGGAGGAGCTGTCGCTGTACGGCGTGCACGTCTTTTCCTGCGCTGACATCCTACAGTCACCCAACTTTCTCTCGCTGCCTGCTCAGGGGTCTCTGCGCAACCCTGCTTTGGCATACACACCATTTCTCTAAACGACATACTACTCAGTTCCTCTTGGACTCTACTGATTGCGAACTATGTTGTGTGGCCAGCTGGCCCTGAAGATCAAGGATCTTGCTCTCCAGATGCTCAATTGGTTGACACTGGTGGCAAACAAACCCACCCTGGAAATCTCTTTCCAGGAGTACGATCATTCTGCAACCGTCACATAGTTTTGGCAACATTTTTAACCCCCTACTTAATGACCTCGCTCACCCTAGATAACAAAGAAAATTATTATTGCCAAGACAGAAGCTCAGGAAGCACAATTTATTAACCTGAGAAGCCCTAAGCAGCAGTCACGATAGAAACCGTGGGGAAACTATGTAAATGGATAATTAGCCTCAGGGGCTTAGATTCAGTTAACAAAAATGAGATACCAAATTGAGACAAACTCGATATGTGATAAGCATTCAGATGGTTGAATTGATTTTATATAGTCCCAGAACTATTAATATACTAGTCTAAAAATATCTCAGGGCTTAGCTCAGAATCCAGATAATCACAGAATGGCTTCTCCAGACTCTGTTCTCAGATGAGAGCTAAGTGATGAACAGAAAATGGCAATAACCAATACACGATAGCAGCAGTAGCTTACTAGCTAGTCCCGGGCAGCTACAATGCCCAGGAGAAACTGGGGGGGGGGGGGCAGAGCACTCCAGTAAACCTTACCGTTTAAAATTCCAACCTAACCGAATAACGATTCAAGTAACTGTTGCCCAACTAACTAAATTCTAAATCTCAGATCCCAAGTCAAAAATGCAAACAGTAACTATCTAGCAAGCTAGCCACAAATACAACCAAAGGTAACCGAAAAAGAGTAAAGCCCTGGTACCCTTTAATTCAAACTGACCTAATAAACAAGTTGTTTTCTAAGTGAGCTAACTAAACGGTATCTCCCCCAACAAGCTGTCACTAAGCACTCAATCAAGCAACTAAACTTTAACCGGCTGATCAAGGCACCGCGACCGGAGGAAAATAGAAAAATAACGTAATTTGCAATGTGTTTAATCAGAAGAGCCTTTCGGTAAAAATGAGATGTGAAAAGACTAAAACCTCGGTTAGCGTTAATATTTAATTCAAGCTTAGCAATGTGTTTATGTGGTAATGCAGTAAAAGAAAGACCGAAGAGGACTAAAAACCCCGGTGAACGTCAATATTTATTGGCTAGAAGACAATATGAAAGGCAAGCGACCAAGTATGAAACCAACCCAGGTTATAGTTAGATATCTAGGTAATTTGACGATATTCTTAGCGTTGAGAAGCTTGTTGAAGTTAGTTAGCTAAATCAGCTACAGAAAAACCAGGCGAGAGTAGCACAGTCCGTGAAAACAACTCCGTTTTACTTTGGAAATCATACAATTTACTTAGTTAGCTAATTATTTAGCATTTAAGTTTTTTTTACTTTACTTTACTTTGATCCCGGAAGACGGAAACCCCAAAAAAAAAGATTCCCTCTTTGTCACTGATGGATTATGTTCGTCAATGACAATACGAGTGCGAGGGGGAACCGTGCCTCCGTCTAACCACAAACACCCCTTTTCCACCAAAAAGAACCTGGAGCTCAGTGTTCTCACTAGCGTATTTCAGCGTAGTGGCCCGCTACGCTGTTACCTGAAAAAATTCGCTGTATCTTGGCTCGCTACGCTGTCTTTCAAGTTGCATGCTTGGAAAGTTGGACACATTTTCCAGTAAAATATGCGCAAATTTTCCTAAAAAACTTGTTTCTCTACCGTCGTCTTCGCTTCAAACGAATAGCATATGGTTTGTTTTGACAGAAACAACCACGTGCACATCGTGATATGAGATTGTTTAGGAAAGAACGGGGGGTGCTTGAAACTCCCATTTTCCACCGTGGGTAAATGAATAATGCAGCTTTCAGAATGTTGTTGTAGCAGGATCAAATAACTCCAGGATAACTGTGTTTTTTTTTCCATTGGTTGTTGCCCTAAATCTTACCCAGATACGATAGTGCTATTATCTGATTGGCTATTGTGTGGCCCTTTTCCTTTTTTTTTTTATTGGCTGGCAGGTAGCAAGCTGCCACGGAGAACTCCCGGGGAGACGTGTTTGATTCCTGCCGTTTTCCACAGTTATAGCGGTGCTGCTGCGCATGTAGGCCTACAGTTGGAAATTGTTTTTGTTTTAATCCTTTTTTACGTGAGAAATACTATATGTGGCGTAAGTGCGTGACATCCGACTGAAATGAGTGACAATCACGCTCATGCGTGAGACTTGAGAGCTCTGCATTAGCATAACCCCTGAGTTCACATCAGAACCAAAGTCTTTGCAAGTTTACCTTTAGCTACAGTGGTCCTAGGTATTATTTCAAGAGATTTTACATGCAAGAATTGTAATCTAGGTGAGTATATATATCCTTAAATTGGGCCATCTAGACTGTCAAATAGGCCTCAAAAAACCATAAATTGGCAAAGCTTCGGGAAGCCTCCCACCAGAGCTCTGCCCCTGAACCCCGATGGGGGCCTCCGCGGCCCCCAAATCCCCGGCCAGTTTGGGTGATGTCTCACCCCACTACGCTGTCAAAAATTTCTGGTGAGAACCCTGGAGCTAGTGTCGTACTGGTGCTAGTGCCAGTGCTTAGTTGGTTCAACCCGTGCACCTCCTCAGAACCTTTTTGCTTTTCCATAACCAAGGAGCCAACTCAGAGCCACGCAATTATAGCATTGTATAACGTCAGTACGTCACTGTATATGTGTCTGCCCCTTGTTCCCGAAAGTTTAGATATTTATTCTAACAACAGGTCTAGAGCTATCGTTCAGATAGTTCATCGGTTCGTTGCATTACTACATACGTTTTTTCCACTGTTTGAATCAGTGGCATAGCCAGAACTTAAAATTGGGTGGGCACTAAACATCTTTTTACAGTAATTATTAGTTGTGACTCGATCGGAATCATTTTTTCTAATTAACTATACATTCAATCCGAAAACGCTCAGCACTATCAGGAGTTGCTTGTTCACCTCGTCAAGGCAAAACGACAATCATTCATTTGGACGTGTAATTTATTCAATTTAAACAATTTAATCGATCTTGAAGCACAGGTTAGATCGCCTGATGTACCAAAATGGTAAAGCAGAAGTTCCAGAGCAGTTTATTTCTTGAAAAGTAGCCTATACGCCAACTTATGAGTAACTTATTTTTCTGAATTGAATGATGCCTATTGATTAGTCGCTCTAAGATTGCATCATTAAAGAAGCCGTGTCTTTAATTGCCAGTTGATTATTCATATAAATGGAAATTATTTTCACAAAGGAAAATGATTGAGAACAAGTTAGGACTAATAATAGTAGTAAAGTGATGTTGCATGGCCGGTCAATTTTCAGTTCTGGCTACACCACTGATTTGAAATGCACAAAATTGCATTTTAAATTTTCCCTTAAGTAGGTTTAATTTCAGAAAAAGCATTTTCTCCATACTGTGGGACAGTTTTACATACATATTCTTTTTTAAAGATTTTTTTGGGAGTTTTCTCCTTTATTTGTCAGTGCAGTGGAGATAGACAGGGTGGGGAGAAGAATGGGGAAGACATGCAGTAAATTGCCCGGGCCAGATTCGAACCCAGGCTGCTGCAGGAAGGACTTTGCCTTATGGTACGCGCACTTAACCGATGAGCCACTGGGGCGCCCCTTACATATGTATTCTGTATCTGCCACTTGCAGCGTTTCACAGAAGCTACTTCACACAGCATTAAATCAGATAGAAAAAAATCCAGATTTTTTACTTAATTTTATACACATTTCCCAGAAATTCAGCAGGATATATTTGTAATCTTTGGAAACCAAGGGATCTCCGCTAGAATTCAAATTAGGCCTGAAGTTTGAATACAGCAGCTGCATTTGGGGTTAAACACATTACCCATTGTAATTAATTTGCCTAATACATTGTTTTAAACTCACAGAACTGATAAAAACATTTAAAGGCACTCCATCCCAATGCACGTCTTTCTCCATCAAGTGTTTGGCTTTGCATCTGGTGCCCCAGTTTAATTTACCCATTTAACGAAAGATACGATCATTCCGTGTCAATTCATGCAAAACCGGGAATCGGCCCAAGTGAATGCTCTCAGATTTCCCTGAAAAAATTCCTAAGAATACCTTAATAGGAAGAACCCCCCAAGTTTCAACCCTCAACTCCCAGTAGTTTTGATGATATGGGCATCTTAAAAAAACATTGTTTTGCCGTTTTTCGGCACTTGCGAATTGCACACTTAACTTGCAAGCATTTTTGGAGGTTTATAACTTTTAAAATATGCCATATGGCTGAATCGCTAATTCTTACGCAGGCTTTCAGAATCTGACATCAGAATGCCTCTATCTGTTATATCTGTTTCTGTGTTGCAAGCCTCTGAAATCTCTATTTTTATTTGCGACAAAATAAAAGATTACATTTTCAAGGCCCCTCTAAATGTTTACTACATGGCTCAGGATCCTCATACTTTATCTGTGGTATATTTGGGCAAAGTCCATAAGCACAAGAAGTTATGCACCTCTCATGGCATGTACAAGCAAATTATGAGGTTATAAACTTGGTTCCGCAGGTTTTTGACAAGGAAAAAGCCCCAACTTCATGGAACAAGTTGGGCATGTGGGCAAATATTCAGAGCCATCACATTTTTTCCATTGTAAGGCACATATACTCAGAGGCAATGAAAACGCAACACCAGTTTGGATTCAAATAATTTTGTGACTCAAATTTATTTTCTTATTTTAACAATTCAAATATGTTGGGTGGGTTGACTTTGATGAATTAAATGTGTTAATGGGCCGATTTGGACAATAATAAACAGATGCATTAAACATAACAAGCACAAGTTGAAAATGAAAAATCACAACAAGACTGAACGGAACACACATTTAAAAATGAACTCAAAAGAACAGTCAGTATCGGGTGTGACCCCCACGAACATCCACACAGGCAGTACAACGTCTCCTCATGGACCTGACTAAGCGCCTTAGGTTGTTTTGGGGAAGTTGTCGCCACTCTGCCTGTAGTGCATTCTGAAGTTGCTGCCTGGTTTGAGGTCTGGGTACTCTTGACAGGGCCGGATCAAATGATTTGTGAGGGGGGGTTTCCCGGCGGGGGTCCAGGGGAACGCATAGGCCCCCTGGTGGGATCAAGGGGCAGCGCCCCTGTGGGAGCTCAGGGGACGAAGCCCCCGAAAAATCCTGCATTTTAGCTATTTCTGAGGCAAAAATCGAGCCATTTCCAGGCATTCTACATCCAATTTCAACCAAAATAGATCATGTTAAAATGTCTCTAATAACCAACAGGAATGTCTTTTAAACCAAGTACCCATTCAGCTTAACAGTAAATCTACACCAAGATCATATGTCTTCACCCATGCAACTGAGAAAATATCCTAAATGTAAAAGCCTCATCAAAAATCAACAACAGAATTTCAAACCTTGAGTTCAAAGAGAGTATGATTTTTATTAGATCATGCAAGAAAATGTGCACTGACCTCCTGTCTTTCAGCACAGAAATATAGCAAAGGTTCATTGTGTCTTTGTTGTGGTTTCTTCCTTGGCATGGTTCTTGCGGACTGGCAACTTGAATTTGAAAACGACTCATAGGCTATGTTGTTTTTCAGGTGAAAAAGCACATGGTCGGAAGTGGTGAAACGAAGGGAAGTAACTTTCAAGGCTGGCGTAGCATCAGTGATTTCCCCTGCATAGGTGCCCCCCGTTGATTCAGCTGTGAGACTGCATCCACTATCGCGTATGGATAACTTTTTCTTTCCCCGTGCGGCTGGGTAGTCCTGTGAGGATTTTTTTTTGCTTATTTTGAAGGTACATGCTCAGGGCAGGGGGGGGTTTCGGAACCCAGGAAACCCCCCCCAGATCCGGCCCTGCTTGATGAAAGAGCTCGTCCCAGTTGGACGTACTACACCCAAAACGTACTGATGCTGGACGTACTATACCCAAAACGGTGAGCCACTTGCCGGGCACTTGCTCCCGCCTCTAGCATACCCAGGGCCCTGTTCCGTTGTTCAGTCGACAGACGTGGCATTATGACACTTAAAAATGTTTTTTGTGCGGCTTTTATCATGCCTTTATATTGGGAAGACAACCCCTCCTTCATTTCAACCACCGTACTTGCACAACTCCTAATCCCATATGTTGTACTCAATATGGATTGATGAGAGTCCAACTCACACTGTTGAGTTACATGATGATCATGCATGTGTAACGAGGTACACATTGTGACCCCAATGGTCACTTAAGAACTCAAATTGGACTACTCAGGTCCTGAGCAAAAATAAACCAAAATTTAGAGTATTGCATTTTCATTGCCTTTGAGTATATGTTATCTCAGTAATATGCAAAATTCAACTTTGGTACTCAACCCTAACTATTTTTTCTGCATTTTTCAAAAATTTTCTTTTTTCACCTATTCCTTATCTGAAAATGATTAGTGCTTCTATTATCTTCAGTAGATCTGTCATCTTTTGCATATTTCTGCTGGTTTGATAATCAAATAATATTAATAAGTTAAATTAACCAGTAAAACTGCATAAAATTAGACATTTTGCCATGGGATGGAGTGGATTGGGGGCCAAATGTAGCATCAGGCAGAATATAAACCATTATAATATGCAACCCCAATTCAGAAATAGTTGGGACAAAGTGTAAATTGTGAATAAAATCAAAATGCAATGACTTTCAGATCACATGAGCCAATATGTTATTTACAATAGAACACAGATAACATTTCAAATGTTGAAACTGAGACATTTTACATTTTTATCCACAAAATGAGCTTATTTCAAATTTTCTGGCTGCAACAGGTCTCAAAAAAGTTGGGATGCAGGCAAAAAAGGGCTGAAAAAGCAATTAATATATAAGAGAATCAGCTGAAAGAACATTTAGCAAGTAATTAAGTTAACTGGCATCAGGTGTGTAACATGATTGGCTATAAAAGGGATGTCTTAGAGAGGCTGAGTCTCTCAGAAATAAAGATGGTCAGAGGCTCTCCAACCTGTGAAGGCGTGCGTAAAATAATTGTGCAATACCTCAAAAACAATGTTCCTCAACGTCAAATTGCAAAGGCTTTCAAGGTCTCATTATCGACCGTGTATAACATCAAAAGATTCAGTGAAACTGGAAAAATCTCTGTGCGTAAGGGACAAGGCCGAAGACCTTTACTGGATGCCCGTGATCTTCGGGCCCTCAAACGCCACTGCATCACTCACCGGCATGATTTTGTCATGGACATTAATAAATGGGCCCAGGAATACTTCAAGAAACCACTGTCTGTAAACACAGTCCGCCATTTCATCCACAGATGCCACCTAAAACTCTATCATGCAAAAAGGAAGCCATTGTTGAGCATGATCCAGAAGCGCCGCCGTGTTCTGTGGGCCAAGGCTCATTTAAAATGGACTGTAGCAAAGTGGCAAAGTGTTCTGTGGTCAGACGAGTCCAAATTTGACATTCTTTTTGGAAATCATGGGCATCGTGTCCTCCGGGCTAAAGGGGAGAAAGACCACCCCTCCTGTTATCAGCGTTCAGTTCAAAAGCCAGCATCTCTGATGGTATGGGGATGCATTTTTGCATATGGTGTGGGACACTTGCATGTTTTAAAAAGCACCATGAATGCTGAAAGTTATATAAAGGGTTTAGAGCAACATACGCTCCCCTCCAGACGACATCTATTCCAGGGAAGGCCTTGTGTATTTCAGCAGGACAATGCAAAACCATATACTGCAGCTATTACAACAGCATGGCTTCGTAGTAGAAGAGTCCGTATGCTGAACTGGCCTGCCTGCAGTCCTGATCTTTCACTGATTGAGAACATTTGGCGCATAATTAAACAAAAAGTCTGTCAAAGGAGACCCAAAACTCTCCAGCAGCTGGAAGCCTGTATTGAACAAGAGTGGGATCAAATTGCAATGGCTAAACTCAAGAAACTTGTCTCCGCTGTGCCCAGATGCCTCTGCTCTGTGTTAAAAAGAAGGGGGGATGCTACACCATGATAAACAGGTCCCTGTCCCAACTTTTTTGAGACCTGTAGCAGCCATCAAATTTGAAATGAGCTCATTTTGGGGATGAAATTTTAAAATTTCTCAGTTTCAACATTTGCTATGTTATCTCTGTTCTATTGTGAATAAAATACTGGCTGGTGTGATTTGAAATTGCATTTTGATTTTATTCACAATTTACACTTTGTCCCAACTATTTCGGAATTGGGGTTGTAAATATAAACCATTAAACCATTATAAGATGTAATAATAATTACTTTTTACTGCAATATAAGCATAGAAAAGAATAAATGCCATGAGCCTTTTCATCCCAGCTTAAGTGTTTTCACACATTGCCAGGTAACACCTGGCCAAGGCATTGTTGGGATCGTCATGGTCAGCTGTGAATGAAGAAGAGACATTTACTTTTTTGGTGATGTGATTTTAAAATAGAACTGTCAGCACATTTGGCCCAGTTAGGAGTACCATGAAGATCCAGTTCGCTAAGTTTGAAGATGTGACAAGGTATTTCAACTGTTAGACCGTAACTTTATGACTGTTGAAGTTGCAAAGTGCATGAAACATTTTTCTTGGATGTTCAGAACAAGAGGATTTTGTTATTTAAGTGACTATGCAAGTGAGAATGGTGTTTGACAGAAATACTGTGGATACTGAACAGTACTTTTAGGATTTCCAGAAATGCAATAAGTGAAAAAAGAACAATTTTTGAAAAATCCAGAAAAAATAGTTAGGGGAGAGCATCAAAGTAAAATTTTATTTACTATTTAGAAAACATACATACATACTTTCCTGAAAAATTTGATGGCTCTGGATATTTGGCCACAAGGCCAACTTGTTCTGTAAAGTTGGGGTTTTTTCCTTGTCAGAAACTTGCGGAACCAACTTTATGACCTCATAATTTCCTTGTACATGCCATGAGAGGTGCATAACTTCTTTTGCTTATGAACTTGTGCCCACATATACCACTGATAAAAGTATTGGGATCCTTAACCATGTAGTTAAGAAAATGTAATTCTTTATTTTGTAGCAAATCAGAATTGAGATTTCAGAGGCTTGCAACACAAAAAATATTACAAATAGGGGCATTCTGATGTCTAAGAATTAGCAATTCTACCATGTTTCAGCCATATGGCAAAAAACTTGGGTGGAAGGTCTGGATCACGGTCAGGAGAGGTCAAATTTAAGATGGCGTCCAAGATGGCCACCTTATCATAAAATCATCCATAACTCCTCAAGGAAAGGGGCTAGAGAAATAATTTTGGTGTCTTTACCTAGGTTTAGGGGGTCAAGGAATCCAATGAAGCCATGTTTTAGGTCATCACCATATTTGGTAATGGTGAAATCCAATATGGCGGCGTAAAGGGGGCCGCGAGCTGTAACTTGCTTAGTACTTGATCAAGAGTGACAAATTTGGTGTACTTTCCTTGGTTTTCAGGGTCAAGCAATCATTGAGACAATTTTCAGAAATGATAGTTTATTACTTAATGGTGAAATCCAATATGGCTTCATGTATGACATCCACCGTTAGTCAGTAACAATACATAATCATTGTATTTTGGCAACAGATGACAGGATGGTTGCAAGTAAGCATTATCAGCTACCGGTATGTTGTTTGTGACAAGATAACAACGGCCTCATCTTAAAAATAAGCTAGACACATTGAAAAATACCCCAAGAAACACCAGGGGTCATACTATTCGCACTACATGTAGTCCACTTTTTAAAGTGCAGTACATTTCATGAGGAATTTCAATTCATCTACTTTTCATAAATGACTCCATTCGGGTTCTTGCAAGGAAGATGCTCATTTGACTGACACTTACAAAATGCACAACAGGGTAAGCCCTCCTCTCTCTGCAAGGGCATTGTGAAGTAGCACACTTCATACAATTGCAATTTGTTGCCATGTGATCAGGCAGGGGGCGGTGGAATGATCTGGCCTCAAGAATGCCCTCCTCCATTTGAAAACCGTACTGCAGAGGATCTAGTGAGACATTGTTCAGACAGTTTATTGGATATGAGCAGCATAAAATGCTCTGAGGATGTGTCCTTTTGCAGCATGACTAGTAGGAGGCAGATCAAGAACGGTGGTTGTCTTTTGCTGATGGTACATCTTGTACCTGAGATCATCCAGTGTTTCGATACTATGATTGCCACGGCTTAACATTTGAACTAAATATTTCTCTGCATTGCAAACTGTAGCATCACCCCCAAGTTTTCCAAAGTCCTTCAGAAATATGGTTGGATCTGCCTTCAGTCCAGTAGATTCGGTACCAAACTTACTGGTGACATCACACCCAGTAAGAGCACGAACAGCTGGTAAGACTTCACACATTGACTGTCCTAAGTTATTTGCCAGCACATGCAACGGAATGAATCTGGTTTTTTCACCTTTTACTGGTCTGAACCAAAGCTCAATCAGTCCATTTGACAAAACACTCGACAAAATACGTAGCAATCACGAAGACATCTGTGTCATTCGACAGGATTACCAAGCGCGTCAGTCCATTTCTGACAGAATCGAGACAGTGGGGAATGATTTGAACGTCAGCCTCTTCAAGGCTGGAATCAAGGCTTCATGCCTTAAAAGTTTATTTGTGTAAAATATATGATTATTTAATGATTTGACAGTGCACCATTTTGAGGGATTTCAGACTTTGGGGAGCCACCTGGATAGCTGTCTAATTTGGCTCATAGCAAGTAGGTAATCTAGAATGTAATGTTCAAGATGAATTATACTTGTGGTCAAGGAGTTTATAATCCCAGAAATGTATAGTTTTAAGCCCCAGCAGTTTTTAAATTCTAAGTATGATTTTTTTTTTTTTTTTTTGCAATTTCAATGTTGAATTTTCATGAAGATTATTTGTGTTTGCAGCCCCTTTCCTCTACCAAAATCATAAAAATAAACTGAAATACGATGAGAGTCTAAATGCTTCAAGTGTCGAGACTCAGTTCAGCCATTCCTTGCCTGTCTGTGAAGCTGCAATCTTGAATTATAAAGCCTTAAATAAGGTAACCCCCAAATAGCCAGATTTGGCTCCTGTGCAAAGAGGTTAAGATCTTGTGTTTAGCTGTAAATGGTTGAGGGCATGCTCAAGGGACATTCATCATATCATTTTAATCAGAAATCTGATGAAGAAATGGCATCAATATCCGGATGTTCATGTACAATTCAACAAGGTTCTTGTGTAACACGACTGATGATGCAATAGTACAACTTGCTATTTTACAGATGTCACCACTGTTTTAGGCCTAAGGGGCTCATTCCAAAGTTATTTACTCCAAAGTATGCCCCAGTTTGAAAGGGAGATCCAAATTGGTTTGAATCTGCTTTCCGGTGATAACTCCAACGGCCATGATCTTATCCCATGCCAAGACAGTGATAGTGATAGCCATCTTGGCCATCTTGGATGCCATCTTGAATTTGACCCCTCCAGACCTTCCACCCAAGTTTTTTTCTCTTACCTAGGGGTGTACTATCAGGTTAAAGAGTCAAAATGAGGGGACATCTGATTGCACACAGGATCCCCCTCAGCCCCCGGACTAAAAGTACCAGCCCCAATTCCAATGAAGTTGGGAGGTTGTGTAAAATGTGAATAAAAACAAAATACATTGATTTGCAAATTCTTTTTTGGCCTATATTCTATTGAGTACACTACAAAGACAAGATATTTGATGTTCAAATTGATAAACTTTATTGTTTTTTTTTTTTTTGAAATATTCACTCATTTTGAATTTGATGCCTGCAACATGTTCCAAAAAAGCTGAAACAGGGGCAACAAAAGACAAAAAGAAAATTGAGGAATGCTCAAAAAACACCTGTTTGGAACATTCTACAGGTGAACAGGTTAATTGAAAACAGGTGAGTGTCATGATTAGGCATAAAAAGAATATCCCCAAATGGCTCAGTCATTTACAAGCAAGGATGGGGTGAGGTTCACCACTTTGCGAACAACTGCGTGAGCAAATAGCGGACAGTTTAAGAACAATGTTTCTCAATGTGCAATTGCAAGAAATTTAGGGATTATATCATCTACAGTCCATAATATCATCAGAAGATTCTGAGAATCCGGAGAAATTTCTACACATATGCGGCAAGGCCAAAAACCAACATTGAATGCCCATGACCGTCGGTCCCTCAGGCGGTACTACATTAAAAACCGACATCATTCTATAAAGGATATTACCATGTGGGCTCAGCAACACTTCGGAAAACCATTGTCAGGTAAAACAGTTCATCTACAAGTGCAAGGTAAAACTCTACCATGCAAAGTGAAAGCCATATATCAATAAAACCCAGAAACGCCGCCGGCTTCTCTTGGCCCAAGCTCATCCGAGATGGACTGAGGCAAAGTGGAAAAGTGTGCTGTCGTCTGATGAGTCCACATTTCAAATTGTTTTTGGAAATCAAGGACGTTGTGTCCTGCGGGCTAAAGAGGAAAAGGACCATCCTGATTGTTATCAGCGCAAAGTTCAAAAGCCAGCATCTGTGATGGTATGGGGATGTGTTAATGCCCATGGCATGGGTAACTTGCACATCTGTGAAGGTACCATTAATGCTGAGAGGTATATACAGGTTTTGGAGCATCATATGCTGCCATCCATGCAAAGTCTTTTTCAGGGACATCCCTGCTTATTTCAGCAAGACAATGCCAAGCCACATTCTGCACGTGTTCCAACAGCATGGCTTCGTAGTAAAAGAGGTCAGGTAATAGACTGGCCTGCCTACAGTCCAGGCCTGCCTACAGTCCAGACCTGTCTCCCATTGAAAATGTGTAGCGCATTATGAAGTGCAAAACACGACAGCGGAGACCCTGGACTGTTGAGCAATTGAAATCGTACATCAAGCAAGAATGGGAAAGAATTCCACCTGCAAAGCCTCTATAATCAGTGTCCTCAGTTCCCAAATGCTTATCGAGTATTAAAAGGAAAGGTGATGCAACACAGTGGTAAACATGCCCCTGTCCCAGCTTTTTTGGAACATGTTACAGGCATCAAATTCAAAATGAGTGAATATTTCCAAAAAAACAATAAAGTTTATCAGTTTGAACATTAAATATCTTGTCTCTGTAGTGAACTCAATTGTATACTTCTCGAAAATGATTTGCAAATCTTTGGATTCTGTTTTTATTCACGTTTTGCACAACGTCCCAACTTCACTGGAATTAAGGTTAGTAATTTTAGGAATTTTTTTTCAAGAAAATCTGAGACCATTCACTGGGGAGGGGGTGTGAATTGACATTGAATGACCCGATAACAATCAATACACATGTACCTATCTGCCAAAATGAAAGGCAGAAGCATATTTAGAAACTTATTCCTCATAAACACAGGTTGGCCTTAGCCATGGTGATCTAATACCTATGGTCTTCTAACATAATCTATTTAAAGTCATATTCAGGTACTTCATGAAGACATTTCAAATAATTATTTTATTTAACTTGGCCACAAATTCACATTGCATGTGGGAATCAAATGAGCCATGTTCTTCTTTGCACACATTTGTGCCGCCAGAGGTCAATGTTGAGTCAGGTACGAGATGATATATTTACTTTTTATTACTATTTGTTTTTACCTATATTTAACCTGATTGGCCACTTAATATCCTGACAGACTGGGCTAAAATGCCACAGAGGACAGTTGCAAGTAGAGAGAGAAATGGGTAAATCCACTGTAGCCATTTTGGGGTTCACTGGGTCAAGCTCACAAGCTCAACAGGATTTCACAACTTCATTTTTCCAAATTGAATACAGAATCCTAAGCCCCAGCTGAGGAGCTGGAAATTCTACAGTTGCTAGCAACCAACTTAGCACAAGCCAATGCTGCAAGAATCCAGTGCTGACACTGTCAAGGTCATAAAAACATCATTGTGTCATATGCATACAATAAAAAGACCACAATGGAAAAATGATCAGAGTCACATTTTCACATTGTGGTGAAATGATGAATTAAAAATTCAAAACAATCTTAGAATCAAAGCACTGAAAAAATATGCAAAAAAGATAAATATGTAAAATATTATAATAATATATAATATCATATAAAATATACAAAAATGCTACATTTGGATTCTGATAGTTTTTCCTTTGTGGTCTTCATATGCATTGCACTTTTGTGAAAGGAATATTAAATAATCTTTCAAATTCAGTCAATATTTTTAAAAGAGCACAAAATAGTTCAGCAATAATACCTTGCTTTTGCCTTCAATACCAATCATATAGCTATAACCTACGCAGTTCCCGTACATGACAACTAGCATATTGACACTACTGAAGCAAAATCAACTTCCAAATCACTTTTTTGCAAATCTCTGATGAAAAATAGCAAGGATAGCATGAGACTGGGAGAAAAAAATTAAATTGATTTACTTACATCCACAATTAAAAAATCTAGCCAGCACCAGTAATTGGTGAAGTACTTCTTAAACCCATAGGCTGTCCATTTCAGGAGCATTTCCAGGATAAAGATGTAAGTGAAGATTTTGTCAGCAAACTCCAGGACAACTTTTACCACTTTCCTTTGTTCTATATATATGTCTTCGAATGCCTGTAAACAGAAAGACACATTACACTCCAATATATTTCAGCATTTAGCAGATAGAGATCTACACCAACACACACAAATAATTTTTTGACATGACATCGCTGGATATACACATGAAGAGTTTGGTTCCAAAACGCAATAAGTGCCAAAATTACAAAAAATGAGATAATACCATAAAGCAATAGCCCTGTGCTTCTTACACATGGTGCAAGTTTTCATTTTTTGAAAGGTAAAGGTAAAGACAAAAAAAAAAAAGGTAAAGACATCGATTGATGGAGGTGGTGGAGAGGGGGAATGCTTCCTTCTCGTAACACGGCTGACACAATGAGTAGTATGCCAAGTGATAGTTTTGAGATAAAACACAATGGGCCCAATTTTTCTTATCATAAGGACAATCTCAATCTCTTCTCATATTTGTCATTCGTAGTGGTAGTCTGTACATTTAAGAGCCATTCCATGAGAGATTGACATTCGATGCCCAGTTGACCCCCTGGAATTGAATGAAACTTGGCACATAGGTAGATATAGGTGTCTCAAGGAAAAAGCTGAATTTTTAGGTCTGTATCTCTCTTTGCCTGCCAGTGGCGCCACCTGTAAGCCACTACAGGGGCTCATTTTTGTCATCCAAAAGCTGTTGACACCACATTTTACATCAACTATCATGACTTAAGGGTACACAATACCAAATATGTTATACTTTTATCATGACCTGTGACACTTCAGGTCCGGATAGACATCAGCACCACCTAGTAGGCAAACTGGGTAATTACATTATTGAGCCGGAATTATTTGAGAAATGACAATACAAATTGAAAATGGGAAGAGGAATAAAATAATATCCCAGACATATACCAATCTAGAATGCTTTATTATGTGTTAACTCACAACAAGACTATCATTTTCAGTGAATAGTACCTTGGTATCTTGCTGGGTTAGTGCAATGCATGGCCGGAAAAATGGTCGAAATAGATTTTTGGTTCATGTTTGTGGTATATTTTCTTAATAACCCAGATATATGTACTGTGGTGGTAAATGCTGTTTGTTGTGCTTTTGGAACTCCGTTTTCAGGAATCCCAAGCATTTCTTTGGCAGTATCTACACTTTTCAAGCTAGACAGAGCCAATGTTGGAGGAAAACTCAAAACGGACCATTTCATAGCAGAGTGTGCCTATGTTCAGGTGGCATTATTTTGTTTACCCAGCAAGATCGAGATCTGAAATTCTCTGGATATGTAGTCCCTTTGGGGTACATTACAGCATTACTAAAATCTCAATGGTAGTATTTTCAGTGTAGATGATATTCAAAGTCAAATGTCGGAAAATTTACCTCCCAGGGGGTGCTGTAGGCTGGATGCAAATTCTAGCTATCCCCAGTAATGTGCCAAAGAAATTGTTCTTGAATTGTGATACATGCAGCTAGTTTTCTTGAAAATGAAGAGTTTACTTTGGTACTATGCTGGGTGGATAGCTTTCTGACTAAAGGTGGCACTCTAAAGAGCTAATGTTCTTCCAACCTTATATTCCATATTCTCAGACATATACCATAGTTCTGTCTTTTGAAATATATAACATACATGCACAGATATACATAATATTTGTAATCTCTTTGGAATAAAGCTTTTTTTCTTAGTGTAATCAAATAGTGCTTCGAATTTACACAGGAAGCTCCTTAATCTAAAAAGCATAATGCTGGAGTAACTAAAATAAATGAATAAATGTCAAGCAGATTAACTTTCATAGGATGTAATTTCTGAGCATGCATAGTAATCGTGACACAGCTCCTTTAAAGGTGACATAGAATGGTTGAAAGGGGTATTTATCCTTGTTCTGTGATGTGACATATAGACAACAAAATTTTGGTTGGGTCTGTAATGCCTCAGAAGCTTCCGAAAAACCTCTCTTAAAAAGCTATGTTAGGGTGGGGGATTTTGAACGCGTTGTTTTGCACCTATATGGCGACCTTTTGGGCTTAACTGGCAACCTTGTTATGAAATGCAAGCACTTGACGCTGATTGGCTGGCTTTGCTGCCACTCGAAAGAATGTAACTTCGCCCAGAGCGGTAGAGAAAATGGAAAACACTCGCCGGTTTCGGAACACGGACAGACCAACTTCATGCAGCCATGGCATATTCAGAGATTCAGCCTTATATGTTTTAGCCCGAATTGGATGAGGACACTGAATTGGAGGAAGAACCAGTCCAGCAAAGGCTGGATGAATGGTAAGTATTTTTTAATGTTTTTTTTTTCCAAACGTAATAACCAGAGCTGCCAAGGCTTACGCATTCAGGGTGAGTCTCTCGCATTGATGTTCCTGTGCCGTAGTCAGCAAGTATTCAATCAAAGCGCACTGAAGAAATTCATTTGCGGAATTTAAGTCCTTGTGCAATAAGTTAATCTGTTTCTCGTGCATTAAGGTGGATTTCCCCACTAGTGACACGGAAATCGATTATGACTCGGGAATTCTCACGCTTGTCTTTACTGAGGGATTGAAGCAAAGGAATTGCATAAAGACGTGTATGCAAATTATTTTGAAGGGGAGGAAATGGAATGAGAGCGGGGGGGGCAGTGAGATACATGTGACACGATATGTATCCGTTGTTCAGATTGGCCCGTTTTCTGGCGGTCATTTTTAAAAGAGGAATTTCTATGAAACGGAGATGTTCAGAATGTCTAGCACTTTGCATATGTTCTTGAATGCGGGTAGACTACCGTTATTCAACATAGACAAGGTAAAAATGGTTTTTGATTCTATGTCACCTTTTAAGTAGATATGCATTGATTTGAAACCGTGTTAAAAAATTGTCGTATTTGGTATCAACCGACAGGGCATGCAATACTCTTGTTGAGGATTATATTTCATCACTATCCATTATATTCACTAATAATCAGTAAACTAATAATCATATTTAGCAATCATAATCAATAATCATAATCATAATCAGTATCCATATTATGTATGCAGCAGTTACACATGCGCGCACACACACACACACACACACACACACACCAGCAGTGCACACAGACACATGCACGCACATACACATGCACAGGCACAAGCAGTACACGTGTACTCGCACACAGACACACACACACACACACAAGCCACGGGCTACTGTAGCTTTGATTAGTAAGCAGGCTTCTGTTTAGTTGACTTGAAAACATAATCAGATGATGTATTTCTGTAGCTTTGATCAATATTTGTTCAGTAAAATCATAAGTTGTTACTGAAAACATAATCAATTAAATCATTGGTAACACTTTACAATAAGGGTACAACAATTAACATTAATTAACATTAGTTCATTAACTATCAGTTAATTAGCAGGTAACTAATGTGTTATATAGCCGAATAAGCATTACTCAACCATAATTGAACATTTATTAATTTTCTGTGTTTCCTTTATTGTGAAGTTGAAAACGTCCATTTCCCCTATGTATATATTAAACCATAATGTTTAATTTTTTGAACATCAAATTACCAGGTGCATTAGTTAAATCTTAATTACCTGTTAGTAAATGCTTATTACTGCATTAACTAATGTTAATTGTTGTACCCTTATTGGTTTAATCCTATTCATCTGACTGTTTTTCCACTCTTGAACTGTAATTTTCCACTCCATTTTAGTATATATTCTTTTATTTTTTTAAACCAGTGCTTCTGTGCGCCACCATGGTTTAACAGACAGAGCTAGAGAATGAAAAAATGTTAGAGATAAAATGGTTACAACCCATGCATTGTGATTGGAGCAGAGTTGGTTGGGTTTTTCCCAATAAATATTGCTCTGTAAAGAACGCTGAGTTGGTACTTCTTGGCCAAGGACTACTCTCCGAGGTTGAATTATTGCACGGTTCAAGGCTGGAATAAAAGATGACTTCTGAAGATTTTGGGCCCTATCTTACGCCAGAGTCCCTAAACCCGTTATTTGGGGATTTAGCATTGCGTAAGAGGCGTTCCCCCGCAAAAGTTGCTATCTTGTACACCTGCCTATATCCCTAAAACACCTGCGCTACCCGTTATATTATGCATAGGCGTAGTTTGGGCGTTACGCCAGTTAAACCAATCAGTGTGCCAGGTGCCATTGCCTTTAGGAGCAGGCTGCGCTATCCCAAATCCTCAAACCGAAACCCGTGATGGAGAGAGGAAGGTCGCCACGTTCTCTCGAAGACGGTTAAATTGCTCGTGCATGAGGTCAAATCCAGACGGGGAGGATCTGTTTTTGTTAAGTTAATCATGAATTGTATTATTATTATTATTATTATTTGACATTGACATATTGTTTAATGTTTGTTATGTAATAAAAAAAAAAACATCAAGCCTACCCCTTTTGTGATCGAAACTTCAAAAAAAAAAAAAAAAGAAAAAGGAAAAAAATGCGTTTCGCCATGATTGGGTCATGCCTCCAATTGAGCTGACTGGGTGTTGGAATGACCCACTAACATAGAAAAATTGTGTCACAGTAACCCTAACAGCAACGGGCAAGGCATACGGACAGCTGGCAGCGGTGTATACATCATCTGAGACTAGGTGACATAATTCCGTCACTGCCTGACGGGAGAGGCGCAGTTTTCTCACGCATTCTCGTTCTGTGGGAAATAATACTCAGGGCTGGCGCTAGACCTGAAAATTTGGGAGAAAATATCCATCCCTTTATTGACTACAATTAGTCCTGGCTAATTCTAGATGGTTTTCCCTTATTAACACGTTTTCCAATTCAAGAATAATCAAGTGGCAATTGAAGACACGGCTTCTCTCCCCCATGCGATCTAACAGCGACAAAATAATGGGCTACATTCAATACAGAAAAATAATTTAATTATAAATAGGTCTATGCACTGGCACTCAGCAACGGTAATTTTTTTTCCAGCGAGAGCGGCATTTCAGAACTCTTCTGCGAATGAAGGTAATTTCGGCGACAAGTACACACACCAGTTTTTGCAGCACGGTCACGCAACTTGCTGTAAAAAATAGACAGCTGTACGATTGGAAAATGTAAACGGACGAAACCACGTACTTGTCACCAGAATTACCTTCATTCGCTGAAGAGTTCTGAAATGCCACTCTAGCTGGAAAAAAGTTACGTCGCTGAGTGCCAGTGCATAGACCTAATTATAATTATTTTTCTGAACTGAATGTAGCCCATTTGTCGCTGTTAGATCGCATAGGGGGAGAGAAGCCGTGTGTTCAATTGCCAAATGGGTAGCGGGTGGTTTGAGGACCCGCTATACGCTTTCCCTAACCTGTGTGGTCAAGATAACAATTGCAGGGAAAGCGCATAAACACGGGCACACCTCCAGGCGCAAATAAAGGATTCGGCATAATGTATAGCGGGTAGTGTGGCCGCAAGATACCGTTTAGGGATAGTGGAAGCTGCTAAATGCGTAATTCACGGATAGCGGGTAGTGGCAACGGGTAGGGCAGTGTGAAAGATGGAGCCCTTAGTCTCTCTCCACTTATTTCACAAACTAGGGGACCTTAGAAATGCGCAAACATCTGGTCCATCTGGTCGGGAAGACACAACACTCTCTCAAACTATCAACATTTTTCACCCGGAGATTAGAGTGGAATAGAATAATCATGGATGTAAAACAAGCTTTTTTAGCAACTCACAATATCGCCCTTGAACAGCACTGTGAATCGGGTCAAGAGCTGTCACACGTGGGATCAATTGTTTTTTTTTAAAATAAATTTGGCATCTCCAATCCCACTCGAATTTGGAATGCCTAATCCGAGAACTATGTACAAGGCATGCTCGTATACAACCCTCTATTGCCAGCTCAGGAGAGAGAGAGACAGTTTGCGGCTTTCCTCCGAAGCGCGCGCATGTCAGCCCCTGCATCTTTACATTCATTGGTCGAAACTATCGCAAGTTCAGAACAAGGACGGAGGATACCCGAACATGAGCAAGCTCAGAATCTCGCTGACGAGCGCCCGGCTGGCCAACAGGAGGCGCTTGAGCAACGAACAAGGCAATCATTTTTAATTTCCCTTCCCAGCAGTCCCTTCCCAATTTGCATTCCCACAGTGCTTGAGCCAATCATGCGCTGTTCTGAAAAAGCTGCTGACCACTGCTGGTTGGTACGACCGGGGATCGAACCCGCGCCGTAGTAGTCACTACTGCATCGCAATTGCAGTGCCTTAACCGAGTGAGCTAACCCAGCAGCCTTTGTGGGATCAATTGTGACACATAAACTATTGTATGTGTATTTTGCATTGCAAGTAAGACATCAAAATCCACTAAAAGTGTCATAAGTTTTGCTTGACTTGGAAATCAAAGTTGAAGAGGATGATTCAAATGCAAGTTCATCAACTAGCGGCAGTGATGATCATGATGATGGAGAGGTAGAAGAGATGGAAACTAAGAAAGAAATCGGCGATGATAGGAATGCAGCTGGATGCCAACAGCTACCGCAAGCATACCAGCACGAACCAGAGCCTCGGGCATGGCTGAATAACTGGGACGAAAGCCATGGGGTGCGTTTCCCAAAAGCATAGTGGCCAATTTACGTAGTTGGAATCATTGATTGTATATGGTCAAACTAGCTATGTAAGTTGCTAGCGTACTTAGCCCCTATGCTTCCGGGAAACCCAAACATGTACAAGCTTAGAATTTTAGCTTGTTGGCTAACAGGTGGCCCTTAAGCAATGAACAATGCTATAATCCTATGATTCGAAGCCAGCTGTCCCTCCCAATTTATATACCTGCAGCGCAAAGCCAAATTGCGCACTGCTCTGAAAAGGCTACTGGGCAATGGTACGACCTGGGCTCTGACCCGGGCCGTGGTGCTCAGCACAACTCCGCAAAGCAGCACCTTAACTGGGTGGGCAAACCTGGTAAGCCAAACAATAATATACTTTTTGACAATCATGAATTCTAATACGCTAGAAATATGTCATGAAACGAGATCAAGAAATGAACAAATTAGGACAGGCGGACAATGGTCGAGGCACTTGACTTCTTGACCGTGTGTCCCTGTTTTGCACAAATTATGCCGTCAGAAAGGGACTATTTAAGCTCAGTTTTTTGGGGGATGTGTGCGAGTTAAAGGGCTTTCAAAATGCCTTTTTATTTTCCTCCTGTTTGAGTGAGTGTCCAGAAAGTGTCTTATTCATCTTCTCCAGGACATTAGCTTTCCATTGAGGTGTAATTTGCCCATTTTTTGATATCTCAATACATTTCTACTATAACTTGAGATTTATAACCACAAGAAGACGTATGTCCAAGGTGGAAGGATTTAAAATTTTGAGATGTCAAGGTCAAGGTCAAGTTCAGCAAAAAGGTCAAAAAATATTCATTTTGGCCAATTTCTCTCTGCAAAAAAATGATAGAAATGTGACTAAAACCAAAAGTGTTCAGTCTTGTCTCATGTTTTTGAATTTCCTCAAATGCCCTCTATGAGTGAATTCATTCATTTTATTCTGCATATAATCTAAAGAAAGCTATTGGATGCATTTATGGCATTAAGAAAAAGAATGAAATCGCATTCTACGTAGTCTGACAAGTTAAATCACCAGGGTCTCAACAGTACCCCAATGACTGCACTGTGTTGTGAAATACAGCATACCGCACAGAAAGCTCTGGTTGGCTATCGTGTCATTTGACCATTGCAATATGTCATCCAACTACCAATTGACATATTGGAAAATTTTACATTGGTCACATATTTTTAAAGCCGCTACTGTGGCCATAAAAAAATTACATTGCTATGAGTTGCTACTGTGGCCACCTAACTGCTTTTCTGAATAGAATATTCTTAATAGAATTAAAACTGTGTATGTAAGGCCAAGGCAATTGATACTTCGGCTATAACTGGGAGGACTTTGGATCGCTTAGATCAGAAATGTCCTGGACCTTCGGAGAATGATGCCTCTGGCACTCCTCATCAGTAAAATTTAGAACTCACTTTGACTATATGTGCTTCTCTGCTTTTGGATGGATGTCATTAAAGGAAACCTCCACTCTTAAAGTAAATATCGCTTAAATTGCTCTTAATATACTGAAAAGAAGATACTTCACGCAAAAAAGTATTCTTCTCACCCAAATATATTTTTTTCAGCCTCCAAAAAAGGTCCTCGCGCTGGTTTGAACTTCCCGCGGGCCGCCATCTTGATAGGCGCACGAAGCAGTCTGGGCTTGTGACGTAACTTGGTTGCTCGGCTCTCTGGATATCAGCCATATCACAGCAAAATGCCTCACTGCGTTGCCTTCGAGTGCAATAATCAGGCCAAAAACAAACCAAACGATCCCAAAATTCGGTTTCACGTTTTCCCAAGAGATGAAAAACTACGCCAGGCGTGGATTCATGCTATCGGGAGGACATCTCTACTGGTCTTTACGCATGATAAATACAGCATGTTTCCTAATCGCAACATTGTCACGCGGCATACCCACTTTATGCGAAGAAACTCGGCAAAAAGCTTATGTTTTTTGGGGGTTTTTTTTAATTTGGCATCTCCAATCCCACCCGAATCTGGAATGCCCAGTCCGAGAACTATGTACAAGGCTTGCTCGTATGCAACCCCCTGTTGCCAGCTCAGGAGAGAGAGACAGTTCGCGGCTCTCCTCCGAAGCATGCGCCTGTCAGCCCCTGCATCTTTACACTCATTGGTCGAAATTATCACAAGTTCTGAACGAGGGCGGAGGATACCCGAACATGAGCATGCTTAGAATCTCACTGACGAGTGCCCGGCTGGCCAACAGGAGGCGCTTGAGCAACGAACAAGGCAATAATTTTTTTTAATTTGGCAAAAAGCTTTTGTTGACCATTTTACCTCAACCGAACACAATTCAAGCACTAAGCAAGTGTAGACATTGCATATTTCATTTTACAAAAGATTGTTCCATTCCGAAACCAGTAAAATTCATCCGTGCCTTTGGGTTGGGTTCTGAGCGGCACCTCTGTAAGATCTGCAAACGCTGATGCGTGGGGGAGCCCAGCGACTGTATGCGACAAATGGCTCATAAGCTCAGTCCAGAGCCATGCCAGATAGCAATAAAACTTTTGTGGACTTCCAGGAGGTGGCAATGGTCTCACCACGGGGGGGTTGTTGCAGGGCTCTGGCTGACACAATGCCCCTGTGCGAGTCATATTACTGGCCTAAGTCTTAAGTTAAAGTCCAGTTATATTAATCTGTTTCAAATAATCTAAACCTCTGGGAAGTGCATAATATGCTTATATATTCAATATTCTGCAAAGAAATCACTTCTGGACTTATAACCCAATTTACCTATATATTAATTCATCTTAAGACTTTTTCATGACAACTGCATCATATTAGTACATATTCCTGTATTAGTACATATTCCATATTCATGTTTGGTCTTGTTATTCTCGGGGGAATCCAAGGAGTTGAATGGAGTATGTTTCATTCCCATTGAAATTATGGTTCATTCCCTTTTGGAAACTCCTGAGAATTCGGTCAGAATCCTCTCTGGTAATCACCCTATTCTCCTCTCTCTGCTGAAGTGTTTTATTACATCCTCCCAATGGTGGAAACCCAAAAACCGGATTCGACCCCCCTTCCAGATCCATTATGGCCATGCCGCCTGGATCAAAGGCGTGATTTGGCTTAAAGCAAAGAGAAACAATCCATTCTGGGAAGGTCGTATCCAATCTGTCCCCGCGTACGTAAGTGCGTGAGTAGTCCTTTTCAATTATGTAATATCGTAATTCGAACTTCCCGCCGCATTAGTGCGTGTATCCTTTTCCTCCAGGTATGACTTTATTCTCCTTTTCTAAATTGTGTGTAACTTGTAATTGGCTTAGTGTTGATTTGTTTGATTTAAGCTTTTGCCTACCTGGTGAATAAATCATTGTTATTCCTTTAAGCTTGCGTGGTCTCCATGACTCCTAATCCTTTTATTCTTTTCTAGCCAATGCTTTTAACCGGTACTTAGGGCGAGTCCTTATCATTCCAGACTAGCTAGCTGATGTTTAAAGGTAGTGATGGGTTTTAAGTTGGATTGCAAGTTACGGTCTACTTATATAAAGGGTTTATGTAGTATCGGTCCTGGGGATTGACCTTAAGGGCTTTCTTAAGCTTATAAGCCGGTGCCTGGCCGATCCCCTTAAGGGGCCCTGTGGTGCGCATAAATCTGGGTTCATGATATGTTTATGCCAAAGTTGCTACTATCATGGTAATTTCTTCCATCCTCTAGAGCTCTCACCGAACTAAGATCCGGCAACTGCGCTATTACCCGGGGGCGTCGGTTGAGTAACTGGTTTTCACGGAAGAGTCTGGCGGCGTAGCTACCCCGAGATTCACGCATGTGTCCCTAAACTATAAATTCTAATTCTAAGTTGGAGTCAGATATTTAACGAGGATATAACTAAATTCATCATTATAAATTTATTATGGAGTCAGATTAATTGTAACCGTTGTGCTTTTGTGCCCCGTTGTTCGAACGGAGAAAACATATCCATTTTATTGTGATTCGCACCAGCCAGGACGTCACGCGTGCTAATACCAGGAATCCTCACGCATTAACCTTCAACCCTGGCTCTTCTGTCTTTGGTCGAGCTGCGTGGGTCTTACACAAGTAAATAAGCATGTAGCAAAACATAGGCTAAAATCATATTGGCGCCGATATGAATCCAACAATATATGTCCCGTCATTTTAAACCGAGACCACACTCAAAGAGCAGCAGGCATACACTTTACAGTCTACAGAGATGAGCAAAAAAAATTTCTTACCTTTGATATTTTGTAATTAAAAAACTGTTCGAGGGTAAATCTGCGCTTGCTATTGTTAACTCAATGTGTCCGTGTTTTAACGAAACTAGGTCTTCCAGTCTCCAAGCATGTTTTTTAATTTCCTCAGCATTCAGCTTGCTTGCAATGTATTTTTCTCTCTGTGATTGGCTTGTGATGCTGTCGGTAAGACTTTGCTGGTGGCCATTTGATTCTATGGGCTCTGACGTTCTGACAAGGAAATGCGGGGACTCCTGGGGTGCTGCCCACAAAAAGTCAGCACACAACAGGTTGAGTCATTATAAATCAAGGAGCCAGCAGTGTGCCCTTCTTCCCTGCAGCGTGAACTTAATAAAGCTACACTGGAAGTCTAAAATTTCCACAAAGATCTGACTTTCCCAACCTTTAACACTAATATTAGATACATAGGAGGAATGTTAATTTCCTTCCAGTGCCACAAATATTGAGCAGACAGCTGAAGGGCAGCAGCTGGATATTATATCCATTTTGTATCAAAACAGATTTTCCTTTTCATACTGCTCTTAATTTCTCATAATTTTGCAACAGGATTCTACTTGAAATTTGGGCACATTCACATTCAGAGTTGTACCATGTTTGTTATTAATAATAATTTTACCTTTCAGAATTTAATTAAAATATATTCATTTCAACTAAAATAGAATGATTTTAAAATTCAGTTAAAGTAGACATGTATTGAAAAATCAAAAAATGGGCAAATTTTACCTCTTCAGAAAACTAATGTCATAGAGAAGATGAATAAAACACTTTCTGGACACTCACTCAAACAGGAGGAGAATAAAAGATGCATTTTGAACACCCTTTCAACTCGCGCACATCCCCAAAAAACCGAGCGAAAATCGCCCCTTTCTGAAGGCGTAATTCGTGGGAAACTGGTACACACGATAAGGAAGTGGAGTTCATCGACCATTCATTTTATAATTCTGGCGAATTAGATTTATGATCATCAAAAAGTATGTTATTGTGGGGCGCTCCGGTGGCTCATCGGTCTGAGCGCGCGCACCACAAAGGCTGTGTCCTTCCTGCAGCAACCTGAGTTTGACTCCAGCTCAGGTCACTTGCTGCATGTCTTCCCCCACTCCTCTCCCCAACCCTCCTGTCTCTCTACACTACATAACTGTCAAATAAAGGAAAAATTCCCAAAAAAATAATCTTTAAAAAAAAAAAAAAAGTAGTATGTTATTGTTTGGCCATCGGGTAAGCACCCCCGGTTAAGGCCCCACTTTGTGGAGTAATAGTAAACACCAAGGCCCGGATTGGAGCCCAGGTTACGCCACTGCCTGGTAGCCCTTTCAGAACAGCGCACAATTGGCTTCGCGCTGCAGGGAAATTAATTAGGAGAGACTGCCGGTTTGGGATCATACAAGTACGATTACATCATTGTTTGTTGCTCGAGGGCCTCATGTCAGCCAGCTGATCGCTCATCAGTAAAACTCTAAGCTTGTACATACTCTGGTTTCCTCCACCCTGGCTCTGGGTTAGGTTTCCCAAAAGCATAGGTGCTAACTGCGCCAGCAACCTGCATAGCTAGGTTGACTTTATACAGCAAGAGTTACTAAGTAAGTTAGCAACTACGCTTTTGGGAACGCACCCCGGAACTTGCTTCCCACTCACTCACTCACCTGTGCCTGAGGCTCCAGTTCCTGTTGGTACGCTAGTGGTTGCTGTTGATGTTCAGCTGAATCCATACCCTCGCCGATTTCTTCCTCATTTTCCATTTCGTCTACCTTTCCATTGTCATCACTACTGTCACTGGAATCACCCTCTTCAAATTCGATGTCCAAGTCAAGCGAAAATTCTGACATTTTTAGTGGATTTCAACGTCTTGCTTGCGATGTAAAATACTATATAGCCTATGTGTCACAATTGACCCCACATGTGACATCACAGCTCTTGGCCCGATTTACAGTGCTTTTCAAGGGCAATATTGGGGGTCCCTAAAAGCCCGTTATACATCCATGATTACTCTATACCACGATCATCTCTGGGTAAATAGTGTTGATAGTTAGAAAGAGTATCGCATGCCCTTTCAGATAAAACCAAATACGACAGTTTTTATATAGTTTCAAATCAATATATATCTACTTTAAGAATGATAACAATGATTCCAGGCATATTTTTCTCAAAATTTGCAAATCCACACACAAGCACGCATGCAAGCAAGTGCACACACCCACTGAACCTGTCGCTGCAAAGTCACACCAATCTTTGAGCATTGACAATAAATTCCAGTAACACAACAAGGATATTTTGGTTTTAACAAAGGGGGGCAATGAGAAATAATGGGAAACACCAGCCAGCTGGTTTCTTCAACCGTGCAAGACAGAGGTTAGAGAGGCAGAGATAAAAGGCAGAGACAGGAGTCAGACGGCTCACCAAAGCACCGCTGCTTAGCAGGATCATAAAGATAATGAAGGTCTCGAACCAGTTGTGCTCCACGATCTGGTAGCAGGTCTTGCGGAAGCGCCACCACATCTTGCCCAGGCCATGCGTGATGTCAATATCACAGCACTGACAGTGGTGAACACAAGCTGTCACAGAGAAAATCAAGGTTATCTGTAACTGATTATTAGGAGCATTTCACAGTGATTTTGTAGTTTGCGATTTCACTGAATTAGGCTCTTGCACAACACCAGAGGGCCCCTCATAGTGAATGGATATTGCACAAGCTACAAACAAATAGAAATAAAATACTCAAATATACATATATTCAAATATTGACAAGCTTTATCACAGTAAATCCAAAATGTATCGCTATATTTTAATTTATAAATACATATATATATATGTACACACACACACACACACATTGCATCTAATTTTTAGAGGGCTACTTGAACGTGAGCGCACACATATTATTCCCTCCATAAATTCATATTAGTGTGCTAGCTAAACTAAAACTTGTCAGGTATGTCTCCATGGTGCCCCACAACTAAACTTTCTGCAATTACATTATTATCGGCCCGATTATGGCACTGTAGCATTCATGTTTATGTTCAGCCAGTAACACCTGAGCTGTGTCGCCTAGAATCAAAATTTTTTTCATGCAGATACCTTGGCTCAATATGAATAAAATTTTCATTCAAAATTTAATTTGCATCTCCCAAAATTTTTCTTGAAACCTACCTTTGTGAACTATTCCATGGATTTTTTGCCCATGTACACTGAATTAGACCAGAAAGAATGACTTGAGGACATTGGGTAATGACAATTATCAAAAAATGTTGAATTTTCAAAGCAAATAGATGCAGGGAATTTGAAATATTAATGAGGTTATTCTAAGGATCAGATTTTTCATTTTACACAGTAATTTCAAATAAAAACATTACTGGCTATACCCAGTATATATGCATCCAAAAGCAAATACAATGAGCTCAGGTTCAATTCAAGGAATTAACAGATGTTCATTAAGGTCAATATAGTGATCATGCAGCCTTTAACAATGAGTGCATGTAATGCAATTATAGAGCAAAAGTTCATGTAGCCTACGAGCATCGCAAACAATGAAACACAGCACAAACACATCCACTTTTCATGGATCTGTGCAGCGTTCTCTCCAGTGGCCACATTGATTATCTTCCATGAAACCCAATGGAGCAGCACAGAGACAACTGCCCAAGAAACCCACATTCCACACACACTGCCCCATACCACACTCCCTCTTTCTTATCCAGTTTAACACTACCAGTCAGTCATAGTCGAATAGCTTCACTTGATCAAAGATGGTGGACTTTGCATAACACGTCCCAGTATCAATCATTGTTCAAAAGCTGTTCTGAATACCTCCATAAGAATGGAGTCCAGTCAGAAAATCGCATTAGAACTTTCCATGGACAGTGTTCGTAATAAGCTGTAATTCGGTTGTTCAGACAACCTGAAATAGACTTGGACAACCTTGCTCACCTATGAAGTTGTCCGGTCAGACAATAGAGAATCCCTGCAGTTGTATTAGTTTAAATATGCCGAAAGTTTAGTCGCTTCCTTCTGCCATGGGTGCAGCCATTTTGGTGATATTTAAGGCCTTTTGCGCATGTTTCAGGCATCTGGTACAGGTGAAAATGTGATTACTTATTTATTTATTTGCCAGATTGATGGTATGGTTTCCAGCCCAATACGGATTCAAGATCTGCCCAACTGTACAAAAACCCACTACAAAAAACTTGTTTATCATTTATTATTTAAGCAAGTCATATTAACCTTTAACAGTTAACCTTAAGCTAGCTTATTTTCACAGAAAATGCATGCAGCAGTTATTTTGGGTTTAGTTAGTAAATAACATTACAACTGAAGCCCACAAAAGGGCTTTGCTAAACCTATAGCCTAGCTCGTAATGTTACATTAATTCATACATGTGCAAACTAATACAGAGAGGGAGAGAGAGAGAGAGAACCTAATTGCAACTAATGTTAGCCTGACAAAATTGATATGATTACAGCTGTTCAGAACATCAACACTGTATAGGCTACAGGCTGACTGGTTCAGAATACCGATTCACTTACTATATGATGACAAACCCTCGAGGGGAGGAAAAAGCAATTACAGCAATCAAAAGTAAACTAGCATCCTAGCCACTGGAAATGACCATAGTACTGACTGCTGAAACAAGCTGAGTCACAATTACTGCACATGCTCAGAACTTTGAAAAATAACAAGAAATCAAACAAAGTGAATCTGCTCCACTGCAAGTCAAAATCAATTTCATCATTGCTAATCTGACTTCATTTTGGACGGTATTTATATATTTAAGTTACTTCGGCATTATGTTTTTTATATTAAGGAGTTTTCTACAGAAATTTGAGGATTCAAAGCACTATTTCAACCCTTAAGCCAAAGGATATGAAGAATATATGCAGGTTTGCCAAGGGCTAATAAACTATCATAGAAGAAAAGATATTGTTCTCCGTTTGTTGGTTGTTGGCAATCAGCTTACATTCTTCAAATCCTTTGGCTAAAGCACTAAAGTAGCACTTTGAATCCTGGAATTTCCATTGAAAACTCCTTAATATAAAAAAGCTGATTTACTAAATATATAAATACAATGCAAAATGATGATGGATTAGCAAAGATGGAATCAGATTTTGACTTGCATTCAAGCAGATTCACTGCCTTTGATTTCTTGTGAGAAAACAGTTTTCAAAGTCACAAGCATGTGCAGTAATCCTAACACAGCTCCTTTAATGTGGTAGTTCACCAAAAAATGAAAATTCTCTCATCATCTACTCGCACGGAGGCTAATCGTAGGGTCCTTGAATATTTTTCGTCCTCAAAACACTTTTGGAGTTACAAAGAAAAACAGCATTGAAGGCAAATCCAAATCAACTGAAGTCATTGGTGACCACGTTTTCAAGCGTAAAAAACAACATTTAAAAAACACAAAATGCCTCCATGCAGCTCGTGTGGCGTAATCCAAATGTCCGTAAGCCCGACATTCAAATTTGACTCGTAAAGATGTCTTTTCACCATGTTTTTAGCCTAATGTCCAATGTAGCCACTTAGCTAGGTGCCCTGTTTATTTTCGCGGAAGAAGTTGACCTAGCGATGGTGGGTATGAGGGTAAAAAAGCTGTTCAGTCAGTGAATACTGACATTCAACACTGCAGCGCATTTCTCCAATTGGAGATGTTCAGGGCGGTTGCAGCGTTATTTTCCCTCGTTGGCCACCGTAGGTAAATCATGAATTTTAAACTTCTTCCTTGAACATGAACAAGCCTCCAACCTAAGAGGTTACATTGAACATTAAGGCTAAAGACAGAGTGGAAAGACTTCTTTAATAAATGTATAAATGTCAGTGAATAAGCGCCATATTAATGATTCACTCTGTCAAACACCGTTCAGGTGCAGTGATATCAACAGTAATTATTCACCCTGAAATTAGTCATTTGATGCTCTGATGTACACATATTGTCCTCGTTACTTTTATATAGGCTCATGTGTGGATATGTTATACGGCTAGGTTGCTATGCGATTGTATAATATGTTACTCTTCAGATTATATGGCCATCTTGCCAGCTAGCCAATGTTAGCTATGGTAAATCTTTGAACATAATCGTCATATTTGAGCGATGCAATTTAGTTTTTTCCCTAACTGTGCAAGCTAATTGTAGCAGTGTTCGCTCTGAGTTATCTAGCCAGCTAGCTAACGTGCCAAAAATCAGAAAGGGCAATTGAAATGCACTAAAGCAGTGCAGAACACAAGATAAGTTCATGCCTATTACAGCTTGCTAAGGTAGGAAAGTTAGGGCAGAAAAACAAATCACATTGCATAAATATGATGATTATTTATGAAGATTTTCCTAAGTTAATGTTAGTAAGCTAGCTGGCTCGCTAGATGGCAATGTAATTTGGAGTACCGTAACTTAAAACGTGATCAGCAGCCGTATAACGTGGGTTAGTAAGGCTTGACACCAGCAAGGATCACTTTTATAAAAAGACTGAATTATTCATGGATCTTGTAGATTGCTTCCTGCCCTTTGTACTGCCCTGTATCATTGTAATGATGCTCGGCTGCAACACAGCTGACCTAAACTCAACACCGTTTGAGCCAAATACTTGATCATGGAGGACAGGTTGACGTAGTCTATTTGGACTTAAGTAAGGCATTTGACACAGTGCCCCATGACCTACTTATCCATAAGATCCGGTCTTTTGGAATAGATGGTCGACTGTTGAAATGGTTGTCGTCCTATCTCATAAACAGGCGGCAAAAGGTCGTCGTTGAGGGTATTGAATCAGATCTTTGCGACATCACATCAGGTGTTCCCCAGGGATCAATTTTAGGTCCTTTATTGTTCACACTTTACATCAATGATATGCCGTCCAAAACTGATGAAAAAACATTCATGGATTTGTTTGCTGATGATGGCAAAGTGTACAGAGAAAAACACAATCGTAGCGACTGTTTTCAGTTACAAGGTGACTTGGACAGGTTGTTAAGCTGGTGTAAATTGTGAAAAATGAACTTTAATATAGAGAAATGTGAATACATGGTTGTCAGTAGGAAACGTCGCCATATCAGTTTTGCTATAATATGAATGGTCGACCTCTCTGCAAAGTTATGCTTGCAAAGGATTTAGGAGTCACTTTTGACTCCTCGTTTGTCTTGGGGTAGGCAGGTTGATGTGATAACTAGCAGTGCTAATAGAGCTTGGGGTGCAATAAAAAGGGTTTGTGGTGGAAATGCCAGTGCCGATGTTTATGTCACACTTTATAAAGCGTTGGTACGCAGTAAACTGGAATATTGTTCTACAGTGTGGGATACTCACAGTAAACGTGATTTAGAAGCCATTGAGAGTGTTCAACATAGGGTGATTCGCTAAGTTATTGGTTCAGATAGGACTTATTCAGAAAGGCTTACTGACCTTAAATTGTTGCCACTTTCTTTTCGCAGGGAAATCGCGGATCTGACGTTCTTCCATGGTTGTTTTTATGATAGATTTGAAATTGATTTGTCCAAGTTTTTAAGTCCTGTTTCCAGATCTGACGACCCTTTTAAGTTTAAGAGCCCACGATTTCATTCTGAACAGCTTGCATGAAGTTATTTCAACAAGGCCTGCAGACTGTGGAACAATATTCCTATGTTAACGAGGTGCAATAGCTCTAGTCATTCTTTTAAAAGTCAATTACACAACATGTAT
This sequence comes from Gymnothorax javanicus, assembly GCA_029692085.1. Classification (NCBI taxonomy): domain Eukaryota; kingdom Metazoa; phylum Chordata; class Actinopteri; order Anguilliformes; family Muraenidae; genus Gymnothorax; species Gymnothorax javanicus. Next base: position 54,600,162 of record CM056196.1, read on the forward strand.
TTGAAAAGAATCCATGATGTTGACACGCTTATCACCTGTACCTTGGTGATCTTCTGTCGGTGCTCCAGGTGTCGACCAGTTTGAACTGTGATATGTGCTCTTATGGTTCTTTTTAATTTAATTTCTATTGCTGCTTTTACTTGGACTCACTTTTTAATAGTCATATAAGGTTTAAATTATTTGTTTTTAATCATGGGTGCCATATTTAAATAGGTCTTTGACCTCATTTGGTTGCTCTTTGGGTGCATTCAATGTTTTATTTAATGTTTTAGTTTCTGTAATGTTTTAAATTGTGTTCCAATGTTTTGTTTCATTGTGCATGTATGTAAATATCATTGAATGTATCCATAAAGTGCAATAAATTAAAAATAAATTAAATTTATGCAAATTTTTTGAGAGAGCTCTTTGCTTTTGCCCATCATGAGATGCTCCTTGTGTGACACCTTGGTAATGAGAAACCTATTTATTGGCCATCAATTAGGACTAAACCTAATTTTGGCTGTTATGCAATACTTCAACATAATTGAATCATTATATATTCAAAGACAAGTGTAATGCCCAGCATATAAGTAGTGAATGTGTAAAGTCAATAAAACATCTGATTTAATACAGCATTCACAAAGTTTAAAATGGGGTTTTCTCAAAAGTGCTAAAATGGACATATAACTATTGTGCTCCAAACCCTCAATATATGGGAAGCTGTATTCTTTGAAATAGGCTTTTTACAGTCCTTCAAATATGCTACGTAGAGCGCAAAGTAAAAAGTTTCGAGCAAATTTAAGCACCCAGAAATATACAATAAACTAAATGGACACCTTTATAAGGCCATATATTTTCACCCCTGAAAATTTGAAAGACTTAGCTGAAATACTTTTCTAGATATAGCCATGTGAAAGTGGCTCCTCAGAAATCACTGTTCAAAAAGGGCCAGAACTTAGTGGCAAAAATATTTTTTTATGACAAAACTATTAGGAGTTGAGAGCTAAAATTTTGGATTAATCCTATTGGAAGGTGTATGCACCCACTGGAATTTTTTCAGCCAAATCTGAGATGGTCAAGTGGGAAGTTTCTCTGAAATTCAGACATTTGACATGGAATGACCCATCTGCATTCACCGTTTGCATGCCTTGTGGTTGAGGCTGTTAGATTTCGGGTTTTCTCAGCGTGTTCCCCTGATTTGTCTTTCATCTTTCCGAACAGATGGCGAGCTGTGAGAGCCAATTGGTATCGGCCAATGCCTTGATTGCCACTATACACTATAGTATCTATGCTAATCAACTGGGCGCCGGCAGACGGCCACCATTTATCTTATTAAATTAGGATGAGGTGTTTTGACATCCTGTAGCGAGAACCGGCTCCTTTGGATGGGCTAATGGGGGCAGCTTCCTGGCCGGGTGTTATTTGTCACTCTTTCACACTAATTAAACTGCCTATTTTCCTTCATTCTGTGTGTGATGTTGACCTCTCCCGTGGGCACAACCGTTTTCCATCGCAACTGAACTTGTAATAAAGTGCTTCACGTTTCTCATCATTACCATTGGCTCCATATGCAAGTTATTGCCATCCGGGATTAACAGTGAATTAAACAGCCTGTTTTGGAATCGTCAAATCAGCGGTAAAAGAAGAAACTAAACAACAGATTTTCTTCAAGGCAGAGCACCAAATGTATATGGGCCATTCTACAATCGAGCTGAAACTCTTGTGACATGGCCATGCAAAAATTAAATCATATGAAAAATGAAGTAAGAGGTGTTTTTATGCTCTATGGGATTTCAAGTTTGGCATAAAATCAATGAGAAGACAGTTTGCCTTCCCACAACAACACAACACGAGCTTGTCTGTCATCAATCCCATATGTCAACGGACGCTATCATACTTTTTGATTGCACTGTGCAAGCGATGAAAGGCTATAAAGCGACAAATACCTGACAGAATATCGAAGACTACATCTCCCAGTACCTCAGGAAATGAAATTGGGCAGGATAGCCAAACAACAGTTAAGCCAGCAAGGTGATTACTCCGTAAGGTCAGGATGTGTTGCCGTGTTTTCATTAAACTTAGTATTTTATCTAGCCACTGGCCGTCATAGCCCAGCTGATAGACCTAACACAAGCCTTGGTAACAGGCAAAAGTAATAATGGCCGAAGTGAATGTTTCATTAATACATCAGATTACATACCCCCATCAATATTGTTGAGAATTTCTATGGAACAGAAGTTAGTCATTGATGGAGAGAATCAATGGACAATATGCGCTTTATTGAATAACATCTGCTTACAGTATTCAAATAATGGACATCAGAAATGTGGAATTTCGGGACGGAATACTCACCAAAGTTTAAAAGTTGCAGATGACTAGGCCAGCTTGTTTACCAAAGCAAAAAACTTTTACCTCTATTGACTCGTAACAAGGTGTGATGTATGCCATAATAGGGGCCTTCCGGTCTGAGTGTATGCTGGCATCAATGTCTGCCGCTGCTCCCCAGCTTTTGCTGCATTATGTTTTGCCCATGTTTCTAGGTAGCTCGTTTTTTTTTTCATGCAGATTATATCTGTTTAATTTCGCTTGCACAGAAAACCATTGCACCTAAAATAACATCGGACTGTATCCCTGGGCTGCTCTCCCCCGGATCTGTTAATCCGTTTGGTCCTGGATATCTCCTGCCAGCCTGACACAAGCCTTTGCTGCTCCTGATGCCTGAACCAACCAGGCTACTTGCGAATGGCAGTGTCCATATGAAGGATCAAAGTCTTAAAATCAACTCATCAGCTTACCTGTTGAAGTTTTCCTTGCCTTTACTCCTCATCATCCTGGGATTATCCACAACCCAAACCATCTCCCCTATTCCTGTTACTGGTATCTGTCCATTGTCTGTGGCTACCCCAAAGCTAGCCTGCACGAGCCCACCTGACTGTCCCACCGAGATCTATCTGTCCAGGTGCGGTCAGCCCTGGGTTGGTTTCTCTGCCAGCGGCAGTTAACAGCGTTGGCCTCCGGAACAGAATAGAAGTGTGGCTAACGGGCTGGTAGCCCCACCAGGCTACCTTTCCTCCTCACCAGGTCGTCGGGGTGCTGCCTGCTGCCGTTCTGTGGATTATTCCACAGCTACTTCTGATATATACATTGCTTCTTATTCTCCAGTCACCCGACTTCTGGTCACAAGCTAACATTAGCATTGTTCTAGTGCTCCTCACCAGGATGCCACCGCTGTACTCCATCTCAGATCTCCACAATGTCAATAATCTCCTCCGCCCGGAAAGTATGGACGCTCTCACAAACACTGGTATGTTTCACAGACGCCAATCACCACACAGAGGCTCCGGTTGTATGTTCATCTACAACTTTTCATCGCCAAACTCCATCCCGTCCATCTGGTCTCAATGCTGCCAAACTGCCTCAGTACGTTATCACAACAAACAGCACATGAACCTGGCCAAACTCCGCTCTTTTTTTCACTCTTCACTACCAATCCTACAGCAACGTAATCTGAAACTGGCTCTGCTCAACATTCATTCCCTTTACAATAAAAGCCTCATTCTGAATGAATTCATAACGGACAATAACCTGGATATTCTCTGCATAACTGAAACCTGGCACAAACCCCTAGACTATTTCTCATTAAATCAGACCACACCCACCGGATTCACCGATATTGACAAACCTCGTCCCGAGGGGCAAGGAGCTGGTGTTGCTGCTGTATACTGGAAGGACATAAAAACATCTACCATCTCCATCCCTGCTGCTCATTCCTTTGAACACCTTGCCTTCAAACTCTCTGGTCCCACTCCTCTGGTTATTGCAGTCATTTACCACCCACCTAAGTTAAACCCCTCTTTTTTCTCTGACTTTTCTGACTTCTTGACCCAGTTATTTGCTATTTCTCCCTCTGTTCTCCTCCTTAGTGACTACAATTTCCATATCGACAACCCTGATTGTAAATCCGCCACTGAATTCCTGGAACTGTTACAGTGCTTTAACCTCACACAACATGTCAACCTCCCCTCTCACAGCCGTGCTAACACTCTGGATCTGGTCTGCTGCACTGGTCTCACCATTCCTCAACTTTCTAGCCTCAACCTCAACATCACTGACCATCTGGCAATCACTATGGACATCGATATCCCCACCCCCAGCCCAAAACAGAAACGCACAATAACTTTCCAGAAACATTAAATCTCTTTCCCCCGCAGCCCTCTCAGCCTACCTTGTCAACAAACTGTCTGCCTCCCCTCCGCCATTGTCTGGTAACTCCTCTGATCTTGTCGCCTACTACAACAACACACTCTCCTGCTGTCTTGATCAATTGGCTCCCATCAAAACCAAGTCTGTCTCATTCAAACACTCGGCTCCATGGAACACTCCTGAACTTCACAAAATGAAATCTTGCAAACAACAGCTCGAAAGACTCCACATGAAAACTGGTTTAAAAGTCCACTTGTAAGCCTACACAGACCACCTGCAACTTTACAAAGTTTCAAAGAAGCTCTCACCTCAGTCCATTCCAGCTACTACTCATACATACAATCTGGATCCAAAAACCCCAAGGTTCTCTTTTCTACAGTAAATAAACTTCTCAAACTCAAGGAAAACACCTTGAAAATACTCCTTCACTCCCAAATTTTTCCAAACTAAAATTGACACAATCTACTGCAGCCTCTCCACTTCTTCTGCCCTTGCCATCACCCCACCGGTCTCTCCCCCCTTCCATCACCACTCAGTCTCCATCTCTGTTCACCCCTATCTCCCCCACGGATCTCCCTAATCTTATGACAGGAATGAAAAGCTCCACTTGTGTTCTGGACCCCATCCCATCCAAACTGGTAAAACACTGTCTCCCTGCAATCTCCCCCTCATCACAGACATAATCAACTCCTCCTTCAGCACTGGTTTATTCCCCCAACCACTCAAACTGGCTTCTGTCACCCCCATCGTAAAAAAAACCTGGACTTAACTCTGACATCCTCACCAATTTCCGGCCCATATCCAACCTCCCCTTACTGTCAAAAATACTGGAACGGGCAGTCGCCTCCCAATTTAAAGCCCATCTCACCTCCAAAAACTTGTTTGAACCCTTCCAATCTGGTTTACCATCACAACACAGCACAGAAAAAGCCCTCCTCAAAGTCACCAATGACCTCCACCTCTCCACAGACTCTGGCCACGTCAATATTTTCATCCTCCTTGACCTCACAGCAGCTTTCGACACCATCAATCACTCCATTCTCTTCTCCCGCCTCAAGTCCTCCCTCAACATCACCGGCACTGCAATCTCTTGGTTAAAGTCATACCTCACAAATAGACAACAGTTCATCCACTTCAATAACTGCACCTCCTTCACTGCTCCTCTGTCATAAGGCATCCCCCAGGATTCGGTGCTTGGTCCACTCCTGTTCATCCTGTACAAATTCCCCCTCGGTAACAATATACATTGCGATGGTCTCCGCTTCCATTGCTATGCTGACGACGTCCAACTTAACATCTCCTCAAAGTCCATCACCACTGAAACTCACACCTCTCTAATAGGGGTGTAACGATTCTGAATCAATGTCTTTTTAAAGCGTAGTAATACCACCTGCTACCATGGGGCAAACATCCGAGCTTTCCCTTTTCCTTTATTAACCCCCGTGATGTCCTGAACGAAAGTGCCGAACATCAAAGGGCATGGGAAATGCTTCCGGAAAAAACTTGACTGACATCAGTATTTTTCGGCTACGTGCTGAGAGGAGCCAAGCAAATGAAAACAACATCGTCTCCTATTAATCAATTAGGTAACTCTAAGAAAAGTATACTTGTTCCCGTTTACTTTGCTTGATTAGCAATCAAATTGTGGATCTGTTTACTCTTTAAGTTGAATGAGTAGAGCTGTTTATTAAGACATGTTTGATAGCTGCATTTTGAAATTTAAATGGCCATAGAACAGCAGATTTGCATGAACACGATTGCCATTGCCACGCCATTTCGTGCGACTGTGATAACTTATATCTCACAGTACTTTTTATCCGCTTTTCAGAATGTTTTCCACCTTGTGTATTTTTTAGACGCTTAAACTCCAGGGCGATCTAATAACAAATCTGTTTTAAATTAATCTTGAATAATGTCCTAAAATGCTACAATGAGAGATGTAATTCAGAGGAAGATTATTTCTAATTATTCAAATTGGCATTCCTACAATCTAACGTCGTAGCCCAGTTAGGTTTGTCTGCTTTTCACCATCACATCTTAATCGTTACAGGCTACTGAAATTACTTGATTGTCATTTAGGCCAAGTACACGGGAGCAGATTCAGGGAAGGGCGGAGCACCTGCAATTAGCGAAATCTAAACTCAGGCTTCTTCCTGACGGCATTTTAAATCGTTTAAAGCCGCTTCAGGTGTGTATGTTTCAAGAAATGACACGCGACTGCCTACACACCCCATGACGCAAAGTTGTCTCATCACACTTCAAAAAAAAAAAAAAAAAACCTCGTTCAACATCACCACATCCCGACTCAGTATTTCATCTCTCATTGTAGTATTTTTAGGATATCTATAATGATAAAATAAAAATAAAGAGATTTATTTTCTGATCGCCCTGGATTTCAAGCGTCTAAAAAATACACAAGGTTGAAAACATTAAAGCGGATGAAACGTGAATGTGAGCTATAAATTATCACAATCACACGAAATGGCCAAATACGCGTTCTTGCAAATCTATGCCTATTTAACTTTCAGAATGCAGCAATCAAACACGCTGTCTTAATTAACAGCTCCACTCATTCAGAAAAGTAAAAAAGCGAATGCCCTGTTTAATTGCTAATTGAGCAAAGTAAACAGGGACAAGATTAGAGTAACCTAATTGCTTAAAAGGAGACGATTCTGTAGTCCTTTACTTGGCTCCGTGCAGCATGTCGCCGAAAAATACTACTGTCAGTCAAGTTTTTTTTCGGAAGCATTTCTCATGCCCTCTGATGTTTGGCACTTTCGTTCAAGACTGCGTCGGGTTTAATAACGGAAAAGGGAAAGCGCGGATGTTCGCCCCATGGCGGTCCTATGCCTTAAAAAACATTGATTCAGTATCGATTCAGAATCGTTACACCCCTACTCTCTAACCATCTGCCTCACTGAAATAAAATCCTGGATGCAATCAAACTTCATAAAATGTAACTGCGACAAATCTGATCTAATCATCATCAGCCCCAAATCTCTCAGGAACACCACCCACAACTTCTCCCTCACCACTGACAACGCCACTCTGTCCCCCACCGCTTGCGTCTGCAATCTTGGAGTCATCTTTGACAACAACCTCTCCTTTGACTAGCACGTCAAACAATTAACCCAGACTGCCTTTTTTCACCTCAAAAACATAGCCCGTCTCTGTCTGTCGCTCTCCTCTGCTGCTGAAACCCTGATCCATGCTTTCATCACATCCAGACTCAACTACTGTAATAGTGTCCTTTACGGTTCATGATCAAAAGTTTTAAACATACTGTCCCACAACAAATCCTTTTTAAAGTCTTTCTGCACACTTACAAAGCCCTTCATAACCAGGCCCCTTCCTACCGCTCCAACCTACTTCACTACCACACTCCTTCCCGCAACCTTAGCTCCCTGGATACCAACCTCCTCTCCATACCACTCATGACCAAGCGCCGAACCTGGGGTGACAGAATTTTCTCCATCGTTGCCCCTTCCCTGTGGAACTCTCTCCCCAAACACATCAGAGACTGAAATAACTTTTCTATGTTCAAATCACTTGTCAAAAGATAGATAGATAGATAGATAGATAGATAGATAGATAGATACTTTATTTATCCCCGTGGGGAAATTTGTTCGCAGCATAAACAATCAAACACTGGTATTTCACATCAAATCAAAAACAAACATTAAACATGGACAGACAGAGACACACTTTAAATACCATGAACCCAAGAACAGTTCAAAATTTCAGGTTTGGACAGTCATTGCAAAAAGAAGATTCACAATGAGTTTAAAAACTTCACAGCATTAGCCACAAAAGACATTTTCGATCTGTTTTTTGTGAACAGAGGGGGGCAGTAGCGGCACTTTGATGGAAACAATTTAAAAGTTGGGGCTAGAGGATGCTTCTCGTCATTAATGATAAAAGTTGCCTTTTGCGTAACTCGCTCTTTATAAATACATTCCAGGCTGGACAGAGCGACACCTAGAAGTTTGCTTGCTATTGTCACAGTTTTTCTAACTGTTTTCTTCTGGGATTCTGTAGCGTTTCCGAACCAGCAAATCAATCCAAAAGTTAAAACACTTTCAATAAAAGCATGATAAAACACACAGAGAACTTAAGAATGTACATTAAAAGAGGCCAGTTTCTTTAAAAAATACAGCCGTTGTTGTGCTTTTGTGCCCAGGCAGTCAGACCAGGCGTCCCACTTAAAATGCTCATCAAGACCAATGCCCAGGTACCTGTACTCAGACACAGCCTGTATCTGCTCCCCATTAATAAAAGTAACGGAGTTTGTTGGTCTACTCTTCCTAAAATCAATGGACATTTCCTTTGTTTTAGCTGAGTTAAGCAACAGATTGGAGTTTTTACACCAATTTAAAAAGCTGTCCAGTACCGGTCCATGTTCCTCCTCTCCATCATGTAAGAGACTCACTAAGCCTGTGTCGTCTGCATATTTAATAAAGTGTCTGTTTGGAAAAGTGCTGGTGCAGGAGTTGGTGTATAAAATAAATAAAAAAGGAGATAAAACACAACCCTGAGGGGAGCCTGTGGAGGTGGTTAATTTTTCGGACAATGATGTTCCCACTCTGACCTGTTGAGTTCTACTGACGAGAAAGTCTGTGATCCATAAAATCAAACGAGGGTGGAGTGAGAATTCGGTTGCCAGTTTGTCTGCTAAAATACATGGTTTGATTGTATTAAAAGCAGATGAAAAGTCCACAAATAAAATCTTCGCATGAGCCTTAGGTTTCTCCAGGTGGGTATGCACAAAATGCAGCAGAGTAAGAACAGCATCTTCCACACCCCTGGAGGCCTGATACGCAAACTGCAGTGGGTCTATCAGGTGCTCAGTTTGTCCCACAATATTCCGCTTCACCAGACGCTCAATGATACCATAATGATAAAATCCAGAGGCGGGGTAGCAGCAGGGGGCGCCGTCACAGTGGTGATGGAATGTATGCCGTTACTCTCAAAACGGCAGAAGAAGGTGTTAAGCTGGTCAGCCATCTCCTTTCCCTCGCTACAATTTAAGTCAAAGGAAGGTTTCCCCCTTCCAATGTGGGGGACATTAGTCATGGTTTTAATGCCCTGCCATGCTTCTTTGGGTCTACCAGATGTTAGATCCCAAAACTCACTTATTTAAAAAGAGCTTTTGATGTATGATTTATCTTGTCTTGTACCTTATTCCAATTTGCTTTTAATGTGTGATTATCTTGTTCTTTAATTTTCTTTCAGTGTTTTGTCTATATTGAAACTTTTAAACCTTGTCTTTGAGTACCCTGAACAGCGTTATATAAATAAAATGTATTATTTATTATTATTATTTTTATTATTCTTGTTATTATTAATAATGAATGCCAGCAGAAAATCTATTAAAAACCAGGTGGAATGGACAACAGTTCACTGACGGAAATCGGAAGTGGTTTGCATCAATGATAGTTATGGATTAAGTAAAGAATCTATGATTCAGTGAAGCATTTGGATTTGTAGAAGAGTAAATAAGAAGGCCTCTAACGGCATTTTGCAATGGTAGGGTGAAAACAGCTATGAGAACAAACTGGAACAAACGTCGAAATTTTGACAGAAATGATAGCGCCCATTATGTGTATTTTATGGAAGCATTATTTCTAGAGTAAGCAAAGGCCATCCTGCCGGGGGGAAAATAGAACATGTGGACATTACTGGCTTTGTTTTTGCACAAAAATGAAAGAGTTTACTTGTACCTACCTGGCTTACATCAGCTGTGTTTTGGAGTAGTCATGTTGCATCACAAAATCTGTAGGTCCTGCACTGTGATCTGATAAAATGTTCTTGAGATTATGGGCCATAAGAAAATGGCACTATTCCGATATTGTTAATATCAAATGCTGGTCATTCTGTCATGATGATTGTCAATATTGGCCACTCCAGTGAAAAACTAACCTAGTAAAGAAAATGGACCTTTGGAATGGGCATTACACATTAACCTTGATTGTGAAAAAAGCTCATATTTTTGCATGCTGGGGCGCAGGCAATGTACCAGCAACTTAGTCATCGCACTAAATCGGCAGCACACCCTACACTACATTTTTCTATGTTTTCAACGGCTCTGGTTCTTTAGGAAGGCACAGAGAACACAGGCAAAGATGAGAAAACTGTAGTTAGGCATGTGCTGCGTTAGATATGGAAAGTAAAGGGGCGCTAAATTCAAGTTCAAGTTCAAATTTATTTATATAGCTCGTTTGAAAACAACACAGTTGACCAAAGTGCTTTACAGTGTAAAGTAAAATACACAACAAATGGCTAACGGCAGGAACTACTAACTGCAACTGACAAAGAGAAGATTGGTCTAGTCTCACATATAAAGAGTTACAGTAGTCCAGACGAGTCGTAATAAAAGCATAAATGACTCAATTCAATTTTATTTATATCGCGGTTTTCAAAGAGAGACTGTCACAAAGACGCTTTACAGTGCAAAAGAAAATAAATAAATAAATAAATAAAGACTTATAGAAAGCTAGCCCCACTGTGACTGTCCAACACTGCGCGGGAGACAGTTCCAGGGGCAGGGCAGCAAACTTAAGCTTATGTACGTTTCAGTTTAAAAAGGCAACATGTTAGCGGCGCAAAAACAGGTTGTCTTGTTGACTTTGCAGTGTATATACAAAAACTCAATGTCTACTACCAGGATCAGTATAGTTATATAATTAACATCATGTCACTTAGCTCATCAATTAGAGAAACCCTGGCATAATTATTCAGCCGAGTTGCTACGATGTTATCAACTTTGCCACCTAGCTAGTTTTAACCAGTGTTCTGTGCCGACTGGTTTCCAAGCTAACTGATTCCCTTGCGCGTGCGGGCATAGTGTTCCTCTAACTGCGGCAGTTGCGTTACATCACTGTCGCTGATTCATCACAGATTCACCAACATCCACTATTACTGACGATCTTAAATCACATACTCGTATCTCCAGCGGCGAATTTGATTGAATAAGTGAGTGTTACTGCAACGAGCAATGAGCGTGCGACTGCCTTGCTCCAACACTGGTGTGCGTTTTCTCTCCTAATTGGGAAAAGTAAATTGGAACCAGTTTAGTGATATAGGGGGTTATTGAGTGTCATTTATACCTCCAATTGCATTTCACTGAAAATCCTGGGTGGAAGAGGTTAATTAATACAGCCAAATGTAATGTCTATCTCAAGATAACAGTCATTCAGCCAAGTTTCAGTTTCAGTAAAGAAATCATTATTTTGTGACATACGTAACTGAAAAATATGCATTATTATTTCTTCAGGCTAGGGGTAGAACAGTAGAACAGAAGGGCCAATGAAAAGGTCTCAAAATATTGAGAATTTCCTCCTCATGAAGAAAAAAATAGCAGCAGCAGCAGTGAAGATGAAGGTATGTCAGGGATGGAACATTTGATGCAAACTCATCCTGGAGGCTGAAAAATAAATTTCATTTGTTGCACCTTGCCAGGCACGGTTTTCATTCTTTGAGCCATGAAGTTTAAAAAATGGTGAGCGGAGGTCAGCCAAACACCATGGCATTCACATGAGGCCCTGAAAACTTGACTAATTTAAAGAATAGAAAAAAAGTAAGAAAAACAATGTATATTTAACAAAGAATTATTTATTGTGGGTAATGGACAGTTCATGAAAAAAACTTGATTTCAAACTAAGAATCCATCTGGAACTTTGCAGCTGGACATACAATAAGAAGAAATTGTTGCGTAACACACGTGACAAAAAATGTCTAAAAGTAAATTATGCAACTCTCTTGCTAAAGCTCTAAAATTAAATTCCCCTCAAAGTTAAAGCTACATCACATATATGAATGACAGGATTCACTGTTGGTAACTGTTGTACCTAAGACATCTTTATACATCTTTAAACCCTCCAATATTTGTAACACACGTGACATCAGGTGTGTTACAAGTAAGGGGGAGTGTTACTGACGCAAGTTCTCAACTCCATACTGACTCCATCCCTGCAAATAAACATGCAATGGCTCAGGAGATATGGAAAGAATGGAAATTTTGGGTTCAAGGTCATTTGTGCCGAGTAAAAGGTCATATTGCCAAATTTCGCCTGCGCTACAAATCTCGTCCCCTGATAAATGATCCCTGCAAATATCATCCCTAAACACACAATGGTTCGGGAGATATGGAAAGAAGGGGAAGTTTGGGTTCAAGGTCATTATGCCGTGGTCATATCACCAAATTTCAAACGTGATGCACATCTTTGTCCCCTGATGAATAATCTTCATAAATATCTTCCCTTAAAACAGATTGGGTTAGGAGATATGGAAAGAATGGGAATTTTGGGTTCAAGGTCATTGTGCCAAGGTCGCAGGTCAAGCTGCCAATTATCACGTGTAATGCACACCTTCGTTTCCTGATACATCATCCCTGAAAATATCAATAATAAACGCGATGGTTTTGGAGACGCTGGGGAGGAAGGGAAAGGCCAAGGCCTGCTTCCCATTGCTGACCTTCGCCTAGCATGCCTGTGGGGATGTACAGTTGGCCTACATACATTCTACATGTTCTGCCGACGAGCCTACCCTGTTGGCTAAATCAGGCAAGGGGCCTCTTTTTTAAAGTCCTCTTTCTGCCAAACATTTTCTTTTTTGCAGCTTTCATCAGTTTAGGCATAAATATTTCATACTTATTAGTCGTTGTTTAACTCCTGATGTCTGAAATTTCTGAAATCCAGGTCAAGGCAGTGGGTGTGGCCTCTTCCAAAATGGCAAGTGCTACGTGGGGGGTCTCAAAATTCAACACGTTAACAGGTGGCAAAGCTGTCGGAAATCGATTAAATTATGAGAAACAAAGGAACAATGTTGAAAGGAACCTCCAAAATCCTGGACAAATTTGCATTGACTTTGAATGTAATCTGTCGTGCGAAAAATTCGTTTCGCGTCCAGTGTGCAAGCGGCTTAATACTATTATTGTCACTTAGGTTTTATCGTCTTTAGTGGGGGAAAGGAATACAGCCTGATTGCTATGATCTCGTACTGAGTTAAGATCACATATTGAAAATAAATGTGTAACATATCTTGCATTGTTGTCCATTCAATTCCATTCAAGTTCGCTAATGGTAATAATTCGCGAATGCCCTAGCTATCCAGCTAACTCATATTCGTAATGCTTCATATAGATGTAAGCTATGCAGAAAACATGCCTGAAGCAGCAAAGTAAAATGCAACATTAACGGATCATGCAAATATAGGAGAGAGGCTTCTTTATTCCAACATTTTAAAGGTGAGGAGAGGAACTCATTTGGTTGGTGAAGATTTGACTCGGCTATGTTAAACCCACACACGCCTTCTCTCCTCCGTCTTTGCCACTTGCGCCGGCAGGAGGGACAGAGGCGGGACAGAGGAGTACTTGCGCCAGGCTGTGCCAGGCACGAAATTGCAAAATACGCCTGGATACACCCCGTTGGCGCGGCGCTCCCCCCATTCGCCACGCCTGCACCTGGTCAACGAATTTAGAGCCCCAAGTGGTATTTTGTTCACCAAAAAGCCTCCAATTTAAAACTCAAAATAAGCTACTTTTGTTCAGTGAATACACTTCATATGATTTGAACTGTTTCCAAATGAATTAGAAAAAGTCCAATTCTCTGATGTAATACACGTGACGCACTTTGCAACCCTCTTACCAAAAGACAGGTTGAGTTAGGAACAACCATCCTGTATCTATTGGAAGAGAGCATTCGCAAGTTTAATATCTGCAAGGAAAGTTTGAGGAAAGCCTCTTAGATTGGAAATTATAGGCCTGATACTCCAGAAAATAGCCTCTGAACTGTAACACACGTGACGTGAAATGGCCGTTCACTGTCCACCGAGTTTTCTGTGAATAAAGGTATGTGTATCAGTTTATGCAGAAACCAGGGAGAGGCTGAAAATAATACACAGCGTAAGTGGTTTTACTGTATTGCAATACAGTATATTTCCATGACAGTCACATTTTCTGTAATACTATGGAATATACTTAGTCATAAAATTTAGATAAATGGTAAAAGTTTTTACATGGTATATTTCAAGTGCAGTTGTACAAACTCATTTATGTTGAAAATGAACATTAATTTGCTCATGGATTGATCAGAAATGTTAACATTTGTCACGAGTGAAATTTCGTCTCAATAATGACTTTTTTCAACAAGGCATGACAATGGAATTTATGATAACATACTTTGCTGTGTAGCCTAATGTACAAGAGTGAATTATTTTGTAAGCATATACTGCTAATCGAGAGTCTGCGATAATTTTGCATTATTTTTCATTTTGGGGTATTTATGACATAATAAGGGAGGATTTTATTAAGTTTCTGCAGCTAAATAATTTTCTGATAGTTTTTTGATTAGGCTGGAGATCAAATGGATCCAGGTACTATGAGTCCCTTCATTTTGACTGTCAAAAAGATTAGAAAATTGTAACGTTTTGTACTTCATGCAGAGTGCAGATGCACAGAGGACAGGAAGTTGAGGACTGAACTCATGTGCAAGGATGGACTTGGTTATGTTTAATGACCAACTGCACAGCAGAAGGCAGAAACTTAGAGATACAAAACAACAAGGAACTGAGGTTCCTAAATATGCACGCTATGAGTAATACAAAGATTGGGCTACGCTACGGTAACATTGTATTACAAACAGGAAAGAAAATTGGAAATGAGGTTCCTTACATAAAACGTGTTGGTAAAACAATAAACAGCACGGATTCTAGGTTTTACTATAAGTTTGCCAATTCAGAGAATAAGCCTATACAAGACTACTATGTCAAACAGTCATGAGGTTACACAGACTTCACAAAGAGACTGAGGGAAGCTCAGTCTTAAATACACACTGTTACCACTCGGTGAAAATGAGGAACAGGTTTTGATGATTATTGGACAATGACTGAAGTGCGCTCCGGAATTTAGTGGACCGATGAGCTGGACGGCTAGAGACGTGGCCTTACAGTACCCCCCCGCAAGACACTACTCCCGGCGTGCCTGTTCTTCGGTCAGGAGGGCACCCTCTGGGGTGCGGAGCAGGCTGGTCCAGGCGGGCTTGATGGAAGTCAGACTGGAGCTGGGGATCCAAGATGTTATTGCGATCTACCCCAGCTCCCCTCCTCCGGACCATAACCTTCCAGTCTACTAGGTACTCTAGTTTGCCTGCTCTCCTACTTTACTGGAGCAGGCTATGCACCTGGTAGGCTTAGCCTTCGTCTACCTCCAGGGCAGGGGGCGGGTTTTCAGGGGGGTTAGCCTCCGCCAGGGGTCCAGCAATCACCGGCCAAAGGAGAGAAGTGAGGAAAGTGTTATTTTTGTGGTAGTTAGACGGCAACGGTATTGTGTAAGCAGACTCATTGACCTTCCGGAGGACATGGAAGGGGATAATGAACCATGGGTTCAATTTCCTGCAGGACAGGTGGAGGCGCAGGACCCTTGTTGAGAGCCATACTCGGTCTCCTGGCTGGTATTGGGTGGGGAGCGCCGACGTCTCCAGTCCGTCTGGATCTTTTGGTGGCGGAGAGCTCTTCTGATCTGGAAGTTGGTGGTCTCCCAGAGCTTCTCCACCTCCTTGAAACAGGTGTCCACTGCTGGGAGCAATCCCCTTGGCACTGATGGCAGTAAGCTCAGAGGAGCCTCCCCAGATCTTGGATGGATCGCTCCACCTGCCCATTGGCTTTGGGGTAGTATCCCGAGCCTTCCACACTCAGGACGTGAATTGAGGCCCACGGTCGGAGACGGTCCTCCAGAAGGCCAAAATTTTGGAACACCTGCTCAAAAATCACCTTTGTAACTTGAAGAGCAGATGGTAATGCAGCGTAAGGCACAAATTTACAGAACTTGGAAAATTAGTCATTAATCACCAGGATGCATGTCTTACCTTCTGATGAGGGTAGATTGATAACAAAATCAACAGCAATATGTGACCATGGATGATGGGCAACCGGCAGTGGGTTAAGTTTACCTGCAGGCAGCTGTTGTTGTGTTTTGAACATTGGGCATGTAGTGCAAGAGCGCCCGGCTGCCTCCATATTCGAGGCCAGGTGAGGCCACCAATATTTTCGGCTGATGGTGTGTGTTATTCTGTTAGCTGACAGTGAGGTGTGGGCCCATAGAATTACTTGCTCACGAAGATTTGCAGGAACAAACGTCTTGCCGGCTGGCACAGAAGCAGTAGGGGGATTCTTCCTGGTCTGCTTTGCTTTTTCGCGATCTGGCTGCCACCTGACTGGGACGAGGATGCAGGAGGAGGGTAGAATGGGATCTTCTGGTTCTGGATCCCTCTCTGCTTCATATCTTCCTGATAAAGCATCGGCTTTGATATTCTTTGAGACTGGGCAATAGGTTATTTCAAAATTGAAACAAGTGAAAAATAGTGCCCACCTGGCCTGCCGTGGATTCATTGGCTGTGCCTTTCGCAGATACTCCTAGTTGCGGTGATTGGTCAAGACGAGGAAAGGATGATGGGCCCCCAATAACCAATGCCTCCATTCCTCTGATGCAAGTTTTACTGCTAAGAGCTCCCAGTTGCCTATGTCGTAGCTGACCTCTGCATGTGTCAGCTTGTGTGAGAAGTACGCACAGGGGTAAAGCTTCTCTGGTGTTCCATGCTGCCGTGACAGGACAGCCCCCATGCCTGCATTAACTTCCAACTTCCGTCAACTTCCACGATGAAAAGCCTTTCCGGGTCTGGTAACTTAAGTATGGGTGCAGTAGCAAACAGATTCTTGTGGGCATTGAATGCATGTCGCGCCTCTGGATTCCATCCCAGGTTTTTGCGCTTCCCTTTGAACAGCCGCGTTAGGGGATGGGCAACTGCGCTGAAGTTTTTAATGAAGCGGTGGTAGAAATTTGCGAATCCCACAAAGCGCCAGGAGTTCTTTTATTGTCCGTGGGATTAGCCATTCAGCTACTCCCTTCATCTTCTTGGCTTCCATAGCCACTCCCTCTGGTCCAATCATGTAACCAAGGAAGAAGATGGTGGATTAGTGGAAGACGCACTTCTCCCTTTTGATGTAGAGCTGATGTTGAAAAAGGCGTTTGAGTACTCGTCTCATGTGTCTCACGTTCTTCATAATTACAGGAGTAGATTATGATGTCATTTAGGTAGGCGATGACAAACCTTCCCAGCATCTCTCATAGCATGTCATTAATGAAGGACTGGAACACTGAGGGGGCGTTAACGAGCCCGTACATCATGACGCAGTACTCTTAGTACCCAGAGGTGGTGCTAAAGGCAGTTTCCCACTCCTCTCCTTCCCTGATACGGATAAGATTGTAGGCGCTGCGGAGGTCGAGCTTCATGAAGATTTTCGTGCATCTGAGCTGCTCCACAGCGCTGGGGACCAGGGGAAGTGGATACCTGTACTTCAATGAGACGTCATTCAGACCTCTGTAGGCTATGCATGGGTGGAAACCTCCATCCTTCTTCTGCACGAAGAAGTAGCTTGTTGACGCCGGTGAAGTGGAAGAACAAATGAAGCCCTGCTGTAGAGCTTCCTGGACATACTGCTCCATTGCTTGAGTTTCAGCCACCAATAGGGGGTACACATGGCTCCTGTGGCAGTAATTGGGTTGCTTGTGCTTTAATTAACACCTTCTGCAAATCCCAGTACTCTTCAGGGATGTCTGGCTGGTCTTCGCAGTCAGGACTCTCGACAGTTTTAGAGGCAATGGTGAGGGAGCTGTAGTGCTGTCAGCAGGAGGGTGACCAGTTGAGACGTCTTGTGCACCAGATGATGTTGGGATTGTGTAATAACAGCCATGGTAGGCCGAGGATTATTGGGTGGCTGGAGTAGGGTAGTAGTAGCAGTGGTAGTACCTCCAGATGGCACTTTTCCATGCAGAGGGAGATCGGAGCCGTGTGGTGGGTCACATTGCTGTTGCCCAAAGGTTTCCCATCAATAGCTGCCACAGTGAGGGGGGTGTTGAGCTGGTGAACCCAGGCACTGATTTGACGCACCAGCTGGTATGAGTTGAAATTCCCAGCTGCACAGGAGTCAATTAGGGCCTCTGTCGGTAGGGTCACACCATTACAGGAGATCTTAACTGGTATCGTTGTCCAGTAAGAGCCGTGGGTGACACCTTTACCTTGGGGGGGCTGGTCCTCCTTCTTGACTCACGGTGCAGGGGCCGGTCTTTTTCCAAGGGCGACGCTCTGATGACTTGAAGTGCCCCAGTTCCATGGTCTCCGGTCCCTCAGTGGGCAGCTGGATGGGGCCTCTGGGCTGGGCCCGCCGTCTCTTCTGAAGGAGCTGGTCCAGGCTGATGGAGCACTGATTTAGGTGGGTAAGGACATCTCTAGGTCCCTGCAGGCCATCTCTGCCTGAAGCTCTAGACACAGCCCCCTCCGGAAGATGGATATCAATGCAGGCTCTTTCCAACCACTGGCCGTAGCCAAGGTGCGGAATTGGAGAGTGTAGTCCGCTGCGTTCCTGCTTTCTTGGCTCAGGTCCAGCAGTTGGTCCCCAGCCTTCCTCCCAGGGTGGTCAAAGACCGAATGAAACTGCTGGAGGAAACTGGCATAGGTGTTGAAACCGGATGCCCCGCGGACAGCTGTCGCCCAGTCAACTGCCTTGCCAGTAAGGCAGGTCACCACTGCTGAAATCTTCTCTGCGTCATTCAGGGCTGTATGGTACATGAAATACAAAGCACACTGAAGAATGAAGCCTTTGCACGCAGTGGGATTCCTGTCATAGCACTCTGGTAAGCGCACTGGCAAGTCACCCTGGGGAACAGCTGAGGGACCCTGCAGTCTGGCAGGAGAGATGGAGAGTGGCGCTGGTGTCGATGCATGGGAGATGGAGAGTTCGCAAATCCCACAAACAAATTCATCCAGGGCAGCCCCCAGATGGCCGATCTCCCTCTGCTGATCTGCCACTAGCTGGTAGAGGTCGGGAGGCTGGGCAGCAAATCCCCTACCTCTGGTGGCAATGGAATCCTCGCTCAGTCTATGTTAATGGTGAAGTCCTCAGTAACGTTTTGTATTTTGTGCGGAGTGCAGATGCATGGTGGACAGGAAGTTGAGGACTGGACTCAGGTGCAAGGATAGACTTGGTTATGTTTAATGACCAACTGCATAGCAGAAGGCACAAACCAAGTGGCAACCTGCGGGGCTGAAAAGTGAAGCAAATATGGAAGTGCCAAAAGCTGCAGTTCATCAAATAGCCACTTGAGGCTGACTGCAGAAACGAGTGAATCCCCATTGACCCCCATTGTTAAAAAGCCCAATTTCACAGCAAAAATAAAAATGTTTACAGCCTGGTTCAAAATACAATTTTGGTCACTGTATTACCTTCGCGCTCCGCCGTCAGGTGCGTAAAAACCAACAGCGAGACCACTCAAAGAAAAAAGGTTTGCACACAAAAATTGATTCACAAATTTAATTACGACTAGCTGACACACTGAGGAAGACTGCAAGGTCGAAACGTTTGTGTGCTTTGTTCCCCTGCAGCTAGTCGTAATTAAATTTGTGAATCAATTTTTGTGTGTGAACCTTTTTCTCTTGGAGATTTCTTATCGAAATATCAGGATGAATATGTCTTGCTGTGTGGTTAGGTGTCTGTGGTCTATTTTCTAAGATGATGAAATTCTAATATTATTTCATACAACATTATATGTCAACACGAAGTAGCGTTAGTTCGCCACTAGCTAACTAGCTGGAAAATGAATACAGTAACCTCCCCGGTTAGTGTTTGCCCAAGATGTCCAGCTGTGCCAGCGGGAGTATGCCTACCACAGTTATTATACTGGCATGCAGCAAAGTAATAGCAAAACAGAAAAGTGTCTGAATTTAGGGTTAACATACTTTTGAACAAAAGCTATCAATCAGGGGTAGGAAAGCTGTCACGGTTTCCCTAACAGGTTGCCAACGGAACTGGCTAGTCAGCTACAACATTAGAACCACGATAGCATGCGACCAAATGATGGGGTCCCTTAGCTGATTCCCAGGAGCATTTTGAAGGCTTGACCGAGACTGCTGTGGTTATACACTCAATAGATTCGCTCAGCAGTATCTTATACAACTGCATTTGCCACCAATGGATTTGTTCCATTTTCAGTGTGATGACTGATGCGGTATCATTGTAAATAGAAAGGTTAGCCAGCTAGCTATATAGCTAATTTAACATATCCCACGTTATCTAGCAAGCTAGCTAGCTGTCATTAAATGTGTTTCTTCATAAAGTCCATCATCCACAAACTAGCTAACCACATTAACCTAACTAACGAGCCAGACGGCAACAGAAAAGTGTTGCTAACCAGCCACGTTCGGCTATATTCGGTGTCGCTAGGAGTAAAGGCTTTTTTCCAAAAGTAACATCAATTTTACGATGTGATAAAAAAAGTTGCACGTCGCAGTGGTATCGTTAGCTAATATGAAGGTCAGAGATTAGCTGGGCAGCTGATAAAATTAACCATGGAGCCTAGGAGCCAGACACCCAGATGTGTAGGCATTGATGAGCCCATGTATGGTCACTACAGTGACCCATTAATTCAGCATTTACTGTAGTCAAAATGTAGGGTGATAATACTTGTGATCAGAATGTGCGAGGGTGAGGGAGGAAAATAAAGGTCCATCAGGTTTGCTAGTAAGCTTACGTAATGCAATGTTATCGTTTGGCTGGCCATACTACCGTTAATGAGACCTGGCTAAGCTGCGAATAAGAGCTAAGCCGAGCACCTGCTCGCACTCCCGAGGGGATATTGATACTCAGTGAGCCAACCACCGCAACTTTCCAGCGGTGTACAGCGTTCGTTGCGCTACTGTCTCACGGATACGAACAATGTCCGTCTTGCAACCGCTTCACAAATATAAACAGTGTTCAACCCGCCACCGCAAGCTTCTTGGCAGGACCCATTCCTTTATTAGGACTGATATGACCATGCACCTCAGCCTTAGGGAACCAGGAAGCATCGAGCTGAGTTAGCTTTTTAGTCGAGTATGGAAGCCGAAGCTGGCTTGGTAGCTGCGAGCTTAGAGGGCGTGTTTCAGCAAAAGGGCTCCATTCGCCACGCCCATTGGGCCGGCCTCTGCTCCAGCAACGGCCCGCCTTTTTGCCCATTTTTGAATCAGCTGGGAGGTGGGCGGAGTCAAGTAAGTGCTAAGATGGCGACCAAATTTGCTTCAAAATGGATATTCAGAAACCTATAGGTGACGTCACGGATGCTACGTCCATGTTTTTTACAGTCAATGGCACAAATGTAGAAATACAAAACAACAAGAAACTGAGATTCCTAAATATGCACACCATGAGTAATACAAAGACTGGGCTGAGCTACGGTAACATTGTATTACAAATAGGTAAGAAAATAGGAAACAAGGTTCCTTAAAATAAAACGTGCTGGTAAAACAATAAACAGTGCGGATTCTAGATTTTACTACAAGTTCGCAAATTTGGAGAATGAGCCTATTCAAGACTATGTCAAACAGGCAGGCGGTGACACAGACTTCACAAACAGACTGAGGGAAGCTCAGTCTTAAAGGAGGACTATACTGACTTACACGTTTTGACTTAATCTCATAGCAATTAACTCCAACATAATGTCCACGGTCGATTTTTTGTCCATACATACCCCCTGTTCTTTTAAATGACCATTAATTAGCCGGAATTGCTGTTTCCAGGAGGCCGCCGTTAACGCCACAAGTGGCATGAGAACTTGCGAGATCATAACGTCACTGCGGCTGCCACATGCATTCATGTGCATGATGCATGCGATGTCAAAATGTCTGAATACATGGATATCGACATAAATTAGACTACCAACCAATTTAAAATTGTTCATTGAGTGAATCAACTGTTTGATTGCAAATTGAGCCAAGTAAATGGGAAGGGGGTGAAAGCAATTGTCGAATAGAGGAGGATGATTTTGAAGACCTTAACTTTGCTTAGTTCAGCATGCAGTTTGCCTGAATGTGTTTGCTTGATTATTACATTTGGCCGTTGTGTGCGAATCTTGTTCAATTATTAAATTAAAAATGTTTAAAATTTGCGGCACAGATTTGCCTGAACATGCTTGCCCTGTCTTCGGTGCATTTGTCCATTGCTTGCAATGCGAAAATAATTTCTCTCTCACATTCACGTTTGATGCACTTCCCACAATGTTTTCTACTTTGCATATATTTTTAGACGCTTAAAAACCAGGGCCATCTTCACATGATTTAATTTTTAAGAAATCTTTTTTTAATAATACGTGAAAGTTTTCCGACGAGAGGTGGAATTCAGAGGTCTGCTATTTATTCAGATTACTGACATTATTCAATCTAGCACGGTAGCCTGGTTCGGTTTGTCTGCTTCTCATTATTTCTTCTAAATCATTATTGGCTTGATTTTGGTTTTGATCGGTCAGTTGGCTGAATAAATGGCTTGATTACAAGTTAGGCAAAGTACATGGGAATTGATTTAAGGTGAGCTAATTATGCCAAGGTGACGGCAGCTGTCCAGCCTCGCTGGTAATTAGCAGACTTCAAATCGCACTTTTCTTTCCAGAAGCATTTCAAATGGCCTCTGATGTTTTTTCACCTCTAAATTAAAGTTGTGTCGGATAGAAAAAGGTAATAATCAAGCTCGTCTGTCTGCCCCATGGAGGAAGCGGGAATATCTCAGTCATTCAACAATCTCAATGCAGGACCGGAGGACAATGGAAATTCATGGTACTGACAGCCGCACTGACGTCACGATTAGGGGCGCCCCAAGTGGATCGAGGGTGAATTTTCGTCTACTGTGGTGAAAATGGTGCGGTCCACTATTTCTGTAAAATCGCTCATAAAAATTAAAGAAATCGCAAAATAAAGAAAACAAAGTCGTAGGAGCTTTTTTCATGATATATTGAAATAATAACACCCAGCTTTCCCAGCCTTGATAGTCCTCCTTTAAATACACACTGCTACCAGTCAGTGAAAATAAGAAACAGGTGTTGATGATAACTGGATAATGACTGAAGTGCACTCTGGGATTTAGCAGACCGGTGAGTTGGACGGCTAGAGGTGTGGCCTTACAGAAAATAATAATCTTCACTTGCATTTGATGCAAAAGTTTGTACCATGTGTCAAATCAGTTGGTTGGAAGTAAAACATTGCATTGTTTATAATGCACACCAAAGCAAAAATCACTCCATTTTTAGATGTTTGGAGAGGAAGGGGGGCAGCTTATGTTTGGCTTCACAGAATCATTTGCAATGAACTTCATTCTGAGATTTGGCACTCTTTTTCCCAATGAGTAAATGATCCAGGAAATTAATTGTTTTACCTCCAAGCTATTGTGTCTATATCTCATTTCAAAACAACTTTAGCGTTAAATTTTCAAGACTTTCCCTTGTATTTCCAGCTTTTTTGTCTCAAAATTATAAAGATAAATGTAAATTAGTTTCATTTCCAAATGACACAAGTGTCTTGCTACATTAAAATCATGTTTACAGTCTCTGTGACACTGAAATCCTGAGTTGTAATGCCTTAAATAGGGGTCATGCACAATTGGCAAGTATTGGCTTGATTGGGAATCTGTGTGAAGGGCTAAATTATGTGTACATTATTATTACCCATAATCCAGGTAATGAATTGTATTACCAAGAATCCAATAAATGGAAATTTGTGCCATTTTACTCTTTACATTATTATTTACATTAGTGACATGTGCCACTCTTCTCTAAGTCTGTGCCCCCACCTGCCCCCCCATAAAAAAAGACTTGTTAATGTGCCCCAAAACCAGCCATATACTCCGCATCTCTAGGCTGATTCACCCTATCAATCTATTACCCTCCTCCTCCTGGTCACGTAAGGGGCTCTCGCCCAGACAGCGATGATGTGCAGCATAGTTGGCACAGTGATGACTGCACAGCACTTTGATGGAGGGAAGTGCAAGCCACTACTGAACTTGGGCACGCACCTGAAATGCAACTTCCAACTGCCCAGCTCACTAGTGGTTGTGGGATTTTCCACTGGGCAAAGAGGTATTGCTGAAGTGGTTACCCACTGTCCCCAAGGAAACGACAGCAAACATGGTTTCTCGCTGTCTCTTGACCATCACGTTTCGCACAGCTTGTTACAGAACTTTTCTTTGCATTGTCTTCCCAAATGATAGCTGTATTGTCCCGCACTGCCTGTTTAGCCCAGCAAAGCATAGTATTCACGACCAACCGTCGTCCGTCCGTCCATCCTGTCCGTACATCCGTGCAGTCGACTTGTTGGCACGATATCTCAAGAACCAGTGATCAAAACTTGATCAAATTTGACAACAAGGTCAAGTATGAGGATCCCGCAACAACAGTAGATTTTGGTGACCTTGACCTCATTTTCAAGGTCACAGCGTGCCTTCAAAGATTATTACACTGAAGTTCTTGTTGGCATGATATCTTAAGAAGAAGGGATCCGATCCTGATCAAATTTAATACCAAGGTGTAGTATGGGAGTTCCCAGACACCAGTTGATTTGGTGACCTTGACCTAATTTTCAAAGTCATAGCGAGTCCTCAAAGATTTTGACATTGAAGTTCTTGTTTAGTAAAATGCAGTGGCGGGCAGTGGATGGAAAACTAGGGGGGCGGAAAACATCCCTTGAAACGGATGAGATTAGTGACACGATTTCAATCATTGTTCTTGGTCAACATGTTAGTTTCCCTTATAATGAAATGTTTAGGCGAGTGAATAATAAATTCTATAAAATGTTTAATTCACATGCCTTAATAGGCAACTCTTCAGGAAAAAACCATTGTGGATTTTCCGCGTTAAATTTTGTCACATCCTAAGCAAGTCGTCAAACCTGTGCGTAATGACTGTTTAATTGAAAAAGATTGAAATGCGCTCTTTTTTGCGTTCAACTGGTGCGTTTGATTTCTCGTCTTAACGAAGACAATTAGCTACACCTGAGAGGGGAGAGTTCAAGTGTCTTTTACCAGGGAAATTGACTGAAAACAGATCAAGACTAATAAGCAGTTTAAAGACATGTTTATCGCCCTCCTTGTTCTCTGTCCACCGCCCACAACTGGTAAAATGTGGCAGCAGGGGACATTGTCACTCTGTAACAAATACTTGTTTTAGTAGTAAGGCTACCTTTCAATCTGTTGAATAAAGTGACTTTGTTTGCCTCCACATCATCCACCATTATGTCTATTTTGTCCAGACGAAGAGCCAACTTTCTAGGCTGTTGTTTTGTATCCAAAATTGTTACCTCTGCCAAGGAGGTTATGTTTTTGGCTGTGTCGGTTTCTCTGTCTGTCTGTTTGTGTACAAGGTAACTCAAAAAGTAATGAAAGAATATCCAGACATTTTGTGGGTGGGTTGCTATTACATCAGGGATGGACCCTCTTGATTTTGACCATGATCGGTCAAACAATATGGCCACCACAGCAACCATCTTGAAATCCTATGTTGCAGATACCTTAAATTTCTTATAATAATAATAATAATAATAATAATAAACTTTATTTATATAGCACCTTTCATGTAAAACATGCAGCTCAAAGTGCTTTACAAAGAGAATAAAATCAAGACAATTACAAAGTAAAAAGACAGGACAGTTTAAAACCCAAATAATACAAAATAATACAAAAGACCAGGTGAGTAAAATTATACAGATTTAAAATCAAGACAGGGATCAGATGGAGAGGTAAAAATGAATAAAACAGTAAAAATAATGAAACAATAATATAATGATAAAACAGGGAGAAAATAAAAGCATCACTAAAACAGCACCACTATTTTTAAGCCAGATTAAAAAGATAGGTTTTCAGTTGCCGTTTAAAAATGTCCACTGACCCAGCGTCTCTGATATTGTTTGGGAGGCAGTTCCATAATTTCGGTGCGTACCGGAAAAAGGGAGAATCCCCAATTTTCTTCTGTGAGGCCCTGGGAACTTTTAGAAGCCCAGTCTCAGAGGATCTCAAGGGTCGTGGAGGGACGTAAAACAACAGGGAATCTGATATATAAGAGGGTGCTAGACCATTAAGCGCTTTGTTAAACAAGCAGAGGGACTTTAAAATCTATTCTAAAAGCTATGGGGAGCCAGTGCAGTGCTGCTAAAACGGGGGCTATGTGCTCTCGCTTTCGTGTTCTTGTTAAGAGTCTAGCAGCAGAGTTCTGTATGAGTTGTAATTTTTCTAAAGTGTTTTTTGGGAGACCAGTAAAAAGGGCGTTACAATAGTCAAATCTGCTTGAAATAAAAGCGTGAACTAACTTCTCAGCATCCTGTTGAGTTAAGAACGGTCGAACTTTGGCAATATTTCTTAGGTGAAACCATGCTGTTTTGGTGACTTTATTTATGTGAGATTTAAAATTTAACTCTGAATCTAAAATGACACCTAGGCTTGTTACTTCAGATTTTACCTGGGGAGCAAAATTTCCCAGCCTGTTTAATAGAGCATCACTTTTAACTTTAGGGCCAATTAAAAGAATTTCTGTTTTGTCTTCATTCAGTTTTAGAAAGTTATTGCTCATCCATTGATTAA
Source organism: Gymnothorax javanicus (assembly GCA_029692085.1). NCBI lineage: Eukaryota > Metazoa > Chordata > Actinopteri > Anguilliformes > Muraenidae > Gymnothorax > Gymnothorax javanicus. Next base: position 54,626,763 of record CM056196.1, read on the forward strand.
TTGCAGACAGGCAGGCAGTCAGAGAACATAAAGCATTGGGATCATTTGGTTCCACTGAGATGTATAATTGCGTATCATCAGCATAGCTGTGAAAGTTAACATTATGTTGTCTGATGATATTGCCTAATGGAAGCAAATACAAAGTGAAAAGAAGTGGACCAAGGCAGCTCCCTTGAGCAACTCCACAGGGTAGGTCATATTTGTTAGATCTAAAATCTCCAAGGCCAACATAAAATTGCCTCCCCGTGATAAAGGTTTGGAACCAGTTAAGAGCTAATTTGGAGAGACCAACCCAATTTTCGAGTCGATTCATTAGAATCTTGTGGTCAATTGTGTCAAATACTGCACTATTATCTAAAAGAATTAAAATTGAAACCAGGTTTGCATCGGCACTCAGTCTAAGATCATTCACTATTTTAGTTAGAGCAGTCTCAGTGCTGTGCTCTGACCTAAAACCAGACTGAAACTTCTCTAAAATATTGTGTTCATTCAGAAATGTTATGAACTGATTATAAACTACTTTTTCCAGCACCTTGCTCATAAAGGGTAGGTTGGAGACAGGCCTGTAATTGCTAAGAATATTGGGATCCAAGTTTGATTTTTTCAACAGGGGTTTCACAAGACCAGTTTTAAAAGCAGAAGGGAAAATTCCAGTCTCCAAAGATGTGTTAATTATCTTAAGAGCAAGTGCAGAAATGCAATTAAAAACCTTTTTTAAAAAATTAGTTGGAACAGGGTCAAGATGACACGTTGTTGTTTTACTCTGTGCCACAATTTGAGTTTGTCACAAGAAATGCTTGCAAAACCTTCCATACTTGCTGACCTGTCACAAGGACTATCATATAAATTACCATCATGGCTAGCAATGCCTGCTCTTATATTTATAATTTTGTTTGAAAAGAATCTGGCAAATTCCTCACACTTAGATACAGAGGCTTCACTATGAGGATCAGAGGTTGGGACTGGGTTTAATAGTCAATCAATGGTTGAAAACAATATTCTGGAGTTGCTACCATTTTCTTGCAATGATTCTTGAAAAATAAGCTCTTCTCTCTGTGCGCACAGTATTGTTGTATCTAGTGATGCACTCCTTGAATATCCTGTGATGCACCTCTAGTTTGGTTTTTCTCCATATTCTTTCAGCTTTCCTACAAGATCGCTTTAGCTCATGGACAACACTGTTCATCCATGGGGTAGCTTTATCTCGAGGGACCATTTTAAACTTAATTGGGGCAACTTCATTCAAAATATTGCTTAGATTACTGTTAAATGAATCAATCATTTCATTTAATGAGCAGTTTACAGAAAAAAAGTCAAATGAATCCACAAGCTCAGAGAACTTTTGCTCCACTGTACTATCCAAGTACCGTTTTTGAATTTTGAATTCTCTTCTGTTTCGAGAAGCATTAAAAAGAGTATCAAAAAATACACAATAATGATCCGAGATGGCAAAATCAGACACTAAAACATTCTTGACACTTATCCCTCGTGCTACAACCAAATCAAGGATATTGCCATGTTTATGGGTGGGTTCTGCAACATATTGAGTTAATTCAAAACTTTCTAAAAGATTTACAAATTCCACTGCTTTAGAGTCAGCACTATTATTAATATGGATGTTCATGTCTCCAGTTAAAATTATTCTGTCATAACTGACAAGTATAATGGACATTAGCTCCCTAAATTCTGTTAGAAATACAGATGATTGCTTTGGTGGCCGATAAAATGTTACAACGAGCACACCTGGGTCAACGAGCACACCTTATGAGCCATGTTCACTCAGCAAGATTTCAACTGTGCTGCCTTGGCGGAGGTTTGCACTCCTGGAGTGCCTCGAGTTCAAAATATTTACTTGGTTTCGCCAAATATCAGATTCATAGTGGAGACCTTTAAATACTAAGGGTGATAATTTGATTAGAGAGTGACAATTCCTGAATGTGTCGCCAATGCCTCTGAAAATATGAAAAGATTTGGTTCTTATTTTCTAATTTAGGGCAATACACAAATCAAAGTACACTGGCGACTGGTGAGTTGAGGAGAACGAGAAAACATACCTTTAAACAAATGACTGGGTTTGACGTGTTAACAATCATTCATTTGAATTAAAATTACGTGAACTCAGAAAACATGATTCAACATTATCAGCTGTGGGCAGTTATCCTTGTTAAGGTAAGATGAAAAATAAGATAAATTGTATTGATGCTAAGTTGCATTTCAATTGACATTATTGAGTTGTGGATTCTAGTTGCAAATCTCTGTTTTTCTGTGAAAATTAAAACAATCATGAAGTGCAAAAGAAAGTGGGTAGTTAAGAGAGTTGTTTATCTTTTATGTAAAGTGCATAAAGTAGCAGTAGTACAACTTACTCGCCACAGCATTGTATTCAGATGGAAGCAGTGCATTTAACTGCTGATAGATTAATCTTATCATTGGAAAAAAAAAAAATTTGATTAAGGAGAATGATTGGAAACAGGTCAAGACTACTCGTTACTTACTAGGATTTGTTTTGTCCCTTAACACCTTTCTGCAGACGTAGACGCCTGCGGACATAGAGCAGCTCTTTTTATGGAAGCAGTTGCACTACTCTATCACGAGATGGCACCCCTGGATCAGTTATTGAATATTCACAAGCCAGCAGAGCTGGAACACAGTCTAGAATATTGACAAGTTCACTCCTATCCCTGTTTTTTCAGGAGTTGCATGAATTAAACTCCTAAGCTAAGCCTGATGTGCAAACTGCTCAATATCCTTGCCCAAAGTATCTATCGAGCAGTTTAAAAAAATGATCTCTTGCGACATAAAAAATCGTTGTCCTCTGTAGCAACCGCTTCAGTTACAGTGACTCAATGGTATTCCAAGTAGTTTAAAAAAAATCAGTTTCCTAAGGCAAAAATTCGCCATGATTTTGACACTATGTCATTCTACTATCAATTTCAGTCATCACATATTAAAAACGCGCATTTTCCTATCGTGGATTAACATGTAGATATGTCAGTTGAAGAATTTAGCTGTCTTTTAGAGCCTCATACAAGCTCTCACGGAAATCCAATCACTTTAATGGTGATTCAATGGTATCTGTGTGAAAGCCCAGCTGTAGTTCACACCCACGTGAAATTCTCCTGGTAATTACCAGTTGGTTGACACAATTTTTACCCAATTGTAGACAGTATAAGCTTTCCTCAGTAAGTGAAAGACATTGATTGGACCTTAAAAAACATTAAAATACTTGTGTAATAGGGTTACGTTGTATTCAATACACTTTTCGCAGCTCAGACTGACATGGTTGCATGGGAACAAAAAAACTTCCAGAACTGAGCCTGGAGAGCTGAGCTTATTTGGGGGATGGAAATGTGATTCTGAGATGGAAAATAGCAGTTATTCTGAATGGAACAGACAGGAGGGCTAACAGCATTGATACTTTTGAGGAGCAGCTCAATAATTCTATTGAAAAGTGAGTAAAGCTGTCTTTGTATGGTGTAGCTCTATCTTACTTTTAGCCTGCTAGCTAACTAGCCAGCTATTTCTTATTTTTGGTTTACCACCGTGATCACAGAGCTAGTTTGTCACATTGGGTAACAAAAGAGTAGTCAATACTGCAGTGTGCTGGCATTTTTCTTAACTAGGTGATCAGTTTTAGAATCTATACCACATTCAATGAAACAGAATGCCTTGCGTTTTCGCTCTTTTAAAGTGCGAACAGCTATTACTGTGACCTGAGTTATACTTGTTCCATAGAGGGTGTGAACGTTGTTACAAGCTTGTGTTTCGCTGGGATGATCGGAATTGTAAACAGCAAGCTTTCCACCTGCGTGAACATTCTGACCGTAAAATATGCAGTTCCTCTAATGAGTATGTGTGCTTGCTGACGCGGCTTTGTAGATAAATGGACGAGACTCTAAACTTTATCTTGGAGAAAAGGCATGTTTTTGGTTTGGAGAGGTCAGTGGTGACCACTGATGTCCAGCTGCGCCTATATTGATAAACTCATGCCAAATTCAACCAGAAAATCGTCCATTCATATTGAACTTCATGAGTACAAAGTTGATTTGTGTTAAAAATATGACTATTTTATGAATTGAAAGTGCACCATTTTCAGGGCTCTGGGAGTTTGGGGAGCCACCTGGATAGCTACCTTATTTGGCTTATAAAAAGTGGATAATTTAATATTTCATGTTCAGATGAGGAGTACTTGTGGTCTAGGAGTTTATTATCCCAGTAATGTATTGTTTTTTTCACCCCCAGCCATTTTTCAATCCTCAGAATTATTTTTTTTTTTACAGTTTCAATGGTGAATTCTCATGAAGATTTTTTGTTTGCAGCCCATTTTCTATACCAAAATCATGAAAATAAACTGAAATACAATGTAATTCTAAATGCTGTAAGTGTCTTTTCTGAGTTGAGCCACAATCATCCTCTTTATGAAGCTTAAGTCTTGAATTATAAAGCATCAAATTGGGTAAATAGCCAAATTTGGCGTCTGCGCAAAGGGGTTAATTAAAACCGAGTAGCCGTCACTGGCAGGTCACCATTACTTTACTTTGTATAGCCTACTATGCCTCCACTGTGTAATATGTTTATTTGTATAATATGTTTATTTATTCTAATCATTTTATGTATATTTTATTTCATTTTGACTACATGACATAGCTAACACAGGCCTACATTTAAATTGGTGGCTGTGGCTTCAAATCAATTAAACAAACATCATTACAGTGGACAGCGCAAAACAAAGTTACAAAGTACTTAACCTCTTAAACCCAAACGCCCCCGGTACCAGGGTAATCAATACAGATCATGAATACAGCATGTTTCCTAACAGTATCATCGTAATGTGGCATATCCTCTGAAAGGGAAGAAACTTGGCGAAAAGTTTAGGATGACCATTTTTACCTCAACCAAACACAATTCTAGCTCCATGCAAGTAAATAAGCATATAGCAAAACATAGGATAAAATAATATCAGCGCTCCATCGCTAGCGTTTCAACTGAATGTGTGCTATGCATAAAAACCATAATCAAAGAAAAGAGGAAGGTCCACAGAATCAAATGATAAATGCCTTGTAATTTTAAACCGAAACCACACTCAAAGAACAGCAGGCATACACTTTACATTCTACAACAATGAGCAACAATTTTTCCTTACCTTTGCTATTTTGTCATAAAAAACTGCATTCGAGGGTAAATCTGCGCTGTCTATTGTTAGTCCAATGCGTCCGCGTTATATTGAAACTACATCTCTCGGTCTCCATGCATGTTTTTTTGTCCGGGGCACTGCTTCCAAAGAGGACAAGCCCTGAGCATTCCCATTGGACCTATGTATTTTCTCCTCTGTGATTGCCCTATGATGCGGTCAATTTGATTTTGGGGGTGGCTACTTGATTCTGTGGGCTCTGACGTTTCCAATGAGCCCTCAATGACCATAATCTCACAAATCTAGCCTGAGATGGAGCCTTGCATTCCGGGAGCATGAAACTCAGAGTCCACACGCCATTACGCACATCTGCTTGTTGAATGCTACAATATAAATATTACGCTGATTTGTTTTTGGTATTTTAGCTATAATTATCCTCTAAACATTTCAGCAGATGCATCGAAGTAGTTTCTATGGCTCGCCGGCTGACCCTTCATATGGCAATGAGGCATAACTAGATGACTCATTGGAAATAGCTTAGTGGGTAAGTCACTGAGCTATTGTGCCGGTGACGGCCGCATATGTACTTGCATTTTGAGCACACACAGTTGAGCAAACAGCATTGCAATCACAGTTTTTGTGTATGTAGTTACTGGGGTTTGTTCTGATTGCTTTTTTTCTTTTTCGGCATTCCGGCTGCCAGGCGACACACAGACTCAGAGCATAGCAATGAGCACAGATATACAGTCGCTTAACCAGTTTGCTTTTCATATTTTCACAATGATTGTCCAGTAAATATTCAACAGTCATTTTCGAAGTTGTATTTCAAAAGAATCCATGCGCACAGTGGCGCAAAAAGTGGGTATGCAGTGTATGCAGTGCATAGGGGCGCTACGCAAAGGGGGGCGCTAAAACAAAAGACACCCGCTCGCAAAAGAATGCCACCTAATGCCCGGTCATTGAAAAATTAAGTGGAGAACACTGGGTGTAGGTGCTGGGGGGGCGCTGTTGTTGTCGTTGCATACACCCCCAAAAAAATGGGTAGCTGGGACCCTGCATGAGCAGATACTAAGAGAACGCTGAAATTCCAGCGCTAGATCAAGGTGCACAATGTGTTTTGCTGACTCTCTCTTAAAATTTAGAATGTGGCAATAACGAGACTGTCTTAGTGATAAAGGCGCTGCATTCAAATGCGGGAGGTCCGAGGTTCGAATGTCGGCTCGGGTAGAAGACTTTTTTTGGAAAGCAGGGGCATAGTTCTTGTATAAATAATTGCTGGGTGTTTGTTGTTTTTACTTTTTACCTTTTTTTACCCTATCTTTGTATTAATAATTTTGTTTATTTGCTTGATTTATTGAAAATAAATCTGCTCCAGTGGAGTCAAACTTCATTTACTTTACATAGGCAGGCACATAATAATAATAATAATAATAAGCCCGCACAATAGTAATATGTGCGTCCTATGCTTTGCATAGGCAAGCACATAATAATAATAATAATAAGCCCGCACAATAGTAATATGTACGTCCTATGCTTTGCATAGGCAAGCCCATAACAATACAACCCAACTCCGAAATAGTTGGGACGAAGTGTAAATTGTGAATAAAATCAAAATGCAATGACTTTCAGATCACATGAGCCAATATTTTATTTACAATAGAACATAGATAACATTTCAAATGTTGAAACTGATACATTTTACATGTTTATCCACAAAATGAGCTTATTACAAATTTTCTGGCTGCAACAGGTCTCAAAAAAGTTGGGGCACAGGCAAAAAAAGGGCTGAAAAAGCAATTAATATATAAGAGAATCAGCTGAAAGAACATTTAGCAAGTAATTAAGTTAACTGGCATCACGTGTGTAACATGATTGGTTATAAAAGGGATGTCTTAGAGAGGCTGAGTCTCTCAGAAGCAAAGATGGCCAGAGGCTCTCCAACCTGTGAAGGCTTGCGTAAAAAAATTGTGCAGTACTTTAAAAACAATGTTCCTCAATATCAAATTGCAAAGGCTTTGAAGGTGTCATCTTTGACAGTGCATAACATCATCAAAAGAATCAGAGAAACTGGAAAAATTTCTGTGCGCAAGGGACAAGGCCGAAAACCTTTACTGGATGCCCATGATCTTCGGGCCCTCAGACACCACTGCATCACTCACCAGCATGATTCTGTCATTGACATTATTAAATGGGCCCAGGAAAACTTACGAAAGCACTGTCTGTAAACACAGTCCGCCGTGTCATCCACAGATGCCACCTTAAACTCTATCATGCAAAATGGAAGCCATTGTTGAGCATGATCCAGAAGTGCTGCCGAGTTCTGTGGGCCAAGGCTCATTTAAAATGGACTGTAGCAAAGTGGCCAAAGTGTCCTGTGGTCAGACGAGTCCAAATTTGACATTCTTGTTGGAAATCATAGGCGCCGTGTCCTATGGGCTAAAGAGGAGAAAGACTGCCCCTCCTGTTATCAGCGTTCGGTTCAAAAGCCAGCACCTCTGATGGTATGGGGATGCGTTAGTGCATATGGTGTAGGACACTTGCATGTTTTAAAAAGCACCATGAATGCTGAAAAGTATATAAAGGTTTTAGAGCAACATGTGCTCCCCTCCAGACTGCATCTATTCCAGGAAAGGCCTTGTGTATTTCAGCAGGATAATGCAAAACCACATACTGCAGCTATTACAACAGCATGACTTCGTAGTAGAAGAGTCCGTATGCTGAACTGGCCTGCCTGCAGTCCTGAGCTTTCACTGATTGAGAACATTTCGCGCATAATTAAACGAAAAGTCCATCAAAGGAGACCCAAAACTCTCCAGCAGCTGGAAGCCTGTATTAAACAAGAGTGGGATCAAATTCCAATGGCTAAATTCAAGAAACTTGTCTCCTCAATGCCCAGACGCTTCCACTCTGTGTTAAAAAGAAGAGAGGATACTACACCATGGTAAACAGGCCCCTGTCCCTACTTTTTTGAGACCTGTAGCAGCCATCAAATGTGAAATGAGCTCATTTTGTGGATAAAATTGTAAAATTTCTCAGTTTCAACATTTGTTATGTTATCTCAGTTCTATTGTGAATAAAATATCGGCTGGTGTGATTTGAAAGTCACTGTGTTTTGATTTTATTCACAATTTACACATTGTCCCAACTATTTCGGAATTGGGGTTGTAATAATAAGCCCGCACAATAGTAATATGTGCATCCTATGCTTCCCATAGGCAGGCACATAATTAACATGCAGGATAACAATAATGCCTCTGCGTGGACATTCAAAATCACTATGGGTTAGATTCAGTTGTTCTGGGACCAAGAAACTTATTCATGTTTAATGTTAACGTTATGTCTCTTCTCAACAGTCGCATTCTAGTGCTGCAGAATTCCTGGAATTAAGCCAGAAGGCGACTTCCACCCTTAAGAGTTGTTGTCAATCACATTGGTCAATCATAACTTTAAAATCCCTTTTTATAGTGTTACATAACGAAATACAACCAAACATCACAAAAAACAAACACTTGAAATTAAATCAGCATGGTAAGAACTATTTAAAATGACAAAAACCATCTTCTGAAAAAATTATTTGACACATACTTTTTTATATATAATTTTACTTATTTTTCAAATAGTATAAAACAAGCACAGGACAGCTAAACTACAACTACACACACGCACACAAAAAAAAAACAAAGAAACACAACTTTCGTCTGAACTACACACAAGAAAACAACACACCCCATGTCTTTCACATAAAAATCATGTGATTGAGGTCCATCAACTATTGTTTGTGTCACCCCTGGTTTGTCCACAGTCCAAGTCAAAGTATGCGTTGCCCATGCAGGGTTTTCCACACTTTTGAAATCACCTGTCTGTATTGTGAATTATAGGTGTTTGGCATGCACAGCGCGGCGAAAAATTAGCCGGGGGTGTGGAGGCCTGTGGCTCCCTGCCGCCAGGATGTCGAGACACTTGAAAATGGACTTGCAGTCAAGACCTTTGGGTGTTCATGTAATGCCTGCGCTCTGAGATCATGAGGCGCTGTTAGCTACTGAGCAACGAAGGTTAATTCAACATGGTTTGCATACAGCAGCTAAGTCCCACTTCGACACCAAACAACTCACCAACGCTTCAGAGAAGAAAATAATAAATTTCATTAACATGTCAGGAAAACTTCACACATTTTTCAACAGACCGGGCGGACTTGGAAAGATTCCTCAATGACTACTACGGTCTTCTGCTATGGAAAACACTACACACCAACCATCTGACAACCCAGTGAAAAGCGAAAAGACCTACTCCTCAACAAGCACCGATGATCTGCTCACTATAGATATTGAGGTCAGTGTACTCGAATCCATTAATAGGAAACTAGATGTCCTCAGATATTTGCATGAAAAATTTAAAGAACTATGCGCCAGCCTATTCACGCAGCTTCAAATTGTCACACTCCAAAAATACAAAGCAGAGCTCTTCCTTCATGGAAAAGAATGACTCCCCAGAAATTCCACCCTCAGTACTCTTGGAGATGGCTCAAGTACTGCTGAGAGGAAAAATGATATTATTCATCATGCAAGGGGAAAAAAAGCAACAGGAACTTTAGGAAAACCTGGAACAACAAATCAAAGAACTCAATGATAAGCATTTAACAATCCCACAGAAAAAAATCAGGAAGAAATCACTTAGAAAACAATTCGACTAAATAGTATTTAATCAAAAAAAAAAGTCAAGTTCCTCACTCAAAGACTCAGATTTGAATATAATAACAAATCAGGAACATTTCTGGTACATCAACTGAAACGAAACAAAGAAAAACCAATTAAACCAGCCATTAAAAATTTAGCAGGGAAGACAATGCTGAAACCTGAAAATATCAACAATACACTCAAGGAGTTTCACTGGAAGTTACAGTGCTGTGAAAAAGTATTTGCCTCCGTCCTGATTTCTTATTTTTTTGCATATTTGTCACACTTAAATGTTTCAGATCATCAAACAAATTTTTAATATTAGACAAAGATTACCCAAGTAAACACAAAATGTAGTTTTAAATGATGATTTCAGTTATTAAGGGAAAAAAGCTATCCAAACCTACCTGGCCCTATGTGAAAAAGTAATAGCCCCCCTTGTTAAATCATGAATTAACTGTGATTAACAACATTTTTTGAGTTCAATTTCACTAGCCACATCCAGGCCTGATTACTGCCAGACCTGGTGAATCAAGAAATCACTTAAATAGAACCTGTCTGACAAAGTGTAGTAGGCTAAATGATCTAAAAAAGCAACACATCATGCCGCGAGTCATTGATATCTAGCAGTCTGAGAAGGGTTACAAAGCCATTTCTAAGACTTTGGGACTCCAGCGAACCATGGTGAGAGCCATTATCCAAAAATGGAGAAAACTTGGAACAGCGGTGAACCTTCCCAGGACCGGCCAGCCTACCAAAATTACTCCAAGAGCGCATCGACAACTCAACCAGGAGGTCAAAAAAGAATCTAGAACAACATCGAAAGAACTGCAGGCCTCACTTGCCTCAGTTAAAGCCAGTGTTCGAAGTCAGTGTCAACAATAAGAAAGAGACTGGGCAAAAACGGCACCCATGGGAGGGTTCCAAGGCAAAAACCACCGCTGACAAAAAAGAACACAAAGGCTCATCTCATATTTGCCAAAAAACATTTTTTTTTTTCCAACTCTCTTTAATGATTTTTTCACAGCAGTGAACAACAATCACATCAAACAGTCATAGAGACAAATATCTGTGATGCCAGAATAAATCCACCCCCCAATCACCCCTGTCTATCCCAGTGGACTCCCACATCCCAACCCCACCAGTGCTGGGTCCCTCCCTCCCAACAGCACTCACACATCCAGGCACACCAAGACTAAGACCAGACAAGACAAACCCAGACCCAACCAAACAAACAACAACACAAAACACAACAGGAGGCAAAAAGGGAAAGGATAAGAGGGAGTGGAGAAGAAAAAAAAGGTAGGGAAGAAAAAAGGCGGGGATGCTCAATTAATTCTCAGGTTCCTCGATAATAGCCAACGAGTCGATGTGTACTAAGAAGGGTTGCCAAATTGAATTAAAGGTCTTGACGGATCCAGTCAAACAGAACCTTATCTTTTCTAGTCTAATGCCCTGCAATATTTTGTGAATCCATCTATTGTGAGTAGGTGGGGAGGATTGTGTCCAACTGAGAAGAATAAGCCTCCCAGCAAGTAGAGTGGTAAAAGCAAGGACCTATTTTGCAGCCCTGGACAAAGTAGGCATAGGGGGGACTGCAAAGAGGGCAGCGAGGGGCTCACAGTTCACTTTGGCACCGAATACGTTACTGATTGTCTCAAATTTTGAGATCCAAAACTGTGAAAGCTGTGGACATGACAGGAACATATGCATAGTCAGCAGGGGACTGTTTGCATCTATTACAAGAATCAGTTCGATCAGGGTATATTTTAGCCAGCCTTGCACTGGTGAGATGGACTCTGTGCAGGATCTTGCACTGCAAAAGGCTGTGTCTTGCGCATGTACAGTAGAGGAGGTATATACACGGTCTAGTATGTAATCCCATTGCTCGTCATATAAGGTCATCCCAAGGTCGTTGTTCAAAGTAGCCCTGAGTGAGTTTAGACCAGTCACGTTCAGCTTTGAAATACAGTCGTATATAATCTCTATGAGTCCTTTTTGGGTTGTAGGAAGTGATAAAAACAGGTCAATCATAGAATCTGGAGGGCGGTTTGAAAATGAAGAGAATTGAGATTGTATGAAATGTCTAACTTGGAAAAAACAGAACAGGTGCGAGTTTGGTAAATTAAATTTAGCTGAGAGAGCCGCAAATGAATTAAACACCCCGTCGACATAAAGGTCATTGAGAGTTCGCAGCCCCTTTTCTGACCAAGTCTGGAAAACTGGGTCTGAGCAGGATGGTGGAAAATGAAGGTTACGAAAAACCGGGGCAAGGCTTGACGGTGTGTGAAGGCCAAACTGTCTCCTAAACTGGCTCCAGATTTTCAAAGTATTTAATACAATTGGATTTTCTGACACCTGCTTTTTCGAGAGAGGTAATTGAGAACAGACCAGTGACCAGAGTGAATACTGCAAGGAAGAAACTTCCATCTGAGCCCATAAAGAACGTTGTTCCGACAAAATACTGACATTACAAACTAGAGTGCCAAGGGCCCTGGAGATAAGTAACTAACATCAGTCCGCGGATTCAACAGCGAGCCAACACGAATTCTTGCGAAAGCAACACATTGTCTACACGATATTGGCGTTAAAAAAGCTCCAGCTCAGACATCCGCGAAAAAATTAAACCTGTTTAATTTTTTCGCGAATTTCGGCGGTGATGGCAAATGGTCCCGTACCACTGCGAATCAATTCACGGTTCTTCGAATCAATTCTTCTCCGCGAAAGAAAAGAACTGTTTCATCCGCACACTTCCACGGGCCAATGCAGCTCAGTAAGAAAGGGGTTTTAGTTACCATTATCGGGCAACTCAACTGAGCAGTCACACTTTTTCATGAGTGACAGACAGCAACATTTCTGCCATTTAGCAAAAATATAATCCTTAAGAAGTCTAGATCATGAAATCCGATTAGATTTTTTTCTAACCTGAACTTTCACTGTCGTCTGCTGTCAATTTGTGAAGTGCGCCCTCTTCTCAATTCAACTCTGGTTCTTGCTCTGCTTTCAAACAATTAATTTTTTTTTACACAACACTGCCAGCAAGTGGGTCTAATTAGTATTATTCTTTCTATTCCATGATGCTAATAGGAACAAACATCCAAAAATGGGTTTTGACCAGTTTTTATTGCCGCAATTGATCGTGAAAGAAGGTCGACCATGCGGTGACAATGCCCGTAAAAATTTTAATTATATATAGGTTAGCGCCTAATACATACTAATTTCTAAACACATTATTAAACGAGGAAATAAATATATTTATTTTATCACATGACCTTGACCTTGAAGACCAAAGTCAAATCCAATATGGTGTGTTTGATCAGCATACATGATTTGTCATTAGTATCCAATACATACCGAAGATCTAAAGCCAACATTAAAGGACTTTTAGGCCGTTTTGTTGTTTGTTGTTTGACCTTGTTGCCCAAGGTCAAATCCAATATGTATGAAAACAACCAGCATACATGATTTGCTATTAGTGCCCAATACATACCTAAGCTCTACAAACAATATTAAACATATATGGGCCATTTTTGACATATAACCTTGACCTTGAGGCCCAATATCAAATTTGACTGACTGCCTAAGAATGTTCAGAATACATGGTTTCCTATAGATGCCCCAAACATACCTGAGCTCTAATTGCCATATTCAGCCAGTAATAGCAATTTTTGCCGTTTGATCTTGACGCCCAATGTCATATTCAACTTGCAGAGAATGTTTGGCTTACATGATTCCCTATAGGTGCCACATTAAGCTATTATAACAAATTTTTGCCATTTGACCTTCACCTTGAGGCTCAAGGTGAAATTTGAACAACTGAGAATGTTTGGCATACATGATTCCCTTTAGGTGCCTCATACATATCTAAGCTCTAAATGTCATATTCAGCAAGTTATAGCACATTTTTTCCATTTGGCCTTGACCTTGAGGCCCAAGGTCAAATGTGACTGACTCACAATGTTCGGCATACCTGATTCCCTGTAACTGCCTCAAACATACCTAAGCTCTAAATATTAAGAGAGTTATAGCACATTTTTGCTATTTGACCTTGACCTTGAGGCCCAAGGTCAATGTTCGGCATACCTGATTCCCTAGAGATGCCTCTTACATACCTAAGCTCTAAATGCTATATTAAGAGAGTTATAGCACATTTTTGCCATTTGACCTTGACCTTGAGGCCCAAGGTCAAAAGTGACTCACTCACAATGTTCGGCATACCTGATTACCTATAGCTGCCTCATACAGACCTAAGCTCTAAATGCCATATTAAGAGAGTTATAGCACAAAACACCCCGAAAAATGATGAAGTCCAGACACGTTGCCTATGTGGCGCTATGAAGGAGCGATTCAATCAAAACACCGTTTACACCGTTGGAGCAGGTCATGATACTGATTCCATTGCTGCAATTCAAAAACAAATTCATCAGACAGCTTTTGAGAAAATTGTACATAAGTGCCAAAAATGGCCATTTTCAACATAAAAATGGCCGCCAAGTCTAAACAAATGATTCAATCAAAAAATTTTTTTTAACTTGGATGACATTAACATCCCCAAATTTCCGATTTGATCACATCCCCAAATTTAAAAAAATTCATCAGACCGTTTTTGAGATACGGCTTTAAACGGACAACGCCGACGACGCCGCCGGACGCAAAGTGACGACAATAGGTTACTGGCCTATGGCCAGCAACCTAAAAAGGAGCTTATTAATGTTGCAGGCCCAGTAATAGTGCCGGAAATTTGGTAATGCCAAGCCTCCTTTTGATATGGGGAGATGAAACACAGTCCTCCTGATGCGTGCCCGCTTACCACCCCAAAGAAATGAGTTTATCTGTCGATCCAGGGTGACGAAAAAAGATTTTTTAATAAATATTGGAATATGCTGAAAACCATAAATTAACTGGGGTAACATCACCATTTTGACCAAGTTTATACACCCAGTTAGAGTGAGAGGGAGAGAAGACCACCTAGTGAAATCTGAATTACAGCAATCTAGCAAAGGACGGTTACGTCCAGACCTGTGGGTTAATTTGCATAATGTATGCAAATGGCGTAAAGATGACCAAGGCAAACTAAGATACTCACTTCCTGCATCTAAATTTCACAAGGCGTCAGACAATCATATATACCATGCTTTAAAAAATAATGATTGAAAAAAGAAAATTTTTCTGTGTCCTAATATCGTGTTACGACCATAACAACATAAAGAAATATGCGTAGATTGTGTCCTGTGCATAGACTGTATAAAAAGATGGACGCAGCACCCGGGTCTAAAAAGTGAGGCCGATGCGGAAATCTAAAAAAATTGCATAATATTTAATGGCCAGCAGATGGCGACGTCGGTCGTTGCAGAAAGAAGTTCAATGCTACTGAAGTCTATAAAAAAATGACCCTACTTTGCCACCTGATTTATTATTTTATTTTTATTCTTTGAAATGCCTTCTTGTGAATAAAATAATATATTCCTTTGGTGATTTAGAGCAACAGGTAACCAGTTACAAAATTTTAACAATGCTTTGCACTGAAGCCAGGTGAACGGAATACAAACATTGAGGACAATAGACATGAAAAACATTGACTGGCCGTAATTGTCCATAAATTTTACTGATAGACTGAGGCCATTTATCATACAAAAGAATTGACTTTGAAATGTATCTGATTTTCAGGAATTCAATATCTGTTTTCTGTCCTTGTTACACCCACAACGCCTGCCACCTTAGCGCATTATGAGTTCACTGAAATGAAGTGATCACTCGGTTTATCTTCTTGCTTGCTTATTTGTGATGCCCATGGATGGGGTCTCACCGCAATGAAAAACTTTGGAAAAGGTGTATTTGAATTTTCATTATCATTGTAACACATTTGTACAGTTTAGAATGGAGTGACCCATATCTAAATGCTTCTGTGACCTTCCTAAAGGAGAGGTGGGCCAGGGACAGTCTCTCGGCAGACAGGTTGATAAGGAAGTATTCGCTTTTTCCGAGATTAAGTTTATAGCTGGAATATTTCCTAAAATTTTCTAAGACACTTAAAATTGTGGGCAAGGAGGAAACCGGATCTGAAATATAAAGCAGAAGGTCATCTGCAAACAAGGAAAGTTTGTGGGTCAAATCGTGACATGTAATATCTTTAAAGCTTTCCTCACCGCGAAGCCATATAGCTAGGGGTTCGACAGCAAGGGCAAACAATAATGGGGACAGAGGGCATCCCTGACGAGTGCCACTTGATAAAGAAAATAGTTGTGATTTGATACCATTAACATTGATAAAAGCTACGGGGGACGTATAAAGGAGTTTGATCCACGCTCGAAAAATGGGGCTAAAACCAAATCTATTCAGTATATAGGAGAAATACCTCCACTTCACACGATCAAATGCCTTTTCGGCATCTAACGCCAGTATGATTTGAGGTGAGTCGGAAGAGGGAGAGAAAATGGTGTTCAAAAGCCTCCTGGTATTGAAGAACGAATGCCTACCTGAGATAAAACCAGTCTAATCAGGGTTTATCAAATCTGTTATGACTTTCTGGAGAAGGCCGGCTAGATATTTTGCCAAAATCTTGAGGTCCACATTCAGCAGAGAAATGGGCCTGTGACTGCTACTCAAGAGGGGGTCCTTATCCTTTTTTAGTAATAAAGTAATCAAGGCCTCTAAGAAGGAAGGCGGTAGGTGACCCTTTTGTAAGGTATCATTGAAAACCCTAACCAGGACTGGGGCAAGCACTGATGAAAAACATTTATAAAATTCGATGGTATACCCATTGGGCCCTGGTGACTTGTTGCTCTGTAAAGATTTTATAGCATCGTTTACATCAGTTAAAGTTAAGGAGGCACCCATACCACCTGCAACTGTCTCATCTATCTGTGGGTTGGGGCTGTCCCAATCCTGCGGTGAAAACTCAGATGAATAAGTTTGGCGTAAAAGTTTGAAAAGATCTCAGCAATTCTTGTGGGATCTGATTCAATGTCGCCTGAAGGGGACTTTAAACTGGGAATAAGTTTAGAAGCACTAGATGCGCACGCTAGATGTGCAAGCAGTTTATCTGCCTTGTCTCCCTGTTCGAAAAAGCGTTGTTTAGTTTGTAAAAGTTGCTTCTCTTTCTTGTTAGAAGACAAATTATACTGAGATTGAAGCTGAAGACGTTTTTTATTGAGGCTGGCTGCGGGGTTAGCGGAATACAAATTATCAAGTCTTTGGATCTCATCTGATATATCTTTCAATTAAGAGCATTCCAATCTTCCAAAATGGGAAGTAAATGAAATAGTTTCTCCCCGTAAATAAGCTTTAAAGGATTCCCAAAACGTGCCACAGCTCACGTCTGGTGTGTCATTTATTTTTTAAAAAAGCTGAATATCCCTAGACAGAAAGCCTTTAAAGCTAGGTTCAGATAGCAGATGCGAGTTAAATCTCCAGAATTTGGAGGGAGGATTGCCATGAGGGAAATTAATTTCAAGGGATACTGGGGCATGATCAGAGATAACTATGCTGTGGTAATCACAGGAGAGGGCATTGTGCAATAATTTGTTATCAAGCAGAAAACAATCAATCCATGTCTAAGTGTGGTGGACATGTGAGAAGAAGGAAAAAACTTTGCTGGTGGGAAATTTAGCCCTCCAGGGATCGGCCAAGCCCAGCTGGTCTGTATAGAACTTTAAAGATGATTTCGATATGCTAGATGGTTTCAAGGATGACCTTTCAAGAGCAATATCTTGGACCTGATTAAAGTCACCTCCAGTAATGATATGGTGATCACTGAGATTAAGAATAGAGGATAAAAATTTGGATATGAATTGATCATCGTCCCAGGTCGGACCATATATTAAGGCCAGAACCACAGGGGTGTTCTGCAATTTACCTGAAACAATTACAAATCGCCCATTAGGATCGGATATAACACTGGAAGGTTCAAAGGCAATGTCCTTGTGGATGATAATCGCTGCCACCCTTGCTGTCCCAGAAAACCTAGAATGAAATAAGTGACCCATCCACGGCCTTTTAATGTGAGAAATCTTTGATGAGCGGAGGTGGGTCTCTTATAAAAAGCAAAGATCTGCCTTAAGTTGCTGTAAATGAGTAATTACCTTGTTAGCTTTGGCGGTGATGTTGGTGCCCTTGACATTCCAAGAAATGAAGCGTATAGTCCTACCGCTCATTGATATAGTGCCTTAGACTGTGTTGTTAAAGCCTGAGCAAGAATATGTAAAAAGAAAAAAAAAGGGGAGGGGAAGAAGGGAAACATACACACACACACACATACAGATACAAGCAGAACCCAAACAACCACTGGTCCATATAGGAACATTCAACTTCCGCAACTCAGAGGTTACAACCCTAAATAACAGGGAGCGATCCAATCCTGCACAACCCTCCCCCCGTCACAGCAACCCAATCCGGCCAAAGCCACGGTATAAAATAAAACAAAGCCGGAGTTTAAATCTCTCAACCAGCAAGTTAACACATTCAAGTGACCACTCTCAATTGGGGATATCAGCTATATTGGATAACTTTAGGGAGTAATACTGGGAACTTGAGACAGAACCCACCAACTTTGGAAAAGGAAAACCATACACACAGAAAGAAAAAAAAAGATAATAAAACTATGAAAAGATGGCATATGCCCCCGAAGAAGGAAGAAGTAAACCCATGGCACGATTTTACTCTGATCTAGAGGTACAAGGGGCAATTTACAAATATACAATTAAATCAATAAATAGGGGAAAAGCAAAATTTACATTGGTTGGTTGTTAAAGGGGAAAGTCCCACCAAACAGAGGACTCCAAGGACCACAAGGTAATAGAGGCCAGCAGCAGCATCTGCGAGCATCAGGATTGCAATGACAGCTAAGCAAGGAAAACTTAAAAAAAAAAAACATCATCTGTACTCCCAAAAAGCTTATTAAGACCTCCACAGTGAGTTAAGTTCCAACCCAAACTTTGAACAGTAATATACAAAACAGTTAGTGGCACCTGTCCATACAAACGACATGGAACAACTGCTGATCTCACCTCCGCTCCGAGTCAAGCAGTGTCAACACAAAAAGCAATGCCCTTCATGGCCATACAGAACAGAGAGAGCTTAAAAATCTTGAATTAGTAAGATTATGACTTGTTACACTACTACTCAAGCCGCTAGTGAATATGTATGGCGAGAGGTCAAAACCTATCTAAAAAAAAAGGAAAATAAATAAATAAAATAAAATGAGAAAAACCCAGCATAGCTAGCATTAGTTGGGTCGATAAGTCAGAACATTAGCAAAGTTAACACTGTCCAGGCCAGGAAGCCGATCAGCTGAGCCATCGGTGATGGCGAATAACTCTGAAGGTGACTGTTGTTACCTTGCGGAGGCAGTCTATTCTAGGTATCGTTGGCCGCAAGAAACTTTTTTGCCTCCTCCACCAAAGGGAGCCGCAACCTGTCCCCGTTCTCCTTCGTGATCACCAGCCGAGCCGAGTACTGGAGAACGGGCCTGAGTCCAAGCTTATACAATTCCGCCATAACTTCCCGGTATGCAGCCCCCTGTTCCAATACTTCAGGTGTGAAGTCCTCGTAAAGACAATGGGTTTACCCTGGTACTGAGGCTCCAACCTCCTTTTTCGAGCCTCGTGGATGACTTTCTCCTTGATTTGGAAGTTGTGGTACCGGATGATAACGGGTCTTGGTCTCTCGCTGTGCCTTGGTTTTACCATTAACGCCCAACGGGCCCGGTCCAGTTTAGGAAGGGAAGGTAAGGTTTGTTTGCCTAAAACCTGGGGTAGCAAAGTAGAGAAAAAGGCCGTAGCACGGGGGCCCTCAATTGACTCCGTTATTCCGATGATGTGAATATTATTGCGGTGGCTACGGGCCTCTAGGTCCACTGCTTAAGCCTTAAGCTTAGCGTTCCCAGCTGCTAACTCCGCACAGGAGGCTTCTAGGGAAAGCAGTCGCTCGCTGACTGAATCCATGTTAGCCTCCAACAATGTAATGCACTTCCCGTGATCAAAAGCTGTCGCTTGCACCAGGTCAATTTTGGATTCAAGAACATAAATAGCTTTCTTGAATTCTGATGATAAATCAGCCTTATGGCTCTCAAGTAAGCTGGTTAGCGCAGCCATGCTAACGTCGCCAGTAGTTACGTCCTCCTTCAATCTGGGGTCCCTTTTACTCTGCTTTGGAGGTTTAGATGCCATTTTCTGGGACGTCAAACACTATTTGGTGGTTTTGCGAAGAAAATACCCGAAGTCCGAGAGCGGAGAACTGATTTAGACAGAGTTGGGTGTAACTGAGACGGGAGCGGAGGGCAAACGCTACTACTCCTCGTCCGCCATGTTGGATCTCCGCCAAAAAACATCTTGATGATCCCCAAGACTTTTGGGAAAATATTCTGTGGACCGACGAGACAAAAGTTGAACTTTTTGGAAGATGTGCGTCCCTTTACATCTGGCGTAGAACTAACGCAACATTTCATAAAAAGAACATCATACCAACAGTCAAACATGGTGGTGGTAGTGTGATGGTCTGGGACTGCTTTGCTGCTTCAGCACCTGCATGGCTTGCCGTAATTGATGGAACCATAAATTCTGCTCTCTACCAGAAAATCCTGAAGGAGTATGTCCGACCATCAGTTTGTGACCTCAAGCTCAAACGCATTTGGGTTATGCAGCAGGAAAATGATCCAAAAAACACCAGCAAGTCCACCTCTGAATGGCTTAAAAAAACAAAATGAAGGTTTTGGAGTGGCCTAGATGCCGTAGCATGACCTTAAACAGGCCGTTCATGCTCGAAAACCCGCCAATGTGGCTGAATTAAAACAATTCTGCAAAGAGAAGTGGGCCAAAATTCCTCCACAGTGATGTGAAAGACTCATTACTTGTTATCGCAAATGCTTGATTGCAGTTGTTGTCTCCGAGGGTGGCACAACCAGTTATTAGGTTTAGGGGGCAATTATTTTTTCACATAGGGCCAGCTAGGTTTGGATAGCTTTTTCCCTCAATAAAATAAATCATCACTTAAAAACTGCAGTTTGTCTTTACTCGGGTTATCTTTGTCTTGTATAAAAATTAGTTTGATGATCTGAAACATTTAAGGGTGACAGATATGCAAAAAAAAAAAAATCAGGAAGGGGGAAAATACTTTTTCACAGCACTGTACATACCTCTGATCATGACCCACATTTACCCGATATCAACTCCTTCCTAAATAATATAGATCTCCCTAGCCTCACCACGGAACAAGTAAATGCTCTGGACACTCCATTAATACTTGACGAATCTCATAAAGCACTCCATCAGATACTACATAATAAAGCCCCAGGATCTGATGGTTTCCCTGCTAAGTTCTATAAACGCTTATGGAGTACAGTTTCACCACTGTTTCTCAGAATGACGTTGGACATTAAGTCCACGTCTAAAATTCCACCACAAATGAATACAGCCCTCCTCTCAGTGCCACTGAAACCCGATAAAGACTCAACCCAATGCTATAGTCACCGTCCCCTTTCACTCATTAATACAGACCTCAAAATTATCACTAAGTCACTTTCTATTGAAATTGAAAAAGTCACCCCATCACTTATCCACCCAGACCAAACCAGATTCATTAAAGGTTGGCATGCATCATCTCAAATGCTGAGACTTTTCAATTCAACCAACATTTCTTAAAACACCAACATCAAATCAATTATTGTTTCATTAGATACAGAATAGGCATTTGCCAGAGTTAATTGAACTCTCCAATGTGCAACTCTTGCCAAATTCGGTTTTGGTGAGTCATTCATTCACTGGATTCAAACAAAATGCACCCATGGCCACAATCACTAATAATGGACTAACTTCGCAAAGTTTCACACTTAGGAACCAGGCAAGGATGCCCACTATCACCATCACTATTTTCTTTGTTCATGGAACCTCTTGCAGCAGCGATTCGGCTAAACTACGACATCAAAGGAATCCAGACCAATCATACACACCATAAGATCAACCTTTATGCAGATGATGTATTGCTCTTCCTACAAGACCCATCAAATTCTCTAAAAGAAACAATCAGTTTATTAACTCCTTCTCAAAAATATCAGATTATGCCATAAATTGGACAAAATCAAAAATTTTACCCAGAAGGAAACTCATGATCCACCACTCCCCCTCACCACTGGTAATAATAAATATCTGGGGATGAATGTTTCTCCCAGGCTATTGGAATTGTTCCGTCTAAATTTTGTTCCACTTTTGAAAGCAATAGAAGATGATCTAAACTGCTAGGTAAGTCTCCCTCTCTCCCTGGTCAGCAGAATAGCAACCATCAAAAACTTCATGCTTCCTAAAGTAAACTACCTTTTCAAGATGATCTCCACTCAACCCACCTCTAACAGGTTCCAGTCACTTGAGTCAATAACCACAAAATTATACTGGAAAAACAGAATGGCACAAATCAAACTGGCTTCTCTAAAAAAACATAAAAATCATCCAGGATTAGCACCCAGTTTTTACTAATAATATCTTGCCAGTCAGCTACACTATAGCACTAATTGGATTCATCCAAACCATGGTTACAGTAAAACAAGCAGAATGTACCGACATCTCATTATCCAATCTCCCATTTCTCAATACCACCATAAAAAAAATATGACTGGTTTAAAAACACCATGATCTCTATGACTCTGACAGCCTGGTGGAAAATCAACAAAATTCTAGGTTACACAATGAATCCCTGTTAATATACCCCACTATGGCACAACCCCGACTTCTTACTCAACAAAACCTAATTTTTATTCAGCTCATAGAAACAAAGAGGTATCACACACCTTCACCATGTCTTGCAGAATAATAAACACAAATCTTTGGCATGCCAAAAAATTGCCGTTAGACCTTGCAAAGGTTCATTTTCGTGTTGAATTCGTGTGTCCATTTTGCCCTTTGTAAGGCCATCGTGAGAGCATCTTGTCAAATCGTGTCATCTTCGTCATTACTTCGTGTGATCATCGGTGCCATCGGGCATTTTTCGCCCATAAAGACAATACGAAGGAAACAAGAAGCTGCCCGATTGTCTTAGGAAGGCAGCACGACAATGTAAAGCCCTCGCAATGCCGTCGTCTACCCATCGTATTATAGTACGATGACATCGAGATGGGACCAGAGTGTCAGCGAAGACAGCCGAATTTGAGTAGCTCAAGCGTTTCACGTGTCATGGTAACGTGGACATATAAAAGGCCAGCCTCAGAGCATCTTCCTCAGTCAGTCCTGAGCAACTCTACAGAGCAGACACAATGTATATTATATACAGTGCTGTGAAGAAGTATTTGCCCCCTTCCTGATTTCTTACTTTTTTGCATATTTTTCATGTTTCATGTTTCAGATCATCAAAATAATTTTAATATAAGAAAAAGATAACCCGAGTAAATAAAAAATGTAGTTTTTAAATGATGATTTCATTTATTAAGGGAAAAAAGCTATCCAAACCTACCTGGCCATATGTGAAAAAGTAATTCCCCCCCCCTTCTTAAATCATGAATTAACTGTGATTAACCACACTTTTATAGTTCGATTTTACTAGCCACACCCAGGCTTGATTACTGCCAGACCAGTTGAATCAAGAAATCACTTCAATTGAACCTGTTTGACAAAGTGAAGTAGGTTAAAAGATCTCAAAGAGCAACACGTCATATCACGAACTAAAGAAATTCAAGAACAGATGAGAAACAAAGAAAATGACATCTATCAGTCTGGAAAGGGTTGCAAAGCCATTTCTAAGGCTTTGGGACTCCAGCGAACCACGAAGAGAGCCATTATCCGCAAATGGAGAAAACTTGGAACAACAGTGAACCTTCCCAGGAGTGGCCGACCTACCAAAATTGACCTAATTGACAAATAGCAGCCAGATAATTAAAGATTTATTTTGCTCACTGGAAAGACTACTTGATCCTCATACAGAGATGCAATATGTAAAATTAGAATCATTGAGTCAAATGGTTGAAAAAAAATATGCAATTTTCTATTGTTTTTTGTACTACAGTGCCACATATTGAACAATTGCAATCAAAAGCACCACAGTTTGGCCAATAAAAGTAATCTGCTTTAAGACTGCCCTTTTACACATCCTTAACAATTGTATAAATTTTCGTGATTGATGACAAATTTAAATGAGAAAAGGAGCTGATGAAATTTAATTGGCTGATGTCAGTCTCTTGTTTGAACTATCATTTGTTTTTATAGGTTTTCATGGCAACCTCCTCCATTATTAAGTATGCAAAATTTCAAGTAGCTGGAACAATTGCTTTAAGAGTTATGACCATTCTTTTGCAATAGCCATGAACAGATTTATAACAAATTCAGTGTGAAGAAGTTGCATGGTCTGTAGTTGTGTTATGTCAAGTTTGGTAATGATTGGACATTGCATTAAGGAGTTACAGCTCTTCATATCAATGAGGCCACGTCCTTAAATTTTTTGTGAATTGATCGCACTGTCAAGGGGGAGATAACAATGAAACGTTCCGCAAACAATTCAAAATGGTGACAAGTTTGCAAATACAAAAATGGATGTGGCTTACATGGTTTGATTCGTCTTGACCCACAGAAGGTAACAAAAAAGAATTTTGTTTCTATAACCTATGGTTTAGAAGTTATTGCCCACAACATATTGTAACTCTCCTTAGCGCTGCCACATGGCCATTCAAAGTAATTTTAACAAAAATGGCTTTTCCACATCTTTCACGAGAATATAAAATTTCATGATGACAGGTGACAGCTAAAGTGAACATAAGGGCTATGAAATTTGATCGGATGATGTTGGCCATGTTGTTTCATTTATTACTTTGTTCTAATAGATTTTCATAGCAACCCTGATTAACATGAAGCATGCAAAATCTCAAGTTGATTGGACAAATGGTTAAGGAGTCATGACCATTTGTTTGCTATAGCGCCACCTATGGATGGATTTACATCATCAAACAAATTTTAATCTGTACATCCATGTCTGCCATCCCACCAAATTTCAGACTGATTCCTTCAGTGGTTTAGCCGAAGAAGATCAAAGTTAATGTAGATGCCGCCATGTAATCGCATAAACTCCCTTTTGTCTGTTGGACATAGTGAGCTAAAAATCTTCTTCTCCAAAACTACTGGCCGAATTTACTCCCAGTTGGGTATGAAGCTTCCTTCAGACAATGTCAACCAAGATTGTTCACAGTTTTGTATACATTTTTTTGTATTTTGTAGTAATTTTTTGTGTTTTTTCATCTGAAAACTTTAAAAATCTTCTTCTCCGAAATTACTGGCCAGATTTACTTCAAATTTGGCATGCGGCCCCCTCTTATCATACACCAATGAATCTTTGAAAAGCTGTTCTCAAAAATGCTGAGCAATGGGCTCGATTATTGGGCTGATGAGCTGCAGGGCCATTGGTCCTGCTTTTTTAAAACTTCAGTTTGTTCATTTTCCATTCAAATAGCTTTACAATGAAGCCAAAAAAAAAAGATTGTGTGCTACATACGTGTGAAAACACTTTAAAATAGGCCAAAAAGCTAAAGACATACACGTTATGAAAAAAAATCAAGTTCCTTCATTAACCCCTCGACTCTTCCCATAACGGCGAGTAATCCAGGAATCGATTATACACGCCCATCTCTGATTATTATTACTATTATTATTATTATGAGACTTGGAATTGTCTTTACTACTTCTATTTACCCACCTCATTTCTCTTTGTAAATACAGGGCACTGGCGGCCCCAGAAGCTCCCGCCGTTATGATAAACAAAATGTCAAAGTTTTTGTTGACAGACACACGCATGGACAGACGCACACACGGATGGAGCCCGATACCATAGCTCCCGTGCCACTCGGACGGCAGGAGCTAATTAGGAGCCTGTAACTAAAAATGTTGATAAGATAAAGAAAATTTTCAAAGTTTTTGGTGATATTTTTAGGCCAGTGACCTTGAAAAAATAGGCCAAGGTCACCTTTAGGCATGTCATTTGTAGGACTTTATGAAATGCATGTCCAATAAAAATTAGGAGCCTGTAACTGAAATAGTTGATGAGATTAAGCAAAATGTCAAAATTTTTGGTGATATTTTTAGGCCAGTGACCTTTGAAAAAATAGGTCAAGGCCCCTTTAGGCACGTCATTTGAAGGCCTTTATGAGATGCACGTCCAGTAAAAATTGGGCCTGTAACTGAAATAGTTGATGAGATACAGCAAAATGTTGAAGTTTTTGGTGATATTTTTAGGCCAGTGACCTTGAAAAAATAGGCCAAGGTCACCTTTAGGCATGTCATTTGTAGGGCTTTATGAGATGCATGTCCAGTAAAAATTTGGAGCCTGTAAATGAAATCGTTGATGAGAAAAAGCGAAAAGTGTTGACGGACGCACGCACGCACGCATGGACGGAGCCCGATACCATAGCTCCCACACCGTGAGCAGCGGGAGCTAATAACTGAAAATCAACAAGGTAAACATTGAAAAGGATTGCATAACAGCAAGCAGTTTACACTTGGCTGAAAATGAGGAGCCCTCCCCCCGCCTTGGCTATTGTTGTGACAAAATACAAAATCTGACATGTAATACGCATTGTATGTCAGGCATCAGCTCAATTAATTATGGCAAGATGTTACCCCTAAAGTATCTCGCAATCAGTTTTGAGCAGCACAGTGTGATAAGAAGGTTGAGTAGCATATGTGCAGTGACTACCATCATTGTAGGATGCTTAGCATGTTTTTTTCAGAAAAAAGGGAATCCAAGCATTCCCCAGCAATGACTTATAATAAATACTTACTGTCAGGGAAGCAGTTCTCAGGGTCCATTGCCTCTTCAGGCATTTCAGAGCACTCATCCTCCTCTTCTCCTGGTTTTCTGAGGTCCACTGTGCTGCCCTCTGACAGACTGATCTCATCTTTCTGCAGACGGAAAAAAACGTAAACCCAGAAAACAAACTGAAAACACAACTTCAAGTCTAGTGGTGCAATGACAATATTATAATAACGAGTCTTCTTGTGTGATGACAAGTGTACAGAGGACCATAAAGTTGTTTCAGACCAACCATTTGTATAAAGAGCAAACAAAACTACAGACTAATTGAAGCCTCATTGAGGAACACTTGAAACTGGAATTTCACTTTCAACACTTGAGCTGAAATATAAATGCATATTAAGTGCATCAAAAAACATTTCCTTGCAGAAAATTTTCTGAAAAACTAAGTAAAATGTTCCTCGATAGATCATTCCAATATAACAACTAAATCCAGGATCTTCATCTCCTTAATTTTCAAAGGGAAAAAGACAAAAAGAATGAAGTAAATAATCCATACCTTATCCCTGACCAATTTTATTACAAATTCAACACAAAATACATTTGCAGTCCTTGAACTGCCCCAGGTTACAAATCTTATCCCAAAAGAGGATTTATTTTTGATTGGACATGCCATTTAAATGAAAAATAAACTGAAATAATGTGAAATCTGAAGTACTGCATGTATTGGCCTACTTTCAATATTGACCTATGTTACCCATCAAGCTATTACCATATGCTACAATATAAATTAATCTTCTGCATTTTATAATATAATCTGTGGCATGTATTTCAATCTGTTAGAAGCTCAACAAACTGGAAATTACACTACTGAGCTCTCACGGGTAGGAATTATGAACTAGAGAAAATGCAATAGATCAAATCAGGGCCAACTGTGGCCAAAAGTCTTTTGAGAGAACGAAAAAGTGGCTTTGCACTACTCAGGGATATGGGAGGGTTAAGAGATAAGATATGCTTTATTTAACCCCGTGCATTTAACCTGTCCAAGTTACTCAGGAACAGTAGGCAGCCAAAACGCAGTGCCCGGGGACCAACTCCAGTTTTAAGGCCAGTTCCTTGGTCAGGAGCACTGGTAGCAGTGTTCCTATATAGCATGTTTTTCTGGGTTGGGAAATTGGAGTATCCGGAAGAAACTCGTGCAAACACTGGGAGAACAAGCAAACTCCAAGCATGAAGGTCCTAGCCGGCTGGGGCTTGAACCCTCCTTTTGCAAGGCAACAGCACAAACCACTGCACCACTCTGCCGCCATTTGGTTTACCATTGTTAGGTTTAGGTCAACATTGTTTTTCGAACAAGCACCTCCTGCTGTCCATCCGTCAATAGGGACTTTAAGCAACAGCGGATTTTGATACGGCTACGGCACCCGGAAATACATCTGCGCTCCGCTGATCGAGACTTAAGCTGGTGTGCCGGCGTTGCCTTGCCGTAGCAGGCTGATCTACTATGGGGGAAGAGCCAATCTCACATAGTCGCGACAATGCATGGTTCAGGTGATTGCAGTAACCCATTTAGGCCTGAGGCCTATTCAAAAAACGCCTATGAAAACCTATGGGCGATTTTGAAAAGAACCTCTAAAACCTGAGGTTTTCTGGAAAACAGCACCCAGGTGTCAACGTCTGGTAAAAAGCTGATATCTCAGCCTCTGTAGCAGATAGAAACAAAATTCAAAAAGTATTTGAGAGCTTACACCTGTGGCTTTCATAAGAACTATGTTTTTTATTTGTGCAAATCTTCATCACAATATTTAAAACACTGAACAAACTATAACAAACTATAAAATATAATAAAACCAATAAAATAAATAACAAATCTCTATCTACATAACATGAACAACTCAAATGGAATAAAGAGGTCTAATAAATAAAAGTATAAGCTCTGCACTAGAGAATAACAAACAATTTTTCTTTCTCTGGAACAGGTGGCAGCAGTGGCGGAGCTACAGGGGGGGCGAAGACACGTCCCTTTTAGTCCTGGCTAGATCTCAATCATTTCCTTTATTGACGTCTTTTCCAATTATTGTAATTGGCAACTGAAGACACGGTTTCTCTCCACATGCGATCTAACAGCGATTAAATCGCGGGTTAAATTCAGCACAGTGGCGGAACAGAGAATTGGGTTGCACAAAACAGCCGTTTAAAACAATTATAAATCTTGACCTGTTCTCAGTCATCTTCACGATTAACAAAAGGTTCACTCCGAGAGCGCTCCGCACTTAACAGGAGCTGCTTGTTCTCCCCGATTAGGTAAGACGACAATCATTCCTCTGGACGCGTATTTGCTGTATTTAAATCTACGTTATTCAAAATTGCATACCCTACCTGTCGACTCTCACACAAATGGCTTGAGCCGCACGCTTGTTATAACCTAGGCTATTTAACTGCCGAGTGCCACTGTTTTTTTTTTTTTTTTTTAAATCAACCCACGAAATACCGAGAGTGAAAGTCCACGTTTCATTGGAACACGGACCAGTTCAATCACGCGAAGCATTGGCCAATTAATAAGTAAATTATTTTTCTGCACTGAATTTAGCCCATGATTTCATCGCTGTTAGATCGCATATGGTGAGAAACCGTGTCTTCAGTTGCCAATTACGATAATTGGAAAAGACGTCAATAAAGGAAAATGATTGAGATCTAGCCAGGACTAAAAGGGACGTGTCTTTGCCCCCCCTGTAGCTCCGCTACTGGGTGGCAGGCATAATAAAGTGTCCGTTCAAATAAAATAAAAATAAACATAAAAATATAAAAAATAAAGTGTCTTGAAGTGTTACTATGGCATCTGCCCTAGTATAAAGTGCCAGTAAAAGAACAGCTATGAGCCCGGAAATGGTTGGAGAAGTAATGAAAACAACAAAATGACGTATCCGCTTTCCCGGCCTGAAGGGTAGAAATGCGTAACAGCGTCCCCGGTTTTAAAGATTAAAATGCGCACATGCTGTCCTGGTTTAAATGGGTTAAATGGTTTTCATTGGATTTCTGAGATGAAATGTGTCCTACAATTGATAGTGACACACTATACATTACATGTTTCAGTGAACCACTCCTGAAAATTACGGTACTTCTATGAAGCCGATCGAGAAAATTCAAAGTCGAGACTAATGCGGGGAATGTGAACCATAACATCAGTATAAGTGCATAATTTCAACCGCGCATGCAGGACACCAAAACACGCTGAAAAAGACCACGATTTTCAGCGAGCACTGCACTGCAATCAACCCGGAATTTTAGGTATCTGATGTAAACAGACGGCCAGCCTGGTGCCTATTGTCACGTACCTATACTGTGTATATTTCACTGTATAAAACCATAGTGAACTATCTTCTGCTGTAGGCTATATTCTCCCCTCATCCTTGCATTGCATACGGTATACAATTTCTCTGTATACCCTATACATATCTATATTTACTCCAATGCACATTAGTGTATTTATACTCCCATGCATATAGCACACATATGCTATATCTATATAAATATATACATACAGCACCCTCAATAATTATTGGCACCCCTGGTTAAGATGTGTTAAAAGCCTTAAAATAAATTCAATTTTTATTGCAGAAGCATACTCTCACACTGAAAATTGTAGAAAAATGTAACCTTCAACTCAAGTGAATTTTAAGGGAAAAAAAAAATCCCTGACTAAGAAATAATTATTTTTCATAAAATCACCTGTTCCACAATTATTGGCACGCCTAACAATTCCTAAGAAATAAATGTAATTAAAGTATTTCTGTCATTTCTACAGTAGTTTACAAAGTTGATCAGAGTATCTAGGAACATTTAATTAGTAATTCATCACTTCCTGTTTCCCTGGGGTATAAATATGACGTGACACAGAGGCCATTTCTCTTATCCACTCTTCAACATGGGAAAGACAAAGGAACACACCATTCAAGTAAGGCAGATGTGTGTCCACCTTCACAAGTCATGCAATGGCTACAAGAAAATAGCCACTCGCCTGCACCTGCCCATATCTACTGTCAGAGGAATCATTAAGAAGTTTAAAACAACTGGAACAGTGGTAAACAAGCCTGGACGAGGGGCCAAGGTTATTTTGCCACCACGCACAGTGAGGAGGATGGTAAGAGAAATAAAAAAAAGTCTCCAAAGCTCACTGTTAAAGAATTGCAACAAATGGTAGCATCTTGGGGTCACAAAGTCTCCAAAACAATCATCAGGTGCTATCTACATGCCAACAAGCTGTTTGGGAGGTATGCACGGAAAAAACCTTTTCTCACTCACAATCATAAACGCAAACGTCTGGAGTTAAGCTAAGCGGTACTGGGACTTCGACTGGGACCGTGTGCTTTTGGTCAGATGAGACCAAGATAGAGCTTTTTGGCAACAAACACTCTAAGTGGGTCTGGCGGAACACAAAAGATGAGTATGCAGAAAAGCACCTTATGCCCACTGTGAAGTATGGGGGAGGATCGGTGATGCTGTGGGCCTATTTCTCTTCCAGAGGCCCTGGGAACCTTGTTAGGGTGCATGGCATCATGAACACTTTGAAATACCAGGACATTTTAAATCAAAATCTGGTGGCCTCTGCCCGAAAGCTGAAGATGGGTCGTCACTGGGTCTTTCAGCAAGATAATGACCCTAAACATGTGACCAAATCTACACAGTAATGGTTCACCAGACACAGAATCAAGCTCCTCCCATGGCCATCTCAGTCCCCAGACCTCAACCCCATTGAAAACCTGTGGAGTGAGCTGAAGAGGAGAGTGCAGAGGAGAGGACCCAGGTCGCTGGATGATTTAGAGAGATTGTGCAAAGAGGAATGGTCGAAGATCCCTCTTTCTGTATTCTCCCATCTTGTGAAACATAATAGGAGAAGATTAGGTGCTGTTTTGTTGGCAAAAGGGGGTTGTACAAAGTATTAACATCAGGGGTGCTAATAATTGTGGCACGTGATTTGATGTAAAAGAAATATTTCTTAATGTGGGATTTTTTTCCAACTGAATAAATGCACTTGAATTAAAGGTTGGATTTTCCTCTTTTTTTCATTGTGGTCCTATATTATTTAGAAAAAAACTGAATTTATTAGAAGCTAAAGAACACATCTTAACCAGGGGTGCCAATAATTATGGAGGGCGCTGTATATGCACACACCCATGCACTTTACCATTCCTTCACACTCTGATTAGATGTGTGCTGACTGCAAATGATTTCCCACGGATCGATGTACATATACTGACGGAAAATCTAAAATGCCACGGAAATGTCACTTTCATCTGACGTCGTTTCATCAGAAGACATTTTGAGCCATTGCTGTGCACTGCTGTCCGTTAAAAAAAATCTTGCACGTCATTCATCTGTCCAAAGGCGTTCTGGTCCGCTGTAGACAGTCAGCCACTCTGCTGTTCTTATACGTAACCACAGCTGTCAGAAGGTTGTGACGTCGCCTGTACCGTTGTGAAAAGTCAGCCTGTTGCTTAAGGTCCCTACTATGGCTTTGAGGCTACGGCACCAGTGTCAGGAGAGATTTATTTCCGGGCGCCGTAGCAGTCGCAAAATCCGCCTTTGCTAAAAGTCCCTAATAACATTTTTAGCATGCACATCCTCTGGTTTCCTCCACCCTTGTACTAAGCTTGAGAGGTATGCTGCCATGAAATGACAAAAGGAAGCAAGTCACAAAAGTAAAGTTTTGAGAAAATGACAAAAAAGCATTTTTCCTTTTACCTTCCTAAACCTTTGGCAATAGACGTTTAGTATGGGGGTGATCAAATACTTCATGTGTGTCACTATTTCATCATGATAGTCCATACCATTTTTTGACCATTTTGGAACTACTGCGTGTCAGTTAAGCCCGGCACATCTCGGCAGGTTTTGCCAGAATATGGATCTGTTTTTTGGCATCAGCTGACATAGTTTATCTACAATATCCTGCTTTTTGTTGACTGGAATTCCCCTCGGCCTGTCCTGAACTGGAATTAATTGTCCTATGAGATGATTTTTAAGCTAGGTAATTAATAGTCTATTATAGAGGTTACATCATCATATTAGATGACCTGTTACAGAAAGGTACAGAGTAACATTAAGATACAAACCTGTCCTACAAATGTTTGAAAACATCTGCAAAACTTAGCATTTTGATGCATAAAAGAAACCATGCCACTTCATAGTGTGAAACAATGGATTCCTTGGAGTATTTGTGACCTCAAATCTGACTGGTTGAATGTTCTATAAAAGTCGATTTCATTTGTTGTAGACTTGCTTCTTTCCGTCACTGCAAAAGTGATATTTTGTTGAACTTGCTTCCTTTTGTCATGTTAATTGTGTGCCAAGTACAGGTGATTTTGCATAAACAAATATACCAAAAGATAGGGCTTACCTCCCTCATTACAAATGGGCCAGGTCAACCGGTAATGAAGTTACAAAATTGGTGTCTTCTATATCATAGCTCCAAAACTAAGTAAGATAGAGTTACAATTTAAATGGCTTTGAGTAGGTCTTCCCTTGTACTTCAAACAACAAAATAGCTACTAGACCTGGCCCAAATATACACTTATCTCAGTTTTAATGAACAGTGGACTTGCTTCCTTTTGTCATTTCACGGCAGTATGAAGCTTCAAGTGACCAGAATCAGCGGCTTACGGGCACGTCTCAGAGGAGAGCTGCAAACTGTGCTCTCCCGAGAAGGCTGCAGCAGTTCTGTCCAAGCATGCTTGCACATACTGTACTTCACTGATTGTACTTGCCAGATTTGGGTGGGATTGGAAATTCAAAAAAAAAAAAAAACTAAACGCAAGAAATATATGCATTGTTTTGATTAAAGCAGTTTACTGTAAAGCAATTAACAACAACAACAAAAAAAAGAGCCAATGAACATGAGGAATCGGAGTGCTAAAAGCACAATACAACACGATTTCCCAAAAAGTTGGGGCGCTGTGTAAAATGTACCAAAATGCAATAATTTGCAAATCATTTAAACCTTCTATTTAATTGAAAATAGATGGCGGTCAAAATCAATAGGATCTGCCCCCGATGTAATAGCAACCCACTCACAAAATTTCAGAGATATCCGTTCATTACTTTTTGAGTTATCTTGTTCACAAACTAACAAACAGCCAAACAAACAGCACCGATCACATAAACTCCTCCGGCCAACTTCCTTGTTGGTGGAGGTAACAAAAAATACGACAAAGGAGGCCACGAAGTGGGAAGAACCTTAAATTGTACATTAAGCAAGAATTTGAAAAGATTTTGCTTACATAACTGCTACAGTTGGCCTCCTCAGTTCCCAAAGACTTAGTAAGTGTTGTTAAAAGTAGAGGTGATGCAACACAGTGGTAAACACGCCTCTGTTGAAAAATTTTTCAAAAAGCCTTGTTGGCATCAAATTCAAAATGAGCAAATATTTAAAAAACGAAATTTCTCAGTTTCTTCATCGTAAATGTTGTCCTTGCCGGGGCACAGGAGGCACGGAGGGTGCGGGGACATGTCTAACGCAGTTTTGAAGAGATGGCCATCCGTTTCCCCCAATTTCCATGAGGGAAAAATACTTAGGCTACGCTAAATAAACCTTTGACAAACAGATCACATCCGTACTAGCCAGAGCCATGTAAAGAGATGCCACAATCTTGCATTCGCTCTGCCAGGAACAGTTACATATCTAAAATGTTTGACCAATTTGTGTAGTTTGACAACCATCATGAACTGGACTACTTGCTTCTGAAAGCCGTCTCCCATTCGCCCTGTTTGTTACGTTAGATAATTTGTGGGCTATCAAGCAACTGAACTGCTACTGCTAATACTCAACTAATTTTCACTTG
Source organism: Gymnothorax javanicus (assembly GCA_029692085.1). Taxonomy (NCBI): domain Eukaryota; kingdom Metazoa; phylum Chordata; class Actinopteri; order Anguilliformes; family Muraenidae; genus Gymnothorax; species Gymnothorax javanicus. The sequence continues at coordinate 54,661,115 of CM056196.1, forward strand.
CAGCATTAGAATGATTAAATCAAAGATGAATAACTCAACAATTTTATTTCTAAAACATTAATTTCAAACATCTTTAAGTGACATGATGCAGATCTATCTGTTGAGTTAACTAAGCGCGTAAGTATGTCGGTTTTAGGAAAATTTCCACGGGAAAATGAATGAGTTTTTGCACAAATCGGCCTAAAGAAGAAATGACCGAAACAACGGCAGCAGAAAACGCAGAAAAATGGTTGCATGAGTTCAAATATAGTTATCTTTTGATCTTTGGTAACTATCTGTTTCTTTATGACGTAAAAGTTCAGATTTTGCAATCAATATGCTGGAGCACAAATCAGAAGGACTGCATCGTGTCGGTTGCCTCAAGCTAAATGCGGGACTCCAGAATGGTGTCCATAGTTACAGGCTACACTTATCTCACACCGTGCAGTTTCATACGAAACGTTACATTTCATCTAAAAAAATTCAACATCTGATTTATTCTACGCAACCGATTGTTGCCATGAAATCCTCAGGTAATTCATGTACAAACGTATATACATAAGTTATCTGCATGGTTGTTGTGAAAACGCTTGTGATCGCCTATCGATAAAGCTAACTATAATTATTCTTTGCTTTCCTCGTGAAATTGGTGACGCATTAGCTAAATGATTTGCATTGTAGCTCATCCGTCAGTTTTCGCTGTCAGCAGGGGATACCAATAGGCATATTTTAGAAATATAATAGTCTATACCTGAGTAATCGGACAAAGAAATAATGTGCCATTTAAATTTGACATCTTTCTCCATAAGTTTGCGCAATTCAGAGAGTTTCTGTCAATATTGTCAATTGTAGGAGTGTCACTCCTGGCATTTAATAGAGAGTCCGTGACCACTATTCTCTTGGCTTCTTCCATGGAATAAGAAAAAGAATTCATTGCCAACATGGCAGGATGAGAGTTCCCCACACAAAATGCTCAGGAAAGAAAAATCCAGAGAGCGGAGCAGCCCTATATCAAGGCAGTTCCCACCGATGCCCAAAAACTTAAATGGCACATCATTTCTTTGTCTGATTGCTGGAGAGAAGGCCGTATTCCCAGAGGCCTCTGGATCTCAAAATTCCCCGCTTTTGGACATGACAATGATGCCTTTAGAGACAAATGGGATTCCATCCTAAATAAGTGCTCTAGTGATCTCATGTTGCTTTTGATTGAAGATGTCAAACAACAAAGAGAGGAATTAAAAACTAAGGCGGATAACATTCGGTCAACTTTACTTTTTGAACCGCAACAGCAGCAATCTGCCTTACAAAAAATCAAGGGTGATTCGCAGGACTTGGAAAGCATGGTGATACAAACCAAGCTACAAAAGTTTAAGAGGAACACGGAGAATTATAAACGAGGTCAGGTCTATCGCTGGCACACGCGTACTGCGCGCACAGGTTTTCCTCAGGAGAGACGCACTAGATCGGTCTCTTTCAACCTCACTAGTAGTGATGAGGAACCTGCCTCTTATACCTCCACTGACCAGGAGCAGCATTTTTTGAAGGGAGATCTGACCGATCCACCCTACTCCCGCATGGGTCACATAGGCCAAAGACGCGCAGGGGTAGGAAGAGGCCCACACCAGTCCCAACAACGGAGGGAGGGCCTGAGGAGGTCTGCCGCGCCTCCCAAGCGCTATCCGCGGTGATCAACTTGTCGGACACTACCCTGACTAATGACCAGGTATCCGTACTCTCTAAAGGTCTTTCGTTTGCTCCTACTTATAATACCACATTATTCCGCACGAGGGTGGATCTTTTGTGCTTCTATTGCAATCTTCATTTAAAAGTGTGATACTACAATAATGATCAATCATGTATCCCTCCTAGTTCTACTCCTACCGTTGCAGTGCAGCCCGACTCTGAGGGACCCTCCACATCTAATGATTTTGGCAATATTGTTTTTAAGCCCAAATCCTATTTTGCCCCCATTGTGGCAAATCCCGCTTTAATCAATCATAATAGACTTTAATCACTAATAAAGTTGACAGAGAGGTTGAGCGATTTTTTTTATGGCACCCTCCGTAGGGCATAAACATAATCTGACAAGGGGGGAACGAGTGGCTTTGGATGAACTGTAAAATAATGGGGATATTATTATTCGGCCTGCCGATAAAGGCGGTGCTATTGTTGTGCTATCTCATGACATGTATGTTGCAGAGGCCTTACGTCAACTCAACGACACCAAATATTATGAGCTGCACCGCACAAATCCCCTCATGGATATGCAGACCCAATTTAGCAACATGCTCACACAGGCTAAGGACTCCTCTTGGATTTCTGATAACGAGTTTGGTTTCCTACGTGTGGATCATCCTGTCACTGCAGCTTTTCATCTGCTCCCCAAAATACATAAGGAACCAAAAAACAACCCTCCTGGTCGTCCAATTATAAGTGGCAATGGAACACTTATGGAACCTGCTTCTCAGTTCATTGACTCGTTCATTAAACCGATTGTTAAAACCTTACCGTCCTATCTTGAGGATTCCACAGATGTACTCAACAAACTGTCCGGCTTGAACAACATCCACACTCACTTCCTGGTTACTATGGATGTTGAAAGTCTTTACACAAACATTCCGCACCGAGAGGGTCTCACCGCCCAGGCTTATTTTCTTTTGCACCGTGATAATGTAATGCCCCCCACGTACTTCCTCCTGCAACTGACAGATTGGATTCTCCACAATAATGTTTTCATTTTTATGGATAAACTATACAGCCAAAAAATTGGAGTTCCGATGGGTTCTTGTTTTTCACCGAACTATGCTTGTCCGTATTTGGGCCTGTGGGAACAAACGTACGTGATGAATTCTGCTAACCCTTTTTTAAAGTCTATAACTTGGTATGGCCGTTATATTGACGATTTGTGCTTCATCTTTGATGGTGATGAAACTAGCTTATTGGCTTTTCATAAATATTTAAATTCTATCAATGATTATATCATATTGTCGATTGAATATTCTAAGGATAGCATCAACTTTTTGGATCTCATTATTTCTAAAGATAATGTTGGGTTTTTACATTCTGACATTTTCAGAAACTCTACTTCTCGCAACACAATTCTGAGAGCGGATTCTTTTCACCCTATGCACCTCAAAAACAAAATTCCTTTTGGTCAGTTTCAACGACTACCACGCATTTGTGAAAGAGATGAGGTCGACGTTAAACAGTCCGTTGATTTGTCTAATCATTTTCAGGAGAGGGCCTATAAGCCCTCAGTCATTAAACAAGCGCGAGACGAGGCATATTCACTCAGTCGTGTCAACCTGTGAAATAAACTTAAAGCGTAAGAATCGCCCACAATCTCGGCCCTTCTTTGTGACCCAATACAGCACTCGTGCTGCGCATATCAGAAACATCATCAAATCCAATTAGTCCATTATTGAGAGTGATCCCAACCTCCGCAAGGTTTTCCCCAAACCACCAATGTTTTCTTTTCGACGTGCTCCCATCCTAAGAGATAAACTTATGCAAAGTCATCTCCCTGCCATAAAAACAACAACTTGGCTTAGTAAACCCGTTGGAACTTTCAAATGTCGTAACTGCAATCACTGTGGCAGTATCATTCAGACCAAATCTATTTCTGATTTTAAAACGGGCAAAAGGTACATGCTTACAGATTTCATTAATTGCAATACTGTCTATGTGGTCTATCGCCTTTCATGTCCCTGTCCTGGAATTTTTTATTTTGGCCACACTAAGAGACGTCTTCGCGATCGCTTGACCGAGCACAAATATGCCATATGCAAACAGAATTTTACTTATCCCATTGCAAGACATTTCGCAGAGGCTCATGATAGCAACGACTCCGCTCTCAGAATTGAAGGCATTGAACACGTTCAAGCGCCTATCAGAGGTGGTGATAGATTCCGTAAACTTTCCCAGAGGGAAGCATTCTGGATTCATACTTTTGATGGCCTTAATTATCCAGGCCTGAATGAAGATCTTGATTTTTTGTCTTTTTTATAACTCTCCTCTTTTCCATATTTATATTGATATTTCCTGTCTCCATTTTATATTGATACCTTTTGTCATTTTTCAACATCGGCTTTTCAAACTGTTTAGCTATGTTTTAATAAAGGCTTTTTATTCTAAGGCTTCGTTTTGACCATACATTTCTTTCTGAGTGCCTGGAAGACCTACAATTTTTGGCAAGTCTGTTATTCTCTTTTCACTTCTGACTATTTACCTTTTACAAAATTCCATTTGAGATAATATAGCAAAGTAAAGCTGTTTAAATTTCTCTAAAAACAGAGTGCAGTGACATTAGCAAAGTGTTTTCAAACTTTTGACTGGTACTGTACACAATGACCACAAATAACAGATTGGGAAAAAAATGGGGAAGCATGAGGGAAAAGCACAGAGGGAAGGGAGAGGAACGAGACAATAATTAATGAGAATCAATTAATAAAATGAGACCAAAACTGACAAATGCAGCTGGAATGCAAGACAAAACGACCAAGGAAACACTCCTTCAATGAGGAATTTTAACAAGCTTAACATAGTTGATAAAACTGTGCACCAGTCATTTATCACTGGAATTATCACCCTAATATTTGGGCTATGTTTTGGAAATGAGTGAAGTAACTTCTCAATGTGTTTCTCATTACTCACCTTAATTTACACCATCGCAACTTGCTGTTTTTATCATGAATCTAACATGAAAACACAGTAATAAACTATGACTAACTATTCTTTGTTTTTCAAATTATACAGTATTATCTGTGGAAATTGATTCTTGTTAGAAATAGACAAAAATGTTATCCAATTACATCATGCTTTAAACACGACTAGTCACAACATTGATATGGGTGGTAAATGACCATAGTGTGGCGAATTTTGAGGGTATTTTGAGGCCTAAACAGTACCAAGGGAAGAAGAAACTAAAAGGTGAAAGGACTTCACCTTGTTTGACAAACATAACTCAAAGCAGTTCAGAGAATCGAGAGATGAGATGTCACCATGAGAATACCGATAAAAAGGAAGTGACACATGCACATGATGCCTCTGACTCATCAAAAAAGAAAACAATAGATACATCATCATGTCATGTTCATTCGTTTTACCTTAAAAAACTGTTTGGAAAATAGGCTTGTGAACTGAAAAATAAAACTTGTCCATTTGAAATGTTGGCCATCCCCTAGGGTAAATTTCAGCAAATTCCTTTATTGTGTCATGGCCAGGAACTTGTCAAAAGTACCGTCGTTTACACACGTCGCCGTTGGAAATCTCCATCTCAGAACATATTATTTGAACAAATGTCTTCCTATCTCGGCAGTATGACATCAATTTCAACAAATTCTCTTTTAATTCATTAGGAAAATATATCAGCTACAATGTGCATTGATAAGCACATGATTACAATCAATGGTGACACTTTGTGGGGCTCCAGAATGGGTGGCCCCCCCAAAAAACTAAAAAATGTTAAAAATATAATTTTTTTGTCACAAATGTCGCAGGTTTCTCTGGTGGATTCATGAACCCCATGGGGTGGTTTATCAATGCTGAAAATGATTTTGAAATCGGTGGTTTGGGCCAGGAAATGCCCTTAATGGGACTCCACCTTTGTTGAATTTCTCCTCTGCCTCTATAATGGGCCACAGAAACTGATGAATGTCAGCACAAAGAAACCTGTGGCAATTAACTTGTCAAAATTGAAAGGGATTTGCTGGAATCAGCACAAAAAAGGCAGACTGACAAATACGCAAGTAAAGCTTGTGCAGCTCAAGCAAATGTTCTACTGAAGTAGTAAGTCCTTATGAATTTATTTTCAAGATCAACTGGGGCACTTGCCCTAATCTTGGAGGAATTGATGACCTCTGAAGGCTAGAAAAATTTTCCTTGTACCGCCCTGAGCCAAAGACTCCCATTGCCCCAGGCGACAGTTCTGCTGCATAAACCAAAAGTCTACAGTAGAGTGCAGTGATGATTATACACCTCTCAAAATGAAGATAAATCAGAAACCAAGTACTGTTCCAGTATTCATTTCATGTAATATTAGATCATATAGATGAAAAAACAAACCCCAATTCCAGTGAAATTGGGACATTTTGTAAAACGTGAAAAAAACAGGATGCAATGATTTGCAAATCTCCGAAGCCCACATTTTATTCACAATGGAACATAGACAACATATCAGTTATAGAAAGTGAGACATTTTACCATTTCAAGAAAAATATTAACTCATTTTGAATTTGATGGCAGCAACACATCTCAAAAAAGTTAGGACAGGGCCATGTTTACCATTGTGTAGCATCCCCTCTTCTTTTAACAACAGTCTGTAAATATCTGGGAAGTGATGAGACCAATTGCTGGAGTTTTGGAAGAAGGATATTGTCCCACTCTTGTCTGATGTACAAGGATTGTGGCTGCTCAACAGTTCTGGGTCTCAGGCAAATTTTTCATTGTATGATGTGCCAAATGTTTACCATTGGTGAAAAGTCTGGACTGCAGGCTGGCCATTTCAGCACCCAGACTCTTCTACAGCAAAGCCATGCTGTTGTGATGGATGCAGTATGTGGGTTAGCACTGTCTTGCTGAAATATGCAAGGTCTTCCCTGAGAGAGACGTTATTGTAAAACCTCCATATTCTTTTCAGCATTGATAATGCCTATCCAGATGTGTAAGCTGCCCATGCCATAGGCACTAATGCAACCCCATACCATCAGAGGTGCAAGCTTTTTAACTGAGCGATGATAACAAGCTGGATGGTCCCTCTCCTCTTTAGACCGCATGACACATCATCCGTGGTTTCCAAAAAGAATTTCAAATTTTGATTAAACTGATCACAGAACAGGTTTCCATTTTGCCTCAGTCCATTTTAAATAAGCTTCGGCCCAGAGAAGACGGTGGCATTTCTGGATCGTGTTCACATATGGCTTCTTCTTTGCATGATACAACTTTAACTTGCATTTGTGGATTGCAGGGCAAACTGTGTTCAAAGAAAATGATTTCGGGAAGTGTTCCTGAGCCCTTGCAGTGAATTCCAGTGCAGAATTATGCCTGTTTTTAATGCGGTGCCGCCTGAGGGCCCGAAGATCACGAGCATCCAATATTGACCTTCAGCCTTGTCCCTCACCACAGAGCTTTCTCCAGATTCTCTGAATCTTTTGATGATATTATGTACTGTAGATGGTGGGATATTCAAAATTTTTGCAATTTTACATGAAGTTACGTTTTTCTGAAATTGTTCCACAATTTTTAGACTCAGTTTTTTGCAGATTGGTGAGCCTCCGCCTATCCTTACTGCTGAGAGACTCTGCCTCCCTAAAATGCTCTTTTTATACCCAGTCATGTTACTGACCTGTTGCCAATCAACCTAATTAGTTGTAAAATGCTCCTCCAGCTGTTTTTTATTAGTACGTTTTACTTTTCCAGCCTTCAGTTGTCCCTGTTCCAACTTTTTTAAGATGTGTTGCTGCCATCAAATTCAAAATGAGCTAACATTTTTAATGAAATGGTAAAATGTCTCACTTTCAACATCAGATATGTTGGCTGTGTTCTATTGTGAATAAAATGTGGGTTTATGAGATTTGCAAATCATCGCATTCTGTTTTTATTTACGTTTGACACAACGTCCCAAATTCATTGGAATTGAAGTTTTTAAGTAAACAGAGAACAATATAAAGTAAAAACAAAAATAATAATGTCTTTTTGGTAGTAAGAGTCAATATCTAATGTGGCCACCCTTTGCTTTGATTACAGCATTTAATCTATCAAGCATAGTTTTCACATATTTTTTTTTTTAATTTCCTCACTCGCTAAACAATTCAGTATGGTTTGAAGTTCATTCCAAAGAGATTCTTTCAATGTTACAACAAATTTGCTCAATCGGATTTAGGTCTGGACTTTGAGCAGGCAAAGTCATAACTTTTATGACAGCAGATCTTTCTGACTGAGATAATTCTTGCACAACATAGAAGTGTGTTAACGGTCATTATCTTGTTGAAATAAAATCCCCTAACAAGCAATCTCTTTCCAGACGGCAATTTGTGCCTCACAAGGATGCTGTGATACTTCTTTTGATCCATGATTCCGCTGTAGTGAGATCACTGGCTCCTTTCAAGGGGACCGAACCCTAAACCATAATATTGCCATCTCCATGTTTTACTGAAAGGGTTTAACAGTGATCTTTGAAATGTTCTCCAACTCTACTGTGCACATAAGTTCTGTGTTTGGGTGAGAAAATTTCAAATTTTGATTCATGGGTCCAAAGGACTTGTTCCCAGGCCACTGTTGTCCAATCCTTTAATTTCTTGGCAAACTCAAGTCTTTTTTTGATGTTGCCAGCTCTTGGCAGCAACATAATCAATAAGATCATTTTCACACTGATGTCTGGAAATAGTAGATCTTGATTCTTTAATCTCTTCACTTCTGGTGCTATTAAAATCATCGTGGAGTTGTTGTGCTCTCAACCGCTGATTTTTCTTTTTTTTTTTTTTTTACCTGTCATATACAGATAAGGAGCATCAGAGGTACTTAACTTACATTTTGCATCTCTATGGCCACTAGTTTTCAGCGAACCGGGCTCTTTGAAATGCTTGATGGCATTTCTTACAGTGCCATGGCAGCATTTAATGTCTTCAGCAGCATATAAAGCCACAAACAATCTCAGACAGCTCCTTCCATTGTGCCATCGTTTTTAACACTGTGTGTGAGAGGAATTTAGTCATAGATTGCTTATTTAGTAATAAACTGCTTATCCTTGATTGACCTAGGTTGTGGCCTGGGTCTGCGTAATTGTTAATCATTGCAATCTAACCTGTACGTAATGATGTGTGCTTTCTGTAACTGTATGAGATGAGATGTGCGTATTCCCTCTGAAGCCTAGGGAACCTGCAAAGCCAGACCGTTTATCTCTGTATAGTTTGTTCCTGTGTAGCTTGCTGGACCGAGATAAGACCTAAGGAAACGTAAATCACTGTGGGGGGAGAAACTCCTTCTCCCTGGGCCGAGGAGATTCATGGAGCCAGAATCTATGTGTGATGCACGCACACAGCTGTAATGAATCAGTCCCAAGGGGAGGGGATTATGACATTCTGCTCTTACATATATCCAAAGCAAAGGAGAGATTCTTTTGTCTTTGTTCTTGCATGTAACGAAGACCCTATTTGCAAGTAGTAAAGGATCCTATTTACTCTCATCTTGTCTCAGTCTGATTTCTTTCAGGAATACAATTTAAAATTCCCACAACATTGGGGGCTACGTCCGGGGTTCCAATATCTCACCTGCACTCCCTGGACAATTGGCGCCGACTGAAAAGTGCACGGTCGTCTTGGGAGACGTAAAAGGGGAAAGTCCTCAACCCGGAACGTTTACGTCGGCTCTTTGGGTGTGTAGTGAGACCAGGAGGGAGGTTCTCCATAAAACAGAGGAGGAGCGGGTGAGGGATGGAATTTTTCCGAATTCAGCTTTATTGCTGTGAGACAGAGAGAATAGAACTAAAATGGGGAAGACTAACAGTAAAGGGGGACTGTGTTGTTGTACTATTGTGGGACAGATGACGTGACTTTGACTGTGACTGAAGAGTGTGTAGAACTTCAGCATAATGGTTTATAATGGTTCATAATGCAGGGCATCTGTGGCGCACTCATCGCCAGGTGGTTGTGGGATGAGGATGAAGTTGAATCTATGAGACTGTTAGCCGCAAATAGAGGTGTCCGCGGGTGGCAGTGAAACACAGTGGGTATACCGCGCGTGGACGGCGGGAGATATGTATGTAGCAATGGAAGGATGTCCTCATCCATAACAGGGATACCAGGCATTCCGTGCGTGGTTTGAACCATTTGTAACAAGTTACCGATTGAATGCTATTGAAACAGAGCGTTGTCTGCGTATGTTATCTAAGCGGGTCATAAGAAAATTAGAGCCTTGGATCTTTTCCAATGTGAATGAATGTGAGAGAGGAAAGTGCATTGAGGTGTCTGTGTGTGTGTGTGTGTGTGTGTGTGTGTGTGTATGTGTGTGTGTATGTATTCTGAGCTCAGATTGCGTGTGTGGAAATCAATGTGAATGAGCCTAACTCTGTGAGTGTCTGTAAACAATGGCATGGCTGGCATATTTGTTAGTTCTGTCTTTGTTAGATTGAATACAGCAGTCATTCTATTCCATGAAGTGATCATATAGATGTCTACAATAAAATTAGCATTTATTCAAGATTAATTTAAGGTGCCCGTTGATTAGCCTATATTTACAGTATTTTATGGAATTCTTACTGTAATTGCAGGATTGGTAAAAAGTGAAATTTCTAAGAAAAATGGGTATAATAGCAGTGCTAATTTGCAGGAGTTAAGCCATTTAAATGACTGGAGTTGTAAAAGACAAAGTTGCAGAAGTAAACAGAATAATTGTTCCTTATGAAACCGAACAGAAGTCCCCATTTCTTGACAAAATAAATGTTTACCAGTGTTTGACCTTAACTGGCCGACAATTTTCATTTCGGGCCGACAGCTTTCTGGGTGAGTCGGTCCAGTGGGCCGATAGAATTTTTTACCCACGAAATCGGCTAAGAACTGGAACAACAATCTCCAAGTCGAGCTCACTCTGTCTGTCCGTCATTATGGCCAAAGACACCATCTCGAGTAAAGCCAGGCAGCGTATTTTGTATTTAAACCACAGCGAAGGATTCGCTCAGGATTGTAACTTACTGAGCATGCGCAAAGGGTTAGCTTGCGATTATGTCTTTAACATGGCAGGCATAGAAAGCAATGGACAGCGATCAATATTTCTAACTTCGCCATGTAATCGGCTTGCTAGCATTAAATGCACCAAATAAGTCGGCGAAAAGGCTTTCTAGCAAACGTTAGTTCGCTTGCGTAGCTAGAAAGTTTGCCAGCTTAGCTAGCCAAGAGTTCTATTTGACGCATGAAAGTTAATAGGAAAAAAGTGAATAGCCATTATTTTGCGAACTAACTTAGCTAGAGTTGAATCGCAAGCATTTAGCTTGCTAGCTGGCATTAAAAAGCACCAAATAAAAAATTTTGCTGACGGACGCTGACTAAAGAAACCCAGAGTTAAAGGTTAGAAATTATGCCTTGCTGTAACTTACTTGATAGTTTAGCCAGGTGAGACTATGCTAATTTGTTATCTACTGCAAGGTCTAACATACTTAGTCCGGCTTACCTTCCTAGATATCAAGTTTTGCGACAAGTACCAATTTACATGAATAGCTGAGTATCTTTGGCAAACATTTGTTCGCGTAAAAACTGCAGTCAGCGAACGAGCTGATCAGTCTCCTCGATGTGTAACAGACCTAGCAACACAGCCAATTCATGACTACTTACTAATCTGACACGAGGCTGAACTTGGCTCCTTATTCGCAATTCTCGTTGTTAATCAGACTAATTAAGTAGCGGAATAATTGCAATTCACTTTTTTTATTTATTTATATTCAGCGAAAATAGCTAGCTGAGCAGGCGAACTAGCTTGCTAGCCTTGCAAGCAAGTTTGTTGGTTTATTAAGTAAATGCTGGAAAGCTAGAAAGCTTTTTGCCGACATTGCTTTGGTGCATGTAAATGCTGGGTAGCGAACTAAATGGCGAAGTAATTATTCACCGTTATCCATTGATTTCTTTGCATCACATATGTATATGGCCATAATCGCTAGAGAACCCTTCGCGGAGGTTCATTAGATTGCAATTCTGTGTGAACCCGTCACTGTGCTGTAAATACAAAATATGCTGTTAGCCATCTATTCACATGATTTAACAAGTATTCAAACTTCGCATCAATGTATGCAACTGAATGGGATTCAATACTAAAGGAATAAGCCCCGAGAAGCAGTGAGTTACAGTGATTTTATAATGGCGGAGAGGCGTTCTAAGGCACGACGCGCAGCGGAGTTACCCTACATATAGCCCAAATAAACACACAAGAAAAAAAAATCAACAATTTATTGGTAATAATGCAACAATAAAATTGAGAACTATTCGTTCTTCCACCAAGCAAGATCGAGTGGACAGAATGGTTGGCAAGCAACACAGACGCTAAGATTGCTTTTTCATCTAGCGCCATTATCATGTCACATCAGGCTATTTGGGCTCGTTAATGTAGATATACTATGAAAGCAGGCTATTTGGAATGTCTCCTTTGGTCTCCCGAAGGCCCCGTTAAATTATTTTACGTTCGTTTCGGTTTTAGAGTTTCCTTGTTCTCAACTCGCGCCTATCAGCTATATCATTAGAACCAGCAGCGAGAGTAGGGAGCAAGATTGACTTTTGTCCTCCACACTTGCCAGGGTCCAGGAAAATATGTTGAATTGTGCATTAGTTTGCTAGCCAGCTTGTCAACTTGCTAGCGTTCACTACAATGGATGTAATTACCCTACACATAGCCCATAAAATAAACACACAAGAAAAAAAAAAAAATCAACAATTTATCGCTAATACTGAAAGAGCGAGATAGTTAGCAACGTAGCTAGCAAGCTAAAGTGATATCGAAGTATATAGCTAGCTAGGTAGATAGCCAACTGGTCAGCGGGTTAAAAGGCTAAACTTCGCTAACACTGAAATAGCGAGCTAAAAGTCTCGAAACAAACTTAACCTAACGAGTCAGTTGAGCGCAGAGTAGTTGGTTGCTAGGCCAGGCGCGCAGGGATATATTTTGTGCTGCGGTCTGCCTCAGAATACAGGGGGTTACACTGATTTTATACCGGCATGGAACGCGGATCAGCCAATCACATTTAAGGATGGGAAGCACCCGTTTTATAAATTTGCTTAAATATTGGCCATTGAAAATACACTTTACTTTGTTGACTGAAGGTTCGAGTTCGTCTTTTTGTGTATGAAAGTTAATACGGAGATATTTTTGCAGGGTTACCTAGCTCCGTCTTGGTCTTAACCAAGAACAGTTGAGTTTAGCATGGCGAAGCGAGTGGGAGGCTTAATGTCGTGGCTGGGCAAAGAAAAACTGGCAAAAAAGAAAGATGGTGAAGGATCTCTGATTTATGAAAAGGAGAAGAGAAAAAGGCTCCCCGAAGGGGGAGCCAGGGTATTGTAATCGGGTCCGTCTGTCTGTCTGTCTGGAGGCATATCTTAAAACTACTGGCATGATTTACATAAAACTTTCACAGCAGAAAGGTCCTACCCGTGGCTCGGCCCTCCTCTTACGTCAGACTGCTAGGTCAAAAATCAAAGTCACAAACAAATGCAAAAGGGGCGAGGGTTTGCAATCTCTGATTGTCTTGTTGTCTGTTCAGAAGACAGCCTGCTAGCTGCCACAGCACTTGACTTTTAAAAATACTGTCTTATGTATATGATACACAAGATCTTGTTGTTGCTATATTCTGAGAAATAAATGTTTTGTTCGTAAAAAGTTGTCCTTTTTTTTTGGTTTTGCATTTGAAAAATCAGGGCTGAAAAAAACTCTGCCGGGCTGACAGATTTTGGGGTCTGTCAGCCCGGCTGGCAGACAGCTGAAAAAGTAAAGGTTGAACCCTGTTTACCCTTCTTAAACGATCAGTAACTATAAACAGAGGGAAGTTTAGATGAAGTAACAATTGAATGTAAATTACACAAACGTGGACAAGTGTTTCTAATGTTGTGGCTAATTGAATTGCTTCGAGTTAAAAGTGAAAATTGGGGAAAATGTTTAATGTACGAGAAAGAAATACATTGCCGAGTCCTTTAAAACAAAGTGATTACATGTATTGAGAACTGAAATCCTCTATGAGCGTGAGGTAATTACACAATTTGAATTTGTTCAAATTTGTAAAATTCTACAAAGCGAGAAAAATCTAAGCAGTTTTCTGTAAATAATTAGACTGTGTGAGATTGGTGTGCTAGAAGCATATCTCTGAAAAGAAAATATAGAAAAGTTAGAAACAAGCAAAATTAGTCAAAGTACTGTTAAACACTATATAAAGTAAGAGACTGTGTGCCAAATTTAATTGAGACAGAGAGCTCACTGCTGAAGAGAGGGGATTAAAATAGCCTTGAGTGAAAATGACAAGCTGGCCAACTAAGGATTTTTTTACCTTCTGAAATAGATTTGGGGGATTATCACAAGACTAAATTCAAAAGGTGGACCACCATATAATTGAAAAAGTTGACTAATAACGTGATCACATTTTTTTTTTTTAAATTTATCTTTGATGAAGTGAATCAAATAAAAGGTACTGACTGAGTTGACCTTTATGTGCTGGGAGCCCAACGGAAAAACTATTAGTTGAATAATCAATATGTACCAATTTTTGTGAATAAAAAACTTTTTGCATATTGTAACATAGTCTAAAGCAACTCCACCCGGTTCTGCTGATGACATGGAGAATTGTCACAATGGTTGAGGCTAAAAGCCCTGACTGCGCATCTTCTCCATGCTCTTAGCGGAACCCTAGACTGAGCTGGATTGCTTGATCATAATTCATTGAAAAAAAAAAAAAAAAATTTTGTCCCCATTGTTGAAAAGAAGACCTATCTAATACTGCTCCATGTCCTGGACTCAAGGACACCCCTCTATCAAACCCTGAGATTGAATACTTAGTGGATAGTTCGGCGTCAAGAGTCGATAAAGGCAACCCATGTGTTGGATATGCTCTCTGTACTCATGATAGCTGTGTTGATAGTGGCCCTCTGTAACCTACTGACTCTGCAGAAGCAGCAGAGCTGATAGCTCACACCAAAAATGTTGACCCAATCAGTTTGGCTGACGCCTTTGCAGACAGAGAAGCAAAGGCGGCAGCCAAACACACTCTTGTGGGGCTACCACTCCAATCTGAAGTGTCAAATTCATGTGACCTGCAGCGAGCAGAGCATGATGTTACTCCCCCACAAGAAAAACGTCAATGGACATCACATGGAACACAACAACCTGATGACGGGTGGGTAGGACCCAATGGTAAGCCTATATTGCCGAAATCCCTCTTCCTTATTGCTGCAGATTTGGTGGATGGGCAGTGCCATGCACCAAGAAGAGGGACCAAGGGGTTAATAAATCAAAGTTACTATCACTTATTCACTAAAAAAATTTTTGTAAGAAATGTCTAACATGACAAAGTTATAACACACGGGACACACGGGGAGGGGTAGTAGTGCAGAAGGGGGCAATCCCTACACCCCCTGAGCCATTCCACATGTACATGATGGATTTCATACATTTAACACTGTGTGAGAGGAAGAGGTATGCGTTAGTATTGATATGACCTTTTTCTAAATGGGGTGGAAGCTATAGATGCAATCACAGTAGCAAAAATCCTGAGTAGAGAAATCATTCCTAAGTGGGGGAATCCAAAGGCATTGTATAGTGACAATGGGCCAGAATTTAGGAATGAAGTGTTGACCCGCCTAGGAGCAAAATTGGGAATAGGATTGAAAAAGCATTGTGCATATCATCCGCAATCAGCAGGATTAGAGGAGAGAACTAATGGAACCCTGAAAGCAAACCTGCGCAAAGCCATGGCAGAAACTAAATGGAATTGGGTAGCATGTCTGCCATTAGTATTAACCAGTATGAGAATAACACCACAGCGCGGATTGGGGTTGTTACCTTATGAAGTAGTACATGGGAAACCTTTTGAATTACCACAGTTATTGCAGAGAACACAAATAGAAGAAGCAACTCTGGCAGAGTATATGAATAGAATGCTAACTAACAAGAGTGAGATTCGAAATGTGCTTCCTCCTAGATCGCTAACTGAGCTGTCGCCAGGACAGATTAAGCCTGGAGATTGGATCCTGGTGCGGAACATTGGTAAAAAGCAGAAGTGGAGTGAACCGACGTGGAAGGGTCCATATCAAGTGCACCTGACCACACTAACCGCAGTGAGGATACAGGAGAGAGAAACGTGGATACATCAGTCACACTGCAAGGTAGTACCTTCTCCAACTGGTGTGTAGGTGCATCTAAATAAGTCAGGATAGACTTGGAGGGAGTCCAGCTACGAGGGGGGCATGGCATATAGAGATCATCCATCTCAAAACTGGTGATGAACTTTTTTACGCTCCAAGTCAGTAGAGACTCCGGACTGGGTCATGAAACGGCTCACTTCTCCCTGTGTCTGTTGCTCCCAGGAATATGCATGGAAAGTGCAGCCCACATGCCAACCTCGCCCAGGGCAAGAAGGCATGCGGGTGTGGATAGCCACCTGGCTGAACCAGGATGCTACTAATTAATGGTGGGATATGCAAATAGAACGGCACGTTCTGTTAACCGTACTGAATGTTATGTGTGCACACACCTACCAGCCTCCATATCTACACCCAGAGTAGAGGTGTTACAAGTCATGGCGCCCACAATGAGTGTGAATAGTCACAATTGCAGTGTCCACTGCTCGTAGTACGTTAACATCAGTGGATCCCAGCACACCCCCGCTTGACCTAATAATGAACTTTGGGTTAAAATACAGCACCGACAAGGATGGATATCTGAAGTTGGGAAATGCGAGTTCTAGTGTCCCACTCATGGTATTCTAGTATAGTTCCGGGCAAAAGTTTTGGCGATGTGTCAAAGGGAATGGCACAGTATTTGTGGGAGTAACCCAAGGGTGTCAGGGGAAATTACTGATTTTCTGTGGCTATCCACAAAGAACAGAAACATCCTTTTTTTTCACTGGGAGAGAAAACAGTCCAAATGGCACGATATGTAACACACGGGCACCGTATTGGAACAGGACGAGAGCTGTGGACGGTTGGTATGGTTGAGTGCACATCGGATATATGTAGCATTACCTCCAAATTGGAGAGGGGTATGTGCTTATTTACAATTAAATGATCACACGTACATTGTGAGTGTGGATAATAAAACCACAAGACGGAGACGAAATGCAGCAGCACCATGTGACCCGATTTGGGAATCCAATGTTCCAGCAGAGGCGAAGCTGTGGTCAGTAGGGGGAAGATCGCTCTCTCCCTGTTCCCACAGCTGGGAGTTGGAAAGGTAATGTTGCAAACGGAAACTGTGAACTATCGTCTAAGTGCACTCGTAAATGAAACCCGGAATATAACTAGAAGCATACAGCGAGAGTTAATTGATGACATTGCAGAATCGGATGGTACTAGATCTGCTGATGGTGGCACAGAGAGGAGTGTGTCAGATCATAGGAACCTCAAATGCACCTACATACCGCAAATGATGAGGAGGGAGGAGTAATAGATCAAGCTTTGCAATGTTTAAAAGACCTATCAGATGCACAACAGGCTGATTTGGTACCTGCTGGTAAATGGTGGCAGTGGCTTGTTTCTGGCAGGTGGAGAGCAGCAATAACATCTATATTGAGCCTCATAGCAGCAGGATTCGCAGAACTGCTCTTTTGTAGTTGCTGTGGGATTCCAGTAATTAAAAAAGTGTCATATCAAAAATGTTGAATGTTAACCCACAGTTTCAGATGTTTATGTTACAGGACATCGACGAAGGACATGCTCTGCCTGAGGAGCTGGAGGAGCCATATAATGATGTGGTAGAAATAGGGGACCTGTTCAAACGGTAGTATATTTCCCATAAATGAAGCACATGCTGGAAATCGAGAGAAGTGGCATGTTAGCGGACAATCAATTATAAACAGGGGGGAAATGTGAGAGGAATTTAGTCATAAATTGCTTATTTAGTAATGAAATGCTTATCCTTGATTGACCTAGGTTGTGGCCTGGGTCTGCGTAATTGTTAATCATTGCAATCTATCCTGTACGTAATGAAATGTGCTTTCTGTAACTGTATGAAATGAGATGTGCGTATTCCCTCTGAAGCCTAGGGAACCTGCGAAGCCAGACCGTTTATCTCTGTACAGTTTGTTCCTGTGTAGCTTGCTGGACCTAGATAAGACCTAAGGAAACGTAAATCACTGTGGGGGGAGAAACTCCTTCTCCCTGAGTCGAAGAGATTCATGGAGCCAGAATCTACTTGTGATGCGCGCGCACACAGCTGTAATGAATCAGTCCCAAGGGGAGGGGATTATGACATTCTGCTCTTACATATATCCAAAGCAAAGAAGAGATTCTTTTGTCTTTGTTCTTGCATGTAACGAAGACCCTATTTGCAAGTAGTAAAGGATCCTATTTACTCTCGTTTTGTCTCAGTCTGATTTCTTTCAGGAATACAATTTAAAATTCCCACAACACTGTGATACTGCTCAAACTTCATGTCACCTTATTTTCTGGAACAACTGACCATCAGAGGCAATTTTGCCTCAAACCAGTTCAAACAAACTTTTTAGGATCAATGATCATGGAGTGAGCCTTCAAACATGCATTCAGGCTATGCAGGAGTCAAAAAAAGAAAATCTGTGATACATTTCAATTGTTCTAAAAAAATCAATGTTTCCGCTGTTTTTGTTAATTAACCATATTTTTACCTCAATATGAAGAGTTTGTTTCTAAAACGCAATATATCACAATTTTACTAATTTTGAGTAGATTAGCTTTTTCTATGCTGGAGCCTATTGCATTTTATAGAAAACACAAACTTTGACCATGAAAAAATACACCTTATAGAATGAATTTCTAAAAAAGCCATGTGCACCATGTGTAAGAAGCACAGGGCTATCGCTCAATGGAATGATCTCAATTTCTATAATTTTGACACTTATTGTGTGTTAGAAACAAACTATTAATGTACTTGTGGGAATGATTTTTTTTTTTTTGCTCTCATTGCCTACAATAGTACACTGAACTGCAAAAGAAACGCAAGTACTGAAATGATGTCCAAATTCAAAAATATGGGTTATTATAATCGAGGGAATTTATTCACTGCGCAATTTTGCCGGCAAACTCTACACTTCGAAGTTTACACCTTCATGTTCCAGCATTTCCGGTCAAGGTGCTTGTCTAAAGCACATCGCTCAAACACACCATGGGACCATGAAAAAAGATTTTCTTTAAGGAATTCTAATGCATATTTTTTGCTGCCTGTAAAGAGTGTAAAGGCCCTGAGTTAACTTCACTGGTTCATAACTATTCATCTGGTTTTCAAGATGCTAAGATGTAATGCATTCAAGGACGACAAGCCATTGGGCACCTGCAAGCTGGCCAAAGTGTACAGGATGTTGCCTGTGCCTTTATTGTGGTTATTACCACCATTAATCATCTCGAAGAACAATTTTCCGCCACAAGCAGCACCGCTGACGGTCTTAGAAGCGGCAGACTGAGGGTGACCACACTAAGGCACGACAGGCACATCCAATGACAGTATTGGCGTGATCCAATCCTCTTCGCCAATGAAATCGCTCGGCAGACCATCAGGGTTCACAGCCAGCCCATTAGTGGTGAAAACGTAAGATGTTGACCCTGTTCCAACAACCTGAAATGCTGTTATCCTGTTTGTTGTCTGATTTTGACTCTCCATCACCAACAGGACCGTTTCAATTGGGCAACTCTACATCAGAACTAGCGGCGTAGACAGTGGCAATGTGTCTGTTTTCCGACGAGTCAATTTCGCATTTCTCATGTTGGTGGAAGAGTCAGAATATTGCAAAGACATAGAGAACGTTATACAGATCCATGTGCTCAGGAAAGGAACACATGGGGTGGTCCGAGTGTAATGATATTGGCCCGCATTGGTCTTAATCAAAGACGAAGGCCAGTTGTCTTCCACAATATTGATCTTGGTAGGGGTAATGGCGGAACAGCTCAGGGGTACCTTGCCCAAGTCCTCCGACCCCATGTAATGCCATTTTTTGCTTGACATCGGCCGCACACTTTCCAGAAGGAGAATGCAAGAGCGCACTTAGCTTGAGCTGCACAACATTTTTTGCAGCAGCACAACGTTGCAATTTTGCCATGACTGTCCATCAGTCCTGATTTGAACCTGAATGAACGTTTGTGGGACAAGCTCCAAAGAAGGCTTGCCCACGTTCATTCAAGGCTGACGAATGCAGCTGCACTTTAGGTAGCCGTAGTTCAGACATTTCCTTGCATTCCAATGGCCTTTATCAACCGCCTGATCCATTCCATGTACCGGAGGTGTGCTGCTGCTGCTTATGCAAATGCAAATGGGAGCCATACACGGCACTGATGTGTCTGTCATGGGGACTGGACTTGTTTTCAGTTCTCAGTCTCATGTTTCAACACTCCAATAACTCGAAAAACTCTTTATCGCATAACTAAAGGCATTGAGACTTTTTCAAACTCTGAAGGTATGACTAAAAACCCCATATAAATACCTATATTTTTTTTTTGCTGTTTAGTATGCAACGTATTTTTCAATTCATTTTCACCAAAAAATTGGGGAGAAGTACAAACTAGAACATCTTTTTGATGAAACTGGTGGTGTATGATCATCACTGCACACTTCTGCATTTTTTCAAGAATTTCTTTTATATTTTTGCTAAACAACACAAACATTTAGCCAAAAAGCTGAGAGAAATGAACAACCCCAATTCCAAAAAAGTTGGGATGCTGTGTAAATTGTAAATAAAAGCATAATGCAACTAGAGCTGCGCTCAGAGAGCGCAAGTACCTCCGCCAATGTACTCAGTGTTATTTTTGCCAGTATTAGCTAGCAACCCCTGTGTTAATGCAGTCCTGTAGTCTTTGCGCAAATATGTTTTTAATGTTTTTTTGACCTTTTGCATGCCCTTGACCCTGACCTTTGACCTTGACCTCCCAAAATCATATCACCTCTTCCCTGAAGAATACTTAATCATTCCACCAAATTTGAGGAAAATCCATGCATAACTTTTTGCATAATTTTGCTTACAAACAAACCAACAAACCAACCAACAGACAAACGGTAATGATCACATTACCTCCTCCAACTTCGCTGGGCGGAGGTAATTATTTGCAAATCTCATAAACCCACATTTTATTCACAATTGAACATAGACAACATATCAGATGTTGAAAGTGAGACATTTTACCATTTCCTAAAAAATATTAACTCAATTTGAATTTGATGGCAGCAACACATCTCAAAAAAATACAGTTGCAATCAAAATTATTCAACCCCCATTGCAAATTGGGTTTACTGGCAAAATTTACAAACTTTCAGCTGTTTGTGATGAACGGATTAAACAAGAACATTTTAAATAGCTCAAAACAACTAATATTACAAATGGTTTCTCCAAATTTAACTCAAAATGCCACTTTTAATGACTACTGCAGTATCAAAATTATTCAACCCCCTGAATAGAATCTGTCATAAGAGCATATTTTTAAATCAGGTATTGTCTCAAGCACACCTAATGCAGCTAATCAAGAGCTTAATTAGTTGCATCAGGTTTGCTTGAGATAGAACACAACAAATACTTGGACTCGTTAGGGGTTTGTTGACAGTGACGTTTGATTGCATATCATAAATATGGCTGTCAAGAGAATTGTCCAAAAAGCTAATAGAGGAGATCATTACCTGGCACAAACAAGGTGAAGGATACAAAAAGGTAGCACAGGCACTGAATGTTCGTAGAGATAAAGTTGGAAGCGTAGTTCGCAAGTTCAGAGTTAAAGGAAGAGTGGCTACAGTACCAGGATGTGGCAGAGAGAGGAAGCTATGAATGGCTGCCACCAGATTCCTGACGAGACAGGTGGTCCAAAACCCTCAGGTGACAACAGGAGAACCGCAGCAAGACTTGAAGGCAGGAGGCAATGAGGTTTAAGGTCGCACAGTAGGGCGCATACTAAACGTTGAAGGTCTCCAAGACACACACCACAACTGATCCAAAAGCACAAGCTCCAATATTCTCAAAACCATATTAATAGGCCACAGAAGTTTTGGGATACTGTTCTGTGGAGTGATGAAACAAAACAAAGTTTTCAGGCTTATGAATCCGTGGTATGACTGCAGGAGGAATAAAGAAGCACATGCTGAAAAGTACACTCTGCCCACGGAGAAGAATTGTGGGGGCTGTTTGATACTCTGCAGCTGCTTTGCTTCCTCTGGCACTGGAAACCTGCCAGAGGAAAGTTTGGAGGGCATGATGGATTCAGTCAAGTACCAGGATATCCAAGGAGAAAATGTCATGTCGTCTGTTTGGAAGCTGACGCTTGGGCATCATTGGATCTTCCAACAGGACAATGATCCTAAGCATACCTCAACATCCACCAAGGCTTGGTTTCAGAAGAAGTCTGGGAAGATTCTAGAGTGCCCATCACATTCGCCTCACTTGAACCCCATAAAAAATCTCTGCTGGGATTTGAAGAAGGCAGTTGCAGCACGCAAACCCTAGAATATTAGTGAACTGGAGGCCATTGTCCATGAGGACTGGGCTAAGATTCCTTGGGAATGCTGCCAGAAGCTGTTGTCTGCCTATGCATCACATTTCCAGCAGGTCATAGTGGCTCAAAGGATGCTCTATTAAGTATTAAAGATGCTTGTCATGAAGGGGTTGAATAATTTTGAACCTGCAGTACTCATTAAAAGTGGCATTTTGTGTTGAATTTGGAGAAGAAACTTGTAATATTTGTTGTGTTGAGCTATTTAAATTGTTCTTGTTTGATTTGTTCATTGCACACAGCTGAAACTTTGTAAATTTTGCCAGTAAACCTAATTTGCAGCAGGGGTTGAATAATTTTCATTGCAACTGTAGGTAGAGGGGCAGCAAAAGGCTGGAAAAGTAAGTGGTACGAATCAAAAACAGCTGGAGGAGCATTTTGCAACTAACTGGGCTAATTAGCAACAGGTCAGAAACATGACTGGGTATAAAAAGAGTATTTTAGAGAGGCAGAGTCTCTCAGAAGTAAAAATGGACGGAGATTCACCAATCTGCAAAAAACTGTGTCTACAAATTGTGGAACAATTTCAGGAAAATGTTCCTCAATGTAAAATGGCGAAAACTTCGAATCCACAGTGCATAATATCATCAAAAGATTAGGAGAATCTGGAGAAATCTCTTTGCACAAGAGACAAGCCCGAAGGTCATTATTGGATGCTAGTGATCTTCGGGCCCTCAGGCAGCACTGCATTAAAAACATGCATGATTCTGCACTGGAATATACTGCATCGGCTCAGGAAAACTTCCAGAATTCATTGTCTGTGAACACAGTTTGCCGTGCAATCTTCAAATGCAAGCTAAAGCTGTATCATGCAAAGTGGAAGCCATATGTGAACACGATCCAGAAACGCCGCCAACCTCTCTGGGCCAAAAGTTGTTTAATATGAAATTCTTTGTGGAAACAACGGACGCCGTGTCATGCAGTCTAAAGAGGTGAGGGACCATCCAGCTTGTTATCAGCACACAGTTCAAAAGCCTTCATCTCTGATGGTATCAGGTTGCATTAGTGCCTATGGCGTGAGGTGCTTACACATCTCAAGAGGCATTACCAATGCTGAAAAGTATATAGAGGTTTTACAACAACATATGCTCCCATCCAGGTAACTTCTCTTTCAGGGAAGACCTTGCATATTTCGGTAAAACAATTTCAAACCACATACAGCATCCACCACAATGGCATGGCTTCGCAGTAGAACAGTCTGAGTGCTGAACTGGCCAACCTGCAGTCTATTCACTAATGGAAAACATTTGGCGCATCATAAAATCAAAAATCCAGCAAAGAAGACCCAGGACTGTTGAGCAGCTAGAATCTACAACCCCAATTCTGAAATAGTTGAGACGAAGTGTAAATTGTGAATAAAATCAAAATGCAATGACTTTCAGATCACATGAGCCAATATGTTATTTACAATAGAACATAGATAACATTTCAAATGTTGAAACTGAGACATTTTACATCTTTATCCACAAAATGAGCTCATTTCAAATTTTCTGGCTGCAGGTTAAAACCTTTCGCAGTTTACATCTCCAGATTAGCCACAGTTGCTCAGACTAATTGGTAAAAACCGACGACAGTCTAATTTACTTTTGATAGCATTGTTATGCATTGCACCACGAAATTATGAGGCATCTTCTGCGCATAAACGACGACGTAAAAAATCAATATGTCTTTATAATTTCAGCGCTCGTTAAGAAGCACAGGTTTGCGGAAATTAGTTTGTGAGGCTGCGGGAATCCGTTCCTTATTTTGAATGTTGTCACGGCTGAAGAGCGCTGTAAAGTTGCACAGCTGTGTGACAATCCCGAGGACGGTGAAAATAAATGCTGCAAAGCAAGCGAAAGTTTTGGATTTACAATGCCATATCAATTATATAAATGTAGACAATGGGAATTCACCTTTCATTACCATTTCTCTTTAACAATATATTTATTGTTTTTGCCATAAAAAATGTACTGAACATTATAAACACCCCCCACCCTAAACAGTATACACATTCGGGGAAAAAAAAAAAAACACAAGATCCATACTGGTCATGTTTATTGATAAGAGGCATGCCAGTTTCCACTAGTGCTGTCAATCGAATTTAGTCATTCATTTCAGTCTGATCACTCTCCAGAAACTGCATAAAAGGTGTCCCCCTTTCATTACCATTTCCAATTATAGGGCATATATTGGTCTTGGTGGCTCAGTCGATAGATTGTCTGATTGTTAATCAGGCCAGCTTCAATAAAAACAGCTTGCGGGCAGCCAAGTCGTAAAGGGTAATCTTACTGAAGGCCCTTTGAACTACTCCATGGCCAGGATGAAAGGAAAGAAAACAACTGACATCACGTAAGAGAATAACTGACGCACAAGCACTGGCGTTTGATTGGATAATGCGTTCGAAATGCACACTCACCCACTATATAGGGCACTGTGTAGTGAATGTTCTACATTGAAAACAATATAGAGAGTGAGTGAGCAAGTGGACAAGTGTGCATTCCGAATGCAGCCTTAGATTCCCCAAGTAAAAATATCTGCCCCCTGGTATTGACACCTATTTAAAGGCTTTCCGGTTTAAAAATGTGTCGCACTTGATCATTACCAAATTAAAATTTAAAATTTATAAAACTATGCCTTTTAGACACTTCAAGAATTTTACTTTCCGCTGAAATATACTTTGCCGAGGTGCTGTCTCCTCCTTTAAACACTTGTGCAATCACAGTTAGGTTGTATTCTTTCAACTTTGCGCAGCTGAGAATGGCATGATTGCATGGAAAAAAAGACTTCCAGAACCAACCCAGAAGTGCGGAGCTTATATTTGCGGGATGGAAATGTGTTTCGGAGATGGAAAATGGTAGTTATTCTGAATGGAACAGACTGGAAGGCTGACAGCACTGATTATTTGGAGGAGAAATTCAATGATGGAGAGTTTGTCCTCTTGCAATCTGAGTTGAACTGACTGTATGAAGTAGCTCTATCTTACTTCTAGCCAGCTAGCTAACTAGCCAGCTATTTCTTATTCTCGGTTTACCAACCGTGATCACAGCTATTTTGCCTCACTGGTTAACAAGAGTAGACGATAGCCTTGCTGATAACAGGCCGTTGCATGTGCTGGGCTGGCGCTTTGCTTAATATGGCCATCTCTTTTAGAATTTATACTGCATTCAACAAAATAGAATGCCTTGGATTTTCGTTCGTGATAAATGCGAACAGCTCAAAGACTTTGGTAAATCCTCTGCTTTGTTTGTTACACCAACGACTCTATTCAATCTAGGACACAATATTGCCTACTTTTTCCTGATTGTGGAATGTTTGTTTTTAAAAAATAAGGTATATTACAGATATTACTGTGTTAGTGAGTTATACATGCACCTTATAGGGTGTGAAAAGTGTTTATACCAGCTTGCGTTTCACTTGGATGATTGGAATTGCAAACAGCAAGCTTTCCGTCTCAGAGTGAATGTTCTGGCAGTAAAATAAGCAGTTCCTTTAATGAGTATGTGTGGTTGCTGATGCAGCTTTGTAGAAAAATGGACAAAACTCTGAACTTTATCTTGCAGAAAAGGCTGGTTTTTGGTTTCGAGAGGTTACTGGTGACTATTGATGTCCATCCATGCCTGTATTGATAAATTCATGCTAAATTCCGCTAGAAAATCATCAATTCATTGAACTTCATGAGTAGAAAGCTGATTTACGTTAAACATATGGTTATTTTATGATTTAACACTGCGCTATTTTGAGGGCTCTGACAGCACGGAGAGCCACTTGGATAGCTGTCTTATTTGGATCAAAGAGAGCATATAATTTTGAAAAGCACTTGTCACATGAAGTAGACTTGTGGTCAAGGAGTTTATGATCCCAGAAATGTATTGTTTTTACTCCAAGCCATTTTTCAATTCTCACAATTTTTTTTTTAAATAATTTCATTGCAACATTTTCATGAAGATTTTTTGTGTAATATTTGGCTTCTGCGCAAAGGGGATAAGGAAGAACCACCATGGGTCACAGCATTACAGGAGGGCTTTTATGCTTAAACATATTGCTAGGTTAGATATTTTAGTGTTCTCTTCTTGGCACTGTGCCTCGATCAGCTCGTCAAGGTCAAGTAGCGTTGTTTGAGTGCTTGGCTATAACCTGATCACAGATATCATGTTTAGTTAGCTCACATAGTAATCAAGTCGTTCACCCGACCCGTTTGAGTTAATTAAAGATTAACGTTTACTCTTTGTCGGTTTCTCTTTTTTACCAAAGGGCTTTTACGCGAAAATATATTGCTCAGTTAGATATTTTAGTGTTCTCTGCTGGTCGCTGCGGCTTGATCAGCTCGTCAAAGTCAAATTACGTTGTTTGAGTGCTTAGCTGCGACCTGTTCTGGGATATCGTGTCTAGTTTGCTCACATAGTAAGCAAGTCATTTGTTCAGCCTGTTTGAATTAGGTGAACAGGACGGGGATGAATACAATGTGGAAGGTCATAAGCTCTTGAGGAAGGATAGATCCAACAGGAGGGAAGGGGGTGTTGCACTCTATGTGAGTGAAAACCTTAATGTACTGGATATTCCTGAAATCAAGCATCTCTTGCCCTATGAAGATATCTGTGTCAAGCTAATAGGCAAACATGAGACAGGTGTGAACATAGGAGTGTGCTATCGATTGCCAGCTTCAGACGGTATGGTAAATGAAATGCTCTTTAAGAAGATTAGGCAAGCTTGTGGAGGAAGAGGGACTATTATTACTGGAGACTTCAATTGTCCTGCTATCAACTGGGAAATGGTAAAAGGACAGGGTAAAGGTGAGGAAGAATTTCTAGATGTTATAAATGAGGAGTTGACTTGCAAAACCTGCTTTTGAAAATAAATTATTTATCACCCTTAGCCTCTCTTTCAGGCACCTGTGCATGTCCCACTGATAGCTCCACTTTCAAAACCAACTAAATCATGTTATAAATTGTGACGGAAAAAACAAAACTCTGTCAAAACCTGCCAAGTCAAGGCGAAAAACTGTCAAATGCTGCTAAGTCATCAGCCAATGTGGAAACGTGATTCCGTTTTCATTTGCTAAAGGAACTAATCACAGTCGAGCTTTTATAGCCTGTTCAGCTTTGCTTTCTCTAACTCAAGATGGGGGATGCAGACTCAAGTTTCGTTTTGATTGCAGAAAATGCAAACAAATCTAGTAATACCATAAAAGGGGGATTTAAACCCATGGACTCATGTTTATGTTGTCATTGTCATAACAGCTGTCATAACACTTCGCTGTCTGTAGCATTGTACAGTGGGTCCTGAGTCAAATACCTTCGCCTATTAAGCAACAGGGCTGGTTTAAACACTGTCAAAATCTGCTAAATTTCCACTCCAATTTCAGAAGTCAGGATGCTGACATACATAGCCAAAAGTATTGAGTGCAAATCTAAAGGGGTTATACCTCTCTTGTACAACATATTCTTCAGACCACATTTAGAACAGTGTGTACAGTTCTGGGGACCATACTTTGAGAAAGATAAAGATTCTTCATAAAAAAATTCAAAAAGAGCCACAAAGTTAATTTTGGTATAAAAGATGAAAGCTATGAGGAAAGGCTGAAGATCCTTAATCTCTTCAGTCTTCGAAAAAGGAGACTTCGGAGTGATCTGATGAGGTCTGCAAATATGTTAAAGGGATTGACAAAGTGAACTATGCAGGATTGTTTCAGCCAAGTTCAGTTAGCAGAACTCAGGGTCACAAATGGAGGTTAGCCAAGGGTAAATTTAGTACTGATATTAGGAAATATTTTTTCACACAGAGATTCATCTTCAAACTTCAAATCAAATCAAACTTTATACAGCACTTTTCATACCAGAAATGTAGCACAAAGTGCTTCACATATTGAAAACAACGACAACAAAGAACAACAACCCCCTCGCCCCCAACCACCCACTTTCACCGCCTCAACTTCTCCCACAAACCACAGACTTAATAAGAGGATGAAAATGATTAAATCTGAGTGTGAAATGGCTTGCCTGGCCATATTGTTCAGGCAGAAATTTTAAAGGCTTTCAAGACCAGGCTCGATTTAGTGCTAGATACCGTTTAGTCATTGAGTATCTTAAGTGTTACCCCCAATTTACACCAGATGCGTGTTTGGTCCGTCTGCACTCCGCCACGGCAACGCAGCTGATAGGATTCACTTTAGTCAATGAATGTCTTGACACCAGATCCGCTGCGTTGCATTTCTCGTTGTCCCAGCTCCGGCAAAGTGCAGCTGTGCGCAGCAGATATGCAAGACTTCTATTTTTGCCGGATAGATACACACGGCGTAGTGTCATCAGCGCGTCATAGCTGTGGGGCAGAGTCACCTGGGTGGAAAACATTGGTTTGCTCTCATTGATTCCCATGCATTCAGCGCGATTTTTGAATCCTATTTTCTAATAAAATAGAGATTTTCAAATGAATATCAATGGCTTACATTGACGCTTTATTGCCAGCCAACAAAGAACGCTACCTGTCAAAGTTGACCAAAATCGGAGCTACGATTTATTTATTTATTTAAGCTACGCCTTAAACTGCACTTTACGTAAGCGCACGTAACAATAACCTATCAATAATCAAGAGCATCAGTAAGGTTCTATTTGTCACTCATACAGGTACAAGAAGCAAACTGCATTTTTGCAGTTTACAAACTTACCGGTAATAAAGTGGAGACTGCAGACCCAAACATGTGGTGTGGTAGGGTTCCACAGACGGCCAGATTTATCCTCAAGGCGGATGGCTTGCAACCACTTTGTCCTTCTAATGGGCTCTGTTTTTATATCTGGCAAACGTATTCACTTTAATTCCGGATTTTTTGCGAAACTGATGTGCAAACGTCACACAGCAGCTCTTAACCATTGTCCGCTGGTTGTTTTCAATGGTCACTAAGGCTTTGTTTTCCACCCAGGTTAAAACCGGATGTGACGTTTGTGGGCGTTCCTGTCTAGCTCCGTGTGTATCTATGCTGCAGCAGAAATGTAGCACTTCAGCACAGCAAATCGATCGGTACACAGACATGACATTTAAAACATACAGTTAATTTTCAAAATCCGTGTTGGCACCAATTTTTATCGTGGGCTAGGACTGCAACCAAAGTAACAAAATATATGAAGGCTAAACTTTATCGACAGAACACTTTCCAAACAAATGACAAACCGAACGCGAACAGGAAATTAAAAACATTTATTAATAAATAGGCTACTTATCCATGGTAGAAGCACAAAATCTCAAAAAATAAACAGATTGAAGCAAGTCAACTGTTCCTCAACCCTTTTGGTAAAGAACAAACGCTGTTGCCTGTTTGTACTTGCACTCAGTACAACATGTATCATTTATCTCGGGCGATCGCGCGTGATTTTGTAATTATCACGTGATCTCATCAGGCTCGCTCATTGGTCTCGCTACTGTAGCCGTCTGGCACTGTTACGCATCAAAGATGCAGTCAGTGTAAATTGACAGACGGCAATGCACGCAGCATGCATGTAGCTCGGTGGAGACGGACCGAACACGCATCTGGTGTAAATCCCGGATTAGATTCACTTTAGTGATAGGAAGATGACGAGCCTAGTTGGGCGGAATGGCCTGTTCTCACCACTCATGTTATGTTATCTTATGTTATGTTAGCTAGTCCTGTTATAGAACACTGAGTTTACAGTAAATGGAAAGGGTAGCCAACTCATTCCCACACTGAAGGATAGGGCTCTTCATGGCACAGCTGTTTTACACCAGATCTATGTCCTCTCTACTCCCTTGGCACTGGATGGATTCCCTCTCACAGCCAAGCAGAGGTCTTCCCAGAAGCACGCTTTGCAATCCACATTGTCATTGCATGTTAATCCCTGTGTCACCCACACTACACTCCATCCCCCACTCTCATGCCCTCAAGTACTCTATTTCAGTTCCCCAATCCTCCGACCACAGATCAAACTCTGTCTTTTTCCCACAGCTTTTGGTGATGTGCCGCCATTTTGACGGGGTGCATGTGCACATTTGTAGAGGGGGCCCTCTGTGTCCATTTAAAACGCAAACACTCTCAGAAATCTGTGGGTGCACCTCTGCCTCCACCCCCCTCCAATCCTCGCCAAACTCCCCCTACCCCATTGAAGAAACCCTCTGCAAGGGGGCTTCATACTGGCAGCCCTGGCATCCCCTGAGGCTGCAGTGCCCGCAGATACGCTGAGCCCGGTAGTGCTGCGCATTCCAGAGGCATTTATGACCAGGAACACACTATAAATATGTCCCTCAGGGCAGGGGACACAAAGCAACATTCATTTGCCATCAAACACCATGAAATAAGACCCCCTCCCATTTGCCCTCTATAAAATTAGCTGAACCTTGGCACTATTCAGCCTGTGCTTTAGCATTGTATGCATATGGCTGTTGGACCCTCTGTAATGCGTGGCAAGAAGATAACTCGAATTACATGGGTTCACAACTATAAAATACATATAACACTTCCCCAGCCAGAGTATGTTTTTTTTGAAGTTGCCAGCCACTGCCAGAATTTTTAAAATTACCCCCTGAAACTTCAGCACCCTCGGAATACACATTTAGACATAAGAAACCATTTTGTTCCAGCTTAATGAATAGTTTTTTTAGAAACACTTGAGTGTTGGTCATTTTCATCAAAAAAAAATGTATGGATGTAATTTAACAATGACCTGCTGCTTTGTTTTTAAGTTTTCCGTATGTATCAAGGAGATTCATCATAGCTCATGAAAAAGCTTATGATCATGGAATTTGCCAATTCCAGTGAAGTTGGGACATTGTGTAAAACGTGAATAAAAGCAATGCAATGATTTGCAAATCTCATAAACCTACAATTTTACTCACTATAGAACATAGACAATATATCAGATGTTGAA
Source organism: Gymnothorax javanicus (assembly GCA_029692085.1). NCBI lineage: Eukaryota > Metazoa > Chordata > Actinopteri > Anguilliformes > Muraenidae > Gymnothorax > Gymnothorax javanicus. The sequence continues at coordinate 54,692,118 of CM056196.1, forward strand.
AGTGAAACATTTTACCATTTCATGTAAAATATAAGCTCATTTTGAATTTGATGGCAGCAACACAACTCAAAAAAGTTGGGACAGGGGCAACAAAAGGCTGGAGAAGCATCTCACAACTAATTTGGTTAATTGGCAACAGGTCAGTAACATTACTGGGTATAAAAAGAGCATTTTAGAGAGTCAGAGTCTCTCAGAAGTAAATATGGACAGAGGCTCACCAATCTGCGAAGGTCAATATTGGATGCTCATGATCTTCGGGCCTTCAGGCAGCACTGCATTAGAAACAGGCATAATTCTGCACTGGAATTCATTGCAAGGGCTCAGGAACACTTCCAGAAATCATTGTCTGCGAACACAGTTCACTGTGCAATGTACTAATGCAAGCTAAAGCCATATCCTGCAAAGGAGAAGCCATATGTGAACACGATCCAGAAATGCCCCCGTCTTCTCTGGGCCAAAACTCATTTAAAATGGACTGAGACAAAATGGAAAACTGTTCTGTGGTCGGATTAATCAAAATTTGAAATTCTTTTTGAAAACCACGGACACTGTGTCGTGCGGACTAAAGAGGAGAGAGACAATCCAGCTTGTTGTTAGCGCTCAGTTCAAATGCTTGCATCCCTGATGGTATGGGGTTGCATTTGTGCCTATGGCATGGGCAGCTTACGCATCTGGATAGGCATTATCAATGCTGAGAAGTAGGGATGTAACAGTATCAAAATCTCACGGTACGATAATACCTCGGTATCAGGTCCACGGTACGGTATTTATTGCGGTATCAAAAAAAAAAAAACCAAGACAAATGAAGACTTGGAAAGAAAGTGACATCAGCATTTATTAAAGGGGACCTATTATGCTATTTTTCCAAGTTTATATTTTGGTCTTTGACTCCCCTAGAGTAATCCTGATTGCGCAAAGTAAAAAAAGGGTACTTATTTCGCTCATACTGCCATCCTCAAAAAACCCCATTTGTAGTCCATAGTAGTCTCTGCCTGAAACGCCTCATTGGGGTGGCTCTTCCGCTATGGCCCCCACTCCCTGTGTGCCCACTTTCTTCTGACTGGCCAGCTCTGTGGAGGGCGGATCTAGGCGGGACGAGGCAGCAGAACGCAGTTTTCCTGGTCCGGCTCCAGAGTGAAACTGACGCGTATCCTGAAGGAATCGACGGGCATATTCTGCAATCTAACGCAGTACATGTGTATAGATCTAATGAAATTAACTTGTTCTAATAAACGCTACGGCAAAAGTGCAGGACGCAGTGCGAAAGTCTGGCAGCTCAAGCACGAATTTGCTATCGGCAACAGTGGTGAGTACAGCGGTTTTTCTACTCTGTAGCTAGGATGCAGGAACAGCTAGAATCCACCCCATATAGACACATTTGTAGAACGGGTCGACATGCCCAAGTGTAGACCGGAGACCGTAGAAATCCGGTGGGTCTGAGTTTAGAGGGAAACATGGACAGTGAGGAGCAGCTAAAAGTGGACCAACAGCTTATGGACTGCTTTGGTGTGTATTAGGACCTGGTTCGTGTGCATAGCTGTGGTGTGTTGTTAGCGTGGAGAAACGAACAGCTTCCGTGCTGGTATATGACGGAGGGGCGAAAGCTCCAGGCTAAACGGCCTTTTCGGAAATTGCCCGTGGTAATGGTTCACTTATTGCTTCGGAATGACCAGCTTTTCCTCGTGGAAAATGGGCGCATTATAGATAGTGTGCGAGAGCTAGATAGAGCTCCGGTTATGTCATGAACATAATACAGGTTTTACAGACCGTAAGTTCCGTCTGCGTGAACCGTTGCTTATGTGGAGCTAGCGAATCGATCACTTTTACAGGAAAGAATTTAATATTCAATCGATGGCAATGCAGAGAAATTGTTTGTTATACCGGACACATTATAGCCTGTGCGCTTCCCTATTGCTTTCACCGGTAGCATCAGAGAGCTTGCCCAGACATTGGAGATGTATCAGGCTGACCCCGGTCATGGATAAGTAAAAGCACCCAAAAACGCACCCCAAGCTCTGCAAAACCTACGTCTGGTCTAACTGCAGCCCAACTCGGCAGACACATACAGCACCACTCCGGTTAGCTTCAACTGTAGTGGCTACAATCAGGCAACGTTATGATGAAACTGTCACATTGATGTTTACCGAAGTAACACAAGCATACCGATAATAATTGCTGCATATAAATTAACCAGGAGCATTTTTAATTAGCAGAGCACGCGAACTAACATGCAGTAGCTGATAAGCGGTCATGACTTTGAATGTAATCTGTCGCGCGAAAAATTTGTTTCGCGTCTGGTGTGAAAGCTGCTTTAACGCGCCCATAACGCCTGTATTCGCGTCTTTGCATTGACTTTGAATGCAGCTAATCTGTCGCGCGAAAAAATTTGTTTCGTGTCCGATGTGAAAGCAGCTTTATGGATAGTACACGACAGCTAGGGAGAGCTCGGTTATGTTATGAACATAATACAGGTTTTGCAGACCGTAAGTTCCGTTAGCGCGGACAAGTTGCTTATGTGGAGCTAGAGAATCGATCACTTCTACAGGAAAGAATTACCTATTTAATCTCCACCTTTTTCGGCTTTTTATTAGCCACAACAATTTCTAAAAGGGGATGAAATTATGTCAAGGTAGTGCAGAGAAATCAATTGTAAACCGGTAGAGCTTCTGCGTTTCGCATTGCTTTCACGGTAGCACCAGAGAGCTTGCTCAGACATTTGTGAAGTATCCGGCTGATCCCGGTCATGGATAAGTGAAGCGATCACTAACTGTAGTGGCTACAATCGGGCAACGTTATGATGAAACTGCCACATTGATGCTTACCGAAGTTACACAAGCATACCGATCAGAATTACAGCATATAAGTTAACCAGGAGCATTTTTAATTAGCACGGCATGCAAACTAACATGCAGTAGCTGGTAACCGACCACAGAGACAAACCCTTGCAATACAGGTTTTACAGACAGCAAGTGCTGTTACTGTGAACAGTTGTGCCAAGCATCCAAATTACAAACAAGTATTTAAAGTTAGCTTCAAATGAGGTTTATGTTCACACACCTTCCGTACAATTTCCCCTGATATCACTCTTGCATATTTAGGACACAAACATTAGCAAAAGTAACTTGGCTACGTTAGCCGCTGTGCTACAGCCACAATCAACTGGCTATCACGTCAGGTTGGCTTATGCAGTAAAAGCAACTTACAGCTTCTGTGTCTGTGAGTCACGGACAGTCGCGACCGATACAGGCTTTATCTTCAGATATTTTACAAAGCCAGCATTTAAGGCCAGTTGTTAGTGCTAACTATCGCTAGCGATCCTGCTAGCCACCCGTAACACGTTAGCTTCACTTACATTATTTGCTGTTATATCATTACTTACAGCTTGTGGCTCCGAGCGTTTGATCGATGCAACTGCTTCAGGTTTGAGAAGCAGCTGAAATGCTTATCCTGTGTCGAATTATCCTTTATTAACAAAGCTGTCTTTGGTGAAATGCTGAGCACAATCAGCTAACGTTCCCTATGGCCGTGGCTGTTTGCTGCCAGCAAACAAAAAAAAGCTACCCACTGATTTCTGGTGGCATCGTCTTTTGGAAGAAAAATAGTTGTTTTTCTTCACGTCCAAAAGTAAACGGACAAGCAGCTTTGGGAGAGATACTGACAAAATTGCACCTCAAATGATCTGTGGTTCTTCTTTTGTATTTCCAAAAGTGTAGACGCTACTAAGGCATAGTATGATCTGCCGTTGTTAGTGCCTGCTAGAATAGTTTCCGGTGTGGGCAGGTCCAGCGCAGTGGTTGGCTCTGGCTAGGTCTGTACTAATTGGACGGCACAACCTGACGTCAGGTTTTGCCCAGATCTCGTGAAGATCTCGGGAGGAGCTGTTCAGAGAGGAAATCACGCTGACGAAATCACGTTCTTGGATTACGGCAAAACCCCTGTATCTTATGTTTAGAAACTTTTCAGAGGTTGAGCATGGACAGCCAACATTATAACATTACTAAAATGTATTAAAAGAAGGATCAGCATAATAGGTCCCCTTTAAACAATTGCACTTTGAATATTACAATATGTGCAAAAACTGCTGTGTGTGTATTAGGCTTTACACTGAACTAGACATGGGTCTGATTACAAAGAATGATTACAATTACGATTACACATTCTACAAAACTCTAAATTACGATTATGGGATGCTCTGAATTTCTGATTACGATTACGATTATTTAGCTGTCAAAATCTCTGATTACGATTATGATTGCACACTTTCTAGATTTTCTGATTATGATTACACGATAATGATAATTGTAATCCATAATCATGATTATAATTGTAATCGGACCCATGCCTGCACTGAACATTATGAATGTTCCAGTCAATCAGAGGACACAGAAAATAGGATGAAGTATGAAGTAGGGGGGACCTAAGACCCATTTATAAAATAACATAAAAAATTGCACCAGCTGGACCTTGAAAATATAAATATTCTCAATGCTACTGCCCATTTATGTTGAAGATGCAAGGTGTTAAAGTGCAAAAAAATCCAGTATGAATCAGGAATATCCAATGTTTTCTGTTAACAAGGGAAAAAATAATCATATTCTGCAATAACATTAAAAGTTTCACTTTGGTATTTTAGCTCTGTAAAACTCAAATGAACTCAAACAGAGTACTTTCAAAACAAGTCACACAGCCACGCCCAGATTATATTGTAAAATTGGGTCCTCTCTAAAAAATGTCTGCGGTCTTGAACAAATGGTTGTCGAACATCAGAGGCCGTTTGAAATGCTTCCGGCAAGAAAATGGTGCTTTTAAGTCAGCTAATTACCAGCGAGGTTGAACAACTTCCATCACCTTGGCATAATTAGCCTACCCTTAAATCTATCCCTGAGTACTTTGCCGACCTAAAAATAAAGCAATTTATTTAGCCAACTGACCGATTACAACCGAAACGTACGCTATAATGATTAACAAACGATAATGAGAAGTAGACAGACTGAAATAGGCTTCCGTGTTAGATTGAAAGGGTGCCAATAACCAATAAAAATAAATTAATTTTAAGATGGCCCTGGTTTTCAAAAATATAAAGATATAGGCCGATGCAATGAGGAAAACAATTCATCAAGCGTATCGTAGGGGTTATTTTCGTATTCACATCAAATCGTCAAATGTAAGCCAATAGAAATAATCCGGTAAACGCACTCAGTCCACTCTGCGCCGTTTTCCTTGTCATTTAAATCTCAAAATGCGACTGCCAAGAGCCACCAAAATAAACTGATTCAAATTAATAATTGTGCCAATCAAGTGCTTGATCGCCAACTGTAAGTGGGAACAAGGTGAGAGCTAGCGCTGGTTAGACCAGTGGTTCTCAACGTCAGTCCTGGGGACCCCATGTGTGTGCTGGCTTTTGTTCCAACCACAGTTGCAATCGTAGGATTTTAACAAGTGCTAATTTGTCTTAATTATGTGCATTTAATGTTTACAGCAGATATTTGCCCTCTTAACCCACAACTTAACAGAAATATCTATTTGCCATCAAGAATTTCAAAAATACCATTCGCATATTGCAGTATATCGGAAATAACAGCATAAAATGAGAGAAAACAATGTAACCAATCAAATTAATGATGTAGTTGGCTCCTAATTAGTGAAAACTACTTGGCTCATCATGACAAATGTAGTCCATAAACAAACCAGTTTTGTGTTATGTTGATCTGATTAAGTTCACCTGAAGCTTTCTGATAGAACTTGAAACAGTTGTGTCCAGCAGCCTAATCTGGGGTTTATTGATTTCCTCAGTGTATAATTTGATCTGTTTGACATGTTATGTTACTTGACATTACTTGCAGTATTGCAATAAACACACTATCTTCAAGGGTGTTTTATTCTTCATTGCATGTATGGATGTTTCTATGCAACATCTGACTAAAGAGATGTATTAACGACTCTGAACATGAAAAGCACCTAATTAAGACAGTCACAGCTTGTTAAAGTTCTACAGTTGCAATTGTGGTAGGAACAAAAGCCAGCACACACATGGGGTCCCCAGGACCGACGTTGAGAACCACTGGGTTAGACGATAATAATTCTGCAGACCTTGACGTTGCTCAGATGAACGCGTCGCTGACTAAACTCAGTGAAGTTATTTTCCGGAAGCATTTTAAGGCCACACTGGGCATGAAACGTTGAAAGCAAAAAGAGCAAGCCCGTCCGCTCGCCTCGTTGTAGAGTTAGTATTATTGCGCATAAAAATTATCTCGACAATTCCGATTTAAACGCGGCTGGAGCATCCACAATCTCAAATACATCGCGAAGTGCTCCTCGCCAGTGCCACTCTCGGTCAAAGAGGATACAAGACTGTACATTCTTTGTCTCGGTATCCGCCTGTGCCATTTTCGCGCTGGTAGATTGAGTGGACCGTGAAGAATGATGGGCGCGCAAGGGTCGATGGGAACTGTAGTTCTCATTTCCCTCCGCTCTGCTCCACTGCGGCTGAAAAAAGTAGTTTTTGCCCGGAAGACTCATGAAGCCCTATCTTACGCCAGAGTCCCTAAACCCGTTATTTGGGGATTTCGCATTGCGTAAGAGGCGTTCCCCCGCGAGAGTTGCTATCTTGCACACCTGCCTATATCCCTAAAACACCAGCGCTACCCGTTATATTATGCATAGGCGTGGTTTGGGCGTTACGCCAGTTAAACCAATCAGTGTGCCAGGTGCCACTGCCTTTCGGAGCAGGCTGCGCTATCCCAAATCCTCAAACCGAAATCCGTGATGGAGAGAGGAAGGTCGCCACGTTTCTCCGTTGACGAAGTTAAATTGCCCTTGCATGAGGTCAAATCCAGTCAGGGGAGGATCTGTTTTTGTTAAGTTAATCATGAATTGTAGTATTATTATTATTATTATTATTATTATTATTTGACATTGACATATTGTTTAATGTTTGGTATGTAGTAAAAAAAAAAAAAAAAAATCAAGCCTACCCCTTTTGTGATGGAAACTTCAAAAAAAAAAAAAAAAAAAAAAAAAAATGCGTTTAGCCATGCACTTCCAACTCCCTCTCCGTCTGAAATGAAGCATAGAGCAAAATCCCATTTTATAAAAAATAAATTAGGTATATGCACTGGCACTCAGCGACGTAACTTTTTTTCCCCAGCGAGAGCGGTCATTTCAGAACTCTTCAGCGAATGAAGGTAATTCTGGTGACAAGTCGTGGTTTAGATCCGTTTGCATTTTCCAATCGGACAGCTGTCTATTTTTTACAGCAAGTTGCGTGACCGTGCTGCAAAAACAGGTGTACATATTTGTGGACGAAATTACTTTCATTCGCAAGAGAGTTCTGAAAATGCCGCTTTTAATGAAAAGAAAATCCAGCTGGAAAAAAAAAATTTCCATTGCTGAGTGCCAGTGCATAGCGCTTTTGTGAAAGCCCAAATGCGGGCAGAGGGTGGTTTTAGGACCCTAAACGCTTTCCCTAACGTGTGTGGTCAAGATAGCAATTGTAGGGAAAGCGCATAAACACGCCCCACGGGCACACCTCCAGGCGCAAATAAAGGATTCGCATAATGCATTGCGGGTAGTGTGGCCATCAGGTTTGTTCTTGGAGATATCGTTTAGGGATAATGCGGAAGCTGCTAAATCGTAATTCACGGGTTGCGGGTAGTGGCAACGGGTAAGGCAGTGTGAAAGATAGAGCCCATGGTCTGAAACCGTCACATGTCCACGACGATATCGGGACCCTCCTGTCACTGCGATAACCGCGAAATTGGCCGTACCATTACATCCCTACTGAGAAGTATATAGACGTTTTACAACTACGTCTCTTTCAGGGAAGACCTTGCATATTTCAGCAAGACAATGCCAACCCACATACTGCATCCATCACAACAGCATGGCTTTGCTGTACAAGCTTTGGCTTTGCTGAAATGGTCTGCCTGCGGTCCAGACTTTTCACCAATAGAAAACATTTGGCGCATCATAAAACGAAAAATCTGGCTTAGAAGACCCAGGATTGTTGAGCAGATCGAATTCAACATCAGACAAGAGTGGGACAACAGCCCTCTTCCAAAACTCCAGCAATTGATCTCCTCACCTCCCTGAAGTTCACAGACTGTTGTTAAAAGAAGAGGGGATGCTACACAATGGTAAACACAGCCGTCACAACATTTTTGAGATGTGTTGCTACTACCAAATTCAAAATGAGCCAATATTTTTCATGACATGGTAAAATGTCTCACTTTCAACATCTGATATGTTGTTTATTTTCTATTGTGAATAAAATGTGGGTTTATGAGATTTACAAATCACTGAATTCTGTTTTTATTCACATTTTACACAATGTCCCAACTTCATTGGAATTGGGGTTTGTAAATTAAGACTTGACATGTTTGCAAGGTGCACCAGAACGCATCGTTTTCTTGTTCGTTTGGCCCATTATTGATAGAAGATCCGTAACAGCGCTCGCCACCTTATAAGAGTGAAAATTTCGGAAAATTAGTCAATGGCAGGTAAAGTGTTAACAAGAAGTTAATCTACAAGGTATGTAGTATAAATCCTCTAAAGGTACAACCAAAGCCAATGTACTCCCATATGAATGACCGCACCATGCAAAGTGACTTGACACAATGCTGTCCTGCTCAGTGCTATTGAGCAAGAAGGAGAACCAGGCATAGACAGAACACTTTTGCATGCAATCAAAATGTGCCGTAAATAGAGCAAGAAAGGATAACCAAGGAATTTCCAGGGGTTATTGTATCAAATTTGTCTGGTGTTTCTTTTCTCACATAAAAAGCAAGCAATGCTATAGAAGAAAGTAATTCTTTTTTTTTTTTTTTTACAAACTTGTGCGGCATTTTCCCACATTCAAATGGCATTTGGGCTCATACTGTTTGTGATTCAATATCGCACTTTACATTATGCATCTTTGCTAGATTCAGTAAGCGCAATAACCTTTTTTTTCCCTGCTCAGCAGCCGCTCTATAAAAGTAGCAAAGGACCGTATGCCATTTTGGGCGGGTTAAAATGGAAACATTGTCAGCATTTTGTTTTTTGAATCATTTGCAAAAGTCAGAAACAATTACTTTCAACATTTTTTTTTTTTTTTTGCTGAAGTGAAGCCTTTTGTCCATTTTATTTGCTAGCGCGATCAACATCCTGTCAAAGATCTGCAAATCATCGACTCAGCACTGCGAGCCACTCCACTCTGCCCCAACTCTGCAGCGCTAAACCACTCTCCCTGGAGGTTCCTGGCCACTTCACAGCCATTCAGGAGTCTACTGCAATTTTGATCCGTTTTGCTTTTCAGACTCCATAATGGAACTACATTTATCACGGTTTAGGGTGGGGCAAAAAGATGGCGCAATCATACAGGTATCATGACAATCCAGTGAGGGTTTCCTTAGGTTTTAAGATGCATTAAATGCTTTTGGTGGGATAGCCCAGTTCAACTGTGGCACACCCTCCCATGTAGCCCACGGCTCCTCTTAATGCGATTAGCATTAGCCTGACTTGATGACCTGTTTGCCTGTTAACCCTCCCAGGGCTCTTGTAAGCCTGATCAAAAGTCAATGCAGTGGAAGCTGGCCTTCTGGCATATTAACCCATGAAATTTATATCTGTAAAAGGTTTACTGTAAAAATTATGCAACCAGCCTCATATCATAGGAGTCTATTAAAAAAAAAAAATTAAAAATTTTTTTATTTGTTTTTTTAAAAAAATATCTTCTTTTAACCTCACTTGCTCCTTCAGGGGGATTAAGCCTAATTTATGTAAGCCTCAGATGCAATAAGTTCACTATTTGTCTGGCATTAAAAAATGTTAACTTTATGTTATCAATTTTCTTCTCTTGTATAATTATTTCAGATGATTCCTCCAGTCTCAAAAGATTTTCAGTGTACCATTTAGGGCATGTGAATGCCATTCTGGTAAATGTGTACATTTATGCATGCATACACACGCATCTGCACTACTGTTTACATCTGGGCATAAATTTAAATGTCTGCGCATGCATTTTTATTTGTCAATGTTTTTCAGGGGGAGAAAGTCAACTATATTTTCACTATCTGAGAATTACATATGGGAAGTGAGACAACAGGTGTACAAAGAGTGTATAACAACAAATGCTCCATTCCATAACCAAAATCCACAAATTATAACCCCCTTAAAAGCAAAAATCTCACCAAATTAACAATATTAGACAAGTGAACTTGCATGATATTTAAGCAGCTCATTAGCCTTTTCAGTCACCGTTACGGCTGTTCTACCTGATCTTTGATTTCTGTTCAAGTATGCTTTTCGCTGAAGACGAGATGTTGAGGAGGGGCACTAATGCGAGCTGTCAAGACCATTTCTCCAGGCTGCAACAGGGAGTGCTGCCCACGCAGAATCAGACTTTTCAACACAAGTGATCTCAAGCCCACTCTTTCACTCAGCAGTAATCTGCCTGGCAGCTCTTTCAGCTATTTCAGATTGTAATGTTTTGCAGTATGTCAACATCAGTTGCTTCAGTTCATTATAAAGATTATTTTTCCCAATTTTTAAGTTTTCAGTATGCAAAAAAAAATCACTTTTTATAGAAGTAAAATCAGCTGTTCAGAATACAAATTAAGAATAAATACAGTGATCAACATACAATGAAATTGTACGCTATGTACATTATGGAGGGCCAGTCTGTAAGAAAATTCTTAGCTTATTTTTTATAAATATGATATTAAGTCCGTCAATCCACCTTAACTTCTTTTGCTTTTAATGCAGCAAAATAAGGATGAGCAAAGATGAGTAATAGACATTGCAGAAATGATCTATTTTTGAATAAAAACATTGCTGCCCAGGGATCGGTTTCACAAAGACCTTTTGCAGGCATGCAAAGTCCTCACATTGCTAAGTTTGCAATTCATGAAGACCACGCATCGCTCACAGCTTGCAATGAACTTGCTAAAATCAGTAAATCGCAATCGCATTGCTAAGCCACTGCTTGCTTTTGGCGTGATTTCACAAAGGCCTCGTTAAATTTAGGCAATTGCAATCAGATCGCTATCCCTCTTTGGTTTTATTTCATGGGGCATTTCCTGTGCACAGGCGGGGATCTAATGGGCCGTAGCCAGGCATCGGTATTTTGCGTAGTACTACTTGTATCTACTGGATAGATGAGGTAGGCGGATCTTCAAGTTCCCGCACAAACATGATTTCCACGAAGAAATTAGCGAGGTGTATTTCAATGAACGGCATTGGCAAATACGAAACATCATTGGTTGTATTGATGGCAGCCTTATTGCTGAAAAGAGACCGTCCCAAAATGAAGACATTTTAATTTGTCGCGAGATGTGTGGCAAAACGTTTTGCCATCATACAAGCAACCACGACCCCATCTATGCTTGGACTGAACTGTGTTGTGTAGGCCTGTTGCAAGTACAATATCTGCATCACTTAAATGAACAAATTAAATTGGCATGACGTGAAAATTCAACACATTCTCATCCCCACTCATCATATAGTGACGCTACCTGACCAAGCGTCAATATACTACATTAAAGGAAGCTTTTGGTGTCTTTATTTGATGCTTAGGGTTCGGGTTCAGGTTAAGGGTTAGGGGTTAGGGGGTAGGGTTTGTTTTTAACTGGCGTGAGATAAGGTCAGGACTCAGGTAGTGTCAATATATGTGTCTAGCCATGAAAAAAGGCTGACCGGGTCAAAATTTTCTAAATTCAGTTTTATGTTATTTTTTATAGAGTGGATCTTCCTCTTCCAGAAATTGATCTGGACGCGTATTTGCTGTATTTAAATTTATGTCATTCAAAATTGCATACCTGTCGACTCTCATGCAGATAGCTTGAGGCGCATGCTTTTTATAGCCTATTTAACTGCCGAGTGCCACTTTTTTTTTTTTATCAACCCACGCAATACCGAGAGTTAAAGGCGATATTTCATTGAAACGCGGACCAGTTCAATCAACGCGAAGCATTGGCCTATTAATAAATTATTTTTCTGTACTGAATTTAGCCCATGATTTCATCGCTGTTAAATCGCATATGGAGAGAAACCGTGTCTTCAGTTGCCAATTATGATCATCGGAAAACGCGTCAATAGACCTTTCGGTTTAAGGACGTGAAAAAGCGAGATTTGGAGTGGGCATGCTCTTTCCAGACTATGTGGGGCAGAAGATGCACAAATCCTATTTAAAAGGTGGGGAATTATAAGTTTTATCGCTTTCCCCATGGTTAAATGCAGTTTACAGCGTGGATTCGGACTATAAACTGGAATTTTTTTCGTTCAGGAACATTCTAAGGTGTGCAGCGTACATTTTGCGTCTGGATGGCGAGATTAAGAATTCTGTATTCAACCTACTCCAAATATCGATTGATGTTTGGGTACCCAGAGAAACATTAGGATATGAAAATCCCCCCTTTTAAAATCGTTCTGGCAAATAAAAAGCCGGAAAAAAGTGGAGGCTGGATCTGAAATTCTTTTCCCCCTGACGATATAGCTAGACTAAGCTCTATTAGTTTTCTCCTACAAACTGAAAGCATTGACTTCTTCAGCGCAACAGAGACTTGAGAGACTATATCGGCGAGATACTGTCAAGGCAAGTCCCTGACATTGTTATTTTCAGCACAGATGAAAATCCGAAATCAAATGTGTAGCGTTCAGTCAAACAGTAATGATATGGCCTTTTATTTTATATGTGTACCAGCGCACTTATCCATGTTAAGAGGCGATTAGGATCATGGGTGCTTGCCGGTTGTTTTGAACAATGAGAATTCGTCGCAAGAACACTGTAGCCATTAGCTGACCCAATCATAGTGGTGTTAATGACATTATTTTACGTCCGCAAAACTAACTGGCAAGCAAATGCCACTTTGTTGGCTACATATAGCAAGTAATTATGAAATCAAAATCACAAGGAAACCAAATTATTATTGCAAGCAGCGAAATGAAAACCACACCTACACTTAGCTCTGAGGAGCCCCTCAGAGCTTACCTAGACTGAAAACGTCGTATGGCACTAACATTCCCCCCTTTGGCTTGATATTTTTTTTGCGTAGAGTTTAACATCTACTTAAAGTTGTATATAGCCTATAGGATCGAACAAAGCCAGTCCCTTTTCAAAATGTGGATACAAAAACTGGACACTGCAAAACAATAACACCTTGAAATAACAAAAGATTAAACAATTATTTGACGATTAGTGGGCCAACTTAAATAACTTAAAATATCACCCAGTACCTTAACTATATTTCTCCAATCAGATCGCTCTTTCCTTTTAGCTTGCGTCAGTGTGAGATCCTTTCGTTTGTAGGGAAACACAGAGCGAAGCCAACATTATTTGGGTCAACGAAGTCGGGCCATCCCTGACAAAATGCGTACTGCAGACTCTAGTGTGATCATTCGGGACAAAGTTCTTCCGATTTATAGCTCGAATCCACGCCTGTCGTTGTCTCTTGCCATGGGGAACACGAAAAAACCTTATGTCCACGCCTTTATGATACCGGTTTAGTCACCCCTCTATGCAACAAATAGCCACTATATTTCCTTTTGCTCCACATCAGCTATATTGAGCATGCGCGCGCGGACTTCCGGCCTTAAACCAAACTGGTCTATAAAGGAAAATGATTGAGAACTAGCCAGGACTAATAAAGGGATGTGTCTGTGCCCCCCCCCCCAAATTCCCAGTTCTAGCTCCGCCACTGAATAATAGCCAATTTTCGGCAGTATTGAAATGGAAATTTATCAAGACACTGAGGGGACTCCGCGTGACGTATTTGGAGCTAAATCCCGTGGATCAGAAGCAGTTTTCCGAATGCGAAAGTAAACACAGTCCACGTGGCGAGCAGGACATTTAAATCGCATTTTTCTCAATAGCATGATCACCGCTCGGAGGTACCTTTTACCACTGCGGGTCACATATGACGAATCGGGATGAATCTGGCGTACAATAAGGTCAGGTAGTGTCAATATATGATGAGTCCACATGAGACTAGGCTTGAAAATTGTTGGAAGACAAGGCCATGCATGAATGGCTACTTTGCTAAAAGTGACGCTCTTGCGGATAGTTAGGTAAGGCGTTTACGGATCCCTCGCTTTGCTCAATTTGCTTGGTCATAATTGCTTTGCCAAGCCCTTGGATCACTAATTTTTTTCAGAATTCACTGTGAAACTGATCCCAGGAATACAGGCATAAATAAAGGCAAGTACAATAATGCGATGAATATTGTTGAACACTGCAGACTGACATTGAATATCAATAAGTTTAAAGTGTGTAGAACAACCATTTTCCTGGTTAGTGCTATCTTTGTGTATGTTTCATATTTGATTGTTTCAAATATTCAAACAAAATTTCATTTTAGACAAAGTGAAAATAGTAATTGCCCATTTAATTACTCAATCAGCCAATTTGCCAAATGTGATTGAAAATCGGAATAAATTAGACAAGACACACAAAAGCTTGATTCCCACAATGAAAGCCAATATTGTTATGAAGTTCAAGGAAGGAAGGAACCAGGTGCAGAAAAAGCTGCGAGGGCACTTAAATTAATAAAAATCCACAATTGGTACTTGCACAGTGGACAAAACCACAGAGGGCGCTAAGCGTCAGAGTTGTCAGGGGGCGGTCTGTAGTCAGGCAAGTGGCAAACAGGATCACAGGTGGTTTGGCGAAGCTTGGTTAGGAGACTGGTCCAAGGTCAGTAAGGGGAAGGAAATCTAAGGGTAACAGGGCTTGCTGGAATGGGCACGCTCTCTAACGCCGAGGCTTGAAAAAACTGGAAGGAACACCACTCTTGGAGCCGCTTGACACTGAGCGAACAATCCTAAATTTACCTCTTAAACCCGAATGCCCCCTAGCGGTAGCACGGGCACAAGAGGATTTGCATAAGTCAGTAAAATTAATAATTTACAAATATATAATTAGCAAAACACATGAATATTATCATTCAGTGTCTTTTTGATCCATTCTTTACATCCACTCATGATTACAAAATTGCTGTTCCAGTCAACAGCCTTAATCAAAACATATTGACAGTGGTGTTCACTCACCTATATGTTTATTGCAGGTAGCTCCCTTAGCCCACCACATGCCCTGGTAAACAGTCCAGGATCACTATAATCTATGAGACATGGTTTCAAAAAATCTTCAAGCAATTGTACTTCAAGAAAAACAATTTGGATGTTTTCTTTATTCACCGTTACACATCTACTTTCCGCATTGTAAAAATCCACTTTACCACATCCTAGATCAACAATGGTTCACACTTTATCAATTAAAAGGTTGCTGAAAGTAACTGGTGATTTTCATTAGAAGCAATGATTCATTTGCTGCACTTGCCTGACTCATAGGGACTCAAGCCGATCTCACTTTGTGCACAGTGGAGGAAGTGTCTTTCAATTTGCATCATTGCATGGTAACATGTATGTGTAAGTCCTTTCAATCACTTGCCATGCAGCTAGATTGCTCCCAATCGATGTTTGCATCTGAGCTTATTTTTCCAGAAATCATGGTTAATTTACAAATCTTAGAGTTTTTCTTTATTTATTTACAGTATTTATTTATTTAAAGAAGTAGGGACAGTTCATATTGATGAACATAAAAATGTAAATATGTCAGATTATAGCCAAAGGTTAATTTACATCTGTTGTCCCTATGCAGGTTGATGTTTTGAGTAACCTCACAGAAAGATTTTTAAAAAAAAAAAGTTGCCGTCTACGCAGCAGAATTTGCTGTTTTTAAGTGAGATTGAGTCTTTATTTCGAAAGTTTTTCAGTTTTGTTAGCATCACCAGCGAATGGACTTAAACCAAATTCAGTGTGATGAAGTCGCACGGCCTGTAGATGTGTGATCTCAAGATTAGTCATGACTGGACATTGCATTGAGGAGTTACAGCTATTTATATCAATATAGGCCACACCCTTAAATTTTGTGTGAATTGATCTCACTGTCTAGGAGGAGAAAAAAAAACTGAAGGTTTCACAATTCAAAATGGCAGAAAGTTTGCAAATACAAAAGTGGGTGTGGCTTACATGGATTGACTCACCTTGACCCACAGAATCTAACAAAAAAGAATTGTTTCTACAACCTACGGTTTAGAAGTTATTGCGCAAGACATATCATACTGTTCTTTAGCACAGCCATGAGGCCAATCAAAGTAATTTCAATAAAAATGGCTCTATTCCACATCTTCAACAAGAATATGAAGTTTGATGATGACTTGACAGGTAAAGTGAGTATAAGGGCTACAGAAAATTGATTGGCTGATGTTGGCCATGTTGTTTCATTTATCAATTTATTCTTATGGAAGTTCATAGCAACCCTGACTAACATGAAGCATGCAAAATTTCAAGTTGATCGGACAAATGGTGTAGGAGTTATGACCATTTGTTTGCTATAACACCAATCGAACAATTTATAATCTGTACATCCAGATGTACCTCCCCACAAAATTTCACGCTGATCCCTTCAGTGGTTTGACAGAAGAAAATCAAAGTTAAGGTGGACACCGATGTTGACAAATTGATTGGCTGATGTTGGCCATTTTTTTTCTTTTATCAATTCATTCTTATAGATTTTCATAGCATGAAGCATGCAAAATTTCAAGTTGATTGGGCAAATGGTTTCAGACTTATGACCATTTGTTTGCTATTGCACCACCTATGGACGGATTTACACCAATCAAACAATTTATAATCTGTAAATCCATATGTACCTCCCCACAAAATTTCACCTTGATCCCTTCAGTGGTTTGGCAGAAGAAGATCAAAGTTAACGCAGACGCCGCCACGTGATCGCATACGCTCCCTTTGGTCTGTTACACCAAGTGAGCAATCAAAACCCCCTACTCATTCAAAATTTCCACCTGAGGTAAAGTAGGCGTGTAAGTTCTTACTTTGTCGATGTCTACCTTGGCCTCCTTGATCAAATGTAGACTAGAGGTAGGCTACTCATACTTTGTATCTTATGAAAAGTAATTTGTAGGCCAGCGTTTTCGGGGCTATAACAAAAATTGCTGCCACAAAGATGGCAGCACTGGACACACAAAGTATTATTTTGAGTAGCCCAAGTATTCGTCACAGGCCTATTAATTATAAAAGTCAATACAAAGTCATATTACACCAATAAACGTAGCCTGCATGTGTGATTTATTTATAATCAGTTTAGCGGCATTGTCAGTTTAATGGTCATGGGATAGACCGGTTTCCTGTCGAATTATGCTGCAAAAACAAAAGAAAATAAAAAGAAAATTTGGCCACTCCATACAAATGCAGCAAAATTCAAGTGTTGTGACTCTGAAGCAAGGTACCACATGTCTTTCTTGGGTAGACAGTAAACTGAAGATTGCTTCTTGCCAAGCAGTTTCTCACTAATCAGTTTTATGAAGGTATCCCATGCATTATACACATCATCTCCACTGTTGAAGTGGTAACGTAAGAATCTGCTGAAGGCCCTGGTAATGAAAAACTCCCCTCTTGACCATAGAAGAGGGGAGAGTAGAGACAAAACTGGAGCGAGGCGCTAAATGCATATCGATCTCTTGTAAGGAGAGAAACAACACCAATGGTTTGAAAAGATACAGAGCAACAAAGAGCCAATTGAAACTGAGGGCCACTGAAGTGTTAAGTTTAGTATGCTATGTAAACTATCAGGCGAGTGAACCATGCCTTAATGAAGGTCAAATAGAATTTGATTAGCCAGGTCTCAGTTGATGACACTGTAAAAACATAACAGGGCTATTTGAAATGGGAAGCAAGAGAAAAGCTTCATTGGTGAAAGGATGTCTCTTCCTTGCAGTTAACAAAGCTGGGTATGGTCTTCTCAACCTATCATCTGGTACTGAAGTATGTTGGGCAGGCAGAATATGGAGCCTAAAAGGACAAGGCATAGGGAAATTCATCACTTGATTGTACTGAATGAAGCTTAAGCAACACCCGGGCAGCTGAACCTGTGGACCAAGAATTCATGAAAGCCAGATGCTGCATTACTAGCTTGCAGCAACTGTGATGGCACTGGCAAAGAGTGGACTTACTGCAGTTAAATTGGTCTGCTAACTCTCCATAGGGCTCATGATTTGCTAGAGTCCACAGTGCAGCAAGTAAAGCAGGGGCTTCTTTTGCCTTCTTGGGTCTCTGCACGGTCCAAGCAATCCAGCAACTACAGATATGTTAGTGTTTGTTCTGTGCCCATGGACACATTTTGGTTTAAGTGCATGTACTATTCACCTTTGCTTGCTCACTGGTAAGTCTAAAATTGGCTTTAAGATCAGTGAGCAAGTATAGCCTCACTGTTACCCTCACAAAGTCCAATGTTTCTGGAATGGATCTATATCAAATTCAAATATTGATTTACAATTAGTTAAGAACAGGAATTACAGTGCACATGGCATAGGATTTTAAGCATGCTCCCCATTACATTAAAAACCTACAAGATTTTAAAGTGTAAATGAAGTAAAACCATTTTAAAAACATTATTTCTCTCCTCAGAGCAGGATTAAGGTGGTCACGGGCCCCTAAGCTACTCTGTGTATGGGTCCCCCCGACTCCTCATGCTTTACCGTAAAACTCATTTAGTGCCATAAATGGCCCACACACAAATACTATGGTGAACTGGCATACACACACATTGAGACAGCCAAAACTACAGTGTCTCCTCTACATTTATGCAAGTGGTTGGACTGCCACATTTGGAAAATTACCACCACATCACAGCTAGATGAGAAATAGCACATTACAAACAAAACGCTACAAACAAGCAGAGGTCCCAGTGCATATTAGTAGCCCTTTATATGATCAATAAACCACTAGCACTTGAACCAAAATCAACAGGGATGGAAGTGCAGAGAATATCAAGTATTACCCTCTGGCCTCTGCCACCACAGCCACAAAACAATTATAGAAGGAAACACTGTACTATGAACAGCAAAGCAACAGAATTCCCTGCTTTCAGAGTTCAACTGTATGCTGGTATTTCTTTTACTGAGATAAAATCACAACATCCTAACTGAGACACAAACCACTGTGTCAATATATTAAACTGTGTATAAAACAAAGTCATAATAAACACAGCAGCACATAATAACAGCAATGAACAGTAGCAGAACAATAAATAGGTGCATATTCATCACGGCTAACGGAGCAGTAAAATGGAACCAGCCATAAAATTAACCTATGTAATATGCATCAAATTTTTGGAATAAAATTCCCTGGGAAAGAGTTCCATATCCAACCTCCACTTTTCTCTGCTTTTTATTAGCCATTACGATTTTAAAAGGGGCATAAATTTATTTTGGTGGTTTCATTAGTGAGAAGGGGGTATATAATTTAATATTAATATCACGAATGCATATGCTGTGGCTGCCCTAGAAACCCGGTGTGTCATCAGTAACATGGCTGCAGCCCAATGCCCAACGGCACCAGAACTGAGATTTGGGGGGGGGGGGCACAGACACATCCCATTTTACAACAAATAGTCCTGCAGGCTAGTTGTCAATAATTTTCCTTTATTGACACGTTTTACGATCATAGTAATCATCCATTGGCAATTGAAGACACGGCTTCACTCCCCATGATATCTAACAACGAGAAAATAATGGGCTACATTCAGAACAGAAAAAATAATTTACTTATAAACGGGCTAATGCTTTATGCAAGACAAACTACTGCGCTACTTTATCAGCACATCAGCCGATCTAACCTGCGCTTAATGATCGTTAAAATTGTTGAAATAAAAAAAAGATTGTTTGAAACGCCTTTGTGCAATCAATAATGCTGATTTTACTGTACCAAAGTGCGCATCCGATTGAGTGATAGTTGCCTTACTTTAACGAGGAAAACTAGCAACATCAGATAGAAAATGACTGAGCACAAGTCAGGACTAATACCGGTAACTGTTTTAAAGCGATGTATCTGTGCGCCCCCTGCCCCCTGAATTCCAGTTCTGGCGCCGACACTGCTCCCACTGTTGATATGCTATTGCTTTAAAGATTATTTTTTGGGGAATTTTTCCTTTATTTGATAGTTACACAGTGTAGAGAGACAGGAAGGTTGGGGAGAAGAACGGGGGATGACATGCAGCAAATGACCCAAGCTGGAATCAAACCCAGGACGCTGCGGGAAGGACACAGCCTTGATGGTACGCGCACTTAGACCGATGAGCCACCGGGGCGCAATATACTATTGCTATATATAGCAGCACTAAAAATTAAACGATGAATTCCCTTGACTGGATGTACGCTTGATGTTTTTACACAGGCGAATGTTTCTCTGGGTACCTGAACATCAAGGTAAGCAGAAAAAGTACTGACTTAATTCAATATTGGTCGCGGTCGAAAATGGTAACGTTACTTTTTCCATTCCCTACCAAGTTAGCCTACCGAGGAGATTAGAGTCCCTTTATACAGAGAGTCGCGACATACGGGGTACCAAAAAAAGTTGGTCACGTGACATGTGGATCCATTTTGTATCCATCAGGTTGATCAATTTATACTACTTCCTAAGGAACTCTTCCACGTCCCTGCATTTCTCGTTTGGGAAAATGAAATAAATGACTGGTTATTGTGCCTTCAGGAGTGCCAATAGATCTGAGAAGGGGTTTAAGATGTTTAGATTTCCTACTGATCCAAAAAGACAAAAGATTTGGGAAATGAAGGTTGGCAGAGCCGGCTGGAAAATAACTTCATTTTTGTTTTTGTGTCAGGTAAGTTGCCTTGACGATGGAACAAATTTGTGTATGCGAGTTACCACTGGTTGCGCATTGTTTACTTGAAAAATAACAATTGTCAGAACATTTGGACATAATTCCAACACAAAAAAAAAAATAAGATTCCATTACTATGAAATTTATTTTTTTTGAGGGAGTCGGGGATTTCTACAGGGAAGATGCCATTTGCCCAGCAGCACTTCGGCGCAAAAGTTAAAAGAGCGGGGAGGATTATAAATTGATATCTCTTATTCGCCCAGCTGCTGAGCAAAAAGCAGAAGTGTTTCTCTTATCTGCCCAGCTGCGATGCGAATAGCAGAACTGCTTCTCTTGCCGGCCCCGTTTCGGGGCAGATAGCCAATCTTTTTCCCCCAATTCACCCCGCTGCTGGGCGAATAGCCACTTCCTTTCTCCAATTTAACCCAGTGCTGTAAATGTGACCACTAATAATGTCAGATGACATACTGCACACACCGTCTGGTAAGGCTTACTTGGCTTTGGTATTTGTAGGGGATTTGTTTTTTCCTCAATGTGAATTGGGTGATGAGTATAGTCCACAAATCCACACATGAGACCAGCAATACACTTTTGTAGAGTAAGTGAATTGGTTATGCATATCTGCTTATTAAAAGTTAGCCAGCTCTGACATGAATTAGCGAAAGAAAGACGGGAAAACAAATTTACGAAGTTTTGACAGCTCACCCCGAAGAGGAAAAAGAGGACAGAGGAAGAAAAGGGAAGAAGAGGAAAAATGGTCTCATCCTCCAGTTATGAAAATCGTTTCCTCATGTAAGAAAAAAGAGGAGGTTTTGGGTACACCCTCTGTTTCAAAGTAGGGACAGAAAAGGAAAGTTTCACCTCCTTCCTCATAGAGGCGTTTTCTTCCATACATAAATGATGAAGTAAAATATTAATAGGCCTATATATTTTTAACCTCCGCCAAACAAAGTTGGCAGGAGGTATATGTGATCGGTGCAGTTTGTCTGTTTGTTTGTTTGTTTGTGAACAAAATAACTCAAAAAGAAATGAACAGATATCTCTAAAAATTTTGTTGGTGAGTCGCTATTACATCAGGGATGCACCTTATTGATTTTGACAGCGATCGGTCAAACAATATGCCCACCACAGCAACCATTGCAAAATCCTAAAGAGTGTGCGTGTCTTATGAAAGTCATGAAACGCCTTGAGCAAATTTTGCATTTGTTGCAGCTTTAGTGAGCAACAAACCCAAAATTTACTCAACCACTTTCATAACTTTCTCATTCTGTTTATCACATAACGGAATTACGGAATTTCATGGAAAGCAAATGTAATTTCCCTTAGCGCCCAATGTATGTTAGCACTGCGCTAATTATATCGCTGTGCTTACTCAGTCTCTGAGTCACAGACATTCGTGGCTGAACGAGCAACGCTTTGTAAATTCAGTCAACTTAGTAGCTAGCTAATGTTAGCTCGCTGGGTAATAAACTAATGTTACATATTGGTTTAGAAAAAGTATTGCATGCACGCAACCTAGCTAATTAATGTCAACTTAGTTATGTCAGTGGTGCTTAACTAGCCTCCTGCAGCACTGAGCCATACCGATTCAACCAACGTTACACTCGGTATTCAGTTTGGCTTAGCAGAAACAGCGAGACGTAACGCCAAGCGATTTCTTTCCCCCCACACTCTCAGCCAATGCGATTTTCGCAAAAGTGATATATAGGGTAATATCAAAAATATGTCATGAGCTGGGCTATGCGAAAAATACTTCAGTTATGCGATGAACCTGAACTTTCTTAAGAGCCATGTTCACCCAGCAAGATTATGACTGTGCTGCCTTGGTGCAGGTTTGCACTCTAGGCGTGCCTCTTATTAAATTCTGCGCTCGTTTAGCTTGTGATGCAGCACAGATTTGTATAAATTAGTTTGCGAGGCTCATTCAGCAACAAGACACTAAAATCGGTTCTATATTCCAAATGTAGTCACGGTTAAAGGGCGTTGTTAGGCACAACGCGCAGCTGAGTGATAATCGTAAGGATGGCGAAAATAAATTTTTTTTGTTGCGCATTATTTGTACGAAAAAAAGGAATCTGGTGTGTAAATACCCTTATTGTTAATATTATTATTATTTTGTACGTAGATCTGTGCTCGTCTTGGGGGGGGGGAGCTGACGGATCACTGTGCCATATGCGCGCAGACTGAAAGATGGAAACAAGATGGCGTTAAAATAATGAGTTGTCCCTACTCTCAGTATAAGGGGACTCTAGAGGAGATGAGCTAGCTGCGGCTACAGCTAAGGATCCCAACGCTGCAGGTGTTTTATCCTCTGCACCTTGTTGTTGACTGGATGAAGGCTTTAAATATCCCGTCAATTTAGGTTTTTTTTTTTAAGTCGAGCTGAAATGGCATTTCGAGAGTATCTAACTTCCGTATCATGACGTATTTCCGAGCGAAACAGCATTGACAGGCGGGACATAAAGTTGAGTGGAATTTGATTTGACCGTTGAAAAGTGGGCGGGACATAACAAACATGGAGAATTACAGTGATTCAGAGGTGAATGCTAGCCAGTATCTGTCAGGGAGAGACAGGCAAAGCCCATCCTATGCTCCATGTAGTTGCTGAAGCAGTCCACTGTAAAATGCCTTGCGCATAATCTGGAGCTGTCACAGATACCACTTTCATCAAAGTGAATAAATTCTAGCCAGCGGGTCCGTAGCCACGGTATTTTGGGGAAACAAAACAAAGTTTGAGGTGGCGAACACCCAAAGACACACCGACGTACCATGCTAGCTAGCTAACGAATGAATCTTAGCTCGGTACCGCTAAAAGTTTAAGATTGATTGACGGGTGGATGTCGTGATATTATTGGTTGAAATTAGTTGGTTCTAGCTTACGTAACCACAAGGCTTATTTTGTTTTACATGAAGAAAACATGATTGGATTTTGATATAAGAATACAAAAAAATAGATTTTTTGTAATTTTTTGGTCATTTATTGTTAAACAGATACACAATATGACTAGGGATGTGATCTAAAAGGGTTAAAAAGGCATTTTTCATTTCAGCTCGACTTTAAAGCTCTTGGTCGAGCTGTTCTTTTAAACATCCTTGTTTTCGTTTTTGTGCTCTGCTGTCATATTTTTTAATGTTATCTGACATTTTGCTGCTATGCTGTCCAGCAAAAGCAGTGACGTCAACAGTGGCGGTTCGTCGGCCGTAACAAAGGGAAGCCAAAACCTGCCCCTTCAAAGCTTAATGACTTAAACCTTTCGCAGTTTACTTTTCTTGATCAGCAGTTGCTCATACGAATTGGTAGAAGGACAGTCAAATTTATTTCCGATAGCATTGTTATACATTGCACCACAAAATTATGAGGGGTTTTCTTTCACGCATAAATTACGAGGTAAATTACCATAGGCCTACGTCTTTATAAATTCTGCGCTCAAGTAGCTCGTGAAATGGCATAGATTTGCAAATTGATTAGTGAGGCTCATTAAGCAATAAGCTGTGCAACATCGCATTCTTTACTTCTATATTAAGATTGTAGAAAACAGATTCTCCTGGCTTCTTGTGAAAAAAGCCTCGCAAACTAATTTATAAAGACGTATTGATAATTTGCGTCATCATATGCTATCAAAAATAAATTTGACTGTCCCTCTACCAATTCGTGTGAGCAACTGCTGATCAAGAAAAGAAAACTGCGAAAGGTTTAAGTCATTAACCTTTGAAGGGCAAGGTTTTGGCTTCCCTTTGTTACGGCCAACGAACCGCCACTGGATGTCAATCAAAATAACTGACATGTGACCACTGCAGCTGATTGGATAGATGAGACATCAGGTCTATCCAATCAGCTGTATATTTGTTTTATGGGCCAACAGAGGTGGTTTTTTTTTTTTTTTTTGTTTCTGCTTGGGAAAATTTAAAATAATTAAAAATAGCCTGGTCAATCCGGGGCCCCTGCACATGCCTATGCATTAATCCGCGCCAGTCTCTGCTGCATTGTCATGTATTTTATGCCTGTTAGTATATGCCATAGAGCCCATTCTAGCTTAGGGGGGAACGTTTTTCTGATAAAGCAATACATGTTAGGACTGATGTGGACAGTGGCTCTTACAAATAAGACAGTCCATTTAAGTGTGTTTATTGAGTGCTATAGGGCATTACAGTAGGTCTATGGAACCTGCAGGCTGCGACAAAGTAACCAATTATAACACCACTGTAGAATTGTTCAAATATATAAATACTAACAGACTCTGAAGCCAGTGGTTCTTTTTGATCCATACGTTTATTTTCATGGTTTCATTAACATAATACAGGCATATGTAGAACCATCCTTTTAGGCGAAAACAAGATGTTTCGAACATTCAAAGAATAAGTAAAACAATACAATTAACCAGTATCAGGAGCATAAATGCACACACTGGCAAGTCATTTATTTTATACCTTCCAATCCTATCCTGATGATTATTCAAAAATTCATGAATAAGGAGTGAAATCAAATAAATCACTCATCTCTGTTGTTTGTTTTTCTGTTACGAAAGTTGCCATATTTAATCGCGGGAAGTTTCGTGTGATGATTCACGTGATGTTCTGTGCAGCAATCTCAGCTCCCGCCCCTACAAATGCATCACGTAAGCTTGCAGCGCAGTCACAGACTTTGCTGCTCACTCGAACGCAGCCTTTGTTCAAGCTGTCTCGTACCGCCCCGCAAACGTCTCGTGCAACTGTGCAACATAGCCACAGACAATGCAGACGAGCTTGAATGCTGCCGCTGATTACCATACAGTTCCTAAGTTTCCAGAATGTTTCAGGAAATTGCAGGAAACGTTAACATCTCCCTCTGATGGCACCTGCTGCCATTACAACAGCGCTCACCAGTGACAAATTGCTGTTGTAATGTCTTGTCATTGACATGACAAAAAAAGTGAACACAATACCTCCAAATTATATATAGCCGCTCGTGACCCTAACTGCACTATAGATAATAAGATGACTGCCCACCCACCGCACTCCTCCTTGTGTGTGATGTAAAGCCTGAACACTGTCAGAGTTGATGAGGGAGTCAAAGGTGAAAGATCTAATTCATCCATGGCAGTCCTGAATTTCATCAGTGTTACAGCTGTGGAATATCTGTCAAAGCACATAATAGCAACAAGTAGCTCCCTAACCTCCAACCATATGTGATATAAAGGTGTTTTGAAGGGGGTGACATTTCCTAATCAATCAATCAATCAATTAAATAACAACACAAACTACTAATGATAACAATAGATAACAAAAGAAGTAGTAGTCAAAGAAGAAATGCTTAAAAGATTAAATGAAAAGGTTAAAAATGCAATCAAAAACTCAAACTACCTTATGGCCAGAATATTTGGTAAAATGTATCTGCTCCAATGACTACAAAGGCCCCTTCCCCCAACAGAAAGGTTTCATTAAAAACACCTATCTAATGTCTCTAAAGGAGGACATCAGTTTGCAGTGCTTTCTACTCTGATAAATGCATTTTATGCTCAGCAGTAGGAGGACAGGACAAAGGAACCGCAGGGGATTGCTGCGGCTACTTTAATCCGCCATCAGGAGATCTCTGCTTTGAACAGCTGTTGCATGATGCAAGGGGCCTGCCTTATCAACCCGGCAGCTGATTTCCAGAGACAGAAGAGAGGGAGAGGGAGGCCAAGAAAAGAAAAACAGCAAGTCAAGGGACGCTGGAGTGGATTGAGTGTGAAACAGAGAGACGAGAACAAAGGACAACCATCAGACAGAATCCTTGCCTCATAGCAAGCGGACTGCCGGGCGATCTACTGTGAGCCCCTGCTGATTTTTTTTTTTAGATTATTCAAGGAAAAACTTCAGTGTGGATTCACTGTCAGACTGAAAATCTCACTTTAAGCCTCAAGATTTGAGGAATTTTACAGATGAATCTGGAATTCACTGCATTCTGTCCGTCTCTGACATTACGGCAAGCTAATTTAACATTTAATCAGTAGCAGTGATAACAATTATAGACATCCATAATTGCTTTTTGACTAGTGAGAGTTCCAAGCCAACACATCCACAAAGTCATTTTGTCTAGCGGAAATTCTAATTAAACATATCTACGACTCAGTTCTCACTAGTCAAAATATTATTTCTTGATATCAAAAATTACTTTCTTATAAGTGGAAATGCTATAGAAATGAAATAGATATCTGTAGCACAATTACAACAAGTCAACTTTTACCATTGACTTCCATTCAGATATAATATAAAAATCTCCAATTCAGTTTTGGCATGTGACAATTCCAAGTCAACAAATCCATAATGCAATGTTGACTAGTCGCAATTCTAATTAATGGTATCCACAACTCCATTCTAATTGGTCAAAATGTTAATAATAGATATCCACAATTCTGTTCTCACTAATGGAAATATCTATTGTTGATATTAACAATTCAATTCTTATGAGTAGCAATGTTAAGTGTAGATAACTACAGTTGTCCTTACATTACAGATATCTTAAATGGAATACTTGATATCTAAAATTAAATTCTGAGTGGTCAAAATTAAATTATTGATATGTTGGAGTACAATTATAACCACTAAAAATGTAATTTCAGATATCTACAATTACATTTCAGAT
This sequence comes from Gymnothorax javanicus, assembly GCA_029692085.1. Lineage (NCBI taxonomy): Eukaryota > Metazoa > Chordata > Actinopteri > Anguilliformes > Muraenidae > Gymnothorax > Gymnothorax javanicus. The sequence continues at coordinate 54,719,390 of CM056196.1, forward strand.
ATCTTCAACGTCATCTCAGACATCTGAAATGCCATCTGAAATTTCATTCTTACTAGTAGCAATTATATTTTAGAGATCTACAATTCCCTATGTAACTAGTCAGAATTGAATTTCAGATATCTAACTAGAGCGCCAAGGGCCCTGAAGGTTACTGGCAGTTACAGCCCCAACAGGAGAAAAGTAACTAACATCAGTCCGCGGATTTAACAGGAAGCCAACACGAATTCTTGCGAAAGCAACACGTTGTCTACACAATATTGGTCTTAAAAAGCTCCAGCTCGGACATCCGCAAAAAAAATTAAACCTGTTTAATTTTTTCGCGAATTTCGGCGGTGATGGAAAACGGTCCCGTACCACTGTGAATCAATTCACGGTGTATACGCGCTTCTTTGCGAAACAAGAGAACCGTTTCATTCGCACACTTCTGCGGGCCAACGCAGCTCAGTGAGAAAGGGGTTTTAGTTACCATTATCGGGCAACTCGACAGAGTGGTCACAATTTTTCATGAGTGACAGACAGCAACATTTTTTTGTCACGTTTCTGCCATTTAGCAAAAATATAATCTTTAAGAGGTCTAGATCATGAAATCCAATTTAGATTTTTTTGTCACCTGGACTTTCACTGTCATCTGCTGTCAATTTGTGAAGTGTGCCATCTTCCCAATTCACTTCTGGTTCTTGCTCTGCTTACAGACAATGATTTTTTTACACAATACTGCCACCGAGCGGGTCTAATCGGTATTATTCTTTCGATTCCATGATGCTTATAGGAAAAAACATCCAAAAATGGGTTTTGACCAGTTTTAATTGCCGCAATTGATCGCGAAAAAAAGGTCAACAATGCGGTTACAATGCCTGTTAAAATTTTAATTATATATGGGTTAGTGCCTAATACATACTAATATCTAAAGACGTTATTAAACAAGGAAATAAATAGATTGATTTTGCCACATGACCTTGACCTTGAAGACCAAAGTCAAATCCAATATGGTGTGTTTGATCAGCATACATGATTTGTCATTAGTATCCAATACATACCGAAGATCTAAAGCCAATATTAAAGGTCTTTTAAGCCATTTTTGTCATTACCTCGACCTTGTTGCCCAAGGTCAAATCCAATATGTCGAAAACAACCAGCATACACGATTTGCTATTAGTGCTCAATACATACCTAAGCTCTAAAAACAATATTAAACAAGTTATGGGCCATTTTTGTCATATAATCTTGACCTTGAGGCCCAACGTCAAATTTGACTGACTGCCTGAGAATGTTCAGCATACATGGTTTCCTATAGGTGCTCCGAACATACCTGAGCTCTAATTTCCATATTCAGCGAGTACTTGCAAATTTTTGCCATTTGACCTTGACGCCCAATGTCATATTCAACTTGCCGAGACCGTATGGCTTACATGATCCCCTAAATGCCACATTGAGTTGTTACAACACATTTTTGCCATTTGACCTTCACCTTGAGGCTCAAGGTCAAATTCGAACAACTGAGAATGTTTGGCATACATGATTCCTTACAGTTGCCTCATACATATCTAAGCTCTTAATGCCATATTTAGCAAGTTATAGCACATTTTTGCCATTTGGCCTTTACCTTGAGGCCCAAGGTCAAATGTGACTGACTCAAAATGTTCGGCATACCTGATTCCCTATAGGTGTCTCATACATATCTAAGCTATAAATGCTATATTAAGAGAGTTATTGCACATTTTTGCCAAGACCGTCACCTTTTGGCTCGACAAATTCAACCAACAATGCTCGACAAGCATCATATGCTGTACATGCTTAATGCATACCTAAACTATAAATGCAATAATAAGCAAGTTACAGCACATTTTGTGCCAAAACATCCCGAAAAATGACCAAGTCCAGAGAAGTTGCCTATTTGGTGCTATGAAGGAGCGATTCAATCAAAACGCCGTTTACACTGTTGAAGCAGGTCATGATACTGTTTCCATTGCTGCGATTAAAAAAAATTCATCAGACATTTTTTGAGAAAATTGCAGCTAAGTGCCAAAAATAGCCATTTTCGACATATAAATAGCCACCAAGTCTAAACAAATTATTCAATCAGAAACATTTTTGCTCGGGCATTAATGACCCATTTGATCATATCCCCAAATTTAAAAAAAAAGTCATCAGACCATTTTTTGAAATACGGCTTTAAACGGATGACGCCGACGACGACGCAGGATGCAAAGTGGCGACAATAGGCTACTGGCCTACGGCCGGCAATCTAAAAATGAATTTTCACTAGTGAAAAATGTATGGCAAGATGGTTTAACGTATAATCAGTACATATCCGAAACTTATATGGTAATTAGGGCAACATATCCATAACTAATATGGTAATTAGGGCTACATATCCGAAACTTATGTTGTAATTTGTTGTTCAGCAATTCACTCTAGGTTGACAATGGAGGCGTCAATGGCAAGTAGTTCCCTCTGACAGCATACACCTTGTGTGCATATGCCCATTCAATAAAAAGACATTTCTGTAGGAATTTTATAATCACTTGCACCGCCATACATATCCGTGGGAAGTAGGGGTGCTGGAGGTGCTGCAGCACCCACTGTTGGCGCGGCAGTGCCCAAAAATGTATTTATCCAAAATTAAATAACAAATAAATTTAAATAAAATTTTAGAAAATTGACTGGTACTCATTAGAAACTGTATAATTGTAACATTAAGCCATACACGACAGCAAAATTTTGTCATACTATTACTTAACTCATTGGTGTCTTTTTCCATGGCAGCGACCAACCAAAAATTTTATTTTTATTCAGGCTACGTGAACACCAAGGGGACCTTGTCCCTTAGCGCGTTCTCATAGTACACTTGCAGAATGCGGATCTGAGTACCTAAGTCTTCGGAGATTTCGTGATGTCAAGGTGATTGCCAAGTCGGTAAAGCGAGCAGGCATAACCATACAAATGTTTTCATTTATTGCATTTGATGAATGGCTTTGTTATGTCGCAACTCGATTGCTACACCTAGCCTTTATGTAACGCTACAGAATAATCAGTAAATTAGCAAAGGCTGTTGGTGATTCACTAACGTTGGATAATGGGCATGTATTTGGTAACTGTTGAAGGTGACATCCTATTTTCGTGCATGTAGCTAACACTTGCTTTGCTTTTTCATATTAAAATGTTCAAGATGTAAGTAAACTGAATTGAATATTTCCATTACCTTGAATATCTTACAACGATTCACTGCACTGTTTTGCTGCTTCGTGTATAATGTGCTAGCTACGTAGCTAGCTAGCTACGTCCATGTGTGCACTTTCAGCATGGTAGAAATTCAGCCCAAAAAACTGCATAGCTAATCATTTATTTATTATTGCATGCACACTCTCAATTCTGAAACCAATAGCAGATATGCATACTTGATGTCGTAACTTTTCAGCAACATTTAAGATATAAAATATTAAGTATTATTTTACGCATGCGCTGAACTTGCATGACAGCAATGCACAAACAGACACAGCATTTGTTGTTCAGTCTTTATTAGCTAGAAGTTTTGAGTGGGTTGGAAATGCTGAATAAGATGAAATGTGAACAACACACTGTTCGTGAGCAGCATCAGTACACAGGAGTGATGCTACAGAGATTCGATGATGCGGCTGAACTCCACCTGCACCAAGACAATATGAGAGTCTCAGAAGAAAGAAACAGATGAGCGCAAAAGAAAGATCAACTTCATGTACATTTTTTAACTGGGCTGCTGATTATGAGATGACTTAGGAATTTTCTGTGTAAGGGGAAGGGAAAAAATTCCGTATTCAACCTCCACCAATATCAAATAAAATCAGCACTTTTTCAGCCTTTTTGCCGCACAGCATGTATTTGTCTTTAGAAACGGGGCTTTGGCTATGTTCTTGTTTTAAGAATGGATATTGGTTTTTTGTATAGTATCTAGGTTGGCAGTGAGCAAATTAAAAATCTAGAAAGTTTAATCCTTTCTGCCCTTCTTTATAAAGCACTATGCCCAGGAAAGTGTGTATTTTGTTCATATTAGGAAAAAGTCTTTACAGAGAGGGACCGAAAAGATTAAACATGCAGCTTCCGGTGTACTGTTGCGATATATTGTTACTGTTGCCATGGTGTTAAGCACCACGGACAATGTACAAGCACTCCATAGTAAAGTCGCGCCCGCTAGTAGAAATCCATTTTATGGATTGACAGTTAAGCGTTTATATGCGCACCGATAACGTCATTCCTGCCAGTAACACAAACACACACATCTGTTTTTGTCAGCACCCCCCGTTCAAAATACGTTCCCGCGGCCAACGAGCTATATAAACTAGTGGTGCTATGTTACGATTTCAATGTGCAAGTCTGGCTGCCATCTTATGACAGGCGTCCGTTACAGCAAGGTGCAGCAAAGTTGGAGCTTCTTTCCATAAAGTTTTCTCTGAATGCCTGACCACTGAGTCGCCGTAAATTGCAGCCACAGGAGAGGGAAAGTCGTCGACTTAACCTTTCACAGGTAAGTTATTTTCAACGTGAACAACGGAGATTATTGGCTTTAAATAATCAAACTTAGCTATACGGTGCAATGCTAGTCTTGACTTAGCCCTCGCCCACTACCAAATCACCGGGTCACCTCGGGGGCAATGTTGTGGCTTATAGGACCGGATCTGTCTGGTTTTCTGGATGGGAAATAACTTCTTATTTGTGCATGACTACATAAACATTCAGTCTTATGGATTTCCACAGAGTGCTATACTTACAGTCCTTACAAGCGAAAATACTGCAGTACTTTGAATCACTCCCGACTTCAGCGTCAGGCACGTCCGAAAACCTGTAGAAATCAGCATCCGCTTCACTGTCCGTAGATGTGAATAGGTTTAGTAGTTCGTCCATCGTAATGTCAGTTTTTGGGTCTGCACCATGCAGCGTATTTCTATCAAACATAAAATAGTTATAGATACGTCTCTGATCCAATTACAAACCAATTTTTTTTGTTTTTCTTTTTTTTAAATAGATACATGTCAGATCCAATTAACCAGTGTTTTTTTCTTCCTAAAAAAATAGGCATTTCTTCAGCGAGAGTTTCCTAGTAAACTAGTTTCCCAACTTGGCAGCGGTCACAACAAGACACTTGTTGTCAAGGTTCCCGGCATTTGCGAAGATAAATTATTGTACTAGTTAACAAGTGCCCCGTTCTAGATCATACTGCTAGAGAAAATAAACCCTGACAGAACGAGATCGATTATAATATTACCGTACCAAAGGGGTTTTAAGATAGACTGGATGTATACCACTGTTTTTCCAAACAGTCCCAATGAAAAAATATCAATCGCTCAGGGGTGCATTTCCCAAAATCACTATGCTAACTTACGTCGTAGGAACCATTGACAATGAATGGACGAACTATGTAAGCTGCTAACTTAGTTAGCAACTACGCTTTTGGTAAACGCAATGGGCGATAATATACAGAAATGGCGCTTCAAGCTAACTCTTCTGTTGTTATCAGTCAGAAAAAGCCCAGAAATAAAAACGCCGCTGAATGATTATTATTGATATTTACCAAAATATTAACCAGAGTGCATTTGGTTACATGGGTTGCAGCAGGAGGCACGCCCGTCATAAGATGGCGGTCAGCTCTGCACACATTGGCTGATCTGGAATGTACTCCCTCTAATTTATACATCTTGTTGCCCGCGGCTATGCTGCCATGTTGAACTTTTTCCACTCCTAAACCAAATACACAGCACCAGTGTTGCTAAGTAACAGCAAAAAGAGGCCATTTCACTAAGCATTAGCACTTGTAGAATATTCATAAGGTAGGCATAGCCTATGACGCCCACATATCCAAAATGGATTTCGGATATGTGGGAAATATCGGAAATGCATTTTCACTAGTCGGAATCCTTTTTCAACATGTGTAAATTCAATAGTTGGTATCTGCAATGCTTATTCTTACCATTCAAAAAGGAATTAAATATTGGCAAATCAATTTTTTTTTGACGAGTCAAAATGTAAGTTGTACATGTAAGAAAATATTAGTCACGTCAAAATTATTTTGCAGATATCTTAAATGAACATTTTAATTAGTCAAAATTACATTTTGACATGTCAAAATGTAATATGCACCAGTGAAAACCAAATTGCTACTAGACAGCTTGACTGATTACATGTTAAAATGACTTGTCATACTGACATCACATATCAAGCACCAGGGCAAACTATAATGATACCCCCTGTGATTGATCACAGAATCGGCTGAAGTATGTGACTGCACGTGAGAGCGAATGTGTGTGTTGTCTGTGAGCATGTGTGTCTATATGTGAATGTGTGAGCCAACGAGGATCCTCTGTGGTTTGTCAGTGTGAGTGACCTCCTGTCAGAAATCCTCATTCTCTGCTTGCCCTCGGCAGTTTTTAATGATTAGCTCCACGCGGCCTTGCAAGCAACGTGACAATTACAAAAGAGCTTTGCCCGGTGCAGCAGCCTGGTTACACAACTGCTCACGTGGGGGATTTGCATGTGGTCAGATAGACAGGCTGCTGGTGACAGACCTCATACCCCAGTCCCCACATGAGACAAACATCCCACTGAAGTCAAGACCTCTTGTCTCAATGCAATGACAGAGATCCAGATTGGGCAGTCTTGTTTTTAGCAGTAAGCTGACACCTCAGAACCCTATGAAGGCGAGCTGTTGCAATTCTATGAACACAAATATGCAGTCTTAACCAAATTCCTTAATGTTAATGTCACAAATATGACCGGTAGTTGAAAGCAATGGAGTTCTAGGACACTGACTTCCAAAAACCCTGCTGTTCAAATGGTTATGTGGATTTTTTCCGCACCAAGTATTCAACGGTTTGATAGAAACATTTCAAATACAGTGTACAGCATACATATTGTTTTCTAAGTCAATTTGCTAAAACAAATATTGATAAATTTATTCAGAATTATTTTTGCTTCAAGACAATTATTATCCATGATGGGTTATGGTTACCCAAGATTTTGAGTGCTTTGGATAAACAGAGTATTGGGAGAATCCAGACAAGTTAAAGTTCAATGTTACCATTATTTAAGCAAAAAAAATACTTTTTTGACAGATATTTTTAAAACCTTGTGGATGGTTTTGTATTCGACAGAATACTCAAGTGACCGCCATATATGCAATACATATGAGCCAGTCAGGCGGGACCAGCGAATGTGCGTGCAGGCAATCTATTTCCGTGGCCGGGAACCACGTATTCGCGGATGGGTATGCTGGATGGTGTGTGGTATCAATATGCAACTGCTGTGTTGCGATGGTTGTGAATGATTTTGTACCAGTATTGGGTCAGACTCAAGAAGTACCTGATCGCTCATTGGGTGTGTATCCTGAGCTGAAGATGGGAGTTTAGCAAAGAGAATGGGCGAAGTCATCAGCTCCGAACAGACTCCTTGGACGACACTTCTTGGAGAGCCATCGACCCACGGCAAAGACCAAAAAACCGTGGAAACAGTGTGTTGTCTGTTGCAAAGTTCACCGTGAGTCCCGGTTCAGATGTGACACTTGCAAACTTAATTTGTGCATCAAACCGTGCAACAAAGTGTACCACATGAACAGGTGTACTGGAATGTGACTGAGTGAATTTGTATATTTATTGATTTTTCTGTATTCATTTATACAGAGCGACAAATGAAGCAGAAAAATTCTGTCTCTATTGTGTTGTGCCATCATCGAAAAATTGTGGATAAAATATTTTTCCTGGCACTCATCACAGCAAACAGGCGAAGAAAGTGCATGACATACTTCCTTAGCGATCGTCACAAGAGCTAATCCCTGCCACGGCAGCGCGCCCGCATACTCAAATCAGGCCATGGTGGACAACAGAACACACTGTGCATTTGCGGTCAACGGTATGCAGGTCAGCGAGCCAGACCGTGTATGTGCATTTCCCGTACACAAGGGGTTGAAGTACCCACGGTTCCAGTGGTTATACATGTGACATACAGAACATATAGGATATATGTGGCTAAATCTGAAACAAACCACAAGAGAGAACAACATTTCTGTGTGGGTGTGCAGCATTTCAAATTATCAGGAGAGAAGCTTAGGCCAGCCTGATCGCCAGTTATTAACTTCTCGGTGGCCAGTCTCTGGGCAGAAGAGATTCAGGAAGTGAGGATGCGGTTGAATGAAAGCAATAATCTACAGTAAGCAACACGCTAGTCTCTTTCCTCCAGCTGCAAAGGAATGACTGACCATGCAAAAGGAATTGAAGACATGCTAGATTTCAAGAGCTGATGTTTTGGAAAATAACAAAAAATTTACAACAAATTAGAAAGATTATTAATATCTTTTTCAGTGATCTTATTTTAGTTTGACTTTACAGGCCATTCAGAAATATAGCAACACTGTACAGGATGCTGACTGCAGCCTCATCAGATTTTACCATGTCTGTTTCTGAGTGAACAGAAGGAAAGTGAAAAATTGTGATGAAAGTACATGAATGTTCATGAAATTTTCGTAAAGTCTTGGCATGTTGCATGTGCTCACCAAATTTCCTACATCTCAGTTAAACAAGGGCTGCTTATTTTGAAATTTCATACAGCGAGCTATAAACCATTTTGCAATGCCTGTCGGAAAAACCTGTACAGTGTTGAACTTTATGCCAGGCCTGATGCATCTGCAAAATTTCATGAGATTCTGAGCATGTTGAGGCTCTCTTATGCACAGAGATTTTTCCAGTTTCTCTGAATCTTTTGATGATGTTGTGCTCTGTCGATGATGAGACCTTCAAAGCCTTTATATAAAATCTAAGTCCGCACACCAGAAAATGCTCCTTAGAAAATTTATTAGTTGGTATCACCACCTTCAAAGCCTTTGCAATTTGACGTTGAGGATCATTGTTTTTAAAGTATTCCAAAATTTTTTTACGCAAGCCTTCACAGGTTGGAGAGCCTCTGGCCATCTTGACTTCTGAGAGACTCAGCGTCTCGAAGACATCCCTTTTATAGCCAATCATGTTACACATCTGATGCCAGTTAACTTGATTACTTGCTAAATGTTCTTTCAGCTGATTCTCTTATATATTAATTGCTTTTTCAGCCCTTTTTTGCCTGTGTCCCAACTTTTTTGAGACCTGTTGCAGCCAGAAAATTTGAAATAAGCTCACTTTGTGGATAAAAATGTAAAATGTCTCAGTTTCAACATTTGAAATATTATCTATGTTCTATTGTAAATAACATATTGGCTCGTGATCTGAAAGTCATTGCATTTTGATTTTATTCACAATTTACACTTTGTCCCAACTATTTCGGAATTGGGGTTGTAATATTAATATTAAATATCGCAAATGAATATGTCGTGCATGCCCTGGCAACCCGCTGTGTCATCAGTAGCATGGCTGCCGCCATTATATGCTATTACCACGTATAGCTGCACTAGAAATTAAACAAAATTTTCTTCACTGGATGTCCGCCTTACGTTTTTACTCACCCAAATGTTTCTTTGGGTACCCTAACATCTAAGTAAGGTGAAAAAGTACTGATTTCATTCTATATTGGTGGAGGTTTAATACAGAATTCATTTCCGTCTAGCTGAAAATGCATTTGTATGGGCTAACAGCTGCATGGACTACAGCTAACAGTAACATTAGTCATCCTTTAACTGCAGCATGGTATAAGTAAAATGGTGTTTATTAACTTATTGCATAGGGACATGGATGGAACAATTTATTGGTGTTGTACATAGCTAATTAGTTGCTGCAAAATAATTCATAGTATAAGTATAACCCTAAGCCCACATTTATAATATGTAGATTCGGGTGGCTGCTCAGCAGTAATTAGAGGAGGCACAAAAAATACCTTAACTAATTAGAACTTATGACGAGTTTTTGGTCATTTTACTTGATCACATTTTCCTATGATTATAATAATCCATTGGAATTTAAACACACCTTTCTCCTTTCTGCAATGCTGCAGCAGTTATGTTATAAATTTAATCAAGAACCTTCTAATAACTCAATCAAAAAAGTAAAATTAATAATAACTCTATTCAATAAACTTCTGATTGTGCTCACTTTTAGCACATCTGCAAAGCAGGTGATCTCGAGTAGATGTGAGGGACCAATTTGTTAAATTTTTTCTTTTTGTGACTTCATTCAAACACAGCAACAGCCTTTAGCTGCTTAAAAATTGCTTATTAACATAACATAACATAACATGAATGGCGAGAAAAGGCCGTTCAGCCCAACTAGGCTCGCCAGTTTCTTTGTAAGTTTCTTTATTGATACTACTTGCTGCAATCATAGTAAATTCACCAAGATGCTGTATTTGTTTTTAGTTGTCCTATGCACAACTAGCGGTAAACCATAATTTCTAGGATAGTACTCCCACTTATTCTTTTCTATACCCCTACATCGCTGTGGCTCATTCGCTTTGCTTTCTTGCATTACTGTTATTAACATGCGCATACACTTTTTTCAAATCCTGGCTACATTCCTAACAGTAATTGAGGGAGGGCATCCCCCTGGACCCCCCTAGAGGATCTGAGGTCCACGCATCACAAGGTGCCCTTTTTCCAGGTTGAGCAACAGCCCCTCAAAATGTCTGTGCACATCCATGCTTGGGATGGTACATATGTCTACCGAATTTCGTCCATGTTGGTTAAACCTGCTCCAGGAGCTGCTTTGTTGAATTTTTCTATGGGGAATTACTGAGCCATTTTGCACCATACATGTTCAATTCCCTTGAAAAATGAAAATGTTCACCACTTCTGACCAGAATTAAAAGTTTCATGAGTTTTTGAGCATATTTAGGCAGTCAATAAAAGCTATTCATTTGGAGAGATAAAAATAATAATAATAATGAGAGCTGCGAGTAGCGCTGAATGGGCCCCTCACACCCGAGTTCATGTTGGGGGTGGTGGTGGTATCCTGACAGGTGCAGGTGTGCATTCACAACCAGTAGAAACTCCAATACTGTGTAACGTTATTTCCTGCCTGAAGTGAGTGAAATGGCAAAAGAGTTGCAAATTCAAATTAGAATGACGGACTTCCTGCTGGATTTAGGTCATGGCACAGTTTTTTTTTTTTACATCTTACCATGTTCCATGAGCTCACCAAATCAAACATATCTTGGTTAAACAAGCAGCGTGGGCTGCTTTTTTGAAATTTTATAGGGGGCACTATGAAGCCACATTGCCATCCCTGTGTGAAAGAACTGCAGAGCAGTGAAACCTATGCCAGGCCTGATGCATGCACAAAATTTCATAAGTTTCTGAGAGTGTTCAGACCTTCAAAATACAATTCATTTGAAAAAAGGAATAAGGGCACTGTGGAGAAAATGTGCAACACTCATGCCCAGTTGCAATGTACAAGTACATTGGGCACTATGGATCCATTTTGCCATGTCTCTGTGAAAAATCTGCAGAGTAGTGAAATATCTGACAGACCTGATGCGTGTGCAAAATTTCATGAGTGTCTGAGCATGTTCAGTCTATTTAAATACAATTCATTTGAAAAAAGGATTAGACGGTGGTATAAAGCAAATGTTCCATGCCCGTTACCTATATCAAAACAAGACTGAAGTACTTTGCACTAAAAATCTGGGTTCAAAGTTTCACAAATTTTTGCACATCCTATGGCCCTTGATAATTTGTTCATAAAATGAAGACAGATGCAAGTAATCCAAAATTGCTGACTTCCTGCTTGGCAAAAATATTTTAAAAAAAAATAGAACATACAGCATGATGAAACCAATGATCCTATTGATACGAAATGGATTGTGTGAGTATGGCTCTCACTTAATTCTTCTAGTTTAAGTTTTTTTCAGTAATATAGTTATTAACTATGACCCTTATGATGTTTATGCTTAAAATTATTGCCTATTCTTAGACCCTCAAACTAAAGAAGCCTCAAGACCACGATGAGGTGACACGTCCCCTTGAGGAATAACTACCAAAAAAAGTTGAAGACAAATCTTTCTTGGGATCAGATAAGTGCTATGACTAATCTGGGTAGGAAGCTGGTCTTGAAGTCATTCCATGCTGTGACTGAAGCAGAGGAGAAGACCATTATTCTTCATCATCTCGGTCCTGTTCATATATCAAGAGATGATGCTATACCACACAATACCCCTTTCACAAACACATTCTTCGGTGAAGTAGTCACTGTCATTATGGATGGGACGTATTTGTATAAAAATAAGAGTCAAGACCATGAACTTCAGAGAAAGTCCTATTGCGGACACAAGAAACTAAATTATTTGAAGTTCATGAGTGTCTTGCTCTCTGATGACTATGTCTTTGATCCAGTTGGTCCGTATTATGGAAGACAAAATGATGCCAGCATATCAAAGCACATTTTTGGCACACTGGACCATCTGAAATCCAGGATGGAAGAGCACGACAAATTGATTGTCGACAGAGGCTTCAGGGATGTCATGCCTGTTCTTGAGTCCCATGGTTATGATGAACATATGCCATCTGTGCTAAGTGGCAACTCACAGCATGACACTGAACAGGCCAATGCTGATCGCCTCTGCACGAAAACCAGATGGGTGGTAGAGAGCTACCACAGGCGGCTTAAGCAATGGACATTTTTCAAAGAGCGGTTAACCTCAAATAATTTTATTCCAGTCATTGGAACCTTAGTCTGAGGAACAACTGCTTGTCTCAATGCTGCTCATGGAGCTATCTACCAACCTGATTCTGAGCGAAGAGCAGGAGATGTTACGATCGCATTGAGGATGAAGTCTTGCTTGACCAGGCCAAACTCCCTGGCTGGCAAAGGACGCAGAAATGACTCGAAAGGCGAAAATTGTTTGGCAAAAAATGGATGCTAGTGATATACAGTTTTCTCTCTTGCAGTTAGAATGCCTGAAGACAGTCACATGTGGGGTATACCAGCTCAAGCAGGCACCAGGTTATGTTTCAGAACATCTCACCCCTGATGGAGACTTTGAGGTGTGGGTGTGCCAGTATACACCAAACCATATCAGAGGTCAGATTCACTCCAGACATCGGTCTCAGACTAAATATAATGTCTGGATTGAATACGACTCTTCTGATGAGGATGATCCACTCAAGGATTATTATTGTGTTTGCCCAACAGGTAAGTGTACTATCGAAATGTGTGCCCATGTGGCCAGCATCCTGTATTATCTTGGATACCTCTACCACCAGTCACAAACAAAGATGCAGCCACAAACAGCCAAATTCAAATCTGTGATAAATTGTAAATATATATTTTAATTTGTGCAAAATCTAGTCAAATGCGTATCAAATATATCATGTGTTAAATAGGCATGATAGCATGGTAGTTATTCCTCAAGGGGACCTATCACCTTGTCGTGGTCATGAGGCTCTTTCAGTTTGAAGGTCTAAGAATAGGCAATCATTTTTAGCATAAACATCATAAGGGTCATGGTTAATAACTATATTACTGCAAAAACTTAAACTAGAAGAATTAAGTGAGAGCCATACTCACACAATCCATTTCGTATCAACACATCCCATTTTAGGGTTTAAAACGGTCGGTTGATGCAAGTGTTCGGATGAAGATGTTACCGATGTCGACACATCATGGTTTTTTCATTGAATGTTGGCCATATCCTAAGCAAATTTCAGCAAATTCCCTTAGTGTGTCATGGCTGGGAACATTGTAAAATTTACCCTTGTTTACACATGAGGCCTTTGGAAATCTCTACTTCAGAACATATTTTTTGAACAAATATCTTCCTATCCCAGCAGTATGACATCAATTTCCCAATTTTCTCGAAAGTTCTAGAAAAAGTGGTAGCACAACAATTAATAGCATACTCGGAGGATAATAATCTTTTGCATCCAAATCAATTTGGCTTCAGGCCCAAGTATTCAACTGAATTAGCTAACTGCTATCTGTTGGAAAACATCAAGAGCTCCTTAGATAGAGGGAATGTTGTTGGCGCAGTTTTTCTAGATCTTAAGAAAGCATTCGATACTGTCAATCATGACATTTTATTATCTAAATTAACCAAATTTTATTTTTCTGATCAAGCAAAATCATGGTTCAACTCTTATCTACGCAACAGGAGTCAACAGGTAATTATTGGTCAGTCTAAATCTAATTGCCATGACAGTAAATTGGGTATACCACAAGGGTAAGTTCTTGGACCTCTGCTGTTCAGCTTAAATGACATCTCTGAATGCTGCACAGCAGTTGGCCTACAAATGTATGCTGACAACACGGTTTTATTTGTGGTGGCAAAAACACCCGCTATTGATGCAGCCAAACTAAAAGCCTGTTTAGATAAGGTGGCATGCTGGCTTGATACTTCCTGCTTAACATTAAACATCAAAAAAACTCTCTGTATGTGTTTCTCAATCAGGAAGCTTCCCACCATAGACTCTTTCAAAGTAAAAATCAAAGATAATGAATTAGAGATGGTTCAGGATTCCAAATATCTTGGAATTGTTCTGGACTCGCAGCTCCGGTTTGACAAACATATAAAAAAGCTGAGTGGAACTTGTAGGGCTAATTTCCAAACTTTCAGACAAATCAGACACTGTTCACCATTTAACACAGCTCTCACATTTATGCATGCAATGATCTTTTCTCATCTTTCATACAGTATCACTTCCTGGTCTAAGGCATTAGCCTCTGCCATTAGACCGCTTACATCCATTTACAATCAAACAATCAAAGTCCTAGATAAAAAACCATTAAGATTTCATCACTGCATTATTCTAAAAAAAATACAATTTATTCAGTTTTGAAAATTTCATTAATTACACCAACCTCATACTTGCATTTAAATCTCTTCACCATTTAGCTCTACCCATCTTCAACACTTTCATAACTAGACTTCATTACACTGCCACCAATACCCGAAGCACATCAGAGGGAAACTGCAGAATCAGACACTGTAAGACTTCCTTTGCACAAACCGCTTTCTCAATTAAAGGTAAAACACTGTGGAATTCCTTACCTGCGAGTCTAAAACAAATCCAGGATATTAAAACATTTTCTTCTACAGTCAAGTCCGGGTTTAAACTTAGCCAGAACTGTAATCATGACATCAATTAACTTAACAAGTTTGAATGTGGCAGTATTTTTAATTTGTTTGTTTGTTGTCATGGTGGGTTACCACTAGTGTTGCTGTTATTCTTTTTAACCATTATATTGTGTTATAATACTGAAATGATTTTTAGATTTTAATATAATGTCAATTTTCATTATGTTTGGAATATCAATGTCCATCAAGGGACTGGTGTTGGAAATTAGCTTTGGCTATATAAACTTGTACATTACATCGGACACTGCGTCTGCAGCTGTCAATGTTTTTTTGTACGTGTCCCTTACAAATAAATTAATAAATCAAATCAAATCAAATTCTTTTTTCATTAATTCGGAAAATATATCAGCTACAACGTGCATTGATAAGCACATGATTATAATCATTGGTGACAGAATGGGTGGCCCCTCCCAAAAACAATAAAATGTTAAAAATATCATTTTTTGTCATAAAGAAAATTGATATCACAGGTTTCTCTGGTGGATTCATGAACCCCATGGCATGGTTTATCAATGCTGAAAATTATTTTGAATTTGGTGGTTTTGGCCAGAAAACGCCTTTAATGGGACTCCACCTTTTGCAGAGGGCGCTTAGCGAGCCATTTTGCCCTACCAAGAACCATAAAATATGTAATATTTTCCCATGACTCAGGCATATGCCGAGTTTGATGAGTTGTCATTCATCCCAAGGTCGTTTACAACAACTTCCTGTGTCATGGCGAACCACTGAAGTTCACTGCACTGCCAGGGCGGTGCGACTAAAACTCAAAATATTTGTAACAAATCATCAACAGGTCTCAAGGCTTTCCTATCTTAATTGGTAGTGGATTTGGTAAAACCAGAAAGAGCAGTACATCAAAATATGAAGCATGACATTTCCTGATGTCTGTAGGTTGCGCTAAGACTGTAACTGGACCTTGGAATATGAATGCCTTAAAGTGCATACCTTAGATGATTTAAAACTTAAAATGCACCCAATTTTTAGGTACTATATGGGATTTTTAGTCACTTTCCGCATTAGAACCAATATAACACATCAGTCAGTGTCAGATATACCTGGTTTAATATCAGTATTTTAGGCAGAATTCGTCTGGCGCAAAAAAAGCCTGCGATTTGAATCTCCCGAGGAAAATTACTTTCTCTGACGTCACGTGTGGTTCCCGCAGCCCATGGCGGCGCTGGTCATTCTGTTGATAGTGGATGTATTCGGAGGTTGCGCTATTGTTTATGATGTTTATTTTTTTGCGATTTTGGGCGTTATTTGAAGTATTTGGCTAGAATGGTCAACATCATGGAAAGACAGCAATTCCATATCAGATACACTGTTGTTTAGCTGCAGTCGGTAAATGTCGGTGACCTTGCACTGATCCACGCTGGCACTGGGTCTCTCAGCGCCCTGGATATGGCGGAACCACAGGTGACGTCACAAATCTGGATCAATATGGCTAAGGACTCCCTGGGGATTTTTCCAGACGCTTCTGGTAATTTTCAAAAATTGTTCTATACATGGACCACCCTTGGCAAAATAACACTTAGGATTTGGTGTATAAACGCACAATCTTTTAGACAAAAAATTTGGTCCAGGATATGCACTTTAAAGACAAGACTGTCATCAAATATATGAAGTTTGAGACCGATTCGACAATATACGTATGTAGGAGTTATAACAATGCCCTGTTTCATGGCGAATTATTGAAATTCAACTCCAAGGGTATTTTGCAGAACAGAATTTTTCCCAGGGGTGAAGACATTCAAAGCCTTATTTTATGAAAGGTGAACCAACAAGACAGCGAGTGAGGGATTTGGACATCGCCACAGTTATAGTTTTAATCCCTTTGCGCAGAAGCCAAATCAAGCCCATCCTCACCAATTGTGCACGACCCCTGTTTAAGGCTTTATAACTCAGGATTCCAGCATCACAGAGACTAGGAAAATGATTTCAATGAGGCAAGACACTAATATTATTTGAAAATAAAACTTATTTCCAGGATTTTTTTTTTAAATTTTGGGACAAAAAAAAAGCCACGAACACAAGGAAACTTCATGAAAATTCAATGCTGAAGTCGTTTCGCACTGACTTACTGAAAAACTGAGAAGAGTTTGGAGGCAAAACAATACATTTCCTGAATCATAAACTCATTGACCAGAAATGAGCTAAATCTGTTACTCAGTGCAAATAATAATCTGTGAAGCAAAATACATGCTGCCTTCCACTTCTCCAAACAGCAAAAAAAGGAGAGATTTTTTGCTTTGGTTTGAATTCTAAATAATGCGATCTTATACGACCTGCCAACTGCCTTCAACTATGGTACAAACGTTCGCGTCAAATGCAAATTATTATTATTTTTGACAGTCCAAATGAGGGGGCCTCATGGAATACCTATCCAATCGCTCTCAAAACTAAACAGAAAACAAAGTGAAAATTATACGGCTATGAAAACTTGATACAATCATCCAATGTGATGTAATCTAATCTCCAGAATGAAAAATAATGCAATCTCCGTGTTAGCAATACATACAGACAATGTAATTCTCTGTTGTACATTATGCAATACTATGAAGTATATTATCATAATTCCACTGTAGTGGCATGAAGTTTTACAAATGTCGCTATTTCCAATCAATAAATCCACAAGCAACACATATTTTGGACATAACTCGTGTTTGCGATATTTCTCTCGGAATATCAGTGCATCTGGTGGTCTTGATATATGCCAGGGAAAATAGACGATTCAAGCAAAAGCCGCAAGTTGGCTTTTACATCCGTTGTTAAGAGACGAATAATAAATAGAGGATGTAAGAAGAGTAGCAAGAGAAGGAGGGATTTTAAATGACACGCATTTATAAAAAAATAAAACCAGCGGTAGTCTCGTCTAGATTTCAGTGACCCCCATCCTATTGACTTGTATAGGCAGAATGGTGCACGCGGAAGTCAAGACCAGTGATAAATCTAATAGCCGAGTGATAAATAGAATCTAAAGGTTTTAAAACACAGGTAGATGCATTTCTATAAATCATATTACTGTAATCAAGCATGGGGAGTATTATTGAATGCACAACCTTTTTTTTACTTTCAAAATTGAAACAAGCCCTGTATAAGGAACCTATTTTATTCCTTATCTTTTTAGTCAAATTTTCAAATGCATATGAAAAGTCAGCTTGTAATCCAGCCAAAAGCCCAAGTATTTATAATGGGGAACACGGTAAATTTGGGTACCCTGCACGGTACAAATATAAAAATCAAGGGGGTCCATTTTTCAAGATTTGGTGAATACTATGAACTTGGTTTTGTCCTCATTTAAGA
Organism: Gymnothorax javanicus; assembly: GCA_029692085.1. Lineage (NCBI taxonomy): Eukaryota > Metazoa > Chordata > Actinopteri > Anguilliformes > Muraenidae > Gymnothorax > Gymnothorax javanicus. The sequence continues at coordinate 54,737,708 of CM056196.1, forward strand.
CAAGCTTCAACTCAATTAGGGATCTTTGAATATAATTAAAATCATACTATAGATTAGATATGGCCTGCTGAACTGAAGAAGCAGTCGAATAATGTCAGTATCGTCGGCATATAAATGAGGTTTGCAATGATCTAAAGATAAGCCAGTATTATTAATATAGATAGTGAATAACCCCAGAGCAGGCAGGGAGAGAAAGTTGGGTGACTGTAGGACGTGAGCACAGGAAATAATAATGTTAATAAACCTACAAGAGAGAAGGCAATTTTAAATTTAGTGCTCTGTGATGACCCAGATAGAATTAGCAATGTTGAGGTATTGGAGCCACTTGGGACAAGTGATCACTCTACTGTTAATTTTGATGTTTCATGGGAAGTTAAAAAGGTGTTTTCAAAAAAAATTTTCTATTTTAGGCAAGCAAACTTTGACAGGATGCGCTCATATCTAAGTGAAATAAAATGGGAGACACTCCTGGACTGTGAGTCTGTAAATGAGATGTGGGAAAGATGGGTTTTACTTGATTCACAATGCAAATTCATTCTAAAGGTGTCCAAAAGGAAGCTGAAAAAGCAGAATCCTCAGTGGATGACCACAGCTATTCGTAGGAGTTTGACGGAAAAGAGGAATCTTTATAAGATGTACATAAAGGATAACAATGAGAACACTAAGGCTGAATACTGTAAAATGCGGGCTGTGGTCAAAAAAGAGCTGAGGAATGCTAGAAGGCTGTATGAAAGACAAATTGCAGAGGGGGCAAAAACTAACCCTAAGTGCTTCTTTCAGTACTGTAGCAGAAAAAGGAAAGTCAAAGCGGAGGTTAAGTGCATAAAGAATAAATATGGATCGCTATATTGCGGATACCTTAAACAGTTACTTTGTCAAGAATTTTACCTCAGAGCGGGTTTTTATTCCGCCAGAGGGCATGTCCAATGCTCAAGATTAATTAGCGGAAATTGAGGTTAGGGATAACGAAGTATTAGATAAGTAGCATAAACTAAAGGCAGATAAGGCGGCGGGTCCTGATGGCTTATATCCTCGAGTGCTCAGGGAAGTTAGTGAGGTCATCTTTAAGCCGCTATCCGGCATCTTCAGACGGTCTTTGGAAACTGGAGAAATACCAAATGATTGGAAGCAGGGCAATATAATTCCAATATATAAGAAAGGGGACCATACTGAGCCAGGAAATTACAGGCCAGTCAGTTTAACTTGCATTGCATGCAAAATACTGGAATCTATCATAAAAGATGAGCTGGACTCATTTCTTGAATGTAATAATATCTTGAGGAATAGCCAACATGGTTTCCGTAAGGGAAGGTCATGCCTGACAAACCCTCTGGAATTTTTTGAAGAGGCCACCCAGACTTATGACCAGAGCAGGGCTTATGACATCATATACTTGGATTTTCAGAAAGCATTTGATACAGTACTGCATAAGAGACTAATTTTTAAAATGAGCTCCATTGGAGTTACAGGAGGTATTCTGAAGTGGATTAAAAACTGGTAACAGGACAGAACACAAAGAGTGGTGGTCAGTGGTATCTCATCTGAGCTAGGTATGATGGGGAGTGGCGTCCCCCAGGGATCAATGTTGGGACCCCTGCTGTTCCTCATCTATATTAATGACCTTGATTGGAATTTTGAGAGAAAATTAGTCAAATTTGCAGATGATGCCAAATTGGGAGGTTTGGCAAATAGTTTAGAGTCCACTAAAGTGATTCAGGATGATTTGGATAGAATCCAGAATTGGGCAGAAATCTGGCAAATGAAATTGAATGGAGCAAAGTGTAAAGTTGTACATGTAGGTAATAAAAACATTAGACGGGATTACTTCATGGGAGGTTTAAAACTGGAATGTGCTCCACATGAAAAAGATCTGGGAGTGATTGTCGACCAAACCCTCACAGGCTCTAGCCATTGTGCCGTAGCAGTTAAAAAAGCTAATCGGATGCTGGGATACATTGCCAAAAGTATTGAGTACAAATCCACAGAGGTGATGCTTCTTTTGTTCAACACATTCGTCAGACCACATCTGGAGTATTGTGAACAGTTCTGGGGACCATACTTTAAGAAATATATAGAGGCTGTAGAAAAAGTTCAGAGAAGAGCCACTAAGCTAATTCTGGGTATAAAAGATGAAAGCTATGAGAAGAGGCTGAAGATCCTTAATTTCTTTAGTCTTAGGAAAAGGAGACTTAGGGGTGATCTGATTGAGGTCTTTAAATATGTTAAAGGGATTAACAAAATGAATTATGTAGGATTCTTTCTGCCAAGTTTAGTTAGTAGAACTCGGGGTCACAAATGGAAGTTGACCAAGGGTAAATTTAGCACTGATATTCGGAAATATTTCTTCACCCAAAGAGTAATTTCAATGTGGAATAGCTTGCCTGACCATATTGTTGAGGCAGAGACCTTGGGAGTTTTCAAGAGCAGGCTTGACTTAAAGCTAGATACCATTGAGTCATTGAGTACCTGAAGTGATATATTCACAATAGTATAAACAAACTAGCGAGCCTAGTTGGGCTGAACGGCCTGTTCTCGCCATTCATGTTATGTTATGTTTTTATGTTAAAACACTCACAGAGAGAGATACAGACCAAACAAAGAGACAGCTCTCGCGCTTCCAAAAGGACGCCCAACTATCCGCAACAAGGAAGCAAAGCAAGAGATGGAGAAAGAAGAAGTATCTCGGGAACCGAGAAAACAAAGCATCTAAAATGGTGCAAAACAACCACAAACCACAAAACCACAAAAGAAACGCAAAGAAATTTCGCCAACAATTCCTGTCTACAGATATCTTCTGGCTGTTGTGTTAGCTAAAATCAGACACTCCAGCGAGGGAGGCGTGATGGACATCCGGCTTATATAGACTCAGAGGAAGGTGCTGCCCACGCCTGACAAAACAGCTGGAAGGAATCTGAAATTTAAAGGAACAGAAGTGGTTCCGAAAAGAGCCACAAAGCGAGTCTAAAAACCACAAACACGGTCAAAACCATGACACATAGAAACATAATTTTAAGTAGATGGTAATAGCTATACTCTGGCAGAGGGGTGTGATACAGCCTAATGATTTTATTCTTTAAATGAAGTTTTGATTAAAGCTCTGTGTAATTCATTTGAAAATGAGGTGGCCACTTCTGAAAAGTGATTTGGCCTCAAAGAAGACACTATAAAGCATGGTTTTACCATTCAGTTCTGCTGTGCAAAGAATAAAAGATGTTTCAAGGGGATAGGTGTTTGAGCAATGTAAGTGGTCTACTGCCCCTGTCCATCAGAAATGGGACTGAGCTAACCTCGCGACTTTATTATTGCCTAATTATGTAGGCCTTTGCCACAGCTAGGAGTACTGTACATTGACTCACAAAGTGGGACAGGGGATATTGGAACGGGGTCCGTCCGTCCGTGTGTGTGTCCGTCTGTCCAGGCAAAAATGGGGACAAGATTTCCCTGAAACTATTATACCTAGATGCGTGAAATTTGGTTTAAGAACTATCAAACAAAAAGAATGCAGTGTGTCTCCATAGAAAACTATACCTCAGCCTTACTTACAGTAAACAAAGGAGTCTCGCAAGGATCTACAGCTCCAAAATTACTGCCAACCCTGACTGGCAATGCACAAAAAATACTTTGAAAAAAAAAAAAATATATATATATATATATATGTGGGAGACTGGGGTCCGATGAGCCATGGGGACCAATGAGCCATATCACTATTTTGCAATCAATTGATGCCAAAGGTGTTTAAAATAGCCAAAATAGTGATACGGCTCATTTATCCCCATGACTCATCAGTCAATGGTCAAATATTTTGCCTATTTTAAGCAGCTCTGTCATCGATTGAATGCAAAATAGTGATATGGCTCATTGGTCCCCTTGGCTCATCAGACCCCAGTCTCCCCTTCAACCCCAATTCCAAAAATGTTGGGATGCTGTGTAAATTGTTAACAAAAACTGAATGCAGTGATTTGCAAATCTCATAAACCCACATTTTATTCAATTATGTGCTGCCGTCATCAAATTCAAAATGAGCTAATATTTTTCATGTAATGGTAAAATGTTTCACTTTTAACATCTGATATGTTTCAATGTTCTATTGCGAATAAAATGCGTGTTTATGAGATTTGCAAATCATTGCATTCTGTTTTTATTCACGTTTTACATACGCCCCAACTTCATTGGAATTGGGTTTTGTAAATGAAAAAATAAAATAATAAACTAGCATTCCCGTGGCAGCTAGTGGCATTCTTGTGGCAACTTGTGGCACTTCTGTGGCAGCTAGTTGCACTCCGATGCCAAATATCAAAATATTTTCACAGCTGTGTTTTACTAAATATTTCATACCACTTAAAGTATGTCAGTGTCTGTTGACGCTTTGCTTATACTTAGATGTTGTGCAGAAATGAGAAAACAAACACAACAGTGAAAACACAAAAAAATGTGTAAACATGTAGCCCATTTTTCTCTCAAATATTTATTGTAATTAAATAGCCTGAGTTTAAAAAAAAAAAAATTATTATTGAAAAAAAATGTTTTCAAGAATAGTAAAACTAGGCACATGGAAATCTCACGTTCAGTGGGTGTCCTGCCGACAAAGCACCGCCAAATTTGTGCCTTCAAATTTGAATATCACTGGACTGGTTGGATGAATTTTGATAAATGAGGAATAATCTGATTTGTGATCTTAGTCTCTATCTAACAAAATGATTAATTTTCAAAATGATTAAGATTATCAAGTGCTCCATAAAAGGGAGCATTTGTTTTCTATTATTGTGACTGTAACAAATGACTGAAAACAATTATTAGTAAATTGTTCTTTTTCCTTTGCAGCACTGTGTTTCGGCCCACATGAAGAATATCTGATTAAACAATACGTTCAAAAAAAAAAGTGTTCCTCGGCTAGTAAAAGATAAAGATTAGGTTTATGCCTGCTATATTGTCGTGCAGTTTACCGGTCCTGGATGCTTTGTTTACTTCCAAGCAACTGAAGTGCTTTGCAGGTGTCAATATCATCCTAAGGCACAGAAGCTTGAATTTTCAATATTTATCTTTTAAAACTGTTAATCAATGTTAGTTGATTACTGTGGATTAATAGCCAGCGAACTAGCTGCAATATTTACATGTCAATAGAAATAAAATGTCTATGTTAGTGATATGTTAAATAAATATTAATAATCACACAACCAAATGAAGAAAGTGTATCAATGACCGCTGACTAACACAAACTCAATTTAGCGATTTGGCTAATCTGTGTTTCTACTGAACCAGAACGAGATAAAATAGAAAATTATGTCATAATTAACAAAAGTCCCTTCCAGGCACAACCATCGTGGCTGCCCATCATAATACAGATTTACGGCCGCTGAGCTGTGATTTACAGCTGCTGTCCTATAATGACAAGCTATACAACTGCAAAACAAGCGCGCCGCTCGCCTGTTGCAAGGTGCCACAGTCAACTGCCAAATGAGTATCAGTCACATGCCACAAGGTGCCAAAAAATGCCACTGCAGTCCAACTACTTGCCAGCGCCACTTGGAGGATCCTGGCCTTGCTGATATACGTTGTATTTCAACAAATGCTTTATATGTTTCTTTGCCTAATTTAAAACTCTATGTTGCTAGAGCAAATGATGGCATGGTTTATTACAGCTGTTGTAGACTACTATAATGTTAGATGTTCTGTAAACTAGGTTATTTATATTATATATTTTAAAACGGACTTTGCCCCCTAATGCTTTTATTGCTGTCCTTGAAAGCGGCCCCACTTAAATTGTTTAATTTGTTTGCATTTTAGCTATTTATATTCACAACTACCACATTATCATGACAATTTGTTTGTTGCGCTGCTGTTACATCACTTGACAATAAATTATGGTTTAACGTTGGTAGGAATGTAATATTAATACAACAGTTCATTGATATCTTTCAATATACACAAATGGTATGAATGTGCCCCTGGTTAGAAATCACTGTTGAAATAATAATTCACTGTGCATGGAATCACATTTCCCAGTTTGGAACACAAAATTGTTCCAAATATTTTAAACTGTTTCTGTTTTAGATGCATATATCCATTTCGGATTTGGGGTCTCCATCAGCAATCGAGTAATGCAAGACATGCTGACACAAATTATTCCACTACCCGCTATGTATGACAGTAACTTTGGTGCAGAAGTACTGCGCACGTGTGAAAGTGGAATTTGTACTTGTTACATAAAGTTGCACATGTGTACCAGAAAATCTGAAGTCACAGAGAAAAAGTTTCAAATTTGTAGAATTTTTTTCCCACCCCACAAACACAATTACAACAGTTACAGCATCTCAAATTCTTGGTGCAGGTGCACAAATCCTACCCTGCAAGTCATAAATCAAGGAAATCTTATGCTCATGGTTTGCCACAGTTGTTGCAGTAAATATGGGACAAAACTACTGAGCACCTGTGAAAGTGGAATTTGTAGTTGAAAGAATATTGTTGTATTTATGCATCAGTAAATATGAGGACGCAAAGAAAAGGTTTCAAACTTGCAGAATTTTTCACTATTGCATGAACACAACATTTACATTGTTCTCAAATTCTTATTGCAGGTGCACAAATCCTAATCTACAAGTCACAAATTGAGGAACTCTCACACTCACGTTTTGCTACAGTTGCTGCTGTAAATATGGTGCAAAACTGTTTTGCAAACCTGTATCCCATAAAATAATTTGTGAAGATGTATTTTTTTCTCCCATAAATACAACTCAACAGTTACACCTTCTCAAATTCTCCAGCACAAACACAAGTTGATATCTACAACTGCTTTAATCTGCTGCCACAAGTCTCAAATGGCAAGTTCCACTGGCCTCATTTTTGCACCATTTATTGCGGAGATTAAAATATTCAAGATAAAGTCAGAATTTTGTCTGGTTGTGTGGGCATGTTGTAGAATATGGTTTGTAATAAATTTATAAATGTACCAGTGGGCTTCCACTAATGTTTTCTTGTGGCACACATAACACTGATTGTTTCCTTTATTTGCACTTTGCTCCATCCAAGGTGCTTTCTGAGTGTTGGATGTACTTATTGCTTAAAAGCAAAGTTTTCTTTTAGCCCATATTTTATTTGGAAGGTTTACTGTTCATCTGTCTATGTTTATTTGTCACTTCATTTCCCCTTAATTTAATTTTTGCTGAAGGTATGGCAATAGTTTGTAAAACGGAGAAAATCAATCAATGTGACCATGGATGCTGGTTCTGAACTGGTAGAAATGTTATGATTGGATTTTATTTCATGTTATTCTAGGTTACAGGACTTTTCGTCTCTTGATTTTTCATCCCTAACTTTTTCATCCCCCTGAACTCTTCATCCCCATGGACTTTTCGTCCCCGGACTCTTTGCCCCCAGGGACTTTTCATCTCCAGATTTTTTTGTCCCCTAATGATAATGAAATGTCCCACCATCGTATACAGTCGAATGGACGGATGGACAATGGCAGATCAGCTTGATATAAGGGTGAGGGTTAGGGTTATAATGCAGGAAGAGGGCAAAGCATTACTGGGGACAATCTAGGGACAAACACTCTGCGGACAAACAGTCCAAGGGGACGAAAATTCCGGGGACAAAAAATTTGGGGATGAAAAGTCAGGATGAAGGTCCAAGAGCGGTTATTCCCATAATGCATTATACTTATTTTCTTTCCTTAATCCAGAATTAATTCCTTGAAGAAAATCGAGCTGGCCCATAGTTTGGAAGGCTGATTTCCAACTTCACTATTAAATTACCTGTTCATAAATAATCCATCTGACCCACAAATTTAAATTTCCACCTCTTACTGTCAACAGGAATGGCAGGGCTCTCTACATAATAGCCCAGTATGAGAGGGATCATCCCCGCATTATCAAATAAGTGAGCTTTCAGGGACCTTAAAATCATATAATCATGGATGACAAAGCCTGGTCTGAGAGGACCACACAATATTAATAAGAAAATCCAAGCTCTGCTAGATGTGTCCAACTGCTTCAGGGCCTGAAATTCATTTTTCAAAATAGGGGGGATTCCCCCCCTTAAATGCTTCATATAGGGGGGATTTTACTTTGTTGGGGGGGACTATAGGTCGTACCTAGTCCTATTCTTACTGCAGATTGTATTCTGTCACTTTCCTTCAATTTAAGGTATTCTGTGAACTATATTATATGTAAATTAGTTATTTACTAGATATGTGAGTAGTTTTATTCTCTGAACTACAGTCACCTGCAACTTCATTAGGAACACCTGTGCAATAAAATTGAATCCAATACAACAGCTCTGCTATAAATTCTGCTTTTTTGAAGTTCATACATTTTCAGTTTTTGTTGACAAAAAAATTGTCAAAAAAAGTGATAATTCCACTTTGATTATTACTGAGGTTATACTAAGTGGTGGTGGTGGACTTAGGTGCATTACATTGAATGGTGTTTCTAATATTTTGCCCACCTCATGTATGTTAATGGAGTGGACAAAATATTAGGAACGCCATTCAAAATAATGCACCCTAATATACCTCCATCACTCAATAATAAACATAAAGCAGAATTTTCACCCTCTTGTCAAAAAATGTATGAGCTTAATAAATGTAGAATTTAGAGCTGTTCAGTGGCGTCTCTAAAACTGATAATTCGTGGGGCCTGGACCATGCCTTTACGTCAATGATTATTCCTGGCTTGTACTCCGTTATTTTCCGTTATTAACACGTTTTCCGATTATGACAATAATCCTCTGGCAATCGAAGTTACGGTTTCTCTCTGCATGCGATCTATTGACGACTAAATAATGGGCTAAATTCAGATCAGAAAAATTATTTAGGCTACTCAAAAATAGGCCAATGCTTTATGAAAGACAAACTGCTCTGAAACGTCTGCGATACCTTTTTCACACATCAAGTGATTTAACTTGCGCTTCATAATCGTTTTGTTTAAATAAAATAAAAGACCATTTGAAACGACTGTGTGCAATTCTGAATAACGCTGATTTAAATGCAGGAAATTACCGTCCAAATTAATGATGTCGTACCGAAATGTACCGTACCGTACCGGCGTGTTCTCGGAGTGAATCTATTGCTCAGTCCCTCAAGGAAGTTGCATGTCGCGATTGCAACTATTAACGATGTAATGGGGGAAAAAAAAGCCACTAGATGGCAGTATTGACAATTTTTTTTGTTAAGCCCAGTCTGGAGCTAGGTTGGGCATGTCCTGGGTATGCCTCAGAGGGGGCTGGACAAGAGTATATAAGGAGAAAAATTGAGAGAGTGGAAGAGTAGTTGGAGAAATTGCAAGGAGAAATTGTGGAAGGATACATTTGACAAGACCTGTCACTCTTTTCAAGACCTGTGAAGCTTTTTTGTGGATTTTTGCCTGTGTTGGAGCATTTTCCTGTCCCAGGACATCGCAAACATAGCAGCCCATCTCAATTACCAAGGGACTGTAACTATCTTTTTTTTTATTTCAATCTTGGTCAGTAGGGTAGATTGTAGATTAGTTCTAAGTGTTTGTTTAATTAAATCTGTTGAAGTTTAAGAATTTTGTCTGTCATCCCTTGCTGTCTGTGACGTCATAACAAATTGGGGCCATAACAAATTGGGGGCCGGGTCCGGGAAACTAGACCATTGTGCAAGTCATTTATTGAAAATCTAAAATTTCAAATTGTTAAATTGTTTTTTGAATTTTCATAGATATATATTGGCAGATCAACAGCAATGGATGATTTCTTGGCATCACCAACCGTAGAGGTTTTGAAGTCTTTGAAAAAGACAGAACTGCTAGGAATATGCAGACAGTTAGAGCTGACAGATGTAAAACCAGCCATGCGAAAAGCAAGACTGGCTAGAGAGATTGTTGAATATTACATTGATGAAAATGTGTTTGCACCAGGAGATCTGGAACAGTTTCCAGTGGTAAATCCAAATGTAGAAATGGAACTTAAATTAAAAATGCTAGAGATAGAAAGGGAGGAAAAAAAAAAAACAAAGGCAGTTTGAGTTAGAAAAATTAGCAAGAGAAGAGAAAAAGAGAGAGAGAAAGAGGAAAGAGCAGAAAGAGAGAGACAGAGATTTCGATTTAGAAAAATTAGATAGAGAAGAAAGGCTCCAAATGGAGCTACTAAAAATCAAAATGCAAGCTGAAAACAAATTTCGGGCTACCCAGGAGGTAAAGCTGGTGCCTCCATTCTCAGAGAAGGAGGTTGATAAGTATTCTCAGTGCTTCGAGAAGGTAGCTAAGAGTTGTCAGTGGCCAAAGGAACACTGGCCTCTGATGTTGCAAACTGTCCTCAAGGGTAAAGCTCAACAAGCCTATTTGGCTTTGTCTGCAGATGATTCCTCTGATTATGAGGTTGTCAAAAAGGTTATTTTGACAGCTTATGAGTTGGTTCCAGAGACTTACCGACAGAAATTCAGAGGTCTGAAGAAATCTGACAATCAGACTTATGTGGAATTTGCTAACGAGAAGAAGGTTTGCTTTGAGCGCTGGTGTACTTCTTTGGAGGTCAAGGATGATTTCAACTCACTAAAAGAGATGGTGTTAGTTGAAGAATTCAAGAAATGTGTCAAGGATGATATTAAGACCTACCTTAATGAGAAGCAAGCACTGAATTTGCAATCAGCTGCCAAGTTTGCAGAGGAATATGTTCTCACACATAAGTCCAAATTTCAGTCCAGCAGTAACAATAGATGGTCCAAATTTCAGAAGAAAGGTAACGGTGATACCCAAGATTCCTCACCCAAAGACAAAGACAAATCTGGTGATGGTGCTCAGGAATCCAGTCAAAGGTCTGATCAAAGTGTGAAAGCTGACAGTGACAAAAGTAGTCTAGTTTGCAATTATTGCAAGAAATCTGGTCATGTTACACCTAACTGTTGGTTCCTTAAAGCTAAGAAAGAAAAAGAAAAGGATACCAAACCCAATGCCTTTGTGAAGACAAGGTTAGAAACCCCTGTAGTAGATGACCGATCTGCTAAATTGCCTGCTCCTTGTGAGGCTAAGAAGCCTGATACTGCTGACTTTGTGAGGGAGGAATTTCTTCCATTTGTGTCAGAGGGATTTGTGGCTCTGAATGAGCATTCTCTTCCTGTCCCCATATTATCCTAAGGGATACCGGAGCTTCTCAGTCACTTTTGTTGATGGACTCCTTGGAGTTACGTGATGAGACCGCTTCTGGGGATTTCATACTTGTACAAGGTATTGAAGGGAGGACTGTATCTGTACCCCTGCGCTCTGTATTCTTGAAGTCAGATTTAGTTACAGGACAGGTAAAGGTGGGACTTATGTCAAGTCTACCTATCAAGGGTGTTTCTCTGTTGCTAGGCAATGACCTGGCTGGGGGCAATGTAGTTCCCCTGTTCATCTTACTTCACAGCCGAGCACTGAAGATGGCGATGAAGACCCATCTCTGTATCCTTCCTGTGCAGTGACTTGTGCTATGGCCAAGAAGGCTCAAGAAGAAGATGATGTGGTGCCGTCCAGCACATTGAATAGTCATGACTCAGGTGGTTCGCCTCATGACTCTGTTCAGCCTACTATGGTTTCTCCGTTTGAGGACTTATCAGACACTTTTTATCAGTTCTCTATTCAGCCAGCCAGATGGGTCTGGTGATTCTGATGTGTCTGGAGACTTGTCTCTGTCCAGAAAGCGGTTGATTCAGGAGCAAACCAATGATCCTGAAATTTGTGTACTAAAGAAGAGAGCCCTTCCTGATGAAGAAATAGACGCAGTTCCAGTTGGGTATTATCTCAAGGATGGAGTGTTGATGCGGAAGTGGCGCCCTCCTGATATTCCTGCCAATGCAGATTGGGCAGTGGTCAAGCAAATTGTTGTTCTGAAGGTCTACAGGAATGAGATCTTAACAATGGCTCATAGTTTGCCTTTAGGAGGTCATCTTGGTGTTAACAAGACTGTTGACAAGATCATGAAACACTTCTTCTGGCCTGGACTTCGGAAAGATGTTTCCAACTTTTACAAAACCTGTCACACTTGTCAGGTAGTTAGAAAACACCAGTTAGACCCACCTGTAGCTCCATTGCAGCCTATCCCAGCATTTGGGGAGCCCTTCTCCAAGGTCATTATTGATTGTGCTGGTCCATTACCCAAGACTAGATCTGGAAATCAGTACTTGTTGACAATCATGTGTGCATCTACCAGATTCCCTGAAGCCATCCCTCTACGCAACATCAAGGCATCTGCAATTTCGAAGGCTTTGATAAAGTTCTTCATGTTGTTTGGCCTTCCCAGGGAAATTCAGTCAGATCAAGGAAGCATTTTCACTTCCAGATTGTTTCCAGCAGGTTGTGTATGAACTAGGTGCGAAGCAGATTCTTTCCAGTGCCTATCATCCAGAGAGTCAGGGTGCCTTAGAGCAGTTTCATTCCACTCTCAAGACAATGATGAGGACTTATTGTTATGACCATGAGAAAGACTGGGAGGAAGATGTTCATTTGCTGTTGTTTGCAGCTAGAGAAGCAGTGCAGGAGTCTACTGGATTCAGTCCGTTTGAGCTAGTGTTTGGCCATGAAGTGAGAGGACCTTTGCTATTGTTGAGTGAACAATGGCAAGAGAAAGAGCCGCATATCAGTCTGTTAGACTATGTTAGCAAGTTCAAGGAAAGACTGAGTGCAGCATGTGACCTAGCTAAAGAGAACTTGAAATCAAGTCAGGGAAAAATGAAAACTTGGTATGATCATAAGGCTAGAAGCCGTGAGTTTAAACCCAGGAGACAAGGTCCTTGTGTTGTTTCCTTTGCAGTCCAATCCATTGCAGGCTAGATTTCATGGTCCTTATGAAATTCTGACAAAACTCAATGATCTCAATTAAATTGTGAAGACTCCAGATAGGAGAAAGCCAAAACAGTTGTGTCACATTAACATGCTGAAGCCTTATCATGATAGGAATGCTAGGGTTGCAGCTGTCACTTCAGATCCTCCTATGGCCAAGACTTGTGAAGATGAGGGGGAGTTTCAAAATGATGAACCTAGAATTAAAGCTGAAGTTCTTTCATGTAAATTGTCAAATTCTGAAGTGTTGCAAAATCTTGATGTAAGACTCCAGCACTTAGAACCCTCACAGAAAGATCAGTTTGAGAGGTTGATCAAGAAATATAAAGATCTATTTCCTGATGTTCCAAAGAGAGTTTCTATAGCCTCTCATGATGTAGATGTTGGTGATGCCAAACCAATAAAACAGTATCCGTGCGGATGAATCCTGAAAAGAGAAAGATTGCTGAGAAAGAGGTTGAGTACATGTTAGAACATGATATTATCAGACCCTCTAACTCCGATTGGAGTTCACCCTGTGTTCTAGTTCCAAAACCTGATGGAAGTACTAGATTCTGTACAGATTATCGCAAAGTCAATGCTGTAACTAGAACTGATGTGTTTCCAATACCTAGGATTGATGATTGTATCGATAGAGTAGGGCAAGCAAAGTTTCTGACCAAGATTGTTTTATTGAAGGGTTATTGGTGTGTGCCTTTAACTGAGAGGGCCAAGAGCATCTCTGCTTTTGCCACACCATCTGGGTTATACCAGTATGAAGTCCTACCCTTTGGCACGAAAATGCCCCAGCCACTTTCCAAAGGATGATACAGTCTACAATCGCCGGATCGCCACACATGGGTGCGTACATCGACGACCTGATCACATGGAGTGACTCCTGGGAAGAACATCTGAAAGATGTAGAGACGTTGTTCCAGCGCTTGACCCAGGCTAACCTGTTAACCTGAACAAGAGTGACTTTGGTTGTGCTACTGTCACGTATCTTGGCTACGTCACAGGCCAGGGTAAGGTGGCACCCATAAATGCTAAAGTCCAAGCCATCATGGACTTTCCAGTTCCTGACAACAAAAAGCTTTTGCGCCGCTTCCTTGGAATGATTGAGTACTACCGCAAGTTCTGCAAGAACTTTGCTGAGATCGCTCTCAGTCTCACCAACGAACTGAAGAAAGGTGTCAAGTTCACTTGGGATGAAGCATGCCAAAGAGCCTTCGATCGTCTGAAGTCTCTGCTGTGTCACTTCCCCGTGCTCAAATCTCCTGACTTCAACAAACCGTTCTCCATGGCGGTCGATGCTAGTGACGAAGCTTGTGGATCTGTGCTCCTACAGAGAAGTGACTCTGATGACATTGAGCATCCCGTGGCATACTTCTCCAGGAAGTTCAATCGCCACCAAAAGAACTATTCCACAATTGAGAAGGAGCTGTTGGCTCTGGTTCTATCCTTACAACACTTTGAGGTTTATGTTTGTACAGGGCAAAAAGCCAATGATTGTATATACTGACCACAATCCGTTAATGTTTTTGAGTAAGATGAAAAACAAGAATCGGAGATTGTTGAATTGGAGTTTGATTTTACAAGAGTTTGACTTGGAAATTAAGCATGTAAAGGGTACTGACAATGTAATTGCCGATTGCTTATCCCGCGTTTGAATATGTGTATATATATCACATGTGTTTATTAGCATATTGTATTATATGTATATATATATATACCAGTGTCTACTTAACCATTTTTGTATTGAAAAGAAAAAATTTTGCCTTTATGAGTCAAAATTTTTCCCTTTTTGGAATGGAGGTGTAATGGGAAAAAAAAAAAAAAGCCACTAGATGGCAGTATTGACAATTTTTTTGTTAAGCCCAGTCTGGAGCTAGGTTGGGCATGTCCTGGGCATGCCTCAGAGGGGGCTGGACAAGAGTATATAGGAGAAAAATTGAGAGAGTGGAAGAGTAGTTGGAGAAATTGCAAGGAGAAATTGTGGAAGGATACATTTGACCAGACCTGTCACTCTTTTCAAGACCTGTGAAGCTTTTTGTGGATTTTTGCCTGTGTTGGAGCATTTTCCTGTCCCAGGACATCGCAACATAGCAGCCCATCTCAATTACCAAGGGACTGTAACTATCTTTTTTTTTTATTTCAATCTTGGTCAGTAGGGTAGATTGTAGATTAGTTCTAAGTGTTTGTTTAATTAAATCTGTTGAAGTTTAAGAATTTTGTCTGTCATCCCTTGCTGTCCGTGACATCATAACAAATTGACGCCATAACAAATTGGGGCCATAACAACGTAAATTCAACCAATCCACGCAAATTTTTCGCAGACAAAAAAAAAAAATTGCCAAGACATTGCAACTTTCATTGCCACTTTTTGAAAAAGCTACCACAAAATCAGGCAAAAAAAATCAATAAAACAATAAAAAAAAGCCGGGAAAATCCTGGAAGGATTGTTTTGAGAATGATTGAGTGCAAGTCAGGGTTAATAATTGTTTTAAAGGCAAGCTCTGGGCCCCACCAATCTTCAGTCCTAGAGACACCCCTGGAGCTGTTGTGTTGCATTGAATTAGATTGCACAGGTTAGGCCAGTGTAGTTAAGTTATTCTCTGAACTATAGCCTATTTTACAGTAATTACAAGTTATACAGTATTATACAGTTAAGTAGTTATATTCCGTTTCAGTAGTATTAGCATCAAGTTTTTGTTGAATGTCTCGGGACTGCTGAATGAATCTGAGTGACTTAATATTGACGTTATGTAACATCAGCTGATAAAACGCAGTACCGCAGCATTTTACACATTGCGCTGTTAATATCACCGTTGTTTAGTTGGAGCCGTTCATATACTGTTATGTTACAGTTACCTGTCTGAGGATTAACATTGTTAATGTTGACATCACATGGCGTGGTTTTCATTAGTTTTTTGGGCTCTGCTGTTTTTTTCTGAGCAGGTTCCGCCTAAGATGATGTACATTTACGTTTTCCAGCGGTCTGTGTTTGTTTCCTCAAACTTAATATATCACTGTTAGCTTGTCTGTGTTGGGCTTACAGGAGGTACAGAGAGAGCAACAGGTGTGTTCAGGGTCGAAGTCAGTCGGACACAGCGGTTGCGGCCAGTCTCCAGGCAGTAAGCACCGCTGCAGATGTTGGATGAATATTAATATACATCGCTGTAAATGTGTGCGGGAATTCCCCGCATTATAAGTGTTGGATTTGCGGGAATCAATAAAATTGTGCACAATACCCGCAATCCCGCGCTGAAATTCAGGCCCTGTGCTTGACTCCAAGTTAAACACCAGGAGAACTCAGACGCATTCCTTTCAAACAGCATCACATTATACAATGATTGACTTCAGTAGAGGTGAATATCACTAGTCCAAGGTGGATAAATCATTGGATTCACTGAAAACTTAAAGGTGACCTATTATGCTATTTTTCCAAGTTTATATTTTGGTCTTTGACTCCCCTAGAGTTCTCCTGATCGCGCAAAGTAAAAAAAGGGTACTTATTTCACTCATACTGCCATCCTCAAAAAACCCCATTTGTTGTCCATAGTAGTCTCTGCCTGAAACGCCTCATTGGGGTGGCTCTTCCGCTGTGGCCCCCTCTCCCCGTGTGCCCACTTTCTTCTGACTGGCCAGCTCTGTGGAGGGCGGATTTAGGCGGGATGAGGCAGCAGAACGCAGTTTTCTCGGTCCGGCTGTTCAGAGTGAAACTGACGCGTCTCCCGAAGGAATCGACGGGCATATTCTGCAATCTAACGCAGTACGTGTATAGATCTAATGAAATTAACTTTTTCTAATAAACGCAACGGCGAAAGTGGAGGACGCAGTGCGAAAGTCTGGCAGCTCAAGCACGAATTTGCTATCAGCTACAGTTTGCTACGGCAACAGTTGGTGAGTACAGCGGTTTTTCTACTCTGTAGCTAGGATGCAGGGAAAGCTAGAATCCACCCCATATAGACACATTTGTAGAACGGGTCGACATGTCCAAGTGTAGGCCGGAGACTGGAGAAATCCGATGGGTCTGAGTTAAGAGGGAAACATGGACATTGAGGAGCAGCTAAAAGTGGACCAACAGCTTATGGACTGCTTCGGTGTGTATTAGGACCTGCTGGTTTGTGTGCATAGCTGTGGTGTGTTTTTAGCATGGAGAAATGAACAGCTTCCGCGCTGGTATATGACAGAGGGGTGAAAGCTCCAGGCTAAACGGCCTTTTCAGAAATTGCCCATGGTAATGGTTTACTTATTTCTTCGGAATGACCACCTTTTCCTCGCAGAAAATGGGCGCATTATGGATAGTGGATAGCTAGCTAGAGCTCTGGTTATGTCATGAACATAATACAGGTTTTACAGACCGTAAGTTCCGTCTGCGTGAACCGTTGCTTATGTGGAGCTAGCCAATCGATCACTTTTACAGGAAAGAATTTAATATTCAATCGATGGCAATGCAGAGAAATCGTTTGTTATACCAGACACTAGAGATGGAGAGATTCACCGGTGCGTATCGGTGGTCCGATACAAACGTTTGCGATGCGAATGCATCGGTAGCTTCAGTGTGTATCAGTCACAAATGCCAGCTGATTCGAATGTATCGTTCCTAACGTCCTGTATCGGTAAAACATGTGGTTTACAAGCGATTATTTCAAGTTTTATTCCCCTCGCTCAGGTGTTTCCAAGGCGCCTGAATGTAGGGTTTAATCCCGGAAACGGGATTCCCGGATTTGACCTCCAAACCATTTCCGTTTCCGGAAATAGAAAAACGAGAAACCGAAAAAAACATTTAAAAAATATTCATAAGATAATGGAATATATTTAGAAAATATGTAGGCCTATTTTACTTCTTTTTAAAACATATTCAACAGCTGTGTGTGTAAGTTATGAACGAACAGCTGTGTGTGTGTATAAGTGCAGGGAAGAGAATACTTAACTTAATCGAACTGACTATTCACACTTATTTAAATGTGTCCAAGCACAAAAATTGATCGAAATTCACGTTAAACGCACTTATAAGTGTGGCCAAGATGCACATTGCTCCAATGGCCACACTTAAAATAAGTGTGTCCAAAGTTAAAATTTTTTTCTTGGCCAAACGAGGCTATTTTAAGCGGTACTTTCTAAAAACTGAATGGTCATCAACCGGCACAGCTGAGTAAGTGTGGCCAAGAAAAAGTTCAGCATTGGCCACACATTTAAGTGCGATTAACATCGGCCTTAATTGATTAACAATCACAAAATGCCCTGAATTCAAACACTTCTGACCGTTAACGCAGTTAGTTAAGTAACTTGTGGGTCTATAATCTGAATTAGACTAACACAACACGATTTTTGACATCAGCTCTGAGGGAAATACTTCATAATAGCCTACTTCAAAATATTTAATAATGAGGACGCGCTGCGCTGTCTGAGGAGGGATCAAATCAGGTTTGCATAAGACTGAGGCTCAACTGTCGGCTCACTGCAACATTTAAAATCTCAGACAAAACTCCTGGTGAAAGCTCAAAACTGCAAGAACACTGGATTCATACTTTATGCAAAAACACTTCAGACAGAGATGCAGCGGGCTTTAGTGAAATGGGGCTCTCATTGAATAAAGAAACATCTCCTGAATCCATCTGAAACCTCCCACCCAGTGAGTGGATGCGTTTTTATAACTTTGCCTTTTAACTTTGAGTGATCGCTGACTTTATTTAGCTGACAGTCTGCTACCGCAGCACACACCGTGCCGGCCACCCGCAGCGTCTGAATGTGAGCAGATTATGGAATCTATCTGAGCTCAAAACCATGACTATGAAAGTACCAAACTACTTGCCTTAACGAATTTCGTTAGTTTATAATATGAAGAATTGTAAAATATAATTTCCATGAGGCTGTTCAGTCAGACAGCGACAGATCACAGGCGTTTTCTCCCTCTCATCTGGAGCGAACGTCAAGCTGCATATGGCTTGCGCGGTTTATATTGTTATAATATTAATGTTGAAATTACGTTTTTGTGCCTCAATAATTATATACCACCAGATAATACATTAAATCAGTCATGTTTGGGACCCACATGTCTCTTTGTTAAGTGTTTCCTGAACTATGACCAATGTTATATAACGGTAGCCAAAATTATAGGCTACCTTAAAAACAAGTGTGCTTCTTTTCCCGGGATAGAAAATGTCTCATTTTCGGGAAAAATATTAATCCCTACCTGAATGCACCACTATTACCTTTCGCCTTTTTCGGACGGAAGCCGGATAGGGATATGCAGTCAAACAAAATGGAGGGAAGCGACATAGACCAGGAGACCTCTGTCTGTATCATATTGAATTGCTTTTTTTTTTTTATTTTATTGAATTTATTGGTTTGGGTAATAGAAAACAATCAAGTATTGAATACATCCCTGACAAGGAAAGAGAGAGGAAAGAATAATTGTGCTGGTGAGGTAAGAAACCAAATGTGGGCTTATAAATTATTTGCATAGTGCTGAATTGAATCGTATCGAACCAAATCGCATCTAATCGTGAACAAGGGTGAATTGTATTGCATCGTATCGGCAAGGGGCTTCACTGTATCGTTAATGTATCGTATCGCTGGCAGCGTATCGAGATTCGTATCGAATCGGCTCAGCGGTGGAGATTCACATCCCTACCGGACACGTTATAGCCTGTGCGCTTCCCTACTGCTTTCACCGGTAGCATCAGAGAGCTTGCCCAGACATTGGAGATGTATCAGGCTGACCCCGGTCATGGATAAGTAAAGCGATCGTTTCAGAAGCACCCAAAAACGCACCCCAAGCTCTGCAAAACCTACGTCTGGTCTAACTGCAGCCCAGCTCGGCAGACACATACAGCACCTCTCCGGTTAGCTTCAACTGTAGTGGCTACAATCAGGCAACGTTATGATGAAACTGTCACATTGATGCTTACCGAAGTCACACAAGCATACCGATCATAATTGCTGCATATAAGTTAACCAGGAGCATTTTTAATTAGCAGAGCAGGTGAACTAACATGCAGTACCTGATAAGCGGTCATGACTTAGAATGTAATCTGTCGTCGCGCAAAAATTTGTTTCAAGGTCCGTGTGAAAGCTGCTTAACGCGCCCATAACGCGTGTATTCGCGTCTTTGCATTGACTTTGAATGTAACCTGTCGCATGAAAAATTGGTTTCGCGTCCGGTGTGAAAGCTGCTTAATGCGCCCATAACGCCTGTATTCGCGTCTTTGCATTGACTCATTGACTTTGAATGTAGCTAGTCTGTCGCGTGAAAAATTTGTTTCGTGTCTGATGTGAAAGCAGCTTTATGGATAGTACGCGACAGCGAGGGAGAGCTCAGTTATGAACATAATACAGGTTTTGCAGACCGTAAGTTCCTTTAGCGCGGACAAGTTGCTTATGCGGAGCTAGCGAATCGATCACTTCTACAGGACAGAATTACCTATTTAATCTCCGCCTTTTTCGGCTTTTTATTAGCCTCAACAATTTCTAAAGGGGGATGAAATTATGTCAAAGTAGTGCCGAGAAATCATTTGTAAACCGGTAGAGCTTCTGCGTTTCGCATTGCTTTCACGGTAGCACCAGAGAGCTTGCTCAGACATTTGTGAAGTATCCGGCTGATCCCAGTCATGTATACGTGAAGCGATCACTAACTGTAGTGGCTACAATCGGGCAACGTTATGATGAAACTGCCACATTGATGCTTACCGAAGTTACACAAGCATACCGATCAGAATTACTGCATATAAGTTAACCAGGAGCATTTTTAATTAGCACGGCACGCAAACTAACATGCAGTAGCTGGTAACCGAGCTGTCATAACCACAGAGACAAACCCTTGCAAAACAGGTTTTACAGACAGCAAGTGCTGTTACTGTGAACAGTTGTACTAAGCATCCAAATTACAAACAAGTATTAAAAGTTAGCTTCAAATGAGGTTTATGTTCACACACCTTCTGTACAATTTCCCCTGATATCACTCTTGCATATTTAGGACACAAACATTAGCAACAGTAACTTGGCTCGTTAGCAAGCTGTGCTACAGCCACAATCAACTGGCTATCACGTCAGGTTGGCTTATGCAGTAAAAGCAACTTACAGCTTCTGTGTCTGTGAGTCACGGACAGTCGCGACCGATACAGGCTTTATCTTCAGATATTTTACAAAGCCAGCATTTAAGGCCAGTTGTTAATGTTAACTATTGCTAGCGGTCCTGCTAGCCACCCGTAACATGTTAGCTTCACTTACATTATTTGCTGTTATATCGTTACTTACAGCTTGTGGCTCTGAGCGCTTGATCGATGCAGCTGCTTCAGGTTTGAGAAGCAGCTGAAACGCTTATCCTGTGTTGAATTATCCTTTATTTATAAAGCTGTCTTTGCTGAAATGCTGAGCACAAGCAGTTAACGTTCCCTTTGGCCATGGCTGTTTGCTGCCAGCAAACAAAAAAAGCTACCCACTGATTTCTGGTGTCATCGTCTTTTGGAAAAGAAATAAGTGTTTTTCTTCGCGTCCAAAAGTAAACGGACAAGCAGCTTTGAGAGAGATACTGACAAAACTGCACCTCAAATGATCTGTGGTTCTTCTTTTGTATTTCCAAAAGGGTCGACGCTACTAAGGCATAGTATGATCTGCCGTTATTAGTGCCTGCTAGAATAGTTTCCGGTGTGGGCAGGTCCAGCGCTGTGGTTGGCTCTGGCTAGATCTGTATTAATTGGACGGCACAACCTGACGTCAGGTTTTGCCCAGATCTCGTGAAGAGCTGTTCAGAGAGGAAATCACGTTCAAGAAATCATGTTCTTGGATTACGGCAAAACCCCTGTATCTTATGTTTAGAAACTTTTCAGAGGTTGAGTATGGACAACTAACATTATAACATTACTAATATGTATTAAAAGAAGGATCAGCATAATAGGTCCCCTTTAAGTCAATAACTGTTATATTATATGACCCTACTTAAAAATACTAAATAAACTTGAAAAGTGCAGTTCCAGAGGAAACTGCGTAGGCAAGCTGGAAGCTGCCGATAATGTGAGGTTGAAATCGTTGAAAATATAAGGTTTATGCTGCTAAAAATGAAAATTAAAGCTTCTGAAAATGAAAATTATTTATGGCAGTAGTATATTTTGTCCTTTAACTGTGATATAAAAAAAAAAAACAGAAAAAAAAAATGAAAAATATCCACACTTTAAAAGGTATGAAAATGCCAGAGGGAAATACTATACTGATGGACTTTAAAAACTTATAATTTTGACAATAAATGGTATGGTTGGGTTAGGGGAACTTTAATTAGATGATTACATAATTGATATGCAGTTGTCCTTGAGTAACAAGACACAACTGTGCATGAGGTAATGACCTTGTTTGTGTCTGTGGAGCAGGTTTGAGGAATTAGTGATGTAACATGAAGCTTAGCGAAAGTTCAGTCAGGAAGACTCTCTCGCGCACGTCGACTCCGTTTATTTTATTCACGTATGTTCACTCGTAAATCTCCGCAGTCAATGTCTGGGGCTATCAATTGAGCTGTCAGCTGGCGTAGCAGCTGATCTCTTCTATTCAACCAGGGCACACCTCAGTCGCGTCACTAGCTATTCGTTCTGCTGCTGTCTTTTTAAAAAATGTCATTCTCTCTACCCTAGTTCACCCATGCTGCCGTTCGCTGAGATTAGCTCCGCTCTTGCAATCAACACTCGCCTCCATTTCTCGCATACGCACTGGCTGCATCATCCAAACAACGCTTCGGCCGTCCCGATCCTACGCGCATTAACTCCGGTGCCAGCTCCCCAGCCTTCTGCTTCAACGCAAGCCCCTTTTGCCACAGGCTGATCGCCTCCATGCCACGCCGCATTGCTGCAGTAATTCATGCTAATGGAGCCTTGACCATGTATTGAGTGCTGTACATGTTCATACTTTCAGTAGTCCATAATTCCAGTGTTAAAAATCCTTTTCTTTTATTGGTCTTAAGTAATGTACTGTTTCTGAGATCCTGAATTTTGGGTTTTCATTGGCTGTCGGTTGTGATCATCGGAGTTGGAAGAGGTGGACACTTGAAATGGTTGGTCTGCGTGTTGTGAATCCATATAGTATGAGTTTCACTTTTGAGTCAAGTTACTGGGATTAATCGGCTTTTTTGATGATGTTCTGGTTTGCTGAGATGCACCGGTATAACACCGGAAAATAACATGCATGGAGGCTGACGGGTCAAGTTTAAAAATAACACGGACACATTCGGCTAAAAAATAGCCTGCGCAGATTTACCCTCGTTCAGTTTTATTACGAAATGGGCCAATCAAAGTAAAAAAAAAAAAAATGCTCATCGTTGTAGCATGTAAATTGCAGGCCTGGTGTTCATTCAGTGTGCTTCCGTTTGGATTATATGGTCTTCTTTCATTTGACGTATCGTTGGTATACATGGCACAGATCCAGTGGAAATGCTTGCAATGAGCTCTAATATTATGCTATCCTATGTTTTGCTAGATGCTTATGTACTTGATTGGTGCTTGGATTGTGTTCGGTTTATAAAACTGTCATAATGAGTTTTATCAGAATTCATCCCTTGAGCATATGCCGAACGAAGATGTTGCTTTTAGGAAACGTGTTGCATTTATTATGCATATTAACTGCCCTTGGTTTGGGGGCGCGTGGTCATAAGAGGTTGCTATTGTTTTGAATATATCTTTTCAACTGATTCGTGTATTTTCCCAAAGTCACGCGTCCAATTCCAATCTTCTGCGTTTGGCTTCCTCTGTGCCTAAACTGCATGACGTCATATCCCTGGATGAGGGCCGCCGCCTGATTTGAAATTCTGGTCAAGACTATCGACTCATTGGACTGGCATGACTTTTTTCTATAATCTGGTTTGTTCCTCCAATTCTCTTCAGTTTTTTACCGATGCTGCCCTTCTGTTGGGTTCGGTGGTTATTTTCAAGGTCAGTGGTTTGCATGTATATGGCTTCGGTCTTTGCCTAAGC
This sequence comes from Gymnothorax javanicus, assembly GCA_029692085.1. Classification (NCBI taxonomy): domain Eukaryota; kingdom Metazoa; phylum Chordata; class Actinopteri; order Anguilliformes; family Muraenidae; genus Gymnothorax; species Gymnothorax javanicus. Next base: position 54,761,415 of record CM056196.1, read on the forward strand.
TCTAATTCTCAGCACTGAACGAAATGTAACCATTGCCGTAGCCTGTTGCATTTGGAGCATGTTCTGGCATCGCAAACGTATCGCAGTTCTGTGCGACAATGAAGCCACAGTAAGCATCATTGTCAAAAGTCAGGGCGGCACAGTGTTTAGCATAGCTGCCTCTCAGCAAGAAGGTTGTGGGTTTGAATCCGGCCTGAGGCCCTTCCATGTGGAGTTTGCATGTTCTCCCCGTGTTTGCGTAGGTTTCCTTTGGGTACTCCAGTCCCCTCTCTAGTTCAGCTTCCCCTTCCACCTTATTTAGATTTCGCTAGGTTCTAGATGAGAAAGGGTCTCGCTCTTTCTCCTCTAAAATTGCATGATTTTGCTGGAGGATGTTTTGTGTTTCTCTGCTTTTGCCACTAAAACCTGTTTCAGTCCGTACCGTCTGTGCATCTATTGCAATTATTTGTATATTTGTAACTGTAATATGTGTCTGTCTGTCTGTCTGTCTGTCCGTCTGTCCGCTCGCATAACTCAACAACCGCTGATCGGATCATCTTGGATTTTTACAGGTCATGGATGTCTACCGTTTCTAGGTCCTCCTCTGTGATGATCTGAATCCGGACCCAGATCAAGATTTTGAATTTTTCTCCATATGTCTATTTGTCAGCCCGTATTACTCAAAAAAAAAAAAAAATTACTTATCGGTTTAACTTGAAAGTTTTACTCATTGTCACCACTGCTAATGCCTTAATGGGCAAGGGTCTGCAATCTTTGATGGTCTTGTTCGTCATTGGTTGATGTTTGTCACTTTAAACTCCACTATATAAGAGGTCTAATAGCTGGGGTTCAGTTTGGTGCAAGATGTTCTGACCCATCTTTTGCAAGCCTATTTCTAATAGCCCCCAAGCAATACCTGGATCATTCGTTCAGAATAAGTGCTGCTCTTCAGCGGCTATGCAAGGTATACGTACGGCCTCTCTAACAACTAGGCCACTGGTCATCTTCAGCATGTGCATCCTACGTTCGCCCCGAAGCATCTGCAATCATCAAAGCCCAAAGATCCCTGAAGCCTTTACAGTCCAGGGTAAGCTTGCAAATAACTGGTGGTCAGTGGTTGGCTTGTATCTGTAGTTCCGCTGTCACTTGCTAATTGCATGCAGGGCTTTGCAGCCCCTAGCCATTGCTGGCTATCATCACGCCAAAATAAATAAACAGACACGCAAATTCCTTGTCACACTTTAACTTCCAGGTTTTCAGGAGCCTTAGCCTAAAAGCCAGCTCATCACCAGTTGCAGTCCACTCTAGGTTCAGCCTCCCCTGCAGCCTTATTTGGATTCCGCTAGGTTTTGCATGAGAAAGGGTCTCGCTCTCTCTGTTCTAAAACTGCATGATTTTGCTGGGGAATGTTTGTTTGTGTTTCTCTGTTTAGCCACTAAATCCTGTTTTAATCAGTTCTATCTGCGCATTTATTTGTCATTGTGTTGATGTTTGTCACTTCAAGCTCCACTACATAAGAGGTCTGGTAGCTGGTGTTCAGTTTGGTGTTAGATGTTCGGACCCATCTTTTCCAAGCCTATTTTCCAATCCTTCCATTAAACTGCTGCTCAAAGGTATTTCTAAGGTTCATCCCCTGAAATTGGTTAATTGACTCCCCATCACTCTCTCCCCATCTCGCATAGGATGCTAGTAGTTCTGAGACAAGGCTGCTTTTCACCTTACATAGACTCTCTTTTGGATTGTTCTTTTCTTTTCGCTTTTTACGGGTTTTTTAAGGAGCGGCGAATTTACCACTTTGTCGAGCTCATTTGATCCATCAAAAGATGTCACTCACTCAGATTTTACTTTTCTCCGGACTTCTATAGTCCTCATCTGAAACATTCCAAAGCAGGCGGTGCTTGTCATGTTGTTATTGCTCGCACAGGTTCTCAATTTTGCCCTTAGAGATCCATGTGCAAATATTTAAAGATTAGGCATCTGTCTGAAGCCGACTCTCCCCTCTTTCTCACCCCAGACAGTAAACCCATGTCTAAATCCTGGTTTAGCTCCTATTTAAATCAGACCCTATTGAGATGCAATTTAGCCCCTAAGCATTATTCAGGTCATTCCTTCAGAATAGGTGCCGCTACTTCGGCGGCTACGCAAGGAATATCTACAGCCTCTCTCCAACAACCGGGCCGCTGGTCTTCATCGGCATATGCATCCTACTTGCGCCCCGAAGCATCAGCAATCATCGAAGCCCAAAGATCCCCGAAGCCTTAACAATCCATGGTAAGCTTGCAAATAACTGGTGGTTGGTGGTTGGCATTTCGGCTTTATTGTCATATGCTAATTGCATGTGGGGCTTGCAAGCCCATAGCCAATGCTGGCTATTGTGTTTTTGCAAACAGGGCTTTGCAGCCCTTAAGCCATTGCTGGCTACAACAACCAAAAAAAAAAAAAAAAAAAAAAAATTGAAAAAAAAAGTAAAAAAAAAAAAAAAAAGCAAAAAATTGAAAAATTTTAAAAAAGCAAAAAATTGAAAAGTTTAAAAAAAGCAAAAAATTGAAAATAAAAAAAAAATTGCAGGGCATTGCAGCCTATTAGCCATTGCTGGCTAATGTCATAAAAAAATGCAAAAAATAAAAAAAAAGCAAAAAATTTGAAAAAAAAAGGAAAAAAATTGAAAAAAAAATTGCAGGGCTCAGCAGCCTATTAGCCATTGCTGGCTAACGTCATTATGGGGAAAAAAAAGCAAAAATTGAAAGAAGAAAGAAAGAAAAAGAAAAAAAAACGCAGGGTTTTGCAGCCCTTAGCATTGCTGTCTTATGTCTGGATTTGTACAGTTGTTTAAACCTCATTGGTTTTCTGTCACGCTCATCATGTTTTCTTCTCTCAGCAGCCCACGCTCCTCCGTCTGTTATGTTGTTCCTGCTTGGTGAATATTCCTTCCTGTCCTTTGGGGATTCATCAGCCTGTGCTTCCGGGGGCTTCCGCCCCTCATTTTGGGGGATGTCCTGCTGCTGCTCCGAGCAGTGCTCCTGCTCTACAAGTCTCCCGAAGAGTCCAAGCGCCAAAGACTTGTTTGATTCTAAGCATGTTACTCCTTTATGCTTAGCGAAAGTTCAGTCAGGAAGACTCTCTCTCGCGCACGTCAACTCCGTTTATTTTATTCACGTATGTTCACTCATAAATCTCCGCAGTCAATGTCCAGGGTTGTCAGTTGACCCATCAGCTGGCGTAGCAGCTGATCTCTTCTATCCAACCGGGCACACCTAAGTCATGTCACTAGCCAATCGTTCTGCTGCTGTCTTTTTAAAAAATGTCATTCTCTCTACTCTAGTTCACCCATGCTGCCGTTCACTGACCCTCCTCCTCCCCAATGCCATCCTACTCATCGAACCTCCCGTACTGCAGCTCCAGCTCCACCACCCGTCAGCCACCACCGCCACCAGTGTCTGGACTCTTCGGGGGATTTCCTGCTGCTGCTCCGAGCAGCGCTCCTGCTCTACGAGTCTCCCGAAGAGTCCAAGCGCCAAAGTCTTGTTTGATTCTAAGCATGTTACTCCTTTATGCTCAAAGCCTAATAAATATTTTCCTGTTTTCACTCGAGTCTCTCCTGATTGAACTCCTGTCAAATGCCTTAAAACAATCTTTGAGATCATTAAGGCCAGAACCCGAGAGCATTTGTTCAAAGACACCACATGCGTCATGCCTGGTCTTTCCAGACCCCAATGTGATCAAGTCATTGGGCTGTGGATGGCTGGAACATACCAAAATCGCATCGCCCAGCATTTTGGGGTAAGCCAACCCACAATCTCTAACCTTGTGGCTCGTTACCAGGAGGCTGGAAGCACCAATAATCAACCCCGACCTGGTCAGCCTAGGGTCAAAACCCCAGTCAGGGACAATCAGATCCGCCCCTTCCACCTGAGAGATCGGTTTCGAACCTGCACCAGGACGGCTCAGGAGACCCCAGGAATCCACAGAGTAAAGATCAGCAGAAGAACAGTGAGTCGCCGACTTGCAAAGCAAGGGATCAGAGCCCACAGGGCATGTGTTGGAATGCAGCTTGATGCATGGTGCAGGGCTACCAGGCTTCGTGGGGCTGAAGAATATGGTCAGAGATGAGTTCCCAACCGATTCTGGAGGAATGTTGTCTTCAGTGATGAGTACAGATTTTGTCTGTACCGACACAATGGAAGACAGAGAGTCTACAGACGACGTGGTGAGAGATACGCGGCCCCCTGCATTGCTGAAACAGATCGCTTTGGAGGAGGCTCGGTGATGGTCTGGGGTGCCATTCAATATGGCTGGAGGTCCGACCTGGTCATAATCGATGGAAATCTTAATGCAGCCCGCTACTGTGACCTTGTCATTTGACCCCACATCGTGCCTTACATCACAAACAACCCTGAGGTTACGTTCATGCAAGACAACGCAAGACCTCACTCAGCACGTGTGACCCAGCAGCTCCTGGCCCAGAATGGTGTGCGAGTCATGGAATGGCCACCTTTCAGCCGTGACATGAACTGCACTGAGCATGTGTGGGACCTGTTGGATCGGCGGGTTTTGCAAGGCACTCCAGCGCCCAGGACGAGGGCAGAGCTCCAAGAAGCCCTTCCTCAGGAGTGGCAGGTCATTCCCCAGCAACAGCTCAACAGAATGGTGCTGTCCAGGCCAAGACGAGAGATGGCTTTGTTGCAGGCACGTGGCGGTCACACTCGGTACTGAAATTGGAGTTGATCTTTGTTGTTGATTTTGTTGTTAAACTTGTCATTGTTGATTCTTTTGTCGTTCTTTTTTTGTTGATGTTCTCTGACATTTTGTTGAAGTTGTTGTTATGGGTAAAGTCAATAAATGGTTATAAATTTGAATCCGAATTGGGCTACAATTTTGGTTATCAATTTGCAAAGTCCATCAGTGTAGTTAAAGTGGTTTTGTACATAAAAGAAAGTAAAGGGGTTGAAGAGCTTCAAGTAGTACTGTATCGGCGCTTTGAAAGATTCAAATGCAAATGCTACGCCTGTAATTGAGATCATTGTGACAGATAAAACAACTGCCATTTAGACAGTGGACTATTTATACTTGTCAGCTACTTGACTGTACATAATAAAGGTAAACATAAATAGCAACATTTTATGTTGCAAGAACATAGACGTTGGAACTATATTCTGAGAGGGGGGGCGGATTTTTATGAGGGTTTGTGCTCATATATGTATGCACAGTGTTTTTGAACAAGGATTTGATTTTAAGCAGGATACTTTGATTGCCACACAGTTATTAAAGGCTGTATCGGCGATATGACGTCACTATTGTTGACAGTTGAAATGTTCTCAAAACACAACAGAGCCACTCGCCCCTCTCCTTCAGAAGCTTGGAACATGAACGCGCCTTTCTTAAAGTGAAAGTTCTGAGTAAAGCTGCTTTCACACCGGATGCGAAACGAATTTTTCGCGGGACAGATTACATTCAAAGTCAATGCAAGGTGCGTCTTTGCATTGACTTTTAATGTATCTGTCGCTAAAAAATTCGCTTTCACATCCGTGTGAAAGCAGTTTAAGAATGGCTCAGCTGGGTAAATGGCCGTGTACAGCTCGTTGTGATAAACGCCGGTATCATCGGTATCATTCCAAGCTGATACAAATAACTTATTTCAGGATAATTCCACAGACTTTAATTTTCACATTTTAAAACATTAGTTGTTCTATCTTGAGGTCTTTTAACTTGGAATGAATTGAACATACGAACTGCTGATCATTCATGACAGTAAATTAACAGACTTTCCACCATGTAGGGCCTATTGTGAAGAATTAAAAACTCCCCAGAGAGTTATTCATTAGCCTATTTTGTACTTTAAAGAGTCCACTCGTGGTAGAAACTGACTGTGCCTTTAATGAATGAATTCGTGGTTGTTTCTTTCCATAATAAAACAAAAAACGATAATTAAAACTGCCGTTTGCAAAAAAAAAAAAAAAAAATGAAGCTCCGCAATTTGTTTTGAACTGAGAGAATGTCCTCGGTGTGTCACCACGAGCAATATCTTGGGCTGAAAATTTTGTTGAAATAAATTAGGCTATATATTCCACAGAGAAACGGAACGCTCTAACAAATATTCATCCAAAAACGATAAAACATCTAAACGTGGTCGGATAACTCTCTCCTAACAGAGAATTCTTCTCAGTATTTGCGCTTCTGTCTCTCTGTCTCTTCAAGGAACGGACATGCAACTGCAATCTGCAGTTTCAGGAGGAGAAGAAACTGAGTTATTGAAAACCTGCCAGCGAGCAGGTTAGCTTAACGGAGTATGTTGCATGCGGTAACTGACTCAGAGTTGGACTGAACTCACATTGTGAACCGGAAAACTCAGAGTTTCCTAAAACTCTGAGCTAACAAACTCAGAGTTACCACTAACCCCGCTTTCTGAAACAGGGCCCAGCTCTACTCACCTCAAGTAGAAACAAGGCGACCTGGGCGTCAGAATTAAAACCATTCAACTCCCGGAATTCTCTCCAACGTTGGTATGCTTTCCCTATGTTTATTTGGGACTTTGCATAGCTGTGATCGCGTTCCTTTTTCCTCGACATGCACTCGTTCGAACGTCTCTTTTTCGGTTTAGCTTCGCTTAGACGCTTAGCAGACTCAGTGTGAGCTGTGGAAAAGAAATGCGAAATCCGCTTCTGTGACATTGTCTGGATCATTGCTTGAATTTACCGCCTTTGCTAGCTATCAGGAAATAAACAATGCACGCCCTTACGTATCAAAACAAAGGAGACGTTTTCCAAATTGTCTCTATAGGCTACATCTGGCACATGTCATTAGGCTGCATACAAGATAAAGAAAGCATATATTTTTTATGATGTGAAAGACATAGGCCTGAATGTAAGTCTGACACATTTGAATTCAGATTCTTTATATATACGTATATATAAACAGGGCTCTCAAGTTTCGAATGCAGGCTAGAGTGAGATTTTTTTTTTTTTAAGGGGGGGGAGGGGGGGTGCATGATGCTCCCGTTTTCAAAGGTGCATAGTAACGATGTACATGTACTTCGTTACAGTATTTAAGTAGTTTTTTGAGGATTTGTACTTTACTTAAGATTTATTTTTTTAAACTGGGACTTTTACTCTCCTACATTTAAAAGATAAGTATACTTTCACTTTGTTACTTTGACACTGGCAACTTAGTTTCTCGTTTCAAATTAAAATATTAATTTAATTCATCATTTACGGATTATCTGGATTTGGCGTGCTCGAGAAGAACAACGGTGCATCTTTGTGCGGATGTGTCCGCCAGAGGACGTGGAGCTGCAAATTTATGCACGCAGTTACAATATTCTCTCACTAGATGGCACACCAGGATCAGTTATTGAATATTCACAACTGCCAGTAAACTCAAATAAGAAGAAGTGACTCTTCATTCCCCCCAATATCTGTGCTTTTTTAATTTCAGTGGGACTCCCCCTGTATAATAAAGGCTAAATTAAATAATTCTTTTGTGTATTTGTATCGTTTTGTCTGTCACAAACAAGAGATGTTGCAGTACCACCTCTGACACCGGATCGGAGCAGGGTTTGTTTTCATCCAAAATACACGACATGGAGGGCAGAGAGCCCCCACCCTCCATGTAACAAGTTACAAGTCACTTCCTCTTACCATAACCGTCCAAAGCTGTTACACTGAGGTAAAAAATGATCCATAAAGCAAAAATCCTACAGTGTTCCTCGACTTTAATAAGCAGTTATTGTAAAAAAAAATTAAGCGATGAAGTGATTACCTGATTTCGGGCTTCCACTTCCAGCTCTTCTTTGTCGTGTGCACATAATGGCATTCGCGCGCGTGTGGAAGACGTGATTACGGCGCTACTATTTCACCTGGCAACAAGAAATACTATTTTCTGATTGGCTGATAGGTTGCTGATTCAAGCAGAGCCGCCTGCCTTCGCCTCATCCATTCATAGATTACTAATCTCTTTTATATACAGTTTATGTTACTAATGCGCGGCGAGTTTTATCACTTCTCAGCGTGAGAAATGTCACGTGTGGCGTGTGAACTTATTGAAATGCGTGTGTCTCACGCTCAATGCGTGAGACTTGAGAGCCCTGTATATATAAAAAAATAATAAGACTTGGGGCAGTATGGGGCTGATGGAGGGGCTCGGGGGAGGGGCTCCCCCCCCCCTGTTCCAACGTCTATGTGCAACAATATTTAGAAAGAAACAAAATTATTCTGAATATTTTGTAGGAGCAAAGAACCCCATATGTGCCATAAATACTTACCATATTGGAGTATAAACAGCAGAAATTCAGCAGGGGGGATTAACCAATATGCTGGGGCCGGTCGTACGCACCTACTGGACTTACGCCTGACTTGAAGCCAAGTTGCGAGAACGTAGAGGCATAACTTTAAGACCACAGTACCAGCTGGCAGTAAACAATATTCATGATGACTGGGTGTAAATTCAACGCCTATCTAATGGAGGCGTAAAGTGAATTTCCTGGCCGTTTCCAAAGGAAACCACTTATTAAGGAAGGCCTCCCCAAGATGTAATGTTACCACACATCATACCAATTTCATATTTCTTCATGATAAATTAATGCGTTTTCTACTGAAATGTTGACATAAAAATACGTGGTATAATTAAGAAAAACAACTTCATTCTCAAACAATATTTATTTTTTTGCAAAATTGAATTTATATCTTTACACATATAGCTTAAGATTATGGAAATTATTCAAGCGCGACATTAAAAAAAACACATAAGGCTAGGCTATATGTTTTCCGATTTTTCCAACTAGTTCATTAATTTTTCAGCCAAAAAAAACAGAAACTTCTTTTAAAATCAAAAGCAAATTTTAAATTGAAGAAATTGGGGTGTCATTATTTATAGATAAAAATTTCCGTAAAGTGATCGGTCTCGTGTTCCAAGAGTCAAGCGATAATGTAATAAATAAATAATTGTAATGTTAGATGGCGGCATTGATCCATTATAGAAAGCTAAACGATTAGGGGCTACTACTTACTCTGGCCTTAAACCTGGCTATTTTCAAACGCAGGAAAAAGTAATGTAAAGCCACGAACAAAAAGCGACTGGGGACATCACTTTGCACTTAATTGGCTCTGTTTTGATACCAATATTTCACCTGTTTTAGATACGATCGTAAATATATTTAGCTAGTGCGAACAGTTCCTGGTATATACTGTAATAGGAGATCAAGCAATTTTTTTATGCTTTGCAATTTTTATTGTAACATATTCTCATGGACGTGCCTTGCAAAAAAAAAAAAAGACCTGTCTTTGCTGCGGTCAATGTGCTCTCTTGAAACTGGTTTGAGCGACTGTACCAACTAAGATACTGAAAATTCTTTCACTGAGTTTGATGCAGAATTAGATTCTTCTTTCAGTTGTATCAATCTTAATCTGAATAATGATGATGCTGCAAAAGTCCAGCAGAAGGCAGAATCGAACCGCAAATGATCCATATCCATTTCGGTGACTCATTCAGCCCTTTGAGCTTAAAAGCATTTTGTCCAACGGAGATTTTAGCTTACATACTTGTACTTCTACCTCAAAGATAGTAAGTCCAATCTACGGAATTGAGGTACCACATTAAAGAGGAAAGCCTGCTGAGCAGATTTTGTCAAAATTGTGTGTGCAGTGCCAAAATGTGGGAATATGAGCAAGTTAGAAAAATGTGCATTTCGGCTTCGCAACCTGAATTTTCTTGTCTTATTTAACATTGGAGTGAATGGAGTTTCGGTGAGCGGTCCCGTCGCTTTTCGGCTCATACAGCCAAAACCATTTGTCCAATTGCTTCCATAGTAATATTATCATGACCAGCACAACTTTTGCTACAACTTGGATATAAAAATATTTATGTGGAGTGAAAACTCTGGGAGTTAGAGCAAGTTTAACCCTTTAACTGTCGCTCAACATTTAGGTGTAACAAACTTTGAGTCACTGTCTGAAGTTGAAAGAAGTGTTAAACTTAACTGATTAGATTTTTTTTTTTCAGCATAACATACCACAAACAAGTGTAAGAGATATCTCAATCAGGTTAAGTTTGACACATCTTTCAATTAAATACAGTGACTCAAAATGTGCTCTACCAAAAGGTCAAGCAGGCAGTTAAAGGGTTCAGAGAAGACTTCTTGATGGTTTTGCAGCTGTTTGCCACTCTAACGGTGATGTCACCACACTCTAAGTTCCCAGTATGTATTGTAACAGAAATTATTTTTAAAAACTATAATTAATAAATTATAGAAGTTACAAAAAAGTTGAATGGTTAAGAAATTATCTAAGCTTAACTTAACATTTTCCAGTTTGAATGACATTTCTAGCTAGAAGTATGACAGAGTAAAAAATTGCTGAAAATAGCTAAATTTTGAAAAATCTGTTTCATTGTTTCCTATGGGACAAAAATATTGAAATAAAAATTAATAACTCAAAAAGTATCAAAGACATCAAGAAGATGAATATGAGCAACATAATTCAGAACAAGCTGAATTTTTTTAAAGTTTGAATGAAGTTTCTAGGTTAAAGTATGTAGGAGGAGTTAGTCAGCCCAAAAATCGAAGTATAAAGAAAGAAAGAAAGAAAGAGTGGGAAGAACATGAGTGTGAAAGCTGCTTCCAGCTTGCCCACTAATTATCTTCACTGTCCCATGTTGGGAGTCATCTGAGAAGGGTGACAACTCTAACACAAAGCTCCTCACAGAGACGAAGTGACACAAAATATGACCACTGTCAGAAGCTCCTGCGGGGAAGCCTAATCTATTATTAGCTCGAGGTCATCGGATTGTCATATTCACCTCTCGAGCATTTTCGCGCAGTGAATATCGCTGTTTACAGTGACTGGCGGAGCTTGCCTCGACCAATCAGGAAAGAGTGAATCCTTACATCATATAATACAGCAATGATTTTACTACCTATTTCTCAAACCAATTTACCTACCGTCCAAGATCATCTATTGCAATCACACAAATGGGTATTACCACTTCAATGAAGCTTTAACTTCAACCTAGGTTTTATAAATGAACTGTAAGCAATAAACAAATTAAAGCTTTAGGGCCATTCAGCTTAAGCCTGACCTCTACAATGGATGGCTAGAAAAATGACAAAAAAATAAGAAACAAAACTTTAGTCTGATGGGACTTACCATGACCAGAGCCCAACCTCCACAGACATTCTTATAAACTTTCTGAACACTCCAGAGTTTATTTGGCACCAGGACATCCTGATCTGTTTGGCTGCAACATCTCTGTAAGTCTCTCAAGCCAGACATGTTGGCCTCCACAATTTCCCAACGCTTCCAAAAAGCAGTCTGTACTTCAGAAATGCAGAAAATGAGTCCAAAAATAAGGAAGATATCTGGTTATTTCCTTGCTTCTGTATCCCCTATCTGAACGCATAAAGAACTCCTACTGGAAATCAAATTAGTCGGACTCTAGCTAGCTCGCTGCTGTGCAGAAATTGATATCTGAAAAGATATTTTCATCTCAACTCTTTGAAAACTTTGCAAAATTCATTCTGTGACAAATCTAAAAGACTTTCAGTGCCTGTGTTGCCCAAATTTTATAAACCACCAGGATGCTGCTGCTTGTCTGACTACAGGTCAGGGTGTTCAGAAAAAAAAAGAGATTTTGCATGACCTAACATTGACATATAAAATGTGAGTCAGACATTCAGCCAAACAAACAGTCTACTTGTGACCTGCTCACGGATTTGGTAAGTTAACCACGTTCTATTGAACAAGCTACCGCTACCCAGCTAGCTTGTTGACAGTTGTTACCAGTAACATGTATACATAAACACTACATTGGCTGTCTTGGTCCATCAGAATGACAGCCGCTTAGCCGAAATGAGTAAACTTAGTTATAAAAACAGGTTTTGAGAAAAACGCCAAAAAAGGTAAGTAAAGTTTGATGAAAATCTTGATTATATGTTATTTAGCTAATTTAACATTTAGCTTCATGAGATTACATGACTTATTACAAAGTCTCAACTTTCATAGCTAATATTGCGATATTTATGATGATGTCACAGGTTGTCACGCGGTTGGCAAAAAAGCTCATCTTGCACTAAGTTTACTAGTGGATCTCCATCTGTATATGTGGGTCAATGACGTGACATTGCCCGAGTGCACTACTTTGGTTTAAAATAATTTTCAATGATTCATAATAAGCATCATTTTATTCTATAAAACCTGTTTAATTTGAACATATTTCCAGTTTATCATAAAAATTTTATATATTTTATGTTTTGCCATCTCAAACCCTCAAAATGTCAGGTGGCGCAACCATCCGAGCAAGTTAACACTGTGAAATGTATTGAATATGTAATTTAAAATATTAATTTAAAATATTAAAATAATATTACTATGGGGGCATAATTTTACATTGAAAACCTTTCAAATAAACAAAGTTTAATACAACCCCAATTCCGAAATAGTTGGGACAAAGTGTCAATTGTGAATTAAATCAAAATGCAATGACTTTCAGATCACATGAGCCAATATGTTATTTACAATAGAACATGGACAACATTTCAAATGTTGAAACTGAGACATTTTACATTTTTATCCACAAAATGAGCTCATTTCAAATTTTCTGGCTGCAACAGGTCTCAAAAAAGTTGGGACACAGGCAAAAAAAGGGCTGAAAAAAGCAATTAATATATAAGAGAATCAGCTGAAAGAACATTTAGCAAGTAATTAAGTTAACTGGCCATCAGGTGTGTAACATGATTGGCTCTAAAAGGGATGTCTTAGAGAGGCTGAGTCTCTCAGAAATAAAGATGGCCAGAGGCTCTCCAACCTGTGAAGGCTTGCATTAAAAAAATGTGGAATACTTTAAAAACAATGTTCCTCAATGTCAAATTGGAAAGGCTTTGAAGGTCTCATCATCCACAGAGCATAACATCATCAAAAGACTCAGAGAAACTGGAAAAATCTCTGTGCATTAGGGACAAGGCCAAAGACTTTTACTCGATGCCCGAGATCTTCGGGCCCTCAGACGCCACTGCATCACTCACCAGCATGATTCTGTCATTTACATTACTAAATGGGCCCAGGAATACTACAAGAAACCACTGTCTGCAAACACAGTCCGCCGTGCCATCCACAGATGCCACCTAAAACTCTATCATGCAAAATGGAAGCCATTGTTGAGCATGATCCAGAAGCGCTGGCGTGTTCTGTGGGCTAAGGCTCATTTAAAATTGACTGTAGCAAAGTGGCAAAGTGTCCTGTAGTCAGACGAGTCCAAATTTGACTCTCTCGTTGGAAATCATGGCCGTTGTTTCCTCCAGGCTAAAGAGGAGAAAGACCACCCCTCCTGTTATCAGCTTTCAGTTCAAAAGCCAGCATCTCTGATGGTATAGAGATGCATTAGTGCATATGGTGTGGGACACTTGCATGTTTTAAAAAGCACCATGAATGCTGAAAGGTATATAAAGGTTTTAGAGCAACATATGCTCCCCTGCAGACGACATCTATTCCAAGGAAGGCCTTGTGTATTTCAGCAGGACAATGCAAAACCACATACTGCAGCTATTACAACAGCATGGCTTCGTAGTAGAAGAGTCCATGTGCTGAACTGGCCTGCCTGCAGTCCTGATCTTTCACCGATTGAGAATATTTGGCGCATAATTAAACGAAAAGTCTGTCAAAGGAGACCCAAAACTCTCCAGCAGCTGCAAGCCTGTATAAAACAAGACTGGGATCAAATTCCAATGGCTAAACTCAAGAAACTTGTCTCAATGCCCAGACACCTCCACTCTGTGTTAAAAAGAAGAGGGCTTGCTACACCATGGTAAACAGGCCCCTGTCCCAACTTTTTTGAGACCTGTAGCAGCCATCAAATTTGAAATGAGCTCATTTTGGGGATAAAATTGTAAAATTTCTCATTTTCAACATTTGCTATGTTATCTCTGTTCTATTGTGAATAAAATACTGGCTGGTGTGATTTGAAAGTCATTGCGTTTTTATTTTATTCACAATTTACACTTTGTCCCAACTTTTTCGGAATTGGGGTTGTAGTTTAATTGTTCTTAAACTGTTTGGAAAACCAAAATACCCGCCCCCTACAATAAAGAATCCATAAGTTACTTTTAATACCCAGCTCAATTACAAAATAGTAATGTTTTAGGCAGAGTAGACACTCTCAGGTATACTTACTTAAAAAAATCACTTACAAAAAAAGAGGGAAGTATGTTTTTTTTCAAGAAACATTTGGTTGCACCACCTGACATTTTTTGGCTGGTGAAACTGCAAATACAGACTAAAACTGTACTTAAACCCTGTAAATGTTGTGCAACCATTTTGACTTGTTTAAACACAATCTTCCAACTTCAAATAAATGTATTCTGTACATTTTTAAAGATTTATTTAAAAAAATTTTTTTAAAAGGCTTATTTGTCATTGACCCATGTACTAAATAAAAGATCTAAAATAGCAATGCCAGTCAGTTCTTGTGTAATAGTTTGCAGCTTTGTTAAGGGTTCAGGAATCATGTTTTTGAGGATTCTAAGCAAAGAACCAAAGAGGCTACTTCCATGTTTCTTTGTGTTATGATCACGCTTTCTGCCAACCGCCAAACTGCACATGCACAACTATGATGTCATTGTTTATAAACAGTGAATACCGCTATAGCTTGCAGGCTAGTGTATTGTCTGACTCTGGTGGCCAAATAACGTTAGTTAGCCAGCCAGCTCACTAAAATCTGGCCAAACAATCAATCTACCCATGACCTGTTTGCGTATTTGACAAATCAGTTCTATTGAAGCATCTAGCTATGGCTCAGTTATAACATTAGTAGCGAGCTAGTTAAACAAATGCAAACAAGCTCAATAAAGCAGGCAACTAACCTCCAAATTTGTTGCGGGTTTTTCACTGAAATGTGAAAGAAGGCCACATCTAGTACGAGGTTCCTCCTCGCCTCGGAGACAACTTTTATGTCTGCCAGTGTCCTCTTTCACTGGTATCATCAGCGTATCATCCATGCTAGCTGGCTAGCTGTTTCAGTTATGTTTCCTGGGGGAATACATTTTGCGAACTCCGTGTTGTGATTGGTCAAATACTCCTTCGGTAGGAAGATTTTCTTCGGTTGAAGAAGACAGCTTCATATTCTCACATTTTAATGAGCAGAATAACAGACTTACCAATGTAGTATTCGAAGAGTGTGGAAGAGAGAGTCTGGCTTGAGAGACTAAATTTCTCTCAATTCATCAGAATTTTAAATACTGCTTGCCTTGGCATATCTGCAGCAGAGGCATTAGATCCTTAAAGTTCAATATGTTATCAAAAGACATGAAAGGATTTAATCAAATTCATGAGTATCGCTGTGTTTTTAGATCAGTATCAAGTTGTTTTTGAAGTCTAAAAACCAAGTGATGAGATAACATCAGAGAAAGTCCCCCTGAAATTACTGCAGTACCTCTGCAGCCTGCTCAAAGAGAACAACAAAACCTGCACCAGCATTATGGCTCCAAACCATCTGCTATCAAAGAGATAGCCATACTGCAACAACTTCCTGCTTTCAAGCTGTTAAAAATGGAAAAAAATGGGAAAAAAAAAGTAACTAAAAAACAGGATGGCTAGAGAGACAACAGCTCACCTGCTTGGTCTCCTCTTCCTCAGAACACTCACTCTGCTCCTCCTCCTCAGGGAACTCTATGTCAGACTCGCCAGGAGCAATTGGCACACTGATGGTCAGGTTGAGGTTAGTCATGTAGCCATCTTCATCGCTGACGATGTATTTCTCCCCACGGCAACCAATGACCCCTACAGTGCCATTGCCCTTGGTGTGGTTGCTCATGCACTTCAGCTTCAACATGGCTTTGGCTTCCTTGGCCTTCTGCCGCCGTCTCTTGAAGTTGCCGTTGAAAAAGTCACAGACAGTCCGCCTCAGCCAACAGATTCCCCGTTGGATGCGAGCAAAAGCGATCTGCAGGTTGTTCATCTCGCCATCGTCATCGGGAGCCGAAAGGTTGTCAGCACTGAAGGAGCTCAGCAGCAAGGCCAGGAAAAGGTTTAGCACCTGTAGGATTGATTGACTGGTTGATTGATTTTCTGATTGAACTTACTTACCTACAGTGAGCTCTGCAAGTGTTCGTACAGCAAACATTTTAAGGCCAGAAAGATGTCAAAATCTGATAGGAGTAACTGACTGATTGCCTGATTCACTGAATTTTCATTTTACTCCATTAAAATGTATACAGTAGAGTTCATTTGCATGTGGCCAGTAGGCAGAAAAAGGATGGTCAGATTGGCTGATTAATTGATTGATTGATTGACTTCATTTGACAATTTATAAACCTATACAGCGAGGTATGAAATAATTTTGAAAAGTGACACAGTTTTAAAGGTCTGTAATGGCCACAGGTTCATTTTAGATAAACCCCCCCCCAGAGAAAAACCTGGCCTGCACTGTAATGTCATGGTACGTGCAATTATACAGATTAAATATGTAAGGCCTCTATCTCACACTCAGCGCACAGTGACACAAAGTGTTTTTGCCAGTTTATGCACCGGCAAAGTTGTTGTTATCCCACCCAGCGCCCAGTTTGCATGAATAGCAAATGTAACTACGCCAAACTCAGCGCCCATGGGCGTGTTGGTCTCAAAATGAGGTGCAGTCAGGCGCTCTGATGGTGCTTTGCTATCCTGAGGCATCTGAAATAGATTATATATTGTAATACGCTTTTGTTTGTGAGTGCACAATGCGCATATCCTCTGCTTTTTACATACAACACAGGGATGAATAGCAGTGCCCACACAAGCAAACAATTGAAAATAAAAATATTTTAAAAATATTTGTCAGAATTTAATATGATCTATTTCGTCACATTAGAGCAGGCTGTGATGCAGGCTATTTAAATCGTAAGGGAACCTATTCCATCTGATAATTTGCAATTCAACATGTGAGGTTATGCACAAACTGTAGGTATGAACATATTACTGTGGATTAAGCCTCGACTTAACACTGGCAATTCATGCAGTCTTCAAGAGGATATCCTCTTGAAGGAAGGCTCTTCGGTGACAATGGTTTGCCAAATTATGAAATACATGGTATATAATGTCTAAAACAGTACATAGATTTTTTTTTTCAATCACACAAAGCACAAACAGTGACTGCACAAATGTTGAAAGTGCTGAAAATGCAAAGCAATGGATGACATTGTCATCACCGCCTATAATCTATCCAACTCAATCTTCAGTCAAGCGGATGCAAGTTATTTTCACTCCTGTTGGATATTATTCAAGGGGTTATAGTGTCAAAATAACACTAATTGCATTTCTTACTTGCCAAATGTTCCCTCACACACCAGCGTGTACAACCCCAATTTCGAAATAGTTGGGACAAAGTGTAAATTCTGAATAAAATCAAAATGCAATGACTTTCAAATCACACCAGCCAGTATTTTATTCACAATAGAACAGAGATAACATAGCAAATGTTGAAACTGAGAAATTTTACAATTTGATCCACGAAATGAGCTCATTTCAAATTTGATGGCTGCTACAGGTCTCAAAAAAGTTGGAACAGGGGCCTGTTTACCAAATTGTAGCATCCCCTCTTCTTTTTAACACAGAGTGGAGGCGTCTGGGCATTGAGGAGACAAGTTTCTTAAGTTTAGCCATTGCAATTTGATCCCGCTTTTGTTGAAAACAGGCTTCCAGCTGCTGGAGAGTTTTGGGTCTCCTTTGACGGACTTTTCGTTTAATTATGCGCCAAATGTTCTCAATCGGTGAAAGATCAGGAGTGCAGGCAGGCCAGTTCAGCACATGGACTCTTCTACTACGAAGCCATGCTGTTGTAATAGCTGCAGTATGTGGTTTTGCATTGTCCTGCTGAAATACACAAGGCCTTCCTTGGAATAGATGTCATCTGCAGGGGAGCATATGTTGCTCTAAAACCTTTATATACCTTTCAGCATTCATGGTGCTTTTTAAAACATGCAAGTGTCCCACACCATTTGCACTAATGCATCTCTATACCATCAGAGATGCTGGCTTTTGAACTGAAAGCTGATAACAGGAGGGGTGGTCTTTTTCCTCTTTAGCCTGGAGGAAACAACGGCCATGATTTCCAACAAAGAATGTCAAATTTGGACTCGTCTGACCACAGGACACTTTGCCACTTTGCTACAGTCCATTTTAAATGAGCCTTAGCCCACAGAACACGCCAGCGCTTCTGGATCATGCTCAACAATGGCTTCCTTTTTGCATGATAGAGTTTTAGGTGGCATCTGTGCAGTGGCGGGCGGTGGATGGAAAACCGAGGGGGCGGAAAACATCCCTTGAAATGGATGAGATCAGTGACCCGATTTCAATCATTGTTCTTGGTCAACATGTTAGTTTCCCTAATAATTAAATGTTTAGGCGCGTGAATAATACATTCTATAAAATGTTTAATTCACATGCCTTAAAAGGCAACTCTTCACCAAAAAACCACTGTGGATTTTCCGTGTTAAATGTTGTCACATCCTAAGCAAGTGGTCAAACCTGTGCGTAATGATTGTTTAATTGAAAAAGATTGAAATGCGCTCTTTTTTGCGTTCAACTGATGCCATTGATTTCTCGTCTTAACAAAGACAATTCACTACACCTGAGAGGGGAGAGTTAAAGGGCTCTAAATTCGTTGATCAGGAGCAGGCGCGGTGCAGGCGCGGCGAATGGGGGGAGCGCCGTGCCAAGGGGGTGTATCCAGGCGTATTTTGCAATTTTGTGCCCGGCGCAAGTACTCCTCTCTCCCGCCTCTGTCCCTCCTGCCGGTGCAAGTGGCAAGGAGGGAGGAGAGAAGGCGTGAGTGGGTTTAACACAGCGGAGTCAAATCTTCACCAATGAAATGAGCTCTTCTCCTGACCTTTAAAATGTTGGAATAAAGAAGCCTCTGTCCTATATCTGCATGATGCGTTAATGTTGCATTTTACATTGTTGCTTCAGGCATGTTTTCTGCACCGTTTACATCAATATTAAGCATTACAAATATGAGTTAGCTGGCTAGCTAGGGCATTCGCAAATTATTACCATTAGCGAACTTGAATGGAATTTCAAAACGAAACTACGTCAGATCATTCAAACTTATGAAGTTGGAATGAAATACGACGATTGCTCATTTATTTCTTCTGCCTGCATCATTGGGAAGAGAAACGATGGATTGCGTGTTCCCATTATTACGCCCTGTCGCTGCTTAAAATTTTGGGATTAACTTGCATGGACAACAACGCAAGATACGACACATATTTATTTTCAATATGTGATCTTAACTCAGTACGAGATCATAGCAATCAGGCTGTACTCCTTTCCCCCACTAAAAACGATAAAACCTAAGTGACAGTAATAAGAGAAATGAAAACTTGACCTGGCTAAATCAACGCAGCTAAATCTGAGATGCAAACTAATGACTTCACATCTTTCTCAGCCAACCACAAACTGCCTCGGCATCAGGCAGTGAGAAAACACACATAGAATGCAAGCATTTTATATATATATATATATATATATATATATATATATATATATATATATATATATAATCTATGCTCAGTAAAGCCGCTTGCACACTGGACATGAAACAAATTTTTCACATGACAGATTACATTCAAAGTCAATGCAAAGACGCAAATACATGCGTGTATCAGTTGTGCGGTGAGTTTGAATTTAATTGTCGCTTGAAAAATTTGTTTCAGCGTCCCAGTGAGCAAGAAGTTTATTGAGCATAGAATGCAAGCATTATATATATATAAAATGCTTGCATTCTATATGTGTATATATATATATATATATATATATATATATATATATATATGCGCACTGCCTGATGCCGAGGCAGTTTGTGCTTGGCTGAGAAAGATGTAAAGTCATTGCATCTCAGATTCAGCTGCGTTGATTTAGCCAGGTCGAGTTTCCATTACGCGTGCCAACCGCCTTTGATCTGACATCAGGACAATCGATATAGATACGATAATCTATACTACTCAAAATTTGATAGGGATCATAGGAATTTTTTTGTGAAATGACATGCAAATTTGGTAACTGCCACTGATGAACAATATATTGGATAAATGACATGCAGTCAGACACAAAACACATTTGCACGTGCATTTCATGACATTAAATGAGCGTGCAGCCTCACATTTTGGCTTTGACTAACACTTCACCATTTCAACTCAGACGTGAGTGTTGCTTGTTGGTGAAAATTTGGAAGTTCCCAAATTTTTTGCATTACATTTAGCAATAACAATGTCTCCTCAACGTCTTAGACGTCGATTGACTTCAGAGCAATTGGGAAGATGCATCGGAATGCTTGACTCTGGCTTCTCACAACGTCACGTTGCTAATGCACTCAACGTCAGCCAAAGCGTTGTGAACAGAGCGTGGAACCGGCATCAAACATTTGGTACAGTAGCACACCGTCATGGGGGTGGTCGTCAGAGATCGACTACACAACGACAAGACCACTTTCTCACACTTCAGGCACGACGTTATCCTTTCTGGACAGCCACCACCCTACGAAATAACCTTCATAACGCCTCGGGGGTCAGGGTATCCACTCAGACGATACGGAATCTTCTTCATACTGCCGGCCTCAACTCAAGAAGGCCATGTGTTCGAATCCCACTGACCGTGCGTCATAGGCGTGACCGTTTGGATTGGGCTCACGATCATGTCACATGGACACACAACGATTGGGCTCCAGTTCTCTTTACTGATGAGTCCCAATATTGCTTGGACTTTACTGACAGGAGGCAACGGGTGTGGCGAAGACAACGTGAGCGATTTAATGATACCTACATCAACGAACATGACCGTTATGGTGGCGGATCAATTATGGTCTGGGGAGGAATACGCAGGAACGGCAGAACGGACCTGCATGTCATGGGGAGAGGGACGATGACAGGGATACGGTACAGGGATGAGATCCTCAATGTGTACGTAAGACCATACGCTGGTGCTGTTGGCCCTGATTTCATCTTGATGGATGATAACACCCGTCCCCATCATGCTAGGGTGGTGAATCAATTCCTAGAGCAGGAGACAATTGTCCGCATGGACTGGCCCGCGCGTTCGCCGGACCTAAACCCTATCGAGCATGTGTGGAACATGCTGCAGGTCGCCATTATCGGTCGTAGGGCACAAACCACAACTCTAGAAGAGCTCAGAAATGCCCTTGTTGAAGAATGGAACAACATTCCAATTGCAAGCATCCGGGTTCTGATTGACAGTATGACCCGACGTTGTCAAGCCATCATTCAAGCTAGGGGAGGCCATACCCGTTATTGACATTAACTGTGGTAATGAAACATCAAACGAACACTGTCTGTTTTCACTTTACATGTCAGAGGTGAAACCATGAAGTGTTCATGAAAGCCAAAAGTGTGAGGCTGCACACTCATTTAATGTCATTAAATGCACTTGCAAATGTGTTTTGTGTCTGACTGCATGTCATTTATCCAATATATTGTTCATCAGTGGCAGTTACCAAATTTGCATGTCATTTCACAAAAAAATTCCTATGATCCCTATCAAATTTTGAGTAGTATATGTCCTGATTCAGATAGTTACATTAAATAGTGGCTGCTGTAATTATTTATTGCATTGAAAATGTGGCCTGACATTCTGGAAACCTGCCTGTGAGGTTTCGGTGACGTCGTGGCGCATTGTGCACCCGCCTGCCAAATTACCACTGCATAGAAAGTAAACTAGGTTGGAGCTGGCCAGCTCTCTGCGCTCTTTCGGCGGAGCCTATATCCACGAAATTGTCACTGCATCATGATGAATATGTGATACCTCCCCCTACTACACCACCACACCCATCTCGGCGCGCGTCAGTCTACCAAACTGCCAAAGTGGCTGCGCACGGTGTTGCACCGCACGAAATTACCACTGCGCAGGCTGCACCGGACGAAATTACTACTGCGTGGGCTGCGCCACACTGCGCCACCCTGCGCTGCGCCAAGAAATTAGAGCCCAAAGTGTCTTTTACCAGAGAAATTGACTGAAAACAGATCAAGACTAATAAACAGTTTAAAGAGATGTTTATCACCCTTCTTGTTCTCTGTCCACCGCCCTCCACTGCATTTGTGGATGGCACGGCAGACTGTGTTTACAGACAGTGGCTTCTTTAAGTATTCCTGGGCCCAGTTAGTAATGTCAATGACAGAATCATGCCGGTGAGTGATGCAGTGGCTTCTGAGGGCCCGAAGATCATGGGCATCCAGTGAAGGTCTTCGGCCTTGTCCCTTACGCACAGAGATTTTTCCAGTTTTTCTGAATCTTTTGATGATGTTATGCACTGTCGATGATGAGACCTTCAAAGCCTTTGCAATTTGACGTTGAGGAACATTTTTTTTAAAGTATTCCACATGTTTTTTATGCAAGCCTTCACAGGAGGGAGAGCCTCTGGCCATCTTTACTTGAGAGACTCAGCGTCTCTAAGACATCCCTTTTATAGCCAATCTTGTTTCACACCTGATGCCAGTTAACTTAAATACTTGCTAAATGTTCTTTCAGCTGATTCTCTTATATATATTGCTTTTTCAGCCCTTCTTTGCCTGTGTCCCAACTTTTTTGAGACCTGTTACAGCCAGAAATTGTGAAATAAGCTCATTTTGTGGATAAAAATGTAAAATGTCTCAGTTTCAACATTTGAAATGCTATCTATGTTCTATTGTAAATAGCATATTGGCTCATGTGATCTGATAGTCATTGCATTTTGATTTTATTCACAATTTACACTTCGTCCCAACTATTTCGGAATCGGGGTTGTAATTTTTGTTATTTATTTATTTATTTTTACCGCCGACCCTGAATTAAAACCTTTTTTTTTGTTTGTTTGCTTATTTTAAGCACAAGTTGTAATTTGATGTTCAAATGTGGCCCAGGGGATTCACTGGCATGATTTTTAACATCTGGACATGATTAAAATAATTTGAAGCAATATTTCAAGAATAGTTTTTATTGTGCTTTGGGAGACCACTGTGATCAGGTTCCCATGCTTTAAGCAATGGTTTCTCATGTGCTTTCAGTTTGCACGCGAGCAGACCTCATTCTGCTGCAGAGAAAAGTTGTTTTTCTGATACTCAGAAATTCCACCATTATTATAGCTATTCGCTAAGGTATAAGCTCACCTGGCTTTTGAAGGGAATGGGAGATGATGCTCTGATTTTACCCAAAAGTCACCTATGATTAATTAACCCCTCTGCGCAGATGTAGACTCCAGAGGACATGCAGCTGCTCTATTTATGCACTCAGTTACACTATTCTATTACTAGGTGGCACACATGGATCAGTTATTGAATATTCACTGGCAAGCCGAGCTTGAACACAGTTTCACGAGTTCAGTCCTATGCCTGTTTCCCAGGAGTTGTATGAATTAAACTCCTCAGCTAAGCCTGATGGGTAAACTGCTCAATATACTTGCCCATAGTATCTATCCAGCAGTTAAAAAAAATTATCTCTTGCGACAGAAAAAATTGGTGTCCTTTGTAGCAAACATGTCAGTTATAGTGAGCCAATGATATCTCAATTAAGTAGTTAAGAAAAATCAGCTTTCTGAAGCAAAAATTTGTTATGGTATTGATACTATGTCATTCTACTATCAATTATAGTCATTAAATATCAAAAATGCATAACTTTCTACCATGGATTTACGCGTAGATTCCTCCATTGACAATTCAGTGCTCCCTTATATCCTCCTAAGTACTCTCATTGATGGCTCAATTGCTTACTGAGGCTCATTTACGTAAAGCACAGTTATAGTTCCCAGCCACGTGAAATTTCCTGGTAATGATCTATTGATTGACACGTTTCTTATCTAATTCCAGAGAGTATAAACTTTCCTCTGTAACTGAAAGACATTGATTGGACCACAGAAAAGTATTTAAACCATTGCATGACAGCAAGTTAGGTTGTATTCTCTTAATGTTGCCAACTGTAAATGACGCGATTGCACAGAAAAAAAGGCTTCAAAACCAAAACCATCCTGAAGTGCTCACTTACATTTACGGGATTTAAATGGGACTTATTCCGAATGAAACAGGACTGAAGGGTTCCTTTTACCAAATAGATGTATGTCTCTGGAGGAGGAATTCAGAAAGATTTTTCTTCATTTTATCAGTAAGTACAATTTTATATTATAGGTATTTATACTTATAACAGCAGCTAGCTGTCTTTTATTCTCTGTTTACCATAGCCATGCTGATCACAAAGCTTGTTTGCCACATTGATTAGTAAGTGTAACTGTTAGCCTTTGCTTGTGGTGGCATTTTGCTGAGTGTGGCTTTTTGCTTTTTGTTTTTGAATTTATACGGTTTTCCATGAGGTCGAATGCGAAGGCTTTTGCTCATTTAAAATGCAAACAGCTCAAGCACTTCGATACACCCCCTGCTACGTTCGTTGCACCATTTTGTACAATCTAGGGCAGCATATTGCCTGCTTTGGCATGATGGTGAAATGTCTGCCCTGTTAAAATAAGGTATATTCAAAATATTTCTGTGTTAGTGAATTAGTCTTATTCCTTCTAAGATGTGGAAAGTGTTTATATAAGTTTGCGAGCTTGGATGTGGGAACTGCTAGCTTTTCTTAGCAGAGTGAATGTTATGACATTTAAAAAAGCACTTCCTTTAATGAGTATGTGTGCTGGCTTGTGGGTGGGTCTCTGAAGAAAAATGGACAAAATTTTAATCTTTACCATGGAGAAAAGGTATATTTTAGATTTGGAGAGGTTACTGGTGACCAATGTCCAAATGTGCCTATATTGATAATCTCATGCTAAATTCTGCCAGAAAATCATTAATTCATTTTGAATTTCATGTGTCAAAAGTTGATTTGTGTTAAAAATATGATTATTTTATGATTTGACAATGCACCATTTTGAGGGCAGCCACCTGAAGAGCTGTCTCATTTGGCTTCTAAAGAGTAGATAATTTAGAATTTCATGCTACGATGAAGTATATTTGTGGTCAAGGAATTTATGATCCCAGAAATGTATTGTTTTAACTCCCAGCTATTTTTCAATTCTCAGTATTATTTTTTTTTTTCTAATTTCAATGCTGAATTTTCATGAAAATTTTTTTATTTTTGCAGGCCTTTTACTATGCCAAAATCATTAAAATGAACTGAAATACGATGGAAAATGCTTCAACTGCCTTGTCTCAGTTGAGCCATTTCCCCCCTCTCTATGAAGCTCAAATCTAGAATTATAAAGCATCAAATAGGGTAACACAAGAATAGCCAAATTTGGCTTCTGCGTAAAGGGGTTAAGAGATTAAAGCCAACCGCTTTGCAATATGCGCCTTGCTGTGTGCCCAGATAACCAGCCATCAAACAAGCAAAAATGGGCTTGGACACGCTCTAAATGCACTTGCACCACGTTTCGGACCAAGAGCTTATATCATTAAAATAGGGCCCTAAGAATTACAGGCCTTTAAATTTGTGCCACTGACCAAATACTCATGAACTTCACTGTGTAACATTACAATCCAGTTTTTGCATTAATCAAAATTATTGAGGATAATCCAAAATGGCTTATGTCCACTTTAATCTTCCTGAATACTAAGCAGAAAAAAGTAATCACATAATGGAATGGACTACATAATAACAAGAAGAATAAGCAGATAACAAATAACAGATTTTGCTGTATGGAAAGAGGAAGAATCAAATAATAAAGTCACAGTTGTTCATTCTGAGCATTGCAATTTTTATGACAGAAAATTCCACCTGCATTCATCAGAAGTCATCACATTTGGAAGCAGAGGGAGTATTGTCATCACATGCAGTCTACCATTTCAGCCTGTGACTCAAAGGCTGAGCCAATAGAATGTATATTACATTCCAAAATTGGACTGTTAATTCATGAAAAAGAAGTGATATTTCTCATCATTAGTGTCCATGTCAGAGAAAATACCTCCAACTTGATCCAGTCATTGCATGATATTGAGATGCAATCAGAGAACTTAAAATTAACTTGACGTTAAATGAATGAATGAATAAATGAATAAATATTCACTAAATCTTCAGACCTTCACTCAAAGGTTCACAGGTTCATGATAAAATACTCAGCATTTGCTTTAAAGAAACTGAATGAACTCCATATGGAGCTGAGGCCATGCAAACAACAGGTGCAATTTGAAAATAGTCTAAAATGTCACAATGCCCCTGGCTTTGAAAGACAGGCCAATGTGTCCCTGTTCAACCAGTCACCCTGTGTGTGTTCAGCTGATGTTGCGTCTGATTGTGGATGAACGCCTTTAATTAAAAACCTTGCATATACAGTATACGTGCTTTAGGCTGGAAATTGTTTGCTTGGTCAAGTAAATAAGGATGGCATTTAATCAAAGCATTGTTAACACACTGCTCGACGGCACAATAAATGCAGCCCATTGCAGCCTAACCTAAAATTCTGTTGCTTTTTATCTTTGTAATGGCCAGTGCCTCTCTTGTCCCCTTTTTATTTTATGCATAATTTCTCATTTAAATTTTATACTGGATTTGCTGAAATAGTCTCAATAGCAGTATTATTTACATTATTCAAAATTTACCAATTACTATAATTTACAGCTCCTACATCAAAAACTGGGCCTACTGCCTCCATAAAGTAAAATTAATAATTCAATGGTTCACCTTTCAAATTCTAATCAAACAAAATCCATCAGCCACATGATAGAAAGAGAAAGTAGAAAACTGGGCAGATATTTGAATGTGCTCAAATTAAAAAGTTCCCCCTGTATTGGAAAGTCGGTGTAGGTATCAGATCAAATGTCTGCATGTTGAATCTGTTGCCATGGCTAGCCATTGTCTTGGTCGACTGTGCTGCTCATTTGACAAAAGGGCTCTCATGTACTGCAGCTTAATCATGTTTCTTTCTGCCAGTTCCACTGTGCCAGGTTGTCACCTTTAAAATTCAACATCAGGTATGAACAGCCTGTCTGCCAGACAGTGCTGGGCTGCCAGTCAGTCCAAGGGATTGGATCTCAGATTGCTTTACTACTGGACCTGGAGAAGGGGATGCCATTGTTGTTATGGAAGTAATGCTTTGTGGCACAATTCAGTGCACTGTCTGCACAATGGAACTGTGGGGCAATACACCAAAAATAAAGACACAGGAGGGTATACCATTGAAGCACCAGTCGTGCCTGCTCTCTAACCTTTGGGCTACAGTGAATTTAGAAAATAATAAATACCTTACATCAAACCAGTTGATTGTGTACTCCACCAGGAGGTTGTAAAAAGAACTGTTCTATCTCAGAAACAAAATGTTGTAGACATTTTTTTGTGCTGACTCATGATTAAGGCGCAACATCCTGAACAAACTCATCTTGTGATGAGGAAGCCATTTTATCCTTATGTAGAAAACTAAGTCTAACAATTCATCAGTATGCTTGTGTAGTTGTTAAATGTATAACATAAAACATGCATTGCCTTTTTTCCTCTTCTCCACCACATTGGATTTGAAAAAAAATGAACGTGAAGTTAAAGTCGAGACCACTTCAAGGCTTTTAGAAGCATTTTTGAATTACATCCTTTTTTACGGAGTGCTACTGACTAAATACTAATGGATCTCACTGTACATTTAGTTAGAAAACCCTGGCTGTGGCCTGGAAAAAATGACAGTTCGAAACCTTGCATCAGTAGTACTATTTCCAACACCAAAAAAAAAAAAAAAAAAACATGTATATATATATATATATATATATATATATATATATATATATATATATTCCCGGTTCAATTCCCGGTCAGGGCGTGGCGAAATCCAGTGTGGGCCCTTAGGCAAGGCCCTTTATGCTACCAGCCTACCTCAGGCATGAGTGAGACCGCAGAAGCAAGAGTCATACTGGCACGGACATCGCCTGGGTCAACAAGGTCCGCATCAGGTGTTGGGGGACCAGGGCAACCTGATGAGAAGTTGGCTACTGGAACAAGGCTTACATGGACAAGAGAGGAAAACATGAATCTGATGGAATCTTTCTATTCGGGCAACCCCAGCAAGAGCAGATAAACGCAGAGGATGTGGGATCAATAGATGCTTTGAAACCCAACCTCCAAGCTAACGAAGAAACAACTTCTAGCCCAGTGTTCCAACGTCCGCAGACAGAAATTGCTATCACAACTAGAGATCGATGAGGTACAACAAGTCTACGGCCAGGGGGAGCCAGGACAGCAGGTCGGGAGGGGGGAGATATCATCATCCCCACACTCCGAGATTGGGTTCCAAGCCCCAAATACAAGCCCTGATAACCTTAACACAAGGGCAGCTAACCTGAGAATTAAAATTATGACCTAGCTGGATGTCTGAAGCCCCCATGGCCAACAACGAAGGCTGAGTGATAAACTATCCTCTCAATCTCTACTAGAGGATGTCAATGCAGCATTTCAAACAATCACCACTGGGAACATAACTGATACCAATACACTGATAAACAGTACAGCAGCAGTGATCCTAGAGATGCTTAGATACAAGAGCACCACTGACAAGGGAGTATCCTCCATGGAGAAGAAGGCTGGAGGCCAAACTCAAGGCAACACAGAGAGAAGTCAGCCAGCTATCATAGCTACAGAAAGGTGTGGTGAAGAAAGGGCTACCTGAGAAGAAATACAACAAACTGTTCATACCTGAGGCATTGGGGTCTGCCAAACAAGGACTTACAGCTCTGGCTACTCGCCTTCAGTGGTCCACTAGAGAAGCAGAAGCCAGGAAAATAAACAGGATGTTCCCCACTGAACCATCCAAAGTGTACTCTCAGTGGTAGGGTAATAATATGAGAACAGACCCACCCAAGGCTGAGACTGAACAGTACAGGAAAATATGGGAGAGGGAGGCTTCACATAACACGAATGCTCAGTGGCTAACGGATCTGAGAGCAGACCACAGTAATCTCCCACAGCAAGAATCGGCAGTCGCTTGAGATTGTGAAGTCAGACAGATTAATCTGTGCACTGCCTGGATTGACCACAGGGTAATTCCGTGCCAAATCACCAGAAGGCTCCCGACTGACCATCTCAGATTTGCTTCATAACTTTTTGTTTTGATGCCCTTGTTACTAATAATTACTGTGCAAATTTTTAGGCCAATATCTCCACTAGTTTTAGAGATATTAAGCCAACAAAAAGGGGCCGTGGCCCCATATTTAGCATAAAAATGAGTACTACAATCAAACATCCATAGTTTGATGGCTAATAACTTTTGAACTGTGCACAATAAATGGTTCAAATTTTCACATATGATTCTTTGATATAATAAGGCTCTGTACACAGAAGGAGAGCTTTGTATGTGACATATTTGCAGATTTATGCCATGCCAAATATGGCTTCCTGGAATGCACATTCATCTATGGTAGCACTTTTGGCTCCAGATGTCTGATTCTTTTTAATATATGAGACATGTTGTAGTACTATCAGGAAAACATGTTATATCTGTAACAAAAATTATACTTTCTCATATATAGGCCCAAAAAATGGAAAAAAACTTGTCGCGTCTATATTTTGAATGCTTATAGCAAAAATCTGACAAGGTCTACCAGAAAATAATTAGATCGGTGAAAAGAGGAAGGTCTAATTGATATATGTACCAAATATGAAGTTGGTTCTGTGAAGAAACTATTTTATTCAAGCTGTTGAATATAGAAGGTTTTATGACATACGAAAATGCCATTCACAAGGTTACATCACACATGCTAAATCAATATTAATTCAATTCTCTTGACGATACATATATTTAGTATATTTGTAAATATGATAAATGATTTACAAATCTCACAAAAGTCAATTACACAAATTTAATTCTATTTATGTCGACTTAGCAAGTCTATTTGAACCGTTTGAATAACTAGTCAATTCTTTAGCCACACCAGACGGAACTACATATTGTCTACCAGTTGATGTGATTGGTGCATCTATGATCTTTATGATGTGTATCAGTGGAACCCAACAGATATCTTCTCTTCTGACCAACTGTAAGACTTCGCAGGACCATGAGGATGCATAAATTGTACTTGCACATCCAAAATCCTTAAAGCTTTTTTCCAGCCTGTGCGTTTGGGTCCTTTACTTTCTTTTAGGCCCATGGTCCTAGCTCCCGCCGGATTGCAGTATTCATCCGGTGGGAGCAAATCCATGACAATGTAACCTAGTGAATGGCATTTTCGCATGTCATAAAACCTTCTATATTCAACAGCTTGAATAAAATAGTTTTCTTCACTGCACCAACTTCATATTTGGTACATATAGCAATTAGACCTTGCTCTTTTTTTTTTTTTTTTTTTAGATATTTTTCGTTTATTTGACAGTTATACAGTGTAGAGAGACAGGAAAGTTGGGGAGAGGAATGGAGGAAGACGTGCAGCAAATGACCCGAGCTGGAATCGAACCCAGGTCGCCGCGGGAAGGACACACCCCCGATGGTACGCGCGCCCAGACCGATGAGCCACTGGGGCGCCCCAGACCTTGCTCTTTTCACTGATTAAATTTATTTTCTGGTAGACCTTGTCAGATTTTTGCTATAAGCATTCAAAATACAGATGCGACAAGCTTTTTTCCATTTTTAGGGGCCTATATATGAGAAAGTATAATTTTTCTTACAGATATAACATGTTTTCCTGACAGTACTATAACATGTCTCATATACTAAAAAGAATTGGAAATCTGGTGTCATTAAATCTGGAGATACAGAGAGCCAAAAGTGCTACCATGGACAAACAGGAAGCCATATTTGGCATGCCATAAATCTGCAAATATGTCACATACAAAGCTCTCCTTCTGGGTACAGAGCCTTATTATATCAAGGAATCATGTGTGAAAATTTGAACCAGTTCAAAAGTTATTAGCCATCAAACTATGGATGTTTGATTGTAGTATTTGTTTTTATGCTAAATATGGGGCCACGTCCCCTTTTTGAAGGCTTAATATCTCCAAAACTAGTGGAGATACTGGCCTAAAATTTTGCACAGCAGTTATTAGTAACAAGGACAAAAAAAAAATGAACAAAATCTGAGATGGTCTGTCGGGAACTTTCTCTGAAATCTGGTGATTTGGCACGGAATTACCCTACAAGAAGACCTATAACTCGATGCCACACGTGGATACTGGAGTGCTTGGAATTTTACAACATCAACAGGACACTAAGAGCCTTCATCAAGAACTCAATGGGACTGTGGAGAGCCCCTCTGGAGGCTAACTCGAAGCCAACTGCACAGGTCACCATCAAGTGCGGCATATTCCAAGGAGATGCCTATCTATCCCCTTTGTTGTTCTGCATAGGCCTGAACCTCCTCAGCTAGATCATCACAGTGAGTGGATACAAAGTGAAGCAACCATCAGCCACCTCCTCTAGATGGATGACATCAAGCTGTATACCAGGAATGAGCGCGACATCTACCCACTGATCCACATCACCAGGCTCTACAGCAATGACATCGGAATGTCATTCGGACTGGATAAGGGTGGTCGGATGGTATCAAGGAGGGGCAAGATGATCACATCCAAAGGGGTTGAACTACCAGAAGGCAAAATAGCAGATGTTCAGGACAGCTACAAATACCTTGGATCCCATTGGCAAATGGAAACCATGAAGAGGCCGCCAGAAAATATGAAATGGAAAGATCCGAGCCATCAATACCTATGCCCTGCTGGTCATCAGATATCCTGCTGAATGTAATATCCTGTCCAAAGGAGGAGATAGAGGCCACTGACATCAAGACAAGGAAACTCCACAGAATGCACAAAGGGTTTCAACCCATGTCCAGCACACTGAGGCTGCACACAAAGTGGAGGGAAGGAGGCCGAGGACTAGTGAGCGTCAGAGCCACTGTCCAGGATGAAATAACAAAAATCCAGGATTACATCAGGAACATGGCCCTGAGAGACAACCTGAGGAGTGAGTGCCTCAGGCAGTAGAAACCCAGTGATGAGGAGCAGGAAGAGGAATCACCCTGGTGGGAGAAGCCCCTTCATGGCATGTACCACCTGCTATCAAAAAATCATACCAGTGGCTGGAAAAAGCCAGTCTGAAAGACTGCACAGAGGCACTAATCATGGCAGCACAAGAACAGAGCCTCAGCACCAGGTCAATAGAGGCTGGGGTCTACCAGACCAGACAGGACCCCAGCTGTAGGCTGTAGATGCCCCTGAGACAGTCCAGCACATAACAGCTGGGTGCAAGATGCAAGCAGGTGAAGTGTACATGGAACGCAATAACTAAGTCGCTGGCATAGTGTACAGGAACATCTGTGCTGAGTATGGGCTGGAAGCCCCGAGGTTAAAATGGAAGATACCTCCAAAGGTGGTTGAGAATAAGTTAAGATCCTGTGGGACCTTAAGATCCAGACTGATAAACAGGTGATGGCTAACCAACCAGACATTGTGGTGGTTGACAGACAGCAAAAGAAAGCAATTGTGATAGATGTAGCAATCCCAAGCAACAGTAACATCAAAAAGAAGGAACATGAGAAGCTACAAAAATACCAAGGGCTGAAAGAGGAGCTAGAAAAGATGTGGAAAGTGAAGGGCACAGTTGTGCCTGTGGTAATCGGAGCACTCAGAGTTGTAACACCCAAGCTGGTAGAGTGGCTCCAGCGGTTTCCGGGAACAACATCTGACATCTCTGTCCAGAAGAGCGCACTCCTAAGAACAGCTAAGATACTGTGCAGAACCCTCAGGCTCCCAGGCCTCTGGTAGAGGACCCGAGCTTAGAGAGGGAAGAACACAAGACCACCCACATGGGGGGCGAGAGGGGGATATATATATATATATTTATATATGTGTGTGTGTGTGTGTGTGTAGTGCTGTGAAAAAGTATTTGCCCCCTTCCTGATTTCTTATTTTTTTGCATATTTCTCACACTTAAATGTTTCAGATCATCAAAAAAATTTTAATACTAGACAAAGATAACCCTACTAAATGCAAAATGCTGTTTTTAAAAGATGATTTCATTTATTGAGGGCAAAAGTAATCCAAACCTGCCTGGCCCTTTGTGAAAAAGAAATTGCCCCCTAAACCTAATATTTGGTTGTGCCACCCTCGGTGACAACAACTGCAATCAAGCATTTACGATAATTGTTTTAATTCAGCCACATTGGAGGGTTTTCGAGCATGAACGGCCTGTTTAAGGTCATGCCACAGCATCTCAATTGGATTTAAGTCCGGACTTTGACTAGGACACTCTAAAACCACGAACTGATAGTTGAACATTCTCCTTCAGGATTTTCTGGTTGAGAGCAGAATTCATGGTTCCATCAATTACGGCAAGTCGTCCACGTCCTGAAGCAGCAAAGCAGCCGCAGACCATCACACTACCACCACCATGTTTGACTGTCGGTATGATGTTCTTTTTATGAAATGCTGTGTTAGTTTTACGCCAGATGTAATGGGACGCACACCTTCCAAAAAGTTCTACTTTTGTCTCGTCAGTCTACAGAATATTTTCCCAAAAGTCTTGGGGATCATCAAGATGTTTTTTGGCAAATGTGAGACGAGCCTTTGTATTCTTTTTGATCAGCAGTGGTTTTCGCCTCGGAACTCACCTATGGATGCCATTTTTGCCCAGTCTCTTTCTTATTGTTGAATCATGAACACTGACTGTAACTGAGGCAAGTGTGGCCTGCAGTTCTTGGAGTAATTTTGGTAGGCCAGCCACTCCTGGGATGGTTCACCAGTTTTCTCCATTTGGGAATAATGAATCTCACCGTAGTTGGTGGAGAGAACCCAAGTAGTTTTTTTAATTAAGTTAATTTGGCTCAAAGAAGACACCAAAATGTGACATAAAAAGACAGTTTTTAACTGAAAGGATGTGAGAAATTAAAATTAGACTGTATCATATAGATTTTCCCGTATGCTATTCACTTACAGTCCAGTAAATAAATTACACTTTGTTATGAAACTTTTCTAGTCAGAAGATAAGACGGTATCAGACTGAAATTATCGGGTAACGGTCGTAGCCCGACGTGTCCGCTATGCTCATGACCGTTACCACGGCTGGCAGGTCTAGAGTGAGTGGCACTGCTCAAATGTACTGCTACTTTGCAGAAAAACTGACTTTCCTTACGCCGATGAACCAACTCCCCCCTGCTTATTTTCGCCATTTTTGAGAATAATTAACCTAAACAGGAAACAATTATTTCGTGTCCACTTAATCACGACTGTTACCGAAGACATATTTTGTTTCAAATTCTATAATTATACGCATCAATTTATTTATTTTCATGTTTCCTGGAATGACTCGTAAAAACACTTTTGATCGGCAACGAAAGTTTTCTCGTGTGTTGCTGCGAGTTGGCTGGTTTACTCTACTGCACGTGTGTTGTCCACAATTTTGTATGCTGCCACGACCATTACTGAGGGGGAATTACGATAAAAATCATCTGAATCCATCTTTATTCTTGATCATCGTTCAGCAACTGGCCGTCCATCTGCTAAGTAAGACATTACTGATTGCTATTTTTGTCATTTTTCCGAATAATTTGTGTAATTGAGCTCATATTTTTAGCCTGGAATCCATCTGTATCAAGCTTTGGTCGCTCCCAACGGTCACTTGCTTGTACGTCTGGCCTCAGTCGGTAGGCCAGCATTTGACTTTCAAATATTCGCACAAAATCCATGCGAGATCTGTGATTGGCTCACAGTCGCAAGGGTGCCCCCCTTCCCCTTTAGACAGACTTAAAAATAAATAAGAATACCACAGTTCTGCATTTAACGGAAGTCTTGCCTCCCGGCTCGTGTTTATACAAGTATTCATCTGAGTGGCAGCAAAGTCTCTGGGCAATGAACGAGCCGGGAGGCGGGACTTCCGTTGAATCTTGCGAGCTTATTTGAAGCATAGTATTTTATTATTTTTAGCAAAAAATAACCGCGTTTCTAGAGTTCTGAGGATACGAGTGGACAAAGCAGACTTGGATTATGCTGGACGATGCGTTGGACGATGGTTTGAAAGTTTGTCATTGGACGTTTTGTGGAGTTTTCCCATTGCTACTGGCCTGGGTGACCCCATTTGCTTCCAGCAAAAAAGGAATTTGGATAATTTTTCAAAACTCTCCAGTGGCCATAAAGTTGCGCTAGGTGAAGAACAACTTCGTCCGTTCAAGACATTTAATGGTGAGTAATTGATATATAAATTATAGTTTTTGGGTGGAGTATCACTTTAGTCTAGCTGATGCAATCATGCCCTTCGATCTATAGCTAATGCCAATTACAGTGAAATACGTTATGTAATTTTTGTATTATTTAATTTACCCTTTATTATACCGGGGAATCCCACTGAAATAAACAAAATGCAGATATGGCCAAACATTATCCTGTTCAAAACCTAACAACCACTCCAAGAGTAAATGCAAGCAAGCCACAATCTAATTTTTAATCTCACGTCAAATAACATTCACAAATGCCATTGCTGGCCAGCTAAGTCATATTCGATTGGTGGTTCTCGCCAAGAGCAGAAAACATGAATATTCATATATTCACTTCATTAGTGACGTAAGGGCTGAACGCTGGCTATTCATACATGTCAGCTGACGTCATTGAGGCACGTGACCGCTCTCAAACTCTTGGTGCCGCCATTTTGGGTACTGACTTACAACAGGCCGTCTATCTGTCGCCCCGTGGGCTGTGATAAGACGTCTCACAAAAAGAGTGGATTAACATTTTTTTATGATACGGCTCTTTTGAATGCTGCATTTTGATTAATGAATTACACTCTGATTCTACATTTTATTTCTGTATAACAGACTGTTGCTAAGTGAAACAGGCCATTGCTTGGGGCGCCGCTTTGATCAGAGGAGACAGAGGAGAAGAACTATGCAGGATATTTACCTTATTTTCATTTTAATGAAGGTTTCATTTTTACCTTCATTAAACAGCTTCGGACTAATTGTGATGTTAGATAAATGACTTGTAACTTGTTACAGGGAGAGTGGAGGCTCCTTCCACGTTGTGGCTGGAAACCAAAACTGCGATCAGAGCCTCGGACCAGGTGTCACAGCTCTCGCCTCGAGGCATGCATGTCTGTGTTAATTCTTTATCTCAAAGTTTCAAACACGTTTACGTCAGTAGCGCAGCCAGAACTTAAAATTGCGTGGGCAATAAATATCTCTTTAAAACAATTAGTTCTGCCTCGATCGCAATCATTTGTTTCTAATTAACTATGCCTTCAATACGATAACACTCCGCAATATCAGGTGTTGCTTGTTCACCTCATTCAGGCAAAAACGACAATCATTCATTTGGATCGCAATTTTGTGCATTTCAAATCTCTGTCTTTGGTTCAGTTTGAATAATTCAATCGATCATGAAGCACAGGTTAGATCGCCTGATGAGCCGAAAAGGTAGCGCGGAAGTTCCTGAACAGTTTACCTCTCGAAAAGTATTATTAAAACTAAGCACAACTCATGAGTAACTAATTTTGCTGAACTGAATTATTCCTATTGATTAGTCGCCCTTAGATCGCACCACGAAAGAAGCTGTGTCTCTTTTTTGCCAGTTGATTATTCATATAAATGGAAATTGCTTTAACAAAGGAAAATGGCTGAGAACAAGTTAGGTATAATAATTGTAATAAACCGATGCTGTGTGGCGCTCAATTTTCAGGTGTGGCTCGCCACTGATATGAAAAAAGCACAAATTGCACATCCAAATGAATGATTGTCTTTTGCCTGAACGAGGTGAATAAGCAACATCTGATAGTGCGGAGTGTTTTCGGATTGAATGTATAGTTAATTACAAAAAAATGACTGCGATCGAGTCAGAACGAATAAATGTTTTAAAGAGATGTTTAGTGCCCACCCAATTTTAAGTTCTGGCTGCGCCACTGGTTTACGCACACTAAAGAAAGAAAGAAACAGAAAGATAACTTACAACGAAAAGCTCATTCGAGGTGGTATTTCATTGTCAACTCATGAACGTTGGATGGACTGATCAGGTATTTTACGAATATGATATTTTACTTTCCAAATGTATTTTCCAAATTTACTTACTACATCAAAGTGTACAGATGTCCGACTGATGTCATTATTATCATTAATAGTAAGTATTTCATTATTCCATCATAACAATCCCATCGTCAAAACTCAAAATCATATCTGCACCCCTGAATTTCCCATTTCCTCATTATCATCATCATTTGATAATTATTCCATCAACTTCAATCGTTACCGAATACCGAATCGCGTATTCATCATCACTATTACTATCAACCGGGACTATCAATCACAACGACAATAAATATATCATGTATTTTGCATCAATATCATCAAAATTCATCATCATAACTATTGAAATGAAAAAGAAATAAAAAACCATGACGCCGATGAGATTGAAAGGCAGCTAGCAAGCGCGAGCTGACTAGACCAAGGAGGTAGGGATTAATACATTCTTGATTAAAATCTCCAAATTGACACTGTTTGATTCTCCATCTGTTTCCCATTCAAGTAAGTTGATAAGCTAATCGTTGGCGCACGACAGTCGTGAGCAACAGGAATAAATAATGCAGCCTACATAAGTGAATGTCTGGGTGATGCCATTAATGATTACCCATCATTTTATCGTGTGCACAATCAATGTACTCATTTTCGGGAAACGGGTATTGCAATTTTTTTTCCCGGGACCCGAACCTTTTCGGCGGGACCCGGTACCGGTTTTTAGTCACAGGCCAACACACAACCAAGGAGGGTGAGCAAAACAGCGGGAGAAGTGACAGGACTTGCAGATTCGCGAAATGATGCAATTTATAAATCGATAAAAGTCGTATTTTGATCAACATTACGTCTGAAATTAATAATTTCACTCATAAGCCGTGTAATAAGCGGGATAATGTAGAGTTAGTCTGTTGTTATGGAGAAATAAAGACTGAGACATCCTTCATCGTAGCCCATACAGTCTATGGTCGTAGCTGTGCCTCGGTCCCTGGTAGGTACTCAAGATGGCGCTCACAACAAAAACGTCACGTGACTGAAATCCATGAATACGACTGAGGCCAGACTGATAAGTCAGTGACCGTTGGGAGCGGCCAGCACTTTATCAGTATGGATTCCAGGCTATCATATTTTAGGATTATAATGTGATTTCTTATCGTGCAATGACAGGCTTCATTAATACCCATTTCTTCTCCGCCTTGATGAACGTTACACTTCAGTAAATAATTTTTGTTAACTGTCCTCTAAAATATCACATGTATTAATTGGACTGTTGGGGATCGCGCATGCGAAGCGCAGAAGCTCTGCGATCTATTAATATTTTGGACGACAAATAGTGGCTCCTTGTTAAACACATTGAATCAGTTTTGATTGTTTCTTGTTTTATTACAATTTGAAAGTAGCCTACATCATGACTACATACGGATTTGCTGGATATCTTCAAAAAATAAAGTAGAATGCTTGTGACTTGCAGGTTAACGTTCAATAAATCGTTCAGCAAACAAACTAAATTTCTTTATAAGATTTCTATAATGGTATGATGCGTTTCCCTATCTTAAAAAAATGGTTGTGACCGATGGTTATGTGGATTTTTTTTTTTGTCTCATTAATAACATTGATGATAACTTATAATTAGGCTAATAATGGTGAGAGCATATAATTTGCCCCCTCTGAAGTGCTGCAACATCTCAGCGCCAAAAGATACATCTCCCGACATGACTTTTTAAATAAATGAGAAGGTAAGCACTAAATCCTTTAGGGTTAAAATAATTATTCCCAGCTGAAACATAGGCTATTATTTACTGCAATAATGATCCGGTCGAAGTATTTGTTTATTTGAATGCAAACTGCAACTACTTTTGGACAGGTGGTGTAGAAACACAAATGATCTGCTATACAAGCTGAATTACCGCATGAGAGAATGAAACTAATCTCGCTACTTAAGTCACCAATAAATCTGATAAAAAAAAAAGACTGATAAATTGCAGTTTTAAAAATGCATGCTTTTAAATGAAAAAAAAATAGAGCAACACTGCTAACTTCACAAAACGTGCAGTATATAGAGTGCCTGCACAGGTTCCATACCATGTGCTATGTATAAAACGGTAATATAAACATAATGTAGCCTATAATAACCTATTAAACGACAGTATAAAAATTTGGTCTTTGAAACAAACATGTTTTTTTTAACCCGTTTTGGTAAATATCAAAGAATTTTCCTTTGGAATACTTCGACAGGATCTTGAAGTAATTTATTGTAAAACCAAAGTTCTGTCTTTTGAAATATATGAAGTACTTGCACAGTTATACATAAAATTTGTAATCCCTTTGGTATTAAGCTCGTTTGGTTGTAAACTGGTGGTGACTGTGAGCGTTACAAACGCACAATACATGGGCTATTACCAAGTACGGGTACAGCGCAGTCAGAAATGTACTGCACGTTATAAAACAAGACCAGTCCAAAATTTTTAAATGCCAAAAAAGAGCTAATGTAAAAGGCGTACCACCATATGTACAAATGAAGACATGCATCAACAGTATACGTACACTTAGGCCTACATAAAATAACAGTCCATAATTTGAACTCTAAAAAAGAATCTTCGTCACACAACCATGTACATTAAGACAGAATGTTTAGTACAAAAGTTAAAACTGTTTCATACTTTTCATGTTATCCAAAGCAAAATGATGTCAACACAGCATGTGACTGGCTCTATCCATCAGCCTGTTTTTGGAATTCAATTGAGGGTTGGCGGCACCTGGAGGCGCGCATCAGAGGTGCTCCTTGGCCTTGGCCCTAAGCAGCCATCCATGGTGCGATCTGGATCGATGTTATCAGCGGAGGCAGTTGAGCCCGAGACAAGCCCTACTGTACTGCATCCTGGATCTCTACAGGGCTGCTTACAGGCTGTTGATAGTGAGCTTGTCTGTCTCTGAATTAAATAGCGGGCTGCAGCACTGTACTGACTTCTGGTAAAAGTCTTGCATGTTGACACAATGCTGCAATCACCACCAACATTCTTTTCCAATTTGCAACCATCCCAGCTTTATACCAAAGAGATTACAAATTTTATGTACAGTTGTATAACTGAATGTACTTTATGTATGTCAAAAGACAGAACTTTGGTATATGTTTGGGAATATGGAATATTAGGTTGGTAGAACCTAATGGTCAGATAGCTGTCCATCCAGAATAGTACCAAGCTAAACTTTTCATCTTCAGAGGAAACTAGCTGTGTGCATCACTATTCAAAAACAATTTATTTGGTACATTGCTGGGGATAGCCAGTATTTGCATCCAGCCTACAGTGCCCCCTGGGGGCGAAATTTTCCAACGTTTGATAATGAATATCGCCTACACTGAAAATACTACCATTGAGATTTTAATAATGCAGTAATATACCCCAAAGGGACTATGCATCCAGAGAATTTCAGATCTCTATCTTGCTGGGTAAACAAAATAATGCCACCTAAACATAGGCATAATCTGCTATGAAATGGTCCATTTTGAGTTTTCCTCCAACCTTGGCTCCGTCTAGCTTGAAAGTATAGATGATACCAAATAATTGCTTGGTATTCCCGAAAATAGAGTTCTAAAAGCACAACAAATAGCATTTACCCTCACAGTACAAATCTGGGTTACAGAGAAAATATACTGCAAACATGCACCAAAAATGAATTTTGACCATCTTTCTGGCCGTCCATTGCACAAGCACAGCAAGAGACCAAGGTACTATTCACTGAAAATTATAGTCTTGTTATGAGTAAACACATAATAAAGCATTCAAGGTTGGTATATGTCTGGGATATTATTTTATTCCCATTCCCATTTTCAATTTTTATTGTTATATCTCAAATAATTCTTGCTCGATAGTTACCCAGCTTAGTGCCGATGTGGTGCTGAAGTCTAACCAGACTTGAAGTGTCACAGGTCATGATAAAAGTATTACATATTTAGTACTGTGTACCCTTAAGCCATGATAGTTGATGTAAAATGTGGCATTAACAGCAAAACTGGGCCACTTAAGTGGCTTCTAGGTGGTGCTACCGGCAAGCAAAGTGAGATATGGACCTAAAAATTCAGCTTTTTCTGTGAGACACCCATGTCTACCTATGTGCCAAGTTTCATTCAATTCCAGGGGGTCAACTGCACACCGAATGTCAATCTCTAATGGAATGGCTCCTAAATACTATGGTGCATATTTGGATAAGGTGAACTGGAATTAGTTAGACGTAGTAAATTCAAGTAACCTATACTATACACTGTGACTACAACTAGGCCATATCATTTGTTCTCTTCTGCCATGTCTGACAATGAACACACACAAGTCCACACAAACAAAATGATCCAGCTCCATTTCCATACTTTTTCCCTTTTCTTTTTTTGGTAGTTTAGTTTTAGATGAATGCTTGTGTGTTAAATGAATTTCATTTTTTAAAACCTAGTTGTTCTATCTGATACTTACTTGGAAGAAGGTTTGACCTTTCCGCCTCAAATAACTCACACAATTTATTACATATTGGTTATTGTTTTAATTTTTAATAATGGAATTGGTAATCATAGTTCAACAAACAATTTATATGACTAATTAATTTTTGAGAGGAATTAATTACACCAAAATCTCATCGCCTGTATTTCTAGTTGCTCCGTTGTCAACAAATGCTGAACTGTTACATCAGCAAAAAACATAAATGACCAAAGACACAAGCAGAGAAGCAGTCAACCGAGACAAAGGTGGAGTTTGGCTTTATGTTATTCAGTGCTAGGTAGTTCTTATAAAATGCACGGCCAGTTACTAGGGTGGGTAGCCAATGCTGATGTTGTATAGGTAACATTGGTTTGCTCAGGTGCTTGGCTGATATACAACCTCATTTCTCTATCATCTTTTGATTACCAAGCACAATTTACACTGACTTTGAGATAGCGTAGCATGCATCTCTGAGTTACATGTAAATGCTTAATATTTATTTTTGTTATTACCAGTGATTCTTGCTTCGCAACAAGACATACTGGAGCTCCCCTTGTTTCTGTATACCGCTGGCGAACTGAACTCATGAACGAGCATGAAGGGCTGTAACCAGGATTTTTGAAATACCGAGGTCAAATAATGCGCGCTCCCAAGCTCCAACCACTACATTGTTTTGTTGCTAATAAGACATTTATTTCCAATAACCTCTTCAGGAGCACACTGAGTGGTAACAGTTGGACTGTAGAAACGGACTTGTGTTGCATAACTTTTTCATTTCTCACCTAACCTGCTCAGGGCTCTGAAGTCTCATGCAATGAGCGTGATTGTCACTCATTTCAGTCTGATGTCACGCACTTGCGCCACACATAGTATTTCTCACGCAAAACAAAAAAAAATTAAAACGAAAACAATTTCCAACAGTTGGTCTATATGCGCAGCAGCACCGCTATAACTGTGGAAACCGGCAGGAATCAAACATGTCTCCCCTGGAGTTCTCAGTGGCAGCTTGCCACCTGCCAGCCAATCAAAAAAAGGAAAGGGGCTACCCAATAGCCAATAAGATAGCACTATCGTATCTGTGTAATATTTGGGGAAACAACCAATAAAAAAAAAAAAAACAGTTATCCTGGAATTATTTACATCATCCTGCTGCAACTACGTTGTGAAAGCTGCATTATTCATTCACTAACGGTGGAAAATGGGCAGAAGTTTATAAAGTACTGGAAAAAAATAACTAAGTAAAAGTAGAAGTACCATAACAGAAAGTTACTTTGGTAAAAGATGAAGTCACCCATAAGAAAATAACTTGAGCAAATGGCCTAAAGTAGCTCACCTTAAATGTACTTAAGAACCAAAAGTATTTTGTGAAAAAATTTACTTAAGTATCAAAAGTACAAGTACAAAGTATTTTTCATAGTTCGCATAGTAAGAAGAAAAGCAACCACTGTTTGTTCTCTCCTTGTGCTCTTTAATCAATTTTCAGGTGAATGAAAGATGCAGTATTCAAAAAACAAACAGGCAGTCTCTCCTTAATATACTTCGTGTTTGAGTTTACTGGCAGTTTAAAAGCCACTATAATTAATAGTAGAATTACAAAGTATCAATAAAATGTCTAATTTTTGCTTCAGAAAACTGATTTTTCTGAACTACTGATTGAGATACCATTGGCTCACTGTAGCTGAAGTGCCTGCGGCAGAGGACAACGATTATTTCTGTAGCAAGAGATTTTTTTATTTTTTTAACTGCTGGATGGATACTATGGGCAAGTATATTGAGCAGTTTGCATATCATGCTTAGCTGAGGAGTGTTATTCAGGCAACTCCTGAAAAACAGGGATTGGAGTGAACTCGTCCATATTCTAAAATCTAAACCTTGTTCGGCTTGCTTGTGAATATTCAATAACTGATCCGTGTTTGCCATCTAGTGATATAATATTGTAACTGTCTACGTGCATAAATTTGCAGCTCCATGTCCGCCGGCGGACACATCTGCACAAAGCGCTAATGACACCCTGCCGAGCACTGCTGTTCTTCTCAAACATGCCAAACCTAAATAATCCGTAAATGATGAATTAAATTCATATTTTAATGTGAAACGAGTAACTAAGTTGCCAGGGTCAAAGTAACGAAGTGAAAGTATGCTTTTTTTATCTTTTAAATGTA
Source organism: Gymnothorax javanicus (assembly GCA_029692085.1). Classification (NCBI taxonomy): domain Eukaryota; kingdom Metazoa; phylum Chordata; class Actinopteri; order Anguilliformes; family Muraenidae; genus Gymnothorax; species Gymnothorax javanicus. The sequence goes on from CM056196.1 coordinate 54,804,902, forward strand.
GTGGAGTAAAAGTCCCGGTTTAAAAAAAAAAATCTTAAGTAAAGTACAAATCCTAAAAAAAAAAAAAAAAAAAACTAGCCTACTTAAGTACTGTAACAAAGTACATGTACCTCGTTACAATGCACCTTTGAAAACGGGAGTAGCCTATCATGCACCCCCCGGAGAAAATCTCACTCTAGCCGGCATTAAAAACAGCTCTGCTTCCTCTTTGCCTGCTCTTCGGTCGGCTTCGAAAATAACAAATTTGTCTGCCTCAGTGTTCTGCGCATTTTGGGTCAGTCTCAGGATAGCGTTAGCATATGGTCTCCCTTCACAACAATGATACAATTGAACTCTCTCTCTCGCAAGACTCGCGAATGAGTTTATCCGTTTACCTCAACCTGAGCTGCTGGGCATTCGCAGCGAAAGCCGTGGTATTAACGCACGGTGATGTGATAGCCTACACAAGCACTATGAGGATGCGGGATCAGGATCTCTCTCCCTCTCTCTCTCTCACACACACACACTCAAACGATTTGCTGAATAAACAAGCGCAGTGAGGGGAAAAATAGGTGGGGAAAAAACGAAAATGCAGAGACAATTAACTGAGGTCCGGACCTCGGTGTCCTCCACGGTGGTTACGGCCATGAGTATTTGTCGGCAGTTATCACCTTCTTTTCACTGAGAAAAAATACCGAGGACATGACCTTGGTGTCCTCAATGGTGGTTACGGCCATGGGCTGGAGGGAGAGGCCACAGGAGTGGGAGAAGGGGCAATGAGGGAGGGGCAGTGGTGTTAATGATCAAAATCTCTCTCATGCTCTTTTCTTCAAAGCTACCCACTGCAGCTTCAGTACAACTTCAAGACTCCATGGTTCTGACACAGTTTTGAAGACTTTGTTTCTTAATTTCTTAATGTTGTGCGAATGAAATCATTTATATGTAAAATTTTATATTCAGTCTTTACTGAAAGATTGGTATCAAACACTTAACACAGTGATTAGTTGCATGTGCTGTCATTGCATAATGGCATAAAGTAGCTGGGATAAACCTTGGCTTTGTTATGTTCTTGTTCTGTCTTGCCTTGTGTCTGTTTCTTGGTCCTCTCCCACACTGCCAAATGGAATCCTCCTCATGTCTGCGTTCCAGTCCACGTCTTGTTTTCTTGAGTGCATGCGCTGCTTATTTGCTATTGGCTGGCTGCAGTATTTCCATTTTCCTTCAGTGCTGTTCTGGTTCCGGGTCTTTCAAAGCTTAATGTCAATTCACTGCTTTTAGTTACTAACATCTACTAACATTCACGGGAGGTGTTTTTCTTAGACAGGCACTTTACTAATATTACTAATTTAGGTAGGGTGTTAATTGCCATGATTTCCTGCTTTGGTATTATTTCAGATCTTGTTTCACTTTGCTGCATAACCTTTTCACGCTTCTTTCAATCTGCATACTTCATTGGTACTTAGCTGAGCATGGCCATTTTCTTAATGGGCTTGTTATGACATTAAACCTTGTTCAATGTCTCATGTTCATGCTTTGTTCCCTCCCTGTTCTGCTCAGGTGTTAAGCATTCTCTCTTCAGCCCTGCACATTCTTATTCTGCTGAGGCATTCCAGATGGCAGTCGGTCCGTTGTTTCCATGCTGTGTGGGTCACGCTCTGTCATTTGTCTTGAGGATATCATCACGTTCATACAAACCTATTTTTCAGCTCTTTGAGCGTAGTTTTTCGTTGGCCTTGTGCCCCCCTTAATCCTGTCGTTTTTTTTTTCCAGTTTTGATTTTTCAGCTTTTTAAGTGGAGTTTTTTGTTGGCCTTGTGCCCTCCTTTTCCCCAGCATTATTTCTGTTCATTTGTGTTCATAGAGTTTTTGTTGGCCCACGTGCCTTGTTTGTTTGAAATCTTTCTGTTCAATAAAATCTCATTCTTTGGATTCACGACTCGCTACTGGTGTCCTTCCGTGAATGTAACAGGCTTTCCCGTGACCCCAATAAGAGAAAGCAGCTTTTGCATAATTAATATATGCACAGCCTGCCCCAAGTCTAAGGATAAATCTATAGTGATTCATCATTCAACAGGGAAAATTCCTTCATGTTCTTAAGGATGGTCATGAAAAAAAAATAATCAAATGTCTTTGCAGGGATAAGAAAACCTCAGGAACACAATCCTGCCATCAATCAGAATTTGAAATGCATTTATGTCTATCTGTGCATTATGTTTTAATGTGCATGTGCATTGTGGAATAAAAGAACAAATTCAGTCCGATTGATAGTGTAATGTGATTTCCAACGTATTGTATTGCTGAGATATGGACCTGTGGGTTGGGCTGGGAATATGTGTCTTATGTCACTTTCATGGTTGGTTATTGGGTCATTCCATGCCAACTGTCCAAATGGCTCCCACTTGACCATCTCAGATTTGGCTGAAAAAATTACAGCGAGTGCATTCACCCCCTGATAGGATAAATCCAAAATTTTAGCTCTCAACTCCAAATAGTTTTTTCATAAAAAAAATTTTTACAACTAAGTTCTGGCCCTTTTTGAGCAGCGATTTCTGAGGAGCCACTTTCACATGGCTATATCTAGAAAATTATTTCCTTCAAAGTCCTTCAAATTTTCAGGGGTGAAGATCTGCTACGATAATTTGAGGAATATGGACTTATAAAGGTGTCCCTTCAGTTTATCATATATTTTTGGGTGCCTAAATTTGCTCAAAAGTTTACTCTGCGGTAGCATATTTGAAGGACTGTAAAAAGCCGAATTTCAAAGACCGGGATTTGGTATTGCACATACAGCTTCCCATATATGTTGTGTATTTTGTATTCTAATTCTGCCCCTCTCTTATGAATAATCTAGAAAATATTTAGGCTTGAAAATGGAAAAAAAAAAAGTTCTATTTATACCAAAAAAATTACACCATCCACCAACATCAAATTGACTGTTTTCGAAAGATTAGATGCCTGTTACTAACATATCCAAAATTTGTGATGGTGTTCTGCTTTATTTTCTCAAAATAAATTTTTGAAAATATGAGGGCTACAATTACTGTCCACTATCCAGGTTATCTTGACTGTCTAAGATTCTGGAGTCCCAAGTTAATTGCCAGTTATGATCCTTTTTAAGAGAATATTGCATTTTGAATACTTACCAATCTGGTTTCAGGTGTGGGCATTGCACTGTTACTGTTTCAAGCTTAGTTCTTAATGACAATGTAAGAGCATTAGATAACAGACAACATTTTGCAGACCTCTTCACTGACCTTTCATAAGGCATTTGATAACTGTCGATCATGTCCTCCTTTGAACAGATCAGACTTTGGCTTCCATAAATTTGCTTGTAACTGGTTTAAAAACTATCTTGAGGATATGATTCAATATATTTCAGTTGAAGACATTCAGTCTTGGAGTGCTAAAATCAGCAGAGGACTTCCACAAGGTTCAATTTTTAGCCCATTGTTATTCACTATCTGTATGAATAATATTGACTAATAAGATCATTGCAAATGGCATTTATATGCTGAAAATACTATAATTTGCTCGACAAATTCAAAATGAGCTAATATTTTTCATGAAATGGAAAAATGTCTCACTTTGAACATCTGATATGTTGTCCATGCACTATTTGCAAATAAAATGTGGGTTTCTGAGATTTGCAAATCATTGTATTCTGTTTTTATTCATGTTGTACACAATGTCCCAACTTAATTGGAATTGGAGTTTGTAGAAGAACCGGGAGACCAGGTTTCAGAGGACATCATTGATGAAATTTTTCAGACACAGCCAGGCGTTAACGAGTCCGAACAGCAATACCAGGGATTCATATTGCTTGGAGCAGGTATTAAATCCATGCATTAAATCCAATCTATGTCTTCCATTAATCTCCCTCCCCCATGCACATTATGTGATAAGCATTGCACAAGTCCAGCTTCGTAAAGTAACAACAGCCCTGGAGACTGGACAATGCTGTGTCCATCAGAGGAAGAGGGTAATGATTCTTGATAGCTATAGAGTTATGTCCAGGATAATCAATGCAGGGATGTACAGACCAGTGGCGGCTCGTGAACTGGCAACTTGGGAGACTCAAAACAATCCCTTAAAATTAATGATTGGTCACGACCTGTTTTCAGTCATTCATTTAAATTACCATTACAAAAACTCCGAAAACTCTCAACATTATCAGGTGTGGCAGTTTTCATTTATAATGCTTCCCTGTCAACTCTCACGCATTCAGTGTGAGTTTAAGATGCATATTTTCGTTCCTCTGCTGTAGTCAGCAACTATTCAATCAACTATGAGCGAGTAGGCTATGTAAGAGAAACAAGAGTCCTCATGCGAATTGAAGTCCTTGAAACTGAGCAAGTTGCCCCCATGAAGGCATGGAGGGGTTGGTAGCAATGTAATTGCATAAAGATGTTTCAAATGATCTAATTTCATTTAAACGATTGCAAAATGCATTGCTTCCAACCGCTGAGTAAAGAAAAGCGCGAGAAGTCCGGAGTCGTAATCGGTATGTGTTATAAGTGAAAACTGGCAACACCTGATAATGTTGAGAGTTTTCAGAGTTTCTGTTATGGTCATTTAAATGAATGATTGAAAACAGGACCTGACCAATCATTATTTTTAAAGGATGGGTTTCAGCCTCCCCTATTGCCAGTTCTCCAGCCGCCACTGGTACAGACCCATCTTTTTTGGCCATAAAAAGAAACCAGTTCCAGCTCAGAAAAAGCACAAATCATTCCCGATGCCACAATAATGCCAGGGATTGATTTATGTACTAACAGAATAGGATTGGGAATGGCAAAAAACCTCCACAAAAAACGAAACCGGACATGGCAAAACATGACTCCTGTGTGTCAGGCAGTATAGCCGACCACTGGGGGGCGATGTTCCAAGTATCCACAATCGTAAGGTCTCTATGAGGGAAGTCATGTTGCCCAAGCTCTGCTGAATGCCTGATGAAGATCAGGATAGATAACAGGAACTCCCTTGAGGACCGACAGCTCCTCCTAGTAGTTAGAGAAAGGAGGTGCAATTGGATTGGAAGCTGAGCAAAGGCAGGATTGAGAACATGACAAACTCCACTCCAGGATGGATCAGGATGGCCAGTCCACACAATGATTTTGGCACTCAAGCTAAGGCCTTCCCAATACCAGCAGAGCAGTGACTCCATGGTGAAGAACACCAGCTTTTCAGAATAATTACTGCAGGTCAGCCTAGGCACCGATCTGGTTATTTCTGTAGCATCCTTGTGAGGCCTCGGGACTAAATGGGTGCTGGCAGTGGTTCAATCAACACCCTCAGGTGGCTAATGAGACCAGGATGGATGAAGTTCCGGTCCACTTGTGAGTCGACTAATGCCCAGGTGGTGACTGGGCGACCCTGCCAGTCAGCCGCATGGGTAGAAGTGGTCAAGAAGATGTAATTTGAAGACCATCAAACACTGGGCAACGAAACTGCAGCAGGAGGTGGGTTGCCGTCGTTGGGGTCCAACATCGCTAGGTTAGGTTCCAAATGGGCGATTGCCGGAGGGAGAGTCTCCTGCAGAACAGAGCTGGCTGCTTGCGTCGCGGAAGCAAAATCCCGGGAAATATTTACAATAGCCTCGAGTTGAATGGAGAGGGCTCCAATGGACTGGTGTAGCTGGTGGAGTTCTTCCTCCTGCTTGGACAGCATCCATGCATGTAGGTACCTTGAGGCATCAACCAGACTGAGCGTTTCTGCTGGTTCTATTCTGAGCTGGATTTTGCTGTTATGTTCCAGACATGACCAGACCCAGATGCTGAGGCAGAGTACAATGCAATAGTGGGGTTTACTGATGGGAATATGGTAGTGACAGATAGGGACTGAGCCCTGAGTAGAATAGGACGGTTCAGTTCAGAGAGTAATGAGCTTGTGTAAGGGTCTTGTCTGTACCTAGCCAGTGGCGACCTGGGGCTGAAACCAGATGGGAGACCATCTTCTCCAGAGCAAAAATGTAGGATGGCAGGTTCAGAGAGTTAAGCAGAAACGCAGTTCCAATCCTGATGATCACAGAAGGCTTGAGAGCTGTTCCTAACTAACTGCAGGGCTGGGGATAAGCGGTATCACATCGCAAAATGCAATCCGTTTTTTTTAAATGCGCCAATCTGCTATGGATTTTTGAAATCCCCATTGCATATTTTAAGATACAGTTTTCAGATAATGTGAATAAAAGTTTTAGTTCAGTTTTGTAGTTAGAGTCTGTTAATATCGTCCTGATTGGCCTCCGCAATCGCACTGTGGATAACCTAATGGCGCGATTCTGAAACCATGGTAGCGAGTGGAATGACCCCATTTTCCTACCTCCGCGCCAGTCCCGACCACAGAGCTAAAGAAAACACTTGAGTGGACAACGTCATTGGCTGAACCAACTGCAAAACGTGAGACGCATCCGCCATCTTGTGTAAGGAATCAGTGGGGAGAATTGCACAATCGAACACTGTACACATGTGTATGCGACAGGATTAAATGAAATGAAAAACACTGGACTGGTGACACACATCAGCCTACAAGCATGACCATTATTTAATAAATAATTATTTTGTGTTTGTTATCAGGAAATTCTTAATCGTTAGTTAAAATTAAAAAAAAAAAAATTTATATTAACAGTAAATATATATTAAAGAGTTGTATGTTTATGTCTAAGGAATGCTGTTTTCACATTTTGAACACATGTATTTCAGGATGCCCCACAAGCCCCAGCGGCCGGCAATTTCGCTGACTACTCAGTCCTCTTCTGCCAGCTACTTTCCTGACAAATTTAAAAGTTTAAGGCGAGATTTGATGCTTAGATTTCGATAAAAGCATTGGCCAATTTACCTATTCCTCACCGCTGTTTTGACACGTTGTTCTCAGCTGCGCTGTGGTTACCCGAGGACAATTTCAACATCCAGTGATATAGCGTGTCATATGAACTCCAATAATTGTACTTCCATCATCTTCACATAGTTGTGGGCTATTTTCTGAATATCTCTGAATTTCAACTGGTAGCTTGCTGAGAGATGCCGCCCTGAAATAAGAAGACTCTGGAGTTTTGCATTATAAATGTTTTCATTTTATCATTTAAGACCTTTTGAATAAGTGAAGCGCCATCTCAAAATAAATTAACACCGCTGAGAAAATGCTGAAATGAGTGCAGTAAGCCTAATTAATGTTTATTTTTGGAGTAATTAATAATTTGTATTAATGCTATTCTTACAGTATCATGTGTGTTATGTACATTGTCAGTGTCATTTTTTTTTTACCTTTAATTTAAATTTCTTAATCATGACGGGCTTATGTTGTGGTCTTGATTATTCAGTTTAAAAAAACTGTTCAATTGTTAATCAGGTGATCTTTAATAAGAAAAGGATGAGAGCAATTTTGCATGAAAAAGCGAGGCTTCAATGCCTCTGACAGCAGGGTATTGAAGGTCTGTTAGGAAATGTAAGAGGAAACAGTTAATGTCAATTCATTTAAATCCGCACATGAGCTGTAGAAGACATCCCAATCTGTCCAATCGAAGCATGCCTGTAAAGTGTCCATGCTGCTCTCTGTCCAGCATCTTACTATTTTTACTGAGTGCACTTGCTTCCGACAGATGGGTTTGTAGATCGGCATCAGCAGGACACAGCTGTGATAAGACGCTCCAAAGGGGGGCATGGGCACGGACTTGAAAGCACCAGGCACAGAACCATAACACAAGTCAACTGTGGAGTTTTTTTAAAGTTGTTGCACAGGTGACATATTGTTCATATGTTTTCAAAGTCTTGTGTATCTGGCACTGATTAAAGTCTCCTAGAATAAACTTAGGAGCGTCAGGTTCGATAACGTCAAGTCTGTTAGTTACCTCCGCGATCAGCTGTGTGGCTGCTGAGATGCTGGCCCGCGGGTGTATGTAGACACTGGTGAAGAAGAGCTGGGGAAACTCCCTTGGCAGGTAAAAGGGCCGAAGTGAAATGGTTAAAAGCTCAAGGTTGGGGGTGCATATCTCCTCCCGGACTGTGACATTGTTACAGTACCTCTCATTTATATAAAAACATACTCCACCTCCGCAGGTTTTGTTCGTAATGAGTGGCGACCGGTCCATCCGGACAGGGTGCCCAAAGCTGCTGATGTGTAGATCCTCTTTGCTGTCCGAGGCTTTCAGCCATGTCTCTGTAAAAGCCAGCAAACGTGTCCCTAAAATCGCGCTTACATCTAGCGTAAGCCTCCAGCTCATCCAGTTTATTCCGGAAGGATTGGACATTAGAGAGAGAAGGATAGGAGGAAGCGGGATCAGTCCCCTCGTTGAACACCTCCTCTCTTCCCTCTCTTCCTCCGGCAAAACCTGCTGCCTGGGTATCTCTCCGTGGCGAAATGGCGAGTCCTGCTGTCAAAAAGCAGTATCTCCCGGCTGTAGGTGATCCTGTAGTCAGCCACGCCACCGACGGCGTCCAGTCCCCAGGCAAAACCGACTTAAGAGTCCAAAGCGCCGCAAAGACGCATAAATAGATGCACCTCATGATTAAAAAGGACTTCCACACAAGCTCCAATGATAAAAAGTGCTAAAAGACGACAAACAATTCACAAACAATACCACGACACACAGCTGCTTCCAGGTCACACGAGTGTGAGCGCCCCTGGAAGCAAAGGACCCCAGAAACTAGCTACCTAAAGTTACTTTTCATTGGATAATAATGTCAACTAATGTTAGTTAATCATGTGGTTTCGGTCACATGTTGGCTAGTAGTCAGGTTGCTAGCTGTAGTAGACATAACACGGGTGGATATATCAAATTATGAGGAGAACATCAGTCTAGAAATCCCGCGATGGTGCTATTATTAATGTATTATTTTGTATGCAGGTACCACATTAGCAAGCTGTTGAGGATACAGGTGTATCAGAGCTTTAGGTGAGGTCCTAATTATGAATTATTGCATGGAATTATAGGGAAAGCACTAAAGTTAGTCTCATGATGTTCAGCAAATATAATCTTTGAAAGTCGAAATGTCCTGACCAACTTCGCCTCAGTGGGGAAAATGAAAAAAACAAGTTATCATAAATCGTAAATCTAACATGATCCAGTCCGAAAAATGCTCGGTTTGCGGCTTGTCCAATTCACAGATAGTGAGTGGTCCATTTTGAAGTGTTTATCCCGGCTGCAGTCGCGTTACCGCACAGAGAGATGCTCAATGGACATAAATTGCCAATAATGATTTTAACATTCTCTAATAATAAAACATAACATTATGTAATTAAGAAACATGAATTGGTAAGAGTATTTCAATCATTCGATATTGCTAACCTTCATAATAAATGTTCATAACATTAGTAACAGTTGTAATTTTGTACTCAAAAATCAAATCAAAAGTATTTGGATGGCTACAAAAATAGAAACGGAAGTTTATGTATGTGGCATCTATCTATGAAGATTATGGAGGCAGTTTGCTTAGCATGATAAAAGAAACAAAGAAACATTAATTCGGATAATCTCCATATACAGAAAAGGCAGTATCTGCACTCAGATTTGCAAAAATTTTCCAGCTCGCGTGCTTGGTGCACTCGCATTACATATGTGTCCCTACCAATTGTCACATTAAACCTACGCCCTTGCACACTGGTATTTGTACCTTGAATTCCAATGGTGCTCTTTATTCTAGATTATGGCAATTTTTATTTTAAAATGTAGTCTTCATTAGGTTATGTTGATTAGTGTTAGTACTGTTAGATAAGTGTTCTATGAGTTGAAAATAAAAAGTTAAAATGCATATACAGAAGTTTTTGTTAAGTTTTGTTTTTGTTACATAGTTCTGAAAAATGCTACAAAATGCTACAGACTTCTAAAGACTGCGTAGTGTTTTTGCTACGTAGTTATTTTTTTGCTTAATGCCAGCCCTGAACTGGGTGGAAAAGACTGAAGAGGCAGGTTAACAAGAACATAGTCCCAATCCTGAACACCAGGAAATAAGCTTGGGAGCTTATTCCAATTAATTAGATGAAGAAAAGTACTTCCATATACCACCATCATTAAAGATTATGAAAATTTCCAAAGACAGTAAATTCACAAACTAGGACTATACTGATTAGTAGCTTAAGGGCATTTAGCAAGTGACAACTGGGCAACATGACAGACTCAAAGTAGCCCTAAGATAAATATATGCCACGGAGATATAAGGGACTAGGGAAACATAAATGCATTACAGCTGACGGGGGAGGTATGCAAAATGCTAAACCAATCAAAGGAGACAACGCATCTAAAAGACACCTTAATAACTGAATGGGAGGAGGACTACTAGGGATTCAGACGAGGGTTGTGACAATTTAAACTAAATGCTATCTTTTCATATGTTTGTAATTCATGCTGATAGGCATATAGCTACCCACCTTTTGAAAATATAGTGGGTGAGGTTTCGTAATAAATAACTTGCCTTGCAAAAAAAAAAAATGAAGAATTTAGACTAGTCTAAGAAGTCCAAACCCCTCATGAGATCACTTAATATAAGCTAATGACGCTCATGGCAACAGGAGCGACTGACATAAAATGGCTACAATTGGCCGCTTGCAGTCTGTTTAACTGACAGCATTGCTTGAGGGCTGTTCAAAAAAAACTGAGCAGGTTATCTGGCAGGGCATGACATGTAATACTTCTCTTGCCATTACAGCAGAACTACAGACCAATGTGGGGCAGATAGTGCTCAAGAGGAGATATCAAACCACTGCTCCAGGGACCATAAATTTTGTTACTGGGACAGTGACAAGCCCACGTCAAAAGTGAGTTGCAACTATACAAAGCTAATTCCTCAAATCATCATTGTTTGCAGTTCAAGTGACATTGTCCATTGCACAACAATTGGGAATAATCTAATCTGTGGACCTTTTGGTTATAATCCACTGAAAATACAGTTGCATGGATGTATAAAATATGCAGAAAAAAGTCTAAGAGGGAGTGTTGACCCACAAGCCCTTCTTCATCCCTGCCAGTCCTGGAAATGTTGCAGCTCTATGAGGCAAAAACCAGCAGTGGATCAATATGATTACTAAATCTGTGGCTGCATCGAAATTGAACTTGACAGTAGGGAACTCATAGCCTGATGTTCCCTTTGATTTAGCACATAATTCTTGGCCCCCTACAAATATTTTTCTGTTCTGCCCTTGCTTCAAAATTTTTTGTTCCATCAGGTATTTTTATGGTCCCTTCAAAGCTGTGGGTCTGCTGAATTGTCATCACCTTTCATCACACTGAAAACAGCCCTGGATGGGCCTCTCTCCATAAAAAAGCATCCAAATAATATGATCTATTGACTATTCAAATACGACTGGCTGGATGTTTCAGGTTGCAACTGTTAATTCAGTCAATACAGCAGGCTTATACATATACTTTATTACTTAAAGATAAAATAGTCATTACAGATACAAAATGGACCACAAAAAGCTCTATCTGGTTTTGTCATTTTAAATTCTTAAATATTAATTTGAACCATGCCAGACATTCATTCTGTTCATTAATTTAACATTTAAGATCAGACTTTAACATTAAAAGATTTGGGGGGACACATAACTGGTACACCTGTTTTATTGAAATGACCCTTGCTAAATTTTCAACATTACTTATCATCAAGGTGCATCAGTGAAATGCAATAAAATACACCAGCATATAAAGTATGTTGAAAATTATACCATCTCCTTTTTCATTCTATCTGAATGAGACATCTTAGGACACAGCTGTAAGAGCAAGAATTTAAATTGTACAATAGACTATATGATAGTTTTCCATTGATGATGGTAGTCTGTCCGTTCTGTGTTGCTTTCATTCTCAAAGTATGTGAGGGTTATAATGCCAGTTCCAAAAGAATATTTATTTTACAGAGATTACCAGTCTCCTACTCCAAGTTTACATGCTGTGAAAAAACACAATTGCAAAATGTCATATTTAAAGCTCCACCATCAGCCACCAGGAAAACCACATGCTGAGTAACGAAACCGAAAACTTGCGTGAGACCATAAATCCCCATGTCCCTCACTTCCCTGGTGCACAACACCAACCGCGCCAATAACAAAACAGCTTCTCCATGGATGAATAAGGAGCAGACATGAGGAATTTAGTCTTGCATAAGGAATAAATCATGTTAACAGCTTGCGACCACAGCAGGTTTTCAACTTGTAAGATGAAGTACTCTCCTGGGGCAGATATGGTTTACCTCATTCAGTGGCCTTGCACCAGTAAAATTGTTCAGGCCTGGAGCACTATTGCCATATTAAGACCTCAAGTCATAGAGAGAACGAGGACCAGCATTTGTCAACTGTACAGAAGTTCATGGTCCAAATGAGTGCCAAAGAGAAACATTACATTACCATGACACTTGATTTATAGCCCATCTCATCCCAAATCATTTTTTATGTACAATAATCAGTGGCGGATCCAAGGTGGGGCTCACAGGGGTGCGCGCCCCCCTTTTTTTGCAGAGAAATGAAAAAATTTTGCAAATATTATTCTCTGAGTAAGCCCAAAGCTTGTACGTCTACACACATATATCTTCAGCGATCACCATTTCTGTTAATCTCCTATTCTATAACCACGAATATCTTAGCAGTCCTTACGGTTTATACACCACTTTTAATGGTTCAACTTCACTATTCCGGTTGTCTTGCATCATGGCAAATTTATTTGGATCCAATTGTATATATTTGCTCTATGCGATAGGAATGACCGAGAAACCCTTTTCTTGCAAATAAAAAACATTCATGAACTTAAGCTATGTACAATTTATTTGATTTTTTTGTTTTCGTCCTGAAGTTTAAGAAGGCAGGCTTGCTGAGAAATTTGTTCGACCAATGGCCTCGCTTGTCCCCTGTTGCGGTAACAGTCTAAAAACGCGTTTCAACGACCACGACTTCAGACGAAAATATCAGAAAGCAATGGAAAGGCGGAAAAGCTTAGAGAATAAAGCAAACTGACATTTGAGGCTCAGCCTTTCAAATGCAAAAAAAATGACCAGCTGTTTGGCCATGATGATCCTCGTAGCAAGCAGTTTTCATTTGCAGCGGGACATAGAAGTGGTAAGACTGACATTAAATTAATGGGCTATCGCAACATTCAGTTAAAATTTGCTTGAGCTTACAAAAGGACCCCACTGATAGACCAGTTGTTCATAGCCTACTATGTGATGCATATTGATTAGTTGTTTTACGGAGCTAAATAAAATTTGTCCTGGAATACCGGAAGACTTTCCAAATTTTCCATTCCAAAACTCCGTCTTGACGTTCAGAATCACCTGTCATTAAACTTGTAACCAGCGAGTACTGCGGTTCTAAAGCTAGTGAGCTATTCTATGCCCTTTAGAGTCTGTAAGTAAGATATGTAACATTATTTTAAAAAGGTTATGGATGAGTCAATCCAAATAGTTCAATGGTCTTATTGAAAAATTCTAAATGGCCCCAAAGTCACATTTCTTTTTCACATTCATTCATGTAAATATAATAATAATAATAATAATAATATTTCCATAAAAAAATAGTTTATATGTTGACAATGTTATGTTTTCATATAGGACAACATCATTGTATTAAATTTATATCAGGACATCTTAAGGATAAGTAGGATCTTCAATATAAATAAGATTGTTTGTTTTTGGACATTACCCACCCAACCACTGCCTCCAGATTAGTGAACTCACTCACATGTGCCGAAATTCAACTTAATGGTAACTCGGATTATGTGTATGACAACGCCTCCTATTCTCACAACACTTGGGAGTGTTTTGGAAGCATTAAAGCCTCATCTTTTAGAACCATTTTGAAAAAAGGCAATCACAGCATTGTAATAACTCTTTACAAGCTGTCGAGTGTGGTATCTTTTACTAAACCTGGTTTAGGGACTTGGAGGGGAGGAGGGATTTGGTGATCTGTTAACATCTGCTAAAATCACAGATGCATTTAGCCACTGGATTTGCATGTTAGATACACTACAATTATTTTGGTGGAGGCTATTTGGCGTTATATAAACTCAAAAACTAATAATATCAATGTTTTGTGGGAAATATGGCCAAACCTTTTCACTGCTAGTGGTGATTTCGTCAACACTTCTGAAACATCAAAACCTTTGAAAATCGCTCGAACCATAGCACATTGGTATTCACTGGAAAGCTCTCATCAAGCACTTTCCACTGAATACCAACACGGTAGGGTTTGGATGATTTCGAAACATTTTCTCCTCTTTGAAATTTTGACTAAGTCACCAACAGCAGTGAAAGGGTTAAGGTCATGAACTTTGACAGTAAAGTGAAAGTCTTAGATGAAGGCTAAAGTTGTCAGTTAATGTAAAACTGCGTTATAACGGCGCTTTGAAAGTTTTTTTAACTTAATTTTTGGAACCTTGGGAGGAAAATTATTGAACAGATAGGCCAGATTTTTCTCCCAAGATACCAGGAAAACGTGTTTTCAGCACATTAATTTTTTCACATTTTTCTGGGGGAGCGCCTCCAGACCCTCTCTTTGCTGCCCCCCTTTCACCAATTCCTGGATCCATCCCTGATAATTAATTGACATTGTTGCTTGAATAAATCAATAGATATTTTAAGACAATATACACCACCTGGCCAAAAAAAAGTCACCACCTGGATTTAACTAAGCAAATGCAAATGCAAAGACAACTCATGGGATTTGGATTAAATAGAGGTGTAACCACAAGGAAACCACTGATCAGTGAGGCTGGCCAAAAAAAAAGGCCTAAATTTGACAGAGTTTGGACTCAGAAGCAATGGAAAAAAGTCATGTGGACTGATGAGTTCAGATTTACCCTGTTCTAGAGTGATGAGCGCATCAGGGTAAATAGAGAGGTGGATGAAATGATGCACCCATCCTTCCAAGTGCCTCCTTTACAAGCCTGAGGGGGCAGGGTTCTGAACTGGGGTTGCTCCAGTTGGTCAGGTCTAGGTTCAGCAATGATATGTGCCCAAAAAATTAGGTCAGCTGACTACCTGAATATTCTGAATGACCAGGTTTTTCCATCAATGGATTTTTTTCTTCCTTGGTGGGTACGGGCATATTCCAAGATGACAATGTCATGATTCATCAGGCTCAAATTGTGTAAGAGTGGTTCAGGCTCCCTGAATGAGATATCATTTTCAAATGGGCGCGATACGCTGCTTTCACATCGGATGCAAAACAAATTTTTCGCGCGACAGATTACATTCAAAGTCAATGCATTGTCTTTGCATTTACTTTGAATGTAACCTGTTGCACAAAAATTTGTTTTAAGGCCCAGTGTGAAAGCAGCTTAACGCCCATAACGCTGCGGTATTCGCGTCTTTTTGTATTGACTTTGAATGTAATCTGTCGCGAAAAAATTTGTTTCAAGGTCCGGTGTGAAAGCGGCTTAACGCACCCATAACGCGTGTATTCGCGTCTTTGCATTGACTTTGAATGTAACCTGTTCCGCAAAAAATTCGTTTCGCGTCCAATGTGAAAGCAGCTTTATGGATAGTACAAGACAGCGAGAGAGAGCTCCGGGTATGTTATGAATATAATACAGGTTTTATAGACCGTAAGTTCCGTTAGCGTCGACAGTTGCTTATGTGGAGCTAGCGAATCGATCACTTCTACAGGAAAGAATTTCCTATTCAATCTCTGCCTTTTTCGGCTTTTTATTAGCCAGAACAATTTCTAAAAGGGGATGAAATTATGCCACGGCAATGCAGAGAAATCATTTGTTATACCAGACACGTTAGAGCTTGTGCGTTTCGCGATTGCTTTCACAGTAGCATGAGAGAGCTAGCCCAGATATTGGTGAAGTATCCAGCTGACTTCGGTCATGGATAAGTGAAGTAATCACAAGCAGCCGTAAACAAACCCAAACACGTATCCCAAGCTCTGCCAAACCTACATCTGGTCTAACTGCAGCCTTTTCAGCCCAACTTTGCAGACGCATAGACCACCTCTCCGGTTAGCTTCAACTGTAGTGGCTACAATCGGGCAACGTTATGATGAAACTGCCACATTGATGCTTACCGAAGTAACACAAGCATACCGATCAGAATTACTAAAATTTAAGTTAACCAAGAGCATTTTTAATTAGCACGGCGGCACGCAAACTAACATGCAGTAGCTGGTAAGCGAGCATTCATAACAACCACAGAGACAAACCCTTGCAATACAGGTTTTTCAGACAGCAAGTTCCGTTACCGTGGACAGTTGTACCAAGCATCCAAATTACAAACAAGTATAAAAAGTTAGCTTCAAATGAGGTTTATGTTCACACACCTTCTGTTGAATTTCCCCTGATATTACTCTTGCATATTTTGGACACAAACATTAGCAACAGTAACTTGGCTACGTTAGCCGCAGTGCTACAGCTACATTCAAAGGGCTATCACGTTAGGTAGGCTTATGCCGTAAGAGCAACTTACAGCTTCCGCTTCTGTGAGTCACAGACAGTCGCGACCGTTACAGGCTTTATCTTCAGATATTTTACAAAGCCTGCGTTTGAGGCCAGTTGTTAGAGCTAACTATCGTTAGCGGTCCTGCTAGCCACCCGTTAGCTTCACTTACATTATTTTACATTATATCGTGACTCTCAGCTTGTGGTTCTGAGCGCTTGATCGGTGCAACTGCTTCAGGTTTGAGAAGCAGCTGAAACGCTTATCCTGTGTCGAATTATCCTTTATTGACAAAGCTGTCTTTGATGAAATGCTGAGCACAAACAGCTAACGTTCCCTTTGGCCATGGCTGTTTGCTGCCAGCAAACAAAAAAAGCTACCCACTGATTTCTGGTGGCATCATCTTTTGGAAGAGAAATAGGTGCTTTTCTTCACGTCCAAAAGTAAACGAACAAGCAGCTTTGGGAGAGATGCTGACAAAACTGCACCTCAAATGATCTGCGGTTCTTATTTTGTATTTGGGTCATTCCATGAAATAGAGAGCCAAAGATCCTGCATTTTTTACTGGACTATATGATTCACATAATTGGATGCCACCTATAGAAAATGCCATGCATGAAGGCCAGAGTATATAAAAAAGCTAACACAGGCAACATAATTGGTCTTTGAAAAAGATAAATTAAAAAAACTGCATGTCTTTGAAAAACTTGTGGGTAAAAAGTGTCCAAATTGTGACATTCATTGCCTTCAGACTTTGAATGTAAAATTTTCAGAATTTTTAAATAAAAGTCTGGCTGAAATGGCTTTTGTTCTTAACATCAATTCCAAATGATTAACCCACAATGGCAATTAACTGGGAAATCCAGATGTATAACAATGCAATTAGTGCTTAAAATATTGTTGTGAACGTAACTCATGGTGTCCTGAAAAGTTACGCTGAAACAGTGCTGAGCAAACCCAGGAAACAGAGTATATTATCTAGATTTTTGTACCAACGTGTAGAGATTAATCTGTTTCATAACCGTCCAAAATATTATCTCAGAAAACATAGGGGTTTTTATAAAATTCTTCTTTTTGTGGAGCAAAATTTTTTGCATCATATTTTTCCAAGTTACGTTCAACACGAGCCGGGCTCACTGCCCGATCTCCCTTATCCCCTTGGGGTCTCACAGTGGTCACAGATGTGGATTTCCTTTCAAACCTCCTACTTCTCATCCAGGAACCAGTCTATTGTCTTCATGAAGGAAGCTGAGCAGGTTAGTATTTTTGTGTCCCAGAAAGTTACGTTCAAATGGAGTGACGTTCAATCACTAAAATCCTTTGGTAAATCACCGATTTTCAACACAGGTATGTTTTCTAATGGAATTCATAATTTGGCCTGCCATTTCACGAGTTTGAAGGAGTGGTGCATCGTTTTTGGTCGCAGAAGCTTCGGCCTTCGCAATTTGTTTAGAATTTGTACAAGGAAGTGGTTTTGTGTCTTCGTTATGCTCGACAAAGCCATTGCTGAAACAACAGCTTTCAGTGGTTTTTACCAACTTATTGTTGATTGTTTACTAGGGCTGGGACTTTAACGTGTTAATTTGGATTAATTAATTACAGGAAAAAAAATAACGCGCTAAAAAAATAATGCATTTAATCGCACCTTTCTCAGTTCCCTCATTTCTGGCACACCGGTAACACTGATGCACACACTTTAGCCTGGTAGGTGGTGGTAATGCACCTTAAGTCTTAAAATGTTGAATAAAAAGACTGTAATTGCACTTAGGAGTTTGCACTAATCAGTGAATGTAGTACACAGATAAAAAATGCACTGATAAATATAGATGAAAAATAAACATTTTTGTTGTTTAAGATCACATATATGTCTATTCATTCATTCAGTCGTCAACCAAAATTTATTTGAATTGAAAAACTTTGCTTATTGTGTCAAAAATTGGTATTTGATAAAAATTTGATTAATTGAGATTAATTTATTGCAAAGCCTCTCATTAATTAGAATTTTTTTTTTAATCGCGTCCCACCATTGTTTACATGTCTACCGGCACCTCTCATCCATATATTTTCTCAATGAAACCGCCACTCGGCAGTTAGGTTTGCCACAACCCCCACAAAAATACTCCTAACTGGGACATAGCCAGTCACTGCTGCTATTGCGTCCATGTTGCGTTCAACACACTTTGGCGAAAGAAAGGATAAATTTTTCAAAATAAAAAGAATTTTGATGGAAGTTGTTTGGCTAAATTGCCTGTTTCACATTTACTATTTTTTTTATAAATGTTGCACAGCAAATGAGGGTTGCTTTTTGTGAAGTTCCTGTGTTTCAGCCCAGCATTGTGTTGAATGTTTAACTGCATGCTCCTGCTGAGGAATTGAAACCAACAAATTCACCTGTTGACCATTAGTTGTGCCATTGTAAATTGAACAATTAGTGGTTTCCAATATCAAAAATGGCATAGGGTGAAAACAGGTGATGCATTTGCTAAGTCGAGCATTTTTCCTGTCCATGTTACATTCGCAACATTTGTCATGTGGTACAATCCAGATGACAAATTTTGCATTTTGCAACTAGTCTACTCTAAAATATTTTCAGAGCTGATGTGTATTTACATGGGCTGCCTTCTCATTTATATTACGTCCAGAATATTGCATTTGCTCCGTCCTCAGATGAACATGACCAATGAGCGACTTTTCAAAGCCCTGCCAAACATGTTCAGACCTTATTAGAGCACAACTGGGCATTGCCAAACTACTGGTTTGTTTTAAGTTTGTTCTCTGTTATACTAATTGAACAAGTTGAGACTTTGTTATATTTTGAAATAAAATTTTTGTTGCATACTTTTATGTTAGCTTTGTGTCCTTGTTACATCGGCAACGCTGAACGTTCAACACCTTGCCTCTTACATCCCACAGTAGATCTTGCCATTTAACTTGTGTCACATTTTGACTCTTGGGAACGCCAACAAAAGTGAACCAGTACTTCTTGCAAAATCTTTGTTTCAAATTTGAACAGTCATGTCACACTTCGGCTCTCTTTTTCATGGAATGACCCATTTCCAAAAGTGTAGACGCTACTAAGGCATAGTATGATCCGCGGTTGTTTGTGCCTGCTAGAATAGTTTCCGGTTTGGGCGGGTCCAGTGCCGTGATTGGCTTTGGCTAGGTCTGTATTAATTGGACGGCACAACCTGACGTCAGGTTTTGCCCAGATCTCGTGAAGATCTCGGGACGAGCTGTTCAGAGAGGAAATCACATTCACGAAATCACGTTCTTGGATGATGGCAAAACCCCTGTATCTTAAGTTTAGAAACTTTTCAGAGGTTGAGTATGGACATCCAACATTATAACATTACTTATATGTATTAAACAAGGATCAGCATAATAGGTCCGCTTTAAATGTTTCAGATCATCAAACAAATTTTAATATTAGACAAAGATAACCTAAGTAAAGACAAAATGCAGTTTTTAAATTATGATTTCATTTATTGAGGGAAAAAAGCTATCCAAACCTACCTGGCCGTGCGTGAAAAAGGAATTGCCCCCCCCCCCGTTAAATCATGAATTAACTGTGATTAACCACTTAAGTTCAATTTCACTAGCCACACCCAGGTCTGATTACTGCCAGACCTGTTGAATCTTGAAATCACTTAAATAGAACCTGTCTGACAAAGTGAAGTAGGCTAAAAGATCTCAAAAAGCTACAAATTATGGCGCGATCTAAAGAAATTCAAGATCAGACGAGAAACAAAGTCATTGACATCAATCAGTCAGGAAAGGGTTACAACGCCATTTCTAAGGCTTTGGGACTCCAGCGAACCATGGTGAGAGCCATTATCCACAAATGGAGAAAACTTGGAACAGTGGTGAACCTTCCTAGGAGTGGCCGGCCTGCCAAAATTACTCCAAGAGCGACTCATCCAGGAGGTCACAAAAGAACCCAGAGCAACATTTAAAGAACTGCAGGCCTCACTTGCCTCAGTCACAGTCACTGTTCAAGATTCAACAATAAGAATAAGAGACTGGGCAAAAATGGCATCCGTGGGAGAACTCCAAGGCAAAAACCACTGCTGACCAAAAAGAAAACAAAGGCTCGTCTCACATTTGCCAAAAAAACATCTTGATGATCCCCAAGACTTTTGGGAAAATATTCTGTGGACTGACGAGACAAAAGTAGAACTTTTTGAATGTGCGCGTCTCCAGGATTGGGACTGGGTTCTTGTTACTCCTCTGTTCCAGTCTGTTCCTCTGAATGAGTTTATTAGGAACCCTTCCCAGTCTTCATTGGTATCCAGGATTGGGACTGTGTTCCTGCTCAACCCTTCAGTTCAGCCGTCAAGCAGTCTTGCTTCAGCGAGGCAGATTCACCACCGAGCTTCTGCCCTGGGACGGCCACTAGCTTTAGCATGGACATGCCCCTACCCTCTGCAGTTGCAATCAATACCAACTTAGCTGGTTTACACCCTCCTCTTTTCTGGGCCTTTTTCTCTATGTTCACCTAATTCCAAATAAATATTCACTTGTTGATTGTACCCAGAATCTGTGTTTGGTTCCGTGTCTGGATCATTTCACTCATGGCCACGAGCACAAAATACATCAGGGCAAGCATCATCATTGGTCATTAACAATCCTGACCAAAGTACACAGCTACATTCTACAGTACCTCCATTAGCTTCTCAAGTCTTAGACCAGTCATCCCCAAATATTTGACATGGTGCAAACCCAGAATGAGTATTCACAAATTTGCACAACCCTAACACCTTGCGCCTATTGACAGTCTTTATCAGAGCCTACACTGCTAACATACCATGGCCTTACATACCTCAAAGCTTCATAATGGATTGGATGTTGTGAAGTTCTGCATGTCACAAACTTCATCCACAAACTTTAACCTCTTCCACTCCGTAGTTGTTATCGGAAGGATATTGGCACTGATCTCACCTGGCCTTAAAGCACATTATATCTCCAAACTCAATGCCATTTAGGTTTCCTAATTTCCAACTAAGTGTTAATTTCTTCTGTTGCAAGGATCAGTCCGTATCCATTTCCCCACAGCTTGCTTTAAATTTCATTGAAACAATTATCTTGCATTTTCCTATACACACTAATGGTGACATAAAACGTGAATGTCTTACGAGCAGGGGTCAAAATTAGCACCAGCCACCAGCTAAATGCTGGTAAAATATGTTGGTGGCTGGTAGATTTGTTCACCCACTAGCCAAAAAAATAATGGTAACTTATTAAGTGGCTGGTAAAATTTGAACATTCACAGGCCATTTGGCTGATGGACAAAAAAGTTAATTTTGCACCCTGCTTACGAAGCTTTGAATTCCAGCAGCCCACAAAATGGAATATATTTATTTCTATGTCCGCATCCAAAGGCTTGATACGCCTAAGAAAACATTTCTAATCAAAGTGACACTATCGTTAACTCCTGGATAAGCTGTTTGTGAATCTTACTGCCCGTGGTGGTGCAAACAGCAAATTGATTGATTGACTGATTGAATAGTGAGCAACGCTCGAGTCTCATCACAACACTCCTTCCTAAGCTTCGCTTATCCAGGAGTAAAAATGCGGGTTTTCCGACTTAGGTGCGCGTGTTAAGGCTGCTCATGTTGTAATAAAACTCTGTCTACAACCAGTCGTAACTAAAATGCAGGTTAACACTCAACCTATTTCTGAGTAAGAATCGGATAATAAACTGAATTGATTTACTGAGCAAATGGGCTTCCAATAAGTAGCGTTGCCATGAACGAATATGATTTACAGCTTTGCTTGAACTAGGAAGGCTACAATGAGTTCGCTGGACAGTAATTAAGTGAAATTTCTTGTTTTGTCTTTTCTTGTTTAATTAGATAATTGTCATTTATACAATCTGATGTTATAGCCATCCAACAACTTTCCCAGAAGCCGAACTACAAAGACCTAATGAATGACTCTCCTATCTTGAAAGTTCTAGGTATGACATGCATACTAAATGATTTTAAATCATTTCAGGATGCACTAATATCCAATTTACTAAATTATTCAATCACCAACGCTTCGACGTAAGAAGCGTTGGTAATTTAATAAATTAATTATAATTGCTTCTCTGGCAACCACTATGCAACTAAGCCTCCATGCAAATTAAACCTATTGTTTTGAACGCTAAAAACGTTATGATTAAGTGCAATCATAGAATGAATTAAAACCGCAAGCAGTGTTATGGCCCTCGCCCTCCCATCCGATCACCTCCCTTGCAACCAGTGGAGCCACTCAACAATGAGAGGACAGCATATCTTGTCTTTCTGTGCACAATTTCCAATGTAATTTAAAAATGTGTACATTATAGGGGTCGTTTTTAGTCCCTCAAATCGTTGTTCAGAGCTTATTCAGTCCACAGTGACACTTAGTGTTGGTATAGGCTACTATTTGTTTGAATGGTTTCTGATTTCCGTGTGCTTCTGCACAATGTGGCCGACTTTATGTTGGGTTTAGGGTGGGACCATAGTATAGTTTTTTACTTGTCCTGACATGGGCTATGTCCATGCCAAGTTTCATTTTTCTATGTGGAAAAAGTTTAGGAGGGATCCCATCTGCGTAATGTATTTTGATTTTTGAGGGGGGGGCTGAGTCATTTTTCAGTATTGTGAAACTTATTCTTCTTGGAGATTTTTTTTTTTTACAAAGTGTTATTTTAGGTCTGTGTACCATTAGTGGAACACAAAAGGTTTTTGATCAATGACATCGTTCTGCCAAAAACCCATTCATTTCAATTGCGCATTTTTGTTGTTGCCATGGGAACATGATTAAAAATAGGGGTTTGTCCTCATTTGCTTTTAGGTTTAGTTTGACATGAGAGATGTGTGTACCAAATTTCTTTTAACTATGTCAAAATATTTTTTTTTCTCCTATTCAAAAAATGTAGGGGGCGTCAAAGAGCCATTTTACCATATAGCTATACAAGTTACATATCATTGTGTTCAGGTTGTCATTCCGCACAGATGTTACATTGGGTCCAACTCAATCCAGCACTCTATGTGTGAGATAGACACACGTTTATACTTCTGACAATGGCCGCTTCAATGTGACTTCGTCACAGCCAAGCCCTTCATTTTATCAAAAATGTAATTGATAACTTTTGACCACAAATGTGTGTAGGTAATTTTGACCACACATGTGTGCAGGTGATTTTCTCCAACTTTGGGGCCAATTGGATTAAAACCCAAGGAGAAGATGTGAAAAATATGATGGGTACAATTTTATATGTCCACGCTTCTGCACAATATGGCTGACTTCATGTTGGGTTTAGGGTGGGATCATAGTGTAGTTTTATACTTGTCCCAACATGGGCTATGTCTCTGCCAAGTTTCATTTTTCTACTTGGAAAAAGTTTGAGGAGGGATCCCATCTGTGTAATATGTTTTGATTTTTGAGGGGGCGGGGCTGAGTCATTTTTCAGTATTGTGAAAATTATTCTTCTTGGAGATTTTATTATTTTTTTTTTACAAAGTGTTATTTTAGGCCTGTGTTCCATTAGTGGAACACAAAAACTTTTTCATCAATGACATCGTTCTGCCAAAAACCCATTCATTTCAATTGCGCATTTTTGTTGTTGCCATGGGAACATGATTAAAAATAGGGGTTTGTCCTCATTTGCTTTTTGGTTCAGTTTGACATGAGACATGTGTGTATCAAATTTCTTTTAACTAAGTCAAAATATTTTTTTTTCTCCCATTCAAAAAATGTGGGGGGCGTCAAAGAACCATTTTACCATAGAGCTATACAAGTTACATATCAATGTGTTCAGGTTGTCATTCCGCACAGATGTTACATTGGGTCCAACTCAATCCAAAACTCTGTGTGTGAGATAGACACACTTTCATACTTCTGACAATGGCCACTTCAATGTGACCTCGTCACAGCCAAGCCCTTCATTTTATCAAAAATGTAATTGATAACTTTTGACCACAAATGTGTGTAGGTGATTTTCACCAAGTTTGGTGAAAATTGGGTGAAAACCCTAGGAGATCATGTTGAAAGTATGAGGGGTGTAATTTTAATGTCTCTACCAAGTTTCATTTTTCTACGTGGAAAAAAAAGTTTGGGGTGGGCTCCCATCTGCGTAATGTATTTTGATTTTTGACGGGGCGGGGCCAAGTCATTTTTGAATATTATTTCTTGGGGACCTAAAATAAAAAGAATTTTCGCCGGGCATGAATTTTTGGTAGAATAAAATTGACTTTTCGTTAATGTTCAAGGGGTCAAATTTGCATTCAAAGTGGGAAAGAATAATAATAACAATAATAACGGAACCATGCGGTTTTAATAATCCCTCGCCGGCTTGGGCCAGGCTTGGGCCTAATAATAACGGAACCATGGGGTTTTAATAGTCCCTCGCTGGCTTCAGCCAGGCTCGGGCCTAATTAGGTTGCACAGTTAAAAAAAAAAAATCCTAGAACGGGAGATGGAATCCAGGGAAAACCTGGATTAATTAATTATTGTGCGCTTGCTTCATAGTCTCTTACTTCTTCTTCTTCTTCTTCTCCTCCTCCTAAATTTGGCCAACTAACTCCTCCTACACTGTTTAAAGGGAACCTATTATGCTACATTTCCAAGTTTATATTTTGATCTTGGACTCTCCTAGAGTACTCCTGATCGTTCCAAGTCCAAAAAAGGGTCCTTATTTAGCTCATACTGCCATCCTCAAAAAACCCCATTTGTAGTCTATTGTAGTCTCTGCCTGAAATGCCTCATTTGGGTGGCTCTTCTGCTATGACCCCCCCCTCCCCGTGTGCCCACTTGCTTATGATTGGCCAGCTCTTTGGAGGGCAGAGCTGGGCGGGACTCGGCAGAACGCAGTTTTCCGGGTCCGTCTCCCTAGTGTGAAACGTGAGACGCGTCTGCCATCTGAGCTAAGGCTGCTAAGGAGTCGGCAGGGAAATACGGCAATCAAACGCAGTACATGTGTATAGATCTAATGAAATGAACTTGTTCTAATAAAAGCAGCGGCGAAAGTGGAGGATGCAGTGTGAAAGTCTTGCAGCTCAAGCTCGAATTTGCTATCTACCTACGGCTACTATGGTAAGTACACCGGTGTTTCTACTCTATAGCTAGGATTGAGGGAAAGCTAGAATCCACCAGAGTTGGGTCCAAGTACTTTCAAGTACTTTTGAGAATTGTATCCATTTTTTTTTTTTTACATAGCATAGTGCTTGCATTTGTATCTGAGTACTACCTAATAATGCTTAATATTAGGCATTAGGCCTAATAATATTATTAGGCCTAATGCCTAATAATACCTAATAATAAGTATATGTACTTGTATCCAAGAACTTTTCAAATACTTGACCAATCTCGGTCAGCACTTAGGAGACAGATTGGTCAAGAACTTTGAAAAGTACTTGAATACAAGTACAAGTACTTTAGGCATTAATAGGAAGTACTCTGATACAAGGGCAAGCACTTAAAAAAAAAAAAAACTTTCATCCCATTCTTGAAAGTACTTGAAAGTACTTGAACCCAACTCTGGAATCCACCCCATACAGACACATTTGTAAAACGGGTCGACATACCCAAGTGTAGACCGGAGACCGTAGAAATCCGGTGGGTCTGAGTTTAGAGGAAAACATGGACAGTGAGGAGCAGCAAAAAGTGGACCAACAACTTACGGACTGCTTAGGTATGTATTATAAGGACCCGCTGGTTCGTGTGCATAACTGTGGTGTGTCGTTAACGTGGAGTAATGAACAGCTTCTGCGCTGGTATATGACGTAGGCACGGGCAACGCTCTGCATAAACTCTAATAGAATGCGTAACAGCTGAACTGGGGCGGTAAACAAGTCTCAGAAAACTTATAAAAAATGACGTAAATACCATTTTCATACAAAAAGAACACCATGGTTTGATTAAAAGCAACCTTTTCAATAGGATACCGCATTTCAGACACAAAATCTATGTATTACGGCTAAAAACGCGATTTGAACAGAGCTATTGTTTGCCCGTTGGATGAATCGTGACCTCAATTTGGCGCCGTGTTTACAAATTTTCAAGTGCGGGCGTGGCAAAAAATAACCATTTAGGAGGTAGATTTCAAATAGCCAGCGCCCGACGCCTTATCCCAGCTACGGCCCTGATTTGCTTACAGCCATCTAATTTGAGAAATTACAAGTCTGTTCGTCCAGGCTTGACCTCCAGGGAATTTGAAATAAGTTAGACAGAAGTTGGTGAAGTTCGTCATGAGTTTCGCCGTGATTTCTTCTCAACAATACCAAGAAAGGTGAGCGTATTTTTTACTCTACCCTACATAGTTTGTTGACAGAATATCCTGTGACCCTATTTGTGAAGTTTCAGTAAAATATACCAAGGAATAAACCGGCGCCAGGCCTTTGAAGCCCACCGGTCACAAGATTCATTCACGTATACGCTTCAATTCGAGACTGCAAGGATGGAAATCTGAATAATCAATTAGGAAAAATTCTCGGCTAATCGGTAATTCTGTATATCGTTTAAACATTTTGTTAATCAGATTATGAAAGAAGACTGAAAATAAGCGCCCGCTTTTTGCTTGGATGTAAAAGCGCGCATTTAAAGGAGAATACATTGTATATTGATCAAGCATTGAACTCTGCATAAGTCGAACTGTTTTTTAATATTTGTTGATGACATTGCTTCGCTTCCTGGAAGCAAATGCAGCGCAAATCTGCTGTCTAGTGAGCATTTCAGGTTCGATGTACTGAGTAATAACGCCGCGGAAACTTAAACTGGCCCGTCATTCTGCCGAATAGTCTTACTAAACTAGTTAATCGTCTGATTGCTAATCAAGCAAAGGGGAGGTTTCTGCCTCACCAAACTAACCTCCGACTGCACGTCACTGTGTTTCACTATGAATTATTCACAGTAGCTCATTGAAACTATCATGGGAGGAGGGTTTATGGACATAGTAAAAAACAGTGCAGTTTTTTTTTTTTTTTAAATCACCACGGATTATTGAAGGGGGAACGTTTGATTCATTTCGTAGCAGTGGGAGGGCAAACAACTGCCGGCATCAGCGACTTCACTGCATTTTATATAGCAATGGGCGAGCAGCGTTAATGTTTGCCCTCCCACCGATAATTTTGACATTTTTGCAGGCCATTGATCCAAAAAAACTTCACAGGCAATCCATTCATACCATTTTTTAATATCAATGCAAAACCTAATGTTTGTTGAACATAATTGGGTGAAATTCAATGCATTTTCCATTAAAAGGGGCCGAGGGGCGCTGCTGTACTTCAGAAAAGGGGTAGATGACTTTAGCATCAATTATTTCTGTTAGGGTACCATAATGGATAATTTGGCCTGTTTTATTTCTGAATAGACTGTATTTTCGAAAATGCCCTCAGGCTTCACCCCCCAATTTTCACAATGGGTTTTGTTGAAAAATGCCGAAATCAGCCATTTTTGGGACCCTGTGGCTCTGAGACCCTTTCCTGTAAAGGCGTTGGACTTGTGGCAAACTCTTCGTCTGTGTCTTCTGTACTTACCTGCAAAAAATCATTAGAAAATAATAAAAACTTTGTTCTCAGCAACTCAAGAAATGTTGTCATTTTAGTCATTTGTATTGCCCATGCCCATATGACGGAGGGCCGAAAGCTCCAGGCTAAACGACCTTTTCGGAAATTGCTTACTTATGGTTTACTTATCGTGGTCGGAATGACCAGCGTTTGTCGTGGAAAATAGTAGCGATAAGCGCTTTCACCAGCCGAAACGAATTTTTTCTTGCGCGACAGATTACATTCAAAGTCAATGCATTGTCTTTGCATTTACTTTGAATGTAATCTGTCGCATCTAAAAATTCGTTTTTATGTCCGTGTGAAAGCGCTTAACGCCCCATAACACGGTATTCACGTCTTTGCATTGACTTTGAATGTAATCTGTCGCACGAAAAAATTCGTTTTGGCGTCCGGTGTGAAAGCGGCCGCGCATCCTTAACGCGTGTATTCGCGTCTTTGCATTGACTTTGAATGTGTAATCTGTCACGCGAAAAATTCATTTCGCGTCCAGTGTGAAAGCGGCGTAACGCACCCATAAAGTTTGTATTCGCGTCTTTGCATTGACTTTGAATGTAACCTGTTCCGCGAAAAATTTGTTTTGCGTCCGATGTGAAAGCAGCTTTATGGATAGTACACGACAGCTAGAGAGAGCTCTGGTTATGTTATGAACATAATACAGGTTTTACAGACTGTAAGGTCCGTTAGCGTGGACAGTTGCTTATGTGAAGCTAGCAAATCGATCACTTCTACAGGAAAGAATTTCCTATTCAATCTCCGCCTTTTTCGGCTTTTAATTAGCCACAACAATTTTTAAAGGGGGGTGAAATTATGCCACGGTAGTGCAGAGAAATTGTTTGTTATACCAGACACGTTAGAGCTTCTGCGTTTCTAGCCCAGATATTGGTGAAGTATCCGGCTGATCCCGGTCATGGATGAGTGAAGCGATCGCAAGCAGCCGTAAACAAACCCAAATATGTATCCCAAGCTCTGCAAAACCTACGTCTGTTCTAACTGCAGCCTTTTCAGCCCAACTTTGCAGACACATACAGCACCCCTCCGGTAAGCTTCAACTACAGTGGCTACAATCAGGCAACGTTATAATGAAAACCGCTCTGAGCGCTTGATCGATTCCACTGCTTCAGGTTTGAGAAGCAGCTGAAACGCTTATCTTGTGTCAAATTATCCTTTATTGACAAAGCTGTCTTTGGTGAAATGCTGAGCACAAACAGCTAACGTTCTCCTTGACCGTGGCTGTTTGCTGCCAGCAAACAAAAAAGCTACCCACTGATTTCTGGTGGTATCGTCTTTTGGAAGAGAAATAGGTGCTTTTCTTCGCGTACAAAAGTAAACGGACAAGAAGCTTTGGGAGAGATACTGACAAAACTGCACCGCAAATGATCTGCGGTTCTTCTTTTGTATTTTCAAAAGTGTAGACGCTACTAAGGCGTAGTATGATCTGCGGTTGTTAGTGCCTGCTAGAATAGTTTCCGGTGTGGGCAGGTCCAGCGCCGTGATTGGCTCTGGCTAGGTTTGTATTAATTGGACAGCACAACCTGTTGTCAGGTTTTGCCCAGATCTCGTGAAGATCTCGGGACGAGCTGTTCAGAGAGGAAATCACGTTAACGAAATCATGTTCTTGGATTACGGCAAAACCCCTGTATCCTATGTTAAGAAACTTTTCAGAGGTTGAGTATGGACATCCAACATTATAACATTACTTATATGTATTAAAAGAGGGATCAGCGTAATAGGTCCCCTTTAATGAGCATTTTGAGGGGCGTGGCCAGTTTTCATGACTTTGACCTTTGAAGTGACCAGTCATTATGCCAAAACAATTCCCAAGGGATATAATAAATGTTACTTAAGTATTAGAAATAAGTTGAAGATGGCAAGAAAGTAATAGGCGAAACAAGTACTGAAAGCAGCCCCACCTTGTCAGGGCTGCTAATTAACCAAGCAGACAATCTGATCACACAATTCTGTCTACAATCATCATCAGATCTAATTAGTTAAATGTAATTGAACTGCAATATTTAACAGGTCAGTCCTCTTTCACCAATTGTACCTACTCGCAGCCAACATTACAAAGCACCCGTTACAATTGCAGAAGCTCTCAAAATTCTAATAGCAACTAGGGCTGTCGGATAGCTCACTCGGTTAAGGCACTGCGTTGCAGTGCTGAAGTGGCTCTCACGTCGCGGGTTCGAGCCCCGGTCATACCAACCGGCAGTGGTCGGCAGCTTTTTCAGAGTAGCACACAATTGGCCATCACGCTATAGGGTTTCAAATTGGGAAGGGACTGCCGGGAAAGGGAAATAAATAAATAGCTTTGTTCGTTGCTCAAGCGTCTCCTGTTGGCCGGATGGGCGCTCGTCAGGAAGATTCTGTTCATGTCCGGGTATCCTCCGCCCTCGTTCTGAACTTGCGAAGATTCAACCAATGAGTGTATAAGAAGCAGTGGCTGACAGGCACGTGCTTCGGAGGAGAGCCGTGAACTGTCTTCACTCTCCTGAGTTGGCAGCAAGGGGTCGCATACGAGCAAGCTTTGTACATAGTTCACCAATTGGGCATTCCAGATTCCAGCAACTAAATCAATTATGAAACAGTAGAAGTCCTATCAGTCACATTCAAGCCAAGTGTTCGCGGGCTGGAAGAGCTGACACTTTCGCTATCTGCCTCAGCCAGGACCATAAGTTGGAAAGCTATCTGCAGCAGTGGACTACGGGGAGGGACAGGGCCTCTATGTACACAGAATCACGCAGCATCACACACCAACAAAGAAGACCAATACCAAACTGACAGAGCACTATCTCAGGGCAAGTAAACTCAATGAACATCGCAGCAGTGAAATCGTAGAAATAGCAGCCCAAGAATTATTTTTTTCTTTATGACTTTACTTCAGGTGAAGGTTGTGTGAAAAACACACTTGAATAACATGACTCTTGCTTAAGTCTGGCACTATGTTTCATTTAAAATTTGGGATAAAGACTCAAATTAGTGTTACATAATGCGCTATTTATGTTACAACCCTGAATGTGGTAGGAATGCCTTTGGTTGGGAATCTGAAGGAAAACAAAAAATTTAATTCTGAAGAACACATTGAAAGAAGCCTCCCTTTTTGGAAAGTTTTTTCCTCAATTTCATGTTGCCAACCAAAATATAATAAGGAATTAGAAGACTATATTCCTGTCAGCAATCCTCAACTGTAATGCATTCATCATCTCACCATATCATGTTAAACCATATCACATGTTAAAGCATCAAATTATGTTACAACATAAAGCAGACACAATTCATCCTGGCAACTTACAGTGACTACTTTTTTGAACCAGTACTGGGGTTATCATCGGCATGTTAAGTAAGCTCAAGAGTACTACAAGCCTGCAACAGCTATTAAATGGAGACAGCAGTTAAATGCAATGGTCGTGTCACCTCCATCTCTATTCTAGTACGCAATGTTCAAATGGAGTGTTATCACATTCCATGTGTGCCCAGCAACATAGTTACTTTCAGATACTATCTTGACTAAGAAAAGTCACAAAAAGAGCATGTGTCACCAACTAAATATCAGCAACATAACATCTGACACTGAAACTGATTCACAGATGGCACACCATATGGTAATTAATACTTAAGCGAGAGGATAGCATATAAATGATGCATACTAGGAAAACTACAAACCCTGGTACTCAATGAAACAGCAAAAATGTTAAGTGAGGAAATGGTAGCCTGGAATCCATCCATATCAAGCTTTGGTCGCTCCCAACGGTCACTTGTTCATATGTCTGGCCTCAGTCAGTAGGCCAGCGTTTGACTTTCAAATATTCGCACAAAATCCATGCGAGATCTGTGATTGGCTCACAGTCATAAGGGTGCCCCGCCCCTTTAGACAGACTTAAAAATAAATAAAATACCACAGTTTTGCATTCAACGGAAGTCCCGCCTCCCGGCTCATGTTTATATGAGTATTCATCTGAGTGGCAGCAGAGTCTCTGGACAATGAACGAGCCAGGAGGCGGGACTTCCGTTGAATGCGCGAGCTTACCTGAAGCATAACTGTGGTATTTTATTATTTTTAGCAAAAAATAACCGCGTTTCTAGAGTTCTGAGGATACGAGTGGATAAGGCAGACTTGGATTATACTGGACGATGCGTTGGACGATGGTTTGAAAGTTTGTCATCGGACGTTTTGTGGAATTTTCCCATTGCAACTGGGTGACCCCATTTGCTTCCAGCAAAAAAGGAATTCGAATAATTTTTCAAAACTCTCCAGTGGCCATAAAGTTGCGCCAGGTGAAGAACAACTTTGTCCATCTAAGACATCTAATGGTGAGTAACTGATATACAAATTACAGTTTTTGGGTGGAGTATCACTTTAATCTAGCTGATGCAATCATGCCCTTCAAGCTATAGCTAATGCCAATTACAGTGAAATACGTTATGTAATTTGAGTATTATTTAATTTAGCCTTTATTATACCAGGGAATCCCACTGAAATAAACAAAATGCAGATATGGCCAAACATTATCCTGTTCAAAACCTAACAACCACTCCAAGAGTAAATGCAAGCAAGCCACAATCTAATTTTTAAGCTCATGTCAAATAACATTCATGAATGCCGTAGCTGGCCAGCTAACTCATATTCTTTATGCTTAGTACAGCCATTAGTTGTGTTGTAAAATGCCTGATGTAGCAAAGTAAAAGGAAATATACACACAACATGCAGATATAAGATAGATACTTGTATATCCCAACGTTTAAATGCTCGCCTGCTTAGCTACCACATCTGACAACAATATGTGACGGATAAACCAGTCAGCATTCATTCTGCAAATGGCGCCGCGCGATTGGTGGTTCTCGCCAAAAGGTCACCCAATCAGCCAAGAGCAGAAAACATGAATATTCATATATTCACTTCATTAGTGATGTAAGGGCTAAATGCTGGCTATACGGCTGAAGCCAGACTGATATCAGTCAGTGACTGTTGGGAGCGACCAGCACTTGATATGTATGGATTCCAGGCTAGAAATGGGCATTCCAGGATTGCACTTCAAGCCTATGAGGTGCTAATTAATGGAAGGCATGAATGAGAGAGGTGGCACTTGGTAATACTGGTGGTAACGGCAGATAACTTAACAGAGGGCCACTTGAGGCTCTAGGTTACAGATGGTGGGTGGAGAGCAAAGAAAAAGAGAAACTGAGAGCAGGGAACTGAAGCTCCTGAAACACATCTGATGCAAGAGGAAGGCACAAACCATGTGGTGTTAACTAAATCATTATTCGAAGAAGATGACAATTTAAGAAGGAGACCAAGTGAGGGCTTTCATCACCACTGAGCCACAACTCTAAGATCACATAGCTCTTGCTGAAGCTGTGAGATATAAAGGTGCATTCAGCACTGGCTTTGTTTTTTCTTTTTTCACTTGTGTACTTAACAGTTATTGGCTGGACATCTGGCTCTAAAGAGCAGTGATCCCAGAAATCACTGAATTTTAGCTGGAGCAGATCTGGGGCCTGTCTCAAGAAGCTGGATTAACATACCCGGGGTTTCCCTCAGTTACCCAGCTGCACTTAACTAGACATCCGCGGTCTTGATTATCGGTCTCACAAAGCCAATATCAACTTGTTAAGTGAACCCAGGAGTTTCCAATCTAGATCTGTGCTTGTGCACATAAAAGGGGCGGTGTTAACTCCATTCGACCAATTGCGCACCATGGAGAAGCCGCAGACAGCAACTTATTTCTCGATAGAGGAGCAAACAATAATTCTAAGGATGTATAAAGAACATAAAGACATCATTCAGGCAAAAAGCAACAAGCAGCCAGAAGCTGCAAGGAATCTTGGCAAAAAATCGCTGACTCTGTCAATGTCCAAGTTACTGGGACTGAAATATTAAATCACCACTGTGTGTGTCTCTTAAATGTATGCGCCTGTTTTGATTTTCTTTTATTCTTTTTGACAATTTAACCTCATCATTTCAGTTGCAACCCCAGTGGAGCCAAAAGGACTTGGGAGCAAGTAAAAAATGAGTACAAGAACATAGTTCAAAGCGGTCAGTAAGTCAGTGGCTGGGGAACACAACAAAAGCATCTAAGAGCCCTGTCAGTGCCCTTGCCACCTTTTGGATGGCCCGGTAGCATGAATGTTTGCTGAGGTTCTCTGCATCGCCAACAGCATACATGAAAGTACCTATAAGAATGAATGAATGAATGGACTATGGCCTAATCAATTCATTAATGAATAAGCAAACAAATGTATGAATTAACTTAGCCAACTTTTTATGTCGCTCTTGTCCTTTTGGCTGATATCATTCCCATAGTTCTAGCCAGGCCATTTTAGTGTACCGGGCCAGTACACTGACTAACACAAAAGTTGCATGCCCGCACCCTGGAAAAATCCGCCGCACGCAAAAAAAATTGCTGCCGGTGTGTCACAGATAGGTCACCCGTACCAGTATCAGCAACAACACGGATGGCTTCAGACTGTACCGATCAACCTAGTTTTATCGATTATCTGAAGATAGGCCCGTATAGCCGCCGCTGTCGCAAGTAGCCTACCTGTAAAGGCACAGCACATTAGGCTCAGTACCAGTTAGCGCGCGAACAGCCGATCATGGACACTTGGCTGGTTCATCCACCTCCTGGGACTAGTTCCTTAAATGAAACCAGTGCCCCGAATGTCTCAACATCAGAAAGTTCGGAAGACGATGATGCAATCATCAGAGTAGAGCCTAGTAGCTAGCGAAAGCCATCAACGACTGCAGATCTTGCTTGAGCGAGTGAACATAACCAACTAGAATTAGAATTAGCTCTAGGAAATGTCTATTTAACTGTCCAATGGATCCCGATCTTTTCTGCCACTTTGCAGTGTCTTCCGTTTAACATGTGCAATTGGCACAGTTTAAAATAATCACAGAAACTAGGTAGCTATATACTTCAGAGATACTGATATTGCAAATTGATCATTTCGCTGGCGTCAAATTATCCAGAAGTAATTGGACTAAGATAGCTTCACGAGAAGCATCAGACATTATTGCACAACACTTCCTATCAGATATAAAATACTGCAAATACTGTCATTGACTATAAAGTTAGATTGGTTACTGGAATTGACATTCATATTGTGACTTAACAGTCCGGTAGCTTGATTACTGGCTGCAGGCTATGTTGTAAATTTGTGCCAATTGCCTTACTTATATTGACTAGCTAAAAGCACGTCGCACACAGATGAAAAAATAATATAATATTGTTGCTAGCTTGTCATTTTAGCCATGGGTATCTTTCCAATATCAATTAACATTTCCCAGTAAAACTTGCTGTCGAATCAGTATGTGCAGACCTTCGTAATGTGTGTTTAGCAACCTTGCCGTCGACTTTGCCGTGACATAGCTGGCGAACTTGGAATATAGGTATACCGCTCGCTAATAGTTCTTGCTCGTCTTTATGCATGGTTGAGGTAAGTCGTGTCTCTTACGCCTAAATACTTTTGAATTGTCTCCCTCTGCAGCTCAGTGGCGTAGCCAGATTGTGGGCAAGACACGTCACTTTATGACAATAATTAGTCCTGGCCAGTTCTCAATCATTTTCCTTTATTGACGCGTTTTCCAATTATCGTAATTTGCAACTGAAGACACAGTTTCTCTCCACATGCGATCTAACAGTGATTAAATCATGGGCAAAATTCAGTACAGTTGCGGAACAAGAACAGAGAATTCAGTTGCACAAAACATCCGTTTAAAACAATTATTAGTCCTGACCTGTTCTCAGTCATTTTCATAGCAGACGATTCAGTCCGAGAGCACTCCACACTTAACAGGTGCTGCTTGTTCTCCCCGATTAGGTAAGACGACAATCATTCATCTGGACGCGTATTTGCTGTATTTAAATCAACGTTATTCAAAATTGCATACCTGTCCACTCTCACGCAAATTGCTGGAGCCGCACGCTTTTTATAGCCTATTGAACTGCCAAGTGCCACTTTTTTTTATCAACCCACACAATACCAGAGTGAAAGTCCAAGTTTCATTGGAACACGGAACAAGTTCAATCAACGCGAAGCATTGGCCTATTAATAAATAAATTATTTTACTGTACTGAATTTAGCCCGTGATTTCATCGTTGTTATTTCGCATATGGAGAAAAACCGTGTCTTCAGTTGCCAATTTTGATAATTGGAAAATGCGGCAATAAAGGAAAATGATTGAGAACTAGCCAGGACTAATTGCTGTCATAAAGGGACATGTCTTGGCCCACGCTCTGGCTACGCCACTGCTGCTGGGAAGGAAATGCTGCAGGTCCACAGTACATTTACAAAGGGCTCGGCTCCGAGCAATAGTAATTTCAAATGACAGTAAAATTGTCCAATCCTATTTCCCTTATGAATGGGAGGGCTTTGTTATCGCTAATGTTATGACAGGTTCCGCCCGCTGTCCCTCAGGCGAATCACAAGCTAGCAAAATGAAAAAAAAAATTGGCGGTAAACAACCTAGTGAGTTAACCTGAGTTGTTGGTTTGTGATAGCTGTGAATATCGTTTGGAGTTTATGAGGAACGTTTTCTAGACTAATATTTAATGAGAAGTTGGAGTTGATCAGCATGGGAAAACCTACACCAGACCTTAATTTGATGCAAAAAACCAAGGCTTTTGAGAGGCATTTCAACACCAGCAATTATGTGCGACATCCATGGATGAAGGAGGAAAATCTGTATTGCTGGGATTGGGTCCTGGGCCAAAACTGGACTCTGAGCGGGTGAAAAAGGCAATTAAATGATCGTGAAATGGTAAGCTATTTCTAGGGCTCTGTGCTGAGTGATTTTTGTAGTATTTTTGCCGTCCCTGCCAGTGTTTTGTGTATGTTACAAAATTTATTTGGGAAAAAAAATTATACGGCATTGCTGAGATGGTTAAATAGATTAACTGGTAATACAGCACGATGCTTTTACCCAAATTCATTTTATAGGGTAAACGAAATTAAACTTTTAGCCTCTGAAATAATTTTTGTGACCTCACAGATGCGTAGGAACGACCCCTCTTTGTGTCTGGGTCGGGTGGATCATCAGTTGATTTTCCTACATCCAACAGAAATTCAACATTTGTTGATCATCACTGATCAGTCGTACGTTTCCCAGAACGATTTTAAAAAGGGGCGCCAATATATTTTGGGGGTTTTATTAGTGATAAGGGGATTTAGAATTTATGATTAATATTTAATATCGCGAATGCATATACTGCGCATTCCCTAGCCACCTGGTGTGTCATCAGTAACAAGGCTGCCGCCGTTACCCCTGCAGTAGACATTTAACTCTACAATTTCTTGACTGGATGTACGATGGACGTTTTTACACACTCGAATGTTTCTCTGGGCAGTGCTTTAAGTGGGCCGGTACGCACCAGTACGGAGTACCGGCACTTCTACATTTTAGCCCCTGGCATACCGGGACGCCAGGGGCTAAAATGGGGGGTTTTATTTGTGATAAGGGGGTTTAGAATTTATGATTAATATTTAATATCGCGAATGCATATACTGCGCATTCCCTAGCCACCTGGTGTGTCATCAGTAACAAGGCTGCCGCCATTACCCCTGCAGTAAACATTTAACTCTAAATTTTCTTGACTGGATGTATGATGGACGTTTTTGCACTCTCAAATGTTTCTCTGGGCAGTGCTTTAAGTGGGCGATGCGCACTGGTACCCGCACTTCTACATTTTAGCCCCTGGCGTCTTTTTATTTCTTCTCATTCGTAGAACCCTGTCCTGTTCTATTTCTCTCTTGGCGATTCATGATCCGATGGCTATACTACACTAGTACGCGCCGCACACCTGTCCCTTTATTCGCAGGACATTCACTCGCAAGGAGATCTCGCGAAATCAAGTCTGTCTGTGGAAAAGGACGTGAAGAAGAAGAAGTCTCGCGGAGGTTGAATGTCTATATATACTAGAGGCGGTGCATCAGCAAGTACGGCTACTGCGAAGGAGCGCTCAATCCTCACCCTTCAGTGCTGAATGAATTAAACCTGTCGCAGTTTACTTTTCTTGATTAGAAAGTTTGTCAGACTAATTGGTAGAACGACAATCAAATTTATTTTTGATAGCATTGTTATACATTGCTTCACAAAATTATGAGGCGTTTCTTTCGCACATAAATAAATGACGACGTGAAAAATAGTAGCATGCCTTCATAAATTCTGCGGTCGAGTGGCTCGCGAAAGGCGCAAAACAACCCGCGAGGCTCAGTAAGCAACAAGCTATCAAACATTGCCTTCTACATTCAGCAATTAAGAATGTAGAAAAGAATGGATTCTCATGACTTAGGGCTAAATGAGCCTCGCAGACCAATCCACACGGCACCCCACGAGCCAGCTGAGCGCAGAATTTTCCAACCCATGAGTAAAGAAAACAATAACAAGATGGCCGACGCACTGAATTGTTGAGCAAGCCACGGTGCCAACTTTCCCAACTATACCTAAAATACTGGGATGATCGACGATCAACCAGTCTAACGCCAAACTGGAATCGCTGGTTGAAGAGTCCATCAGAGAGTTGGAAGCTTATATCGACGCTTTATTTGACAATATGACGAAGAAACCTGATCCCAAATGCGCAAGAGATCACCTGAGTTCAAGCGATACTGATGACTCTCTGACACCTCTCCGTGATATTCAAGCGACCCTATCCTCGATACAGCTGCAACTACGGAAGCTTGATCTACTGGATAAACTGTCAAAAGAAGTTGAAGAGCTTAAAGATTCTGTTGAATTTAACAACTCACTGATCGAGGTATTAAAATCAGACAACGCATCAACAGATCAACAACTTAAAGCGTCTGACAGCTGAACTCCAGGATGAAAAAAAACTGTATGAAACACGAGATATTGGATTTACAGTGCAGAAGCATGAGGGATAATATCATCTTTCATGGACTTCCAGAAAGAGATGGGGAAACTCACGTGAAGACAGAGGAACTTGTGAAATCCTTCCTAGGAGACCATTTGAAGTTAACCACGAGTGAGATTGACGAAGTGCGCTTCTCCAGAGTCCATCGTATAGGGAGGGCCAAAGCCGGACAGCGAAGCTCTTGTCCCATTGTGGCTAAAGTTGCCGACTCCAAAATGAAGTTTTCCATCATGGCCAAGGGAAAAGAGCTGAAAGGGTCCGACTATTCCATCAGCGACCAATTCCCAGCGGAGATCCTGAAACGACGCCGACTGCTCCACCCAATCCTGGCGGACGCGTGAAAATCTAAGAAGGTCCGTCTGTCTATTGATACACTTTTTATTGACGGTAAGCTGTACAGGAATCCAGAAATAACATACTGGCTTAGAGGAGGCAGTAGCAATGATTAGCTGTGCTGTAGACAACATAACATGCCTCATCTGTATGTGTAAACACAGGCGCACAGTAATGTCGACAGCTATGCGACTATCGTTGCCATGACAACCACCCAATGTTTATTGAAACTTTTTGTCTACTCAACTACTCTGAACTGCTTTTCCTTCTTCTTCTTCTTTTCTCTTCTTTTGTGGGACTCTATCTGTCGGATTTCATTTATTTATTAACCTTTTTTATTTTAGTACTTCAAATTCTATCTTAGTCTTTTCTCAGTTCAGCACAGTCTGGATAACAATCTAACATGTTGGCTTGGGAATAGCCAAATGCTTGTTTTTGCTTTTTTTGTGTATGTGTTTATTCTGACGTAGCACCAGGCTACTAACCAACATCCTGGCGCCTATGGGGTCTAGGGTGCATGGGAGGATTCCCCTGGGATTACTTTTGTTTTATCTAGAGTATATGTGTTATATGTTTTATTTGTCTGTTTTATCTTTATCTTTTTTGATTATTGGCAATGATTTAAGTCTTATTGTGGACAATAATCTGCTTTTCTGGATCAGCTCATGCCTGATTTATTTGACTAGTGACAGTACTTCTTCTAATGTCTATTTATGGTTAATGCTAAAGGGCTTAAAATAATTCATCTCAACATTCGAAGCCTCTTGCCAAAAATTGATTCTCTACGAACATGGGTACAACAACACAAACGTATGGTTATAACTTTATCAGAAACATGGCTCACCAACAAAATACATGACAATGAGATCACACTTGAAAATTATGTTTTGTATAGAGCAGATAGAGATTAGCCCACTAGGGGCAGAGGTGTAGCTACCTATGTTTCAGCTGAACTGGTCTCTGAGCCAATTATTCCTCAGATCGAGCCTTGCTATTTTGAGTGCATATTTGTTAAATTGATTTTGCATGAGAACAAGC
Organism: Gymnothorax javanicus; assembly: GCA_029692085.1. Classification (NCBI taxonomy): domain Eukaryota; kingdom Metazoa; phylum Chordata; class Actinopteri; order Anguilliformes; family Muraenidae; genus Gymnothorax; species Gymnothorax javanicus. Next base: position 54,844,999 of record CM056196.1, read on the forward strand.
ATATAACTATTGGAAACATTTACAGACCTCCATCTGCACCCACTGAATCTTTCAACTCTATCATTTCCACCATCAGCTCTATTACTCGTAAAAGTGAACTTATAATACTTGGGGATTTTAATAAGAACTGGACAGCAAATTATTTTACAACCGAGAAAAATATTTTTAAAAATCTAAATCTAACTCCAGCTAATTAAAGAGCCAACATGCGTATCACCCGCTAGTCAAACACTGCTCGACTGGATACTAGTCTCCCATCCTACAAGGTTCCTTGAATCAGGAGTTATGTCAGATTGCTTCAGTGATCACTCAATAATCTACTGTATTTGGAAAATCAAAATACCCAAATTGCCACCTAAATTAATCAAAATTAGGCAACACAAGAAATTTAACATTGATTCATTTATTTTTAATCTCATTAAGATTAATTGGGATAGGTATCAATTAATACCAAACATTCAAGATGCTTGGGACTTCTTATATTCTGAACTTGTAGAGGTCATAAATACACATGCACCCCTGAAAACTATTAAAGTTAAAGGAAGACATCTCCCCTGGGTAACACCCAGTTTAATTGCTATTTTCAGGGAGAGAGACAATGCATGGGCTGCATTCCGCAAATCAAAATATTCTGCTGATTGGGAAAGGTACAGATTATTGAGAAATAGAAGTAAAACCCTAACCAGGAATGCCAAATCCCAGTACTATCTTAAGCCACTTGAACATAACTATAACAATCCAAATAAATTTTGGAATAAAATCAAAACCCTAACTAATGCTTCCAATAAACCCGAATTAAACAAGATACGATCTGGTAATGATATACTGCAAGATCCATTTCTAGTGGCTCAAACATTCAACCAGTACTTCTCCTCTGTCTGCTCTGACATGACTCCTGATTCTCCCCCTCCCCCAGTGGACAGCATCAGTAATGTTCCAGTAGTGGGCAGCTCTTTCTCATTCAGGAGATTTACACCTGTTGAAGTTCATGAGACTATTAATACTCTAAAATCAAATAGTGGTCCTGGGTTAGATGGTGTGGAATCTAAATTCTTAAAAATATCATCGCACATTCTCTCTTACCCTCTCTGTGATCTTTTTAATATGTCTCTAACCACGTGAAATACCTGCAATATGGAAATTGTCATGTATTGCTCCCATCCACAAAGGGGGTGATGCTCTGGAACTGAATAATTACAGGCCAATCTCCATCATTTGTTCAATAGCCAAAGTGTTTGAAAAATTGATTTATAATCAACTGTCATCCTACATTAATAAGTTTTACATATTTTCTCCTGATCAATCTGGCTTCCGATCCAATCACTCAACAACTACTGCCCTGCTAAAACTAACAAATGATATACTTTCAGCAACTAACAGTGGTAATCTTACAGGTGCTATTTTTATTGACCTACTTGAAGCCTTTGACTTGGTTGACCACTACTTGCTTTTGGATAAATTACATGCCGTTGGTCTCTCATGTAATGCTCTTCTATGGTTCAATGCATATCCACACAATAGGAAACAATGCGTGGTCATTAATGGAATCAAATCAGACACACTAGTAATACAGCGAGGTGTGCCACAAGGTTCAGTCCTAGGTCCTCTACTTTTCTCAATATTCATCAATAAATTGCCCACAATATTCTCTAACTGTGGTGTTCAGCTGTACGCATATGACACTGTTCTTTATACATGCCGACCCAATCTTCAACAGATAGAAACAAATCTACAGTCTGATTTCAATACCTTACAAAACTGGCTTATAGTCAAAAAACTTGTACTGAATAAAACAAAATCACATATTATAATATTCGGAACCCGCCAAAGTCCAAGCACAAAAGCCAAAAACTCATCATGTAATCTCAAATATCTAGATGGTACATCACTGGCTAAAGCTGAACAAACAAAATACCTGGGAGTATGGCTAGATCCGGAACTCTCCTTCAAATATCACATTAGCCAGACTATAAAGAAAATCAACTTTAGTTTAGGGACGTTGTACAGATCCAGGCAGTGTTTTTCCTTTCCTGTGAGAAAGAAATTGGTTTTGCAACTAATATTCCCAATACTGGATTATGCTGACGTTGTTTATCAGATTGCTTCCTCTTCCACTCGATATGTCGATTTGTTCTATCATGTCCTTTCACTACCCATCATTGCATAATGTACCAAACTCTCAATTGGCCCTCTCTATCGACAAGAAGACAGATACATTGGTTGCACTTCATTTTTAAATGTATTCATTTTCATTTCCCCTCATACCTGAAACAATTTATGATCCCTTTTTCTTCCTGTCACCAACTCAGACATACTACACAGCTCTTTTTTTCTGTCCCTAATGTTAAAAAGGCAACAGCAAAGAAAGGCTTCATGTTTAAAGCACCTTCAGATTGGAATAACCTACCTGCTCAGATCAGATCCATATCATCATTTCATTAAAACTGCATTATCATCATATCTCATGAGTAACTGCACATGTATATGTCATTAAGGTATAATTCATTTCTTTTCTGTCCTTGCTGTCACTAATATTGTATCATCCTAACTGATCCTTTCTTATTGTTTATAGTATGCCTATTTTCTTCTAGTACTGAATTATTATTATTATTATTATTATTATTATTATTTTTATTTTTTTTGTTTTTGTTTCATTTTTCGTTGTTTGTGTCCTGTCTGTTTAGGCCTACTTTTGTTAGCCTAATGTTCTTGTCCACCAGTTTTTGTCTTACTATGATGTTAATGTGTGAGTTTGTATACTACTGCAAAAGTTTATTGTTAAATGTCACTCATTGTTACTGTATGGACCCCCTCGAAAACGAGATGATACATCTCAAGGGGTTATTCCAAATAAATAAATAAAATAAATAAATTCACTAAATTCACTAAGAAAAGCACGGGTCATTCCATACTACACTGTACAATTCACTGTGTTTGTTAAGAATGGTCAATAAAATTTTTTTTAGGAGAATTAAATGATTTGCATTGTTCATATTTATTCACTCCCGCATTGAAGATATACATAAGAAAAAATCAGATTCATCGGTCCAACAACACAGCAGAAAAAGTGGTTTCCTGATGTCAGCCAAGGCATTGTGAAGGACATATTTTGTTACAAAATTTGGCAGCCAACTTCATGAAATGCTCATGACATGTCTGTTCATACTTCGAAAGAAAGTGAAATGAAATATTGCAGAGAAATACCCATAATAACGGTTTCAATTGTCTGCACTAAATTATCGGGACTCGACGGATCAGAAATGCAATTTGAAATGACTGTCGTGGGTGTAACCAGTCGCATCCTCACATGTTACGTCCATCCCTGTGGGTTAATTTGCATAATATATGCAAATGGCATAAAGATGACCTCGGCAAAATAAGATACTCACTTCCTGCATCAAAATTTCACAAGGCGTCAGACAATCATATATACCATGCTTTCAAAATAATGAAAATTTTTCCGTGTCCTAGTATTGTGTTACGACCATAAAAACAAAAAACAATCTTTGCGCTATCACCATAGACTGTATACAACAATGGACGCAGCACCCGGGTCTGAAAAGTGAGGCCAATGCGGAAATTGAATTCCATTTAATGGCCAGCAGATGGTGACGTTGGTGGTTGCAGAATTGGAAAAGGTGTACCGGGTATTTGAATTTTCATCACCATTGTAACAGATTTGTACAGTTTAGTATGGAATGAGCCAAATCCAAATGCGTGAGAGTTGACAGGTATGCGTCATTAATGAAAACTGGCCACACCTGATAATGTTGAGAGTTTTCGGAGTTTCTGCAATGGTAATTTAAATGACTAATTGAAAACAGGGCAAGAATTCTAACTTAGTGCGGCTCAAGGGAGGTGTTCCCTGCACTCAACCTTCACTCAGAAAGGGACACTAATTTCAGTGTGAGTGAGGTTTCTGAAAGCAAATGAGTGTTAGGGCAAGCTCTGACTCATTTAGTATAACCTGACACTAAGTTTTAGTGTCGTTTCTAAATACAAGCCTATGTTTACGTCAGATACCTAAAATTCCGGGTTGACTGCAGTGCTCGCTGAAAATCGTGGTCTTTTTCAGCGTGTTTTGGTGTCCTGGATTCGTGGTTGAAATTGTGCACTTATAATAATAACTTAGTGCACATTCCCCGCATTTGCCTCGTCTTTGAATTTTCTCAAACGGATTCATAAGTGTCGCAATTTTCAGTCACATTCTCGGTGTCGGTTACATGTCAAAACTGCCTTTGATTTGCTGAAAGGTAAGTAAAGACTCTTACAAACCCATATAGACTATTAGTATATGTTCTTTCCTACATTTGTGCTGATTTTTAAGAGGATCGTGCTCTCAGCCACGGAGTTCTAGCTCCAGCAGGATCTGGTGCCCATGTGGCTAAATAGCAGTTTCATCAACAGATCTGGGATATTCCACCAAAAAATGAAGACACTCAGTTATGCACACATTTCTGAACATGTCTGGATCATCAATTGATTAGTAGTCAAGGAATTAATCTGTTAAATTAAGATTAAAGCAGTGGACGAAAACTACCCTAAATTGGCCGACTTTAGAATGCCATAGCACCCTTAATATTTGTCCTATGTTAAAACTTCAAAGACCATTTTAAAGGTCTTTTCAAATTCTTTCAAATGCTATCAAATGCACTACAATCCCCTGGATCTGGTTTTTTTCTCTCGTACCTATTACAGGACGATTTTTCTTAAAATCAGCATCATGTTCTAGTATTTGAATGTATCACTTAATGATCTGCTGGTACCGACCGCCCACCACCTAATTTAAGGGGGAGTACCGGCACTTCTTTTTTTCCACTTAAAGCTCTGTCTCTGGGTACCCAAAATTCAAGCCAAAAAGGTACTGATCTTAGTCGATACTGTTGAAGGTTGAAAACGGAATTCTTTTCAATACTAATATCCGAACTGTCACTTAAATACTTGCTATCAGAAAGTAAGGAACCTATCGAATTACCCAACACAAAAAAGATAATTCCCTTGCCATGACCGAACAATAAAATGCAAAAACTTAGCAAAATGTCATGGTAGAAATGATGGAAAATAACTTGGGACTGACCCGAAGAAAGTGAATAGTACAAACACGCGAGTGGGTCACGGCACCCAGTTCTTGCATCCATCCAAGTAGATTTTTTTCAGTTCTCGATCAGGAATACGTAGGAAACGTGTTCCTGAACCCTTCATGAAACGGTTTGTGCAGTTAATAATGCTGCAACTGACTGGCATTATGACAAAAAGTGGAAGACAACTTTACTTCACCTATAAAATCAATTGTCATGTTGTGGCTTTTTGCCAACCACGGTAGTCAGCAAACCCACGTGACCAGGTTTGTGACATCACGAGAAGTATCGGTCCGGTACATTCAATAAAATTTCTGGCTAGAACCCTGATTCCGTGTGGGACGCAGCACAAGCAAGCTTGCAGAATAAATGAATGAATAATTTTAAAAAAAAAAATCACTTAGGCCTACCTGTGGTGAAGAACCTCAGCGCAACACACACAGTCTGTGGCACTGTAAGCGCCCGGCTGCGGCTGGTCACATTACCAACATGTGGCTCCAGCAGCTGGCAAATGTACCTCAGTCCCTGGGCAGAAAATCGGTACCGCTCGCACAGCACAGATCATGAGGATGCAGTGAAGGAACCAAGTGAGGCTGAAATCAGGGATGTTTCAGATACATATATATGTGCGTGTGTATGTTTGTGTACTACGTGTGTATGTATATACAGCGCCCTCCATAATTATTGGCACCCCTGGTTAAGATGTGTTAAAAGCCTTAAAATAAATTCAATTTTTATTGCAGAAGCATACTCTCACACTGAAAATTGTAGAAAAATGTAACCTTCAACTCAAGTGAATTTTAAGGGAAAAAAAAAATCCCTGACTAAGAAATAATTATTTTTCATAAAATCACCTGTTCCACAATTATTGGCACCCCTAACAATTCCTAGGAAATAAATGTAATTGAAGTATTTCTGTCATTTCTACAGTAGTTTACAAAGTTGATCAGAGTATCTAGGAACATTTAATTAGTAATTCATCACTTCCTGTTTCCCTGGGGTATAAATATGACGTGACACAGAGGCCATTTCTCTTATCCACTCTTCAACATGGGAAAGACAAAGGAACACACCATTCAAGTAAGGCAGATGTGTGTCGACCTTCACAAGTCAGGCAATGGCTACAAGAAAATGGCCACTCGCCTGCACCTGCCCATACCTACTGTCAGAGGAATCATTAAGAAGTTTAAAACGACTGGAACAGTGGTAAACAAGCCTGGACGAGGACGCAAGGTTATTTTGCCACCACGCACAGTGAGGAGGATGTTAAGAGAAATAAAAAGTTCTCCAAAGCTCACTGTAAAAGAATTGCAACAAATGGTAGCATCTTGGGGTCAAAAAGTCTCCAAAACAACCATCAGGTGCTATCTACATGCCAACAAGCTGTTTGGGAGGCATGCACGGAAAAAACCTTTTCTCACTCACAATCATAAACGCAAATGTCTGGAGTTAAGCTAAGCGGTACTGGGACTTCAACTGGGACCATGTCCTTTGGTCAGATGAGACCAAGATAGAGCTTTTTGGCAACAAACACTCTAAGTGGGTCTGGCGGAACACAAAAGATGAGTATGCAGAAAAGCACCTCATGCCCACTGTGAAGTATGGGGGAGGACCGGTGATGCTGTGGGTCTGTTTCTCTTCCAGAGGCCCTGGGAACCTTGTTAGGGTGCATGGCATCATGAACGCTTTGAAATACCAGGACATTTTAAATCAAAATCTGGTGGCCTCTGCCCGAAAGCTGAAGATGGGTCGTCACTGGGTCTTTCAGCAAGATAATGACCCTAAAAATGTGGCCAAATCTACACAGAAATGGTTCACCAGACACAGAATCAAGCTCCTCCCATGGCCATCTCAGTCCCCAGACCTCAACCCCATTGAAAACCTGTGGAGTGAGCTGAGGAGGAGAGTGCAGAGGAGAGGACCAAGGTCGCTGGATGATTTAGAGAGGTGCAATGGTCGAAGATCCCTCTTTCTGTATTCTCCCATCTTGTGAAACATTATGGGAGAAGATTAGGTGCTGTTTTGTTGGCAAAAGGGAGTTGTACAAAGTATTAACATCAGGGGTGCTAATAATTGTGGCACACATGATTTGATGTAAAATAATTGAGCCCCTAAGAGCCATACTGGGCCAACCCATGCTGGGGAACTTCTGAGAAAATGGGACTTAAAGTTGCCAGCCTCCTGTGTCATCTAGAGTATCTGGGAACTAGAAACACTGCTTATGTTATAAACCCAAGATATGTAAAATTACGTTATGCACTTTTTATGTCGGTTTTGGATGCCCTTCTGTTTCATTTAAAAGTGAAAGGTACCTCCTTCTGAAGCAGAACCATCATCTTCTGATTCATTTGGGACAAACTCTGGGTCTCCATTATCTTCCACTTCACCATCATCATCAATCATAGCAAGCAGTTCCTCATTAGTGAGATACCGAGCCGCCATGTTCACATTGAATAATGGAAAAGTTGTGGGATGGTCCACTATGGCTAAGGCAGTGCAGTGCATATGTACAGTGGCAGAGAGGACGTTTGCTTGTTTGAACAATCCATGTGGGTAGATTGGGTTGGCTCATTTAGGAAACGTAGATCTCAGTTTTCTGCACATGCTGACTGCTAAAAAGTATGGCCGGTATGGTTCTTAGGGGCTCAATTATTTCTTAATGTGGGATTTTTTTCCCAATGAATAAATGCACTTGAATTAAAGGTTGGATTTTCCTCTTTTTTTCACTGTGGTCCTATATTATTTAGAAAAAAACTGAATTTATTAGAAGCTAAAGAACACATCTTAACCAGGGGTGCCAATAATTATGGAAGGCGCTGTACTGTAGAGATAGCCAATCCCTACAAGCCCACGCAGCGGAACAGATGAAGCTTCCAATCCCAGCGCTACGAGAGATGGTGTGCAAAAGGACTGGGAGATGAACAGATAGTCAAGGACGAAAAAATGGGAGATGGCCAAGAGCTGTGTATATATTGGTGCCGCTTTTGGGAGGTTGAGAAAACTATGAATCTAAGGGTCTAATAAAAAGCGATGCGCAACTAGCCTTGCAGCTACTGTACAGGTAAGCTTTGTTTTACTAGTCATGCTTTTGTTTTAGTAGTTATGCAGTTTTATTATGCCTCGGTGTGCGCATGCGCACAGCGAGCATACGGTACTCAGTCTGTGTATTTGTTTGTCTGTCTGTTACCATCATAACTGCGACAGCGTGTGCATCCAAGCTAAAGTAACAATGCCAACGAGTCACAAACACTGTTCTCTTGATTTTAAATGTGCCAGAATTTTGATTTTTCGTAGCACTTCATGTTTCAGTATACACGTTTTGTGTACATAATGTTAAGCCACACCCACATGATTTTGGCACAAGGACCGCACTCTATTGACTGTTTATGTATTCAAGCTTGCTTTTATGTTACTGTACAACTATTGTACATCAGTAGTGACTAAGCAATACACACCTAGGCATCAGCACCTCTGGTGCTTTCATTAGTCTCAGGTAGTCCTGTTGGTGGTTTTTAATCCTGCTAATGTTAGTTTATAAATGCACTGTCGTCATTTGTGGCCAACTACAGCTTGATTAGCTGTGTTGCAGCAAAACTTGGTAGCTACTGGTATATGTTTTGACAAAGGGATGCTGTTGTATAACTGAGCAATGGCATGTATTTATAATGAAAAAAATAAAACATGCATTAAAGCCTCTGTAAACCCAAGTCCACAAAAACCTTTGAATTACATTATTTAGGGTTGTATGTGCATAATAGTAAGCGTACTAAAATATTAGAAATTATGTTCAATTCAAATCAGAGATTTTGTCATTAAATTTTTAGCACCTATCCTCTTACTGCGGTTGAATTGGGTGTGGTTTTCTTCGTGGGTTATTACGTAATAAGCCAAACCAATTTAAAAAAACTCCGTCATTTGTCCCACCCCTAACTGAAATTATAAAAGCTCTCTGCTCCCACCAGTTGGCCTGAGCCTGAGAAACATTGTCTCGAAGTAGCCTGTCTTGCGATTGATTACCCAACTACATTTTGGTTCCATATCTATCTGTCCGTTCGTCTGTCCGCTTATTTGTCTGTCCCCCGCTATTTCCCCTATCATATATGTTTGTATTAGCTCCATTCAAAACGCTCCAGTAAATGATTTTCTGAATGGGACGTGTGCTCATGGAATGGTACTTCCGCTCTGGCTCGAATGTCTTATGCTGCGTTCAAACCAGCTTGTGAAAATGGTGTTTCTCAGAACACAAGAGGTGACTTGAGCTCAAATCACCATACAACCTGTGATCACAAGCAGTGAACTGGTGGTTAATTCAGTGGATCAATCTTCACCACTCGTGAGCAAAACGAGGCCAGACGAACTCATTGTGAGCTTAACAGAAAAGTACGATTATTTTCATGTTTGCTTTACCAAATGTTAAAAGGAGCAACTTATTATGAACCTTTATGTCCCAGAGTTTGTTGTATTTCCACATCAGAATGTTTCTGTCGTTTTGTCATTGGGAAGTTAACTTAATATTTTGATACCTTAATTATCGCCCATGATTTTGCTCGTGACAGACTGGCAGCAAATGAACGCTCTCCATGTGTGTCTTTTTCACAACCAGTTGAGTGGCAAGCTAATTACGATGCAATAATATTGTACAGTACCAGCTAACGTTACAGTACCATCAGGCCGCCGTTGGGTGCATCCCTGCTAACGCTGAATTTTAGCGGAGATGTGCTGACTCGGTAATAATAAAAACAGCAAAGGATTTTACAAAATACCATTCTGTAACTGGCTGGACGGTGTTTCCAGATGGCAGAGGTTCTGCTTTGTCTGATTCTGAAGCTGCTTGTACGCAGTACGACGCGAAACAAATTTTTCGCACGACAGATTACATTGAAAGTCAATGCGAAGACTTGAATACACGCATTCGCCTGTATTCAAGTCTTTGCATTGACTTTGAATGCAATCTGTCCTGCGAAAAATTTGTTTTGTGTCTAGTGTGCAAGCGGCTTGAGTCAGACGGCTCAAATATATAGGGCTGGACTGTGACCCTTGTGCCATTGCTGTGACTAACGCTCACGGAGCCAGTGAAATGTCATTCAAATCAAGGGAGTGGCCAGTCACACCGCGATGTGCCACACCCACACTGTTTTGAGAAATGGACTGACATGCAAAATGAGCCGTTTTTGAGCTAGGTTTTCGAATAGTTATGAATGTTAATTTTCACTCAGTTTTTTGTAGATGCTTTATGAGACACTCAACTTTGATATTATACGTGAATTTTCGCTATGTCAAGACAAGTTTCCAGAGGCTTTAAAAGGGCTAGCAGAAAAGTGTTTTTGTATAGATGATTGTCATTTATACAGTAACAACGATCTCACCATGTTCATACCAAAACTTCTGTATGGATGTAATGTGTCGTTGGTCCATGTTTTCAGTCTCAATCTGTGCCTCTGTCGGAAACCGATGCGCATTCGTGCGTGGCTTGGGGATGGGGGCGGGGACTGCTGACTTACGCAAGGGGCAAGAAGCCAGCTAAAACAACCAAATCAGTTACAGTAGCTTTAACACAGTCATGCAGGATCATTTGATAGCCTTTAAAATTTTAGTAAATCCGAGATTTATTTTGTAAGCGTGATTAATTCTCCATCAATCATAGTTAGCCTATAACTTGGTGAACTTATGAGCTAGCTAGAGACGGGCCTTAATAAACAACTCAGTTTACGACATTGTGTTAGTTATTTCCTCCGCCCAACGAAGTTGGAGGAGGTTATGTGATAATGCCCGTTTGTTTGTCTGTCTGTTTGTTAGCAGGATATCTCAAAAACGGCTGCATATATTTCAACCAAACTTTGCAGGATGTTAGAGTAGCACAAGAGGAACAAGTGATTGAATTTAGGCATATCTAGGTGAAAGTACAGCTGAGATATAAAATCCAGCTATACTGGCAGAGATTTGAAGTCTTTCCAATGGGCCGGATTTCCAATCGGTGTGCTTTTGGGTTTTGCTGCCACCTGGCGGTAGAATGCAAAATACACTACATGAATATATTGGCGGAGGAACTTGCGCTCTCTGAGCACAGCTCTAGTTTTGTAATGCACCGAACTGAAAATAGCTTTGGACATGGACGCATTTAACAGAAATCACGGGTTAACATTCGCTACAAGGGCAGGCTGTCCAACCAGTTACGTAACAGACATGGACTTCCGCCCGAGGAAGCCAGTGGTGCATCACAGCTTGCAGTGGCGGGTATTTTGAAAAGCTCATTCTTCCTTTATCAATCCACAAGGATGACAGGAACACCAAAACCTAATTGTTTTACTGCCTAATTATTGCTACAGGCACACATCTCAAAATGTTTCTCTTCCCTTTTAAATCAATTGTCCCTTCATCAACTCTAAAGGTGGCGAAAGAAAAGAATCAACAATTTCTTCTCTGCTCTAAATCTTCTAAATAAAAAAGTCTAGATAAAAGTTCCAACAAAAACTAAGGCAATAATTCAAGTCAATGGGCTTCCAGGTATAATCCAAAGATTATACAGGAGCCTGAAGTGAATCACAGTGTTAAACTTTGTTCTTAATTCTCAGAAAAACTGACTTATTGAATTTACAGTAGGACCATAGGTATTTTTTAGGGAGCCACGGTGGCGCTGTGGTTAAGTGTGCTTGACTTGGGATCGTAAGGTCCTGAGTTTGAGCCCTTGCTACGGCTTTTGTGGTGTGTTCTTGGGCAAAAACACTTTACTCCCAAAGTGCCCCACTCCACCCAGGTGTATGATTGGGTACCAACTTAGAGCTGGGGGTAACCTGCAACAGACTAGCATCCCATCCAGGGGCAGAAGCAGCACTACTAGTCGCTTCATGCTACTGAAACGGGGGTTGAGCACTGGCCTGATGAGCCACATGGCTCGGGACTGACTTTGCCTTGCCAAAAGTATTTGGACAATGACACAATCTTAAAGCTGTTATTGTCAGAAAGTTTACTTATCAACCTCACCAAACATTTCAAAATTGTACAAACTACAGCTGCACTATGTCGAATGAAAATGCATACCATACCATCATCCAACAGACTTTATATCAAAAATTTAAACCATACACCATTATTAAATGAATTTCAAAAGCTTAAAGACCCAACAATCACAAAAACACATTAAGGCCTCAATGCAGTGCTGGAAAAGCACACAGATTTTGTCACAACTAGCACAAAAGCCCTTTCCATAAACAGAGTGTAGCAGAGATCAGGTAAACAAATGACCATAGCAATCAATAAAAGCAAAATGATTGGAAAAAAGAAGCAAACACACTCACCACTAAGTTCCCAATCACCATGACCAGCATGAAGACTAGGATGCAGAGGGGCTGTCCGGCCACTTCCATGCAGTCCCACATGGTTTCTATCCATTCCCCACACAAGACCCGGAATACAATGAGGAAGGAGTGAAAGAAATCCTTCATATGCCATCGGGGCATTGAGCAATCCTTGGAGATCTTGCACACACAATCCTGATAGTTCTTCCCAAACAGCTGCATGCCCACGACGGCAAAGATGAAGACAATGATGGCCAGGACCAGGGTCAGGTTGCCCAGAGCGCCTACCGAGTTCCCAATGATCTTTATCAGTGTGTTCAGGGTGGGCCAGGATTTTGCCAGCTTGAACACCCTCAACTAGAGAAAACAGACAGTTAATCTCCTGACCTGCTAATAAACACATTTACAGTTAGGTCCACAGGCAGTTGGACAGTGAAACTATACAAAGGGCGGCAGGCACTTCCGATTTCACATAATATGGAAGTCAATACTTGCAAATTAAATCTGGAAGTGTCTACTTTGGCTTTATCAGTTGTTTCAAAATCCAATCTACTGGAGAACAGAACAAAAAGGGGAAAAATGTCACAACTCAATTACATGCCTCAGAGTACATCATTGTTATTATTTACTCATCTTGTAGGTCAAATGACCTATTCACCTTTCAAAAGCAGTCATTTGCTACTGTGTATCCTCACTCATTTTTTGTGCCCTGTCACAGTCTCAATGAATGGCCACACTTAAGAAAATATGGCAAAATAGGAGACTCATTAGGGTAATTATTACCACAATTATTTAAACTTTGTATATCACCATCCAGGGGACTATAAAAACATCTCATACCCCTTGCCATCTGGAGATTCTACTACAGTACTTGCGACCAGAACTTCACCCAAGCTAACAGTAATATTCAGAGATTGTATTCCTAATTATAATGGAAAGAATTCTATCACAAACTAAATCAAAGTGACACTATCCTTGACTCCTGGATAAGCTGTTTGTGAATTACAGATTGGTCATCCATGCCAAGATCATATTTATCCTACCACTCGAAGTCATGCTAATGGCAAATTGATTGATTGACTGATTAATTTGTGAGTGACGCTCGGGTCTCATCACAACACTCCTTCCTAAGCTTCGCTTATCCAGGAGTAATAATAATTCTACCTCACATTACAACATGCCATGTTTGAACAGAGTACAAGGTGTGGAACAGCACTGTCCATTTAACACTCATCACTTTGATTTTCCATATAAAGAATGAAAAATGTAATATTGGAAAATTCATAAACAAACGTATAAATGTTTTACTTTTGATTCACAGGATAATCTGTGCTTTTAATGATCATATTTTTTATTCATAAATGTTGGATTCACCATTTCTAAATGATCTTTTGAACCATTAACAACTACAAAAATACTGGTTTGTAATTTATATAATACTTAACTTACAAACTGTGAACCCATCACTTATAAGGTAGGAAAAAATCATTTCGTACATTTGTTTATTAATCAAGAATAAAACATTTACATCTATGTTCATGAATTACTAATGAGTATTCATGAAAGAGCAATGCTTTATAAATTATTAATGAAATCAGATTTGAGAGCCATTTTCCTAGTTTTCTATTAGTAGACTGTTTAAAAAAAATGGAAAATTGAAAAACAGAATATCAGAGAGGTTTAATATTTATAATCGGGCCTTGGGAAATCTGAGCAGGCGGGGTCTAAGCTCATGACTCATCTTACATCTGATTTGCCGGTGGGAGTGCTAGCATCGCCCATCATCAGGCCTGCATTCCAGTCACATCCAGCCATGGCCTTCCACAGATCCAGCTGTTATAGCTTGGTGAGTCTCATTAGTTTTCCAGTCTAAGATACCGCACATTTGGCCTCAACTCATTTGGAGGACTCTGCGTTTTTGTGCGTATATTGAATATTGCTTGAGAGGCATATATATTGATTTTCCCATATTGCCCAGAACTGAAAAAGTTGAATACTCTTGCCTATGTAGCTATCAAACCTTAGCCTTGTTATGCAGTGTGCCCATGTTTAATATACACTTGCAGATGCAGCCGCTGCTCAGATTATCCCTCCTATTATGTTCAAATAATACACCGTTTTTGTTTTGAGGTCAGTGTGATCCCTGCAATGTACAATCCCAATTCCAAAAAAGTTGGGAGGCTGTGTAAATTGTAAATAAAAACAGAATGCAATGTTTTGCAAATCTCATAAACCCACATTTTATTAAAAATAGAACATAGACAACATATTAGATGTTGAAAGTGAGACATTTTACCATTTCATGAAAAATATTAGCTTATTCTGAATTTGATGGCAGCAACAAGTCTCAAAAAAGTTGGGAGAGGGGCAACAAAAAGCTTTAAAAGCAAGTGGTACTAATAAAAAACAGCTGGAGGAGCATTTTGCAACTAATTAGGTTAATTAGTAACAGGTCAGTAACATGACTGGGTATAAAAGGAGCATTTTAGCGAGGCAGAGTCTGTCAGAAGTAAAGATAAGCAGTGGGTCACCAATCTGTAAAAAACTGCATCTAAAAATTGTGGAACAATTTCAGGAGAATGTTCTCAATGTAAAATTGCGAAGATGTTGAATCTACAGTACATAATATCATCAAAAGATTCAGAGAATCTGGAGCAATCTCTGTGCGCAAGGGACGAGTCCGAAGGTCAATATGGGATGCTCGTGATCTTTGGGCCCCAGGTAGCACTGCATTAAAAACAGGCATGATTCCGTGCTGGAATACACTGCATGGGCTCAGGAACACTTTCAGAAACCATTGTCTGTGAACACAGTTTGCCGTGCAATCTACAAATGCAAGCTTAAGCTGTCGTGCAAAGAAGAGACCATATGTGAACACAATCCAGAAACACCGCCATCTTCTCTGGCCCAAATTTCTTTTAAAATGGACTGAGGTAGAATGAAAAACTGTTCTTTGGTCTGATGAATTAAAATTTGAAATTCTTTTCAGAAACCCCACACGTCGTGTCATGTGGTCTAAAGAGGAGAGGGACCATCAAGCTTGTTATCAGCGCACAGTTCAAAAGCCTACACCTTCTGATGGTATCGGGTTGCATTAGTGCCTGTGGCGTGGGGAGCTTACACATCTGGACAGGCATTATCAATGCTGAAAAGTATATAGAGGTTTAACAACAAATGCTCCCATCCAGACAATGTATCTGTCAGTGAAGGCCTTGAATAGTTCAGCAAAACAATGCCAAACCACATACTGCATCCATCACAACAGCAAGCCTTTGCAGTAGAAGAATCTACTAAACTGGCTTACCTGCAGTCCAGACCATTCACTAATACAAAACATTTGGCGCATCATAAAACAAAAAATCCGGCAAAGAAGACTCTGGACCTTTGAGCAGCTAGAATCCTACATCTGACAAGAGTGGGACAACATTCCTCTCCAAAAACGTCAGCAATTGGTCTCCTCACTTCCCAGACATTTACAGACTGTTGTTAAAAGAAGAGGGGATACTAAACAATGGTAAACATGGCCCTATCCCAACTTTTTTGAGATGTATTGCTTCCATCAAATTCAAAATGAGCTAATTATCTCCGCCAACGAAGTTGGGGCGAGGTTATGTTTTCGCCCCTGTTTGTTTGTCTGTCTGTCTGTCTGTCTGTCTGTCTGTGAACAACATAACTGAAAAAGCAATGCATGGATTTGTCTGCAATTTTGTGGGTGCATTGCTATTACATCAAGGATGGACCCTATTGATTTTCACCGCGATCAGTGAAACAATATGGCCGCCACGGCAGCCATCTTGAAATCGTATGACACGCGATAACTCAACTTTGCTCCCACTAGATTGTGCTGCCTTGGCGGAGGTTTGCACTCTACGAGTACCTCTAGTATTTTTCATGAAATGGTAAAATGTCTCACTTTCAACATCTGATATGTTGTCTATGTTCTATTGTGAATAAAATGTCAGTTTATGAGATTTGCCAATCATTGCATTCTGTTTTTATTTAAATTTTATACGCATTACAACTTTTTTGGAATTGGGGTTCTAAAACTACATAAGATGTTTGGAGAGTTAGCCAATCTTCTCTCAGTTTCCTTTTTGCAGATCATTTTAATAGCCAAGTAAATAAAACCCAACACATAAAACACGTAATAGGAACGTTAAGTCAGACTGTAGAAGTTAAAACATCATTTTTGATTAGGTGAAAAGCCCCTCTCCAGTTGAGAGGGCTGTACTACGATGCATGTTCAACAAAGCCTAGCTTGCTTTCTTTGCATGAGCTGGCTGAACAAACCCTAAACTCTCAGTCAAAAATACCATGATTTACATTGGCCATCCTGCCAGGTTAAAAGAAAACCATCTTCATGACATTAAAATCCCTGGCTTTAGGCTCAACACACATCACTAACCCACTAATTTCGCTTTGTAGATTAGTGATGTATGGTCTGAGCTGTTGGATTAAAATCTGTTTTCCGTGACATGCTTCTTGTAGAATCAAAGTGGTTGTGCGGCTGTGCAGCTGCTCCCCTCAGATCCTCTTATCCAACTCAGGACATTCTTTTAGCAAACCTCTGCGAAAAACACTCTGCTAAAAGAAAGTTCAACAAAAAAGTGTATACAGAAAGCTGACAGGTTGGAGACAATCAGCCCATAAATCAAAGATTTGGCTCTTGGGGCCCAAGTTACGGTGAAAATCTGTACTGGCATCCCTGCAACTGTGGTTGTTGTGGCTCCTTGTTGTGGTCAATTGATTGTTTATCGTGAATAAATGACAACTTTCTTTTGTGCTAGGCCAGAGGGGTGTACTAAGAAGAGAGATTAGTGGGTTAGCGAGATATGTTGAGCTTAAAGTGGGGGTTTCCAATGTCCACTAAGTTGGCTCTCTTTTTAACCTGCCATGGTAACTTATGGTATCCCTGATTGCAAGTTAATGGTTTGTTGTGTAGAATTGCCACAAATGGTCAGTCCAACAGTGATAAATCTCACCTGCTATGAGTGAAATTATTCACCTTGGCGTCAGCAATTGTGGAATTCCCTCTCAGGTATACCAAAAGTCGGAAATACCCAAGAGGCGAAGGAACGAGTGTCGTCTAACCGTGCTGCCAGATCGTGAGTAATTTAAAGCTTTATTGTTATAATGATCTGACTCCAGTTAAATTTATAATTAATCTTCCTCCGCATTAACGGTAACACACAAAGGGCTGCACGCACCGTAGTGTGGCTCTGCAAAGACGGCAATCTAGCTATGTAGATGCGGACGTGCCTATGGCTGATACAGCCGGCAATTATACAATTAAATGTATTTGCGATGGCACTAAGTGCAGGCGAGTGACTACGGGGTGCAGATACCCAAAGACCTGTTCGTGCATCAGAACTGAAAATCCATAGCTGTGAAGTGGATATCAGTCAGAGAGGAATACTTGGTTAAGATTAATGTAATTTATTTACAGATTTATATTTCGCAAATTAAGCAACAGAATGGAATGCGAGATAGATAACTATATGCGAATTTTGCACAGGAGCCCATGTTAAAGAGTCTCCCAGAACCATTCCACTTTTCCACCTATATACCCAAACATCAAAGGAAAACCAAGTCATCAATATAGAGGCCCAATGAACAGGAAACAGAAACATCAATAATCACATGTGCTGCATGCTTGCACATCAGTTGCACCTTTCCTGACATAAGTCATACAAACAAAGATGACCCTCCCACATGATTACACAAGACTACAAGATGGCCTAGACAATGCTGACCATCCTGAGGTGTAGAACAAAAACTTGCAGGAATAGCATAATGACAAGGTAACATGACATCATTACTAAACAAGAGTCCCTTGTTGACCCCTTCATATCAGCTTTGTAAACAGTCTTGTTTCCTCATGTGGACTCTGACAGGGGCACACTTTTGTAAACACCCAACAGTTGAGACCCTTCACAAAAAGACAGCCTGGCCAATGCTGAATTTGCTTCATAGTACACAAATAAGTTTCCACTGAAATAATCTGGTTTTCCTCATAGACCGGGAGCCCAGGGGGGTCAGCCTAGCTGGGAAGGTCACCAATTCTAATCCCTATCACAGTGTCAGGCATAGGTCCCAATAGAAGGATATGAACTTCTGCCGGGCTCCAGCTGGTGGGTGTAGTACTACAGGGTAAAAATGTGACACACCCAACCCAGCTGGATTAATCTAGAAAGTAACAACTTGAAACATCCCTGGTTTAATGCTCCACACCTTAGGATGAGGGGTGCCAGAAAATTTCATTGGTGGGAGGGGTCTGGCAGATGGAATTATAAGGGTCCCCAAAACTGAGCTAGATTTATTTATTTATTTATTTTCTTTTATGATAGGGAAGTCCCACTGAGACTGAGGTCTCTTTTTCAGGGGAGCCCTGAATACAATAAAACAATTACAAAGTAGGTTAACACAGTAGAATTCACACAATTACATACAACAATTGTAGACTAAAGGAAAACAAACTTTAAAATGCTAATTTAAAAATAAAAAAAAGAAAATAATAAAATGAGTAAAAACATACAAGGACAAAGGACAGAGAACAAGTCAAACATTAAAACTAAAGGCAAGTATATCTGGCCTCCTCAAGTAACATCTCCCATAGACGATTCTTGAGGGACTCAAGTGGAATAAGGCAATCAAGCTTCAGAGTGTCTTGGCATCTATTCCAGAAACAAGGTGCAAATGAGCTAAAAGCAGAACAGCCCAAATTTGTTCTAGTCCAGGGTGACTCTAACAAAATCCACCCTTGTGATCTGACATGCTGGCCTCTAATTTTGATGGACAAAAGCCTAGTAAGATACGAAGGAAGTTTGCCAAGCAATGCTTTATAAATAGATAAAATACAATAGAGCTTCCTTCTAAAATGAAGGGAAAACCACCCTACTGAACTATATAACACACAGGGATGAGTGCGGAAACCATCACCAGTGATAAAACGCAGAGCGCTATGATAAATTGCGTCCAAAGGTCTTAAAGTACTATCAGAGGCATGCATGTAAAGGACATCCCCATAGTCAAATAAGGGTAAGATTGTTGTCTGGACAATCCTCTTCCTACTGTCTAAAGAAAAACAAGACCTGTTTCTGTAGAGAAACCCAATTTTTTTCTAATTTTCTTGGACAAGTTGGACACGTGTTTTAAAGGAAAAGTCATGTTCCAGCCAGATACCCAAATATTTGTAAGACTGAACTTGCTCAATTTTAGCACCAGACACCAAGAAAATTGAGTCATTTGGCTTAATTGCATTCCATGCAGAAAAAAACATGAACTTAGTACTATCAGTATTTAAAACAAGTTTCAGATCAGCAAGAGCGTGTTGAATAAAATTAAAAGCCGATTGCAAGTAGATAAGGGCCTGGGCACTTGTTGGTGCAGAGGAGTACAACACAGTGTCATCTGCATAAAAATGAACCTTGCAATTTGCAATATTAAGAGCAATATTATTTACAGTGCTGTGAAAAAGTATTTGCCCCCTTCCTGATTTCTTACTTTTTTCCATATTTTTACACTTCAATGTTTCAGATCATCAAACAAGTTTTAATATAAGACAAAGATAACCCAAGTAAATACAAAATGCAGTTTTTAAATGATGATTTCATTTATTAAGGGGAAAAAGCTATCCAAACCTTCCTGGCCCTCTGTGAAAAAGTAATTGCCCCCCCCAAATCATGAATTAATTGTGATTAACCACATTTTTTGTGTCCAATCTCATTAGCAACACCCAGGCCTGATTACTGCCAGACCTGTTTAATCAAGAAATCACTTCAATAGGACCTGTTTCACAAAGTGAAGTAGGCTAAAAGATCTCAAAAAGCAACATGTCATGCCGCAATCTAATGAATTTCAAGAACAGATAAGAAACAAAGTAATTGACATCTGTCAGTCTGGAAAGGGTTACAAAGCCATTTCTAAGGCTTTGGGACTCCAGCGAACCATGGTGAGAGCCATTATCCACAAATGGAGAAAACTTGGAACAGTGGTGAACCTTCCCAGGAGCGGCCGGCCTACCAAAATTACTCCAAGAGTGCATCGACAACTCATCCAGGAGGTCACAAAAGAGCCCAGAACAACATCTACAGAACTGCAGGCCTCACTTGCCTCAATTTAAGTCAGTGTTCATGATTCAACAATAAAAATGAGACTGGGCAAAAATGGCATACATGGGAAAGTTCCAAGGCGAAACCACTGCTGACCAAAAAGAACACAAAGGCTTGTCTTACATTTGCCAAAAAACATCTTGATGATCCCCAAGACTTTTGGAAAAACATTCTGTGGACTGACGAGACAAAAGTTGAACTTTATAATAGTACGCATCCCGTTACATCTGCCGCAAAACTAACACAGAATTTCATTAAAAGAACATCATACCAAAAGTCAAACATGGTGATGGTAGTGCGATGGTTGGGGGCTGATTTGCTGCTTCAGGACCTGGAGGACTAGTAGTAATCGATGGAACCATGAATTCTGCTCTCTACCGGAAAATCCTGAAGGAGAATGTCCAACCATCAGTTCATGACCTCAAGCTCAAGCGCACTTGGGTTATGCAGCAAGACAATGATCCGAAACACACAAGCAAGTCCACCTCTGAATGGCTTAAAAAAAAACAAAATGAAGATTTTGGAGTGGCCTAGACTTAAATCCGCTTGACATGCAGTGGCATGACCTTTAACAGGCCGTTCATGCTCAAAAACCCTCCAATGTGGCCAAATTAAAACCATTCTGCAAAGAGGAGTGGGCTAAAATTCTTCCACAGCGATGTGAAAGACTCCTTGCCAGTTATCGGAAATGTATGATTGCAGCTGTTGTGGCCGAGGGTGGCACAACCAGTTATTAGGATTTAGGGGGCAATTACTTTTTCACATAGGGCCAGGTGGGATTGGATAGCTTTTTCCCCTTAATAAATGATTCATCATTTAAAAACTGCACTTTGTATTTACTTGGGTTGTCGTTGTCTAATATTAAAATTTGTTTGATGATCTAAAACATTTAAGTGTGACAAATAGGCAAAAAAATAAGAAATCAGGAAGGGGGCAAATATTTTTCACGGCACTGTATAAACACTGTGAATAAAACTGGACCAAGTATGGATCATTGGGGTACCCTTTCATCACTTTTAAAAATTGAGACTATGCATCCCCAAGCATAATAGCTTGTGTTCTATCAGAGAGGTAGTCCTGGAACCACAAGCAGGCAACATAATCAAGACCAATGAAGAAAAACTTCTTAAATAAAATAGAATGGTCTACTGTATTGAAAGCTTTTGCTAAATCAATAAATAGGGCTGCACATTTTTGTTTATTATCCACAGCTGATACCAAATCATTTATAACCACTGAGGCTGCTGTAATGGTGCTATGACCTGGCCTGAAGCCAGATTGCTGTGAAGTTAAAATGTTGTTGAAAGTTAAAAAGCTGCAAAGTTGTTGCTTAACGAGAGATTCTAAAATCTTAGCCAGGCAAGGCAATTTTGAGATAGGTCGGTAGCTGTTCACTGAACTGGGATCACCACCCTTAAATAATGGAAAAACATGAGCAGCTTTCCATACACTGGGAATAGTCCCCGTCGATAAGGACAAGTTAAAATATTAGTTATTGAATGCGCTATCATTGGGGCTGCTAGACACAAAAGACTCAGAACTAGACGATCCTCTCCAGTGGAATTACTTGCATCAATTAATTTCAATTCTTGTAGGACCTCATTCACTTCAAATTCCCTAAATGAAAACAATACTCTAGGTTTTGGAGAATTTGTAAATGCACTCGAGCTGAGGTCAGACATACTATCTCCTGTAGTGGATTGATTATTAAAATTTTCAAAAAGATTTCCGGCGCTAAAAAACGTTGGTTAAAAAGATCACAGATTTTGTGTATATCAGTAATAGGCCCAGAATCAGTGCGGATAGAGTGTGGTAGAGATGAGGAAGGATTAAAATTCAGGGACTTGACAATCTTCCAAAATTCTGCAGGATTACCCAGACTTTTAGCCAGTGACAAGATAAAATAATCAGATTTTGCCTTTTTAATTTGTGAGCAGCATTTATTTCATAGTTTTCTAAAAACCTGCCAATCAGAGAGTGCCTGGGTTTCCCTAGCTTTAACCCACGCTTCATCCCTGACGCGTAGTTCAGTGGATAAGGTATTCAAAAACCAAGGGTTTCTTCTATTCTTAATCCTAAGGGCCTGATTTACGAAGACCTTTAGCACATGCAAAATCTTTTTGCCATTACAAAACCAGAAACCTTGCCACTGATTGGTGCAAGGCAAGTACCCTGGCCAATCATGGGCAATGTTATTGGTTTTGCATTATAAGCAACCACTGCTATATCATGGTCCGACACAGAAACATTCAACCAAGATTCAGTGGCAAGAAATACATCAGGATTACTTCGAAGAACCAAAGGCCTAATATAATCCATTTTTGATAACAGACTCCTTACATTAAGACATAGTAGACCCAACCCATACTTACGAGATTGAAAAGCAACAGGTGTTAAAACTACAGGAGGGACCGTTAAAATATCAGGGGTCTGAATATTGATTTGTGTCAAGTTTGCTACCAAGACACCACTTGGTCTAAATTTCTGCCTTGGCAGGGGCGTGCAAGTAATTTTTGCGATTGGGTGCGCAATAGTACTACTTGTCGCCCCAGAGAATGTTACAACCTCACTAAATCTGACTGGGATGTTTAAAACGCCAACAGATGAACCAAGTCCACTAGAAGATGAAACGACAGCTGGACTTTGGAGGGAGCTCTTGGGGGAGACAGCAGGCTGATGTTGAACCATGGAGGAAGAGGGTGAAGGAAGTTCCGGCCAGTGTGTGCAGGAAGTAAAAAAGTCAGCCCCGTGGGAAGGACAACACAACACAGCATGGTGAATGTTGGCCGATAGCATTTGGCTGCCCCATTTGCTGGGATGTAACCCGTCCATTTTAAAAAAGGGTGAACGGTTCCAAAACAAGTTAAAATTGTCAACGAAACCAAAGTCCTGGTTGTATACTGAAGCCAAGTGTGCAGGCTTAGTAATCTGCTGAAACAGCCACTGCCACGCTCGAAAGTGGGGATAGGACCAGAAATAAAAACTGACTTTCCACAGTTTTTTTAAAATTTAAAAAGGAGGTTAAAATTGTTTTTTGTACGCTCCGACTCCCGCCGGGTTGTATCATTCGTCCCAACATGAACTATAATCCGCTTGACAGTGGACAGGAGTGAAGAAAGTAGCCCAGGTAACTTGCCCAGGATATCCGTGCCTAGTTCCTGGGAAGCAGTGGGTCACTACATTAAAGAAGCGAATGTTCCGGATTATGGAGTCTCCCGCCAGTAATGTAGTTTGGTAGAACAGAGGACGAGGCGGTGGCAAGCTCGGGGCGAGTGACCGTGCAGGTGAACGCTGCGTCAGGGCAGCGGCATCAGGGTTGAGCAACGCCACCGCACCTCCACTTCAGGGCTGGGCGAAGGCCTCCTCAGCACCGCGTCAGCAAGGCTGGACTTGCGGGGGTGGATTGCCTCTCTCGACACCGACAGCGGCCGAGGAGCAGCTGGACTTACAGGAGAGGAGGGGGATGTTGCTTCCTCCTCAACCAGTATGGAAAACCTGTTCTCCAGCTGCAGGTCCCAGACAGGCGGGACACAAGAGGAACGCCTCCCGCCGTGTAATCCGACCCAGGGCTCAGCCTGGTAGGGTGTGGAGTCATCGTCCTTAATCTGGTAAAGGATTGAAATTCTTCTTTCCAGCTCCACAATTTTTTGCGAGAGGCGAACGCAGCTTACACAGCCCGGCGGGAAGGTGAGTGGAGCCATATATTTTTATATTAGCCTGCTGGGCCTTGCAGCAACCAGCCAGTCAATGCAATAAATAATACTTTAATAATAAAAAATAAATAAAATAAAACAAATAAAATTATAAAACAAGTAAAATAATAAAATGTCAAAACGGTAAACCACTAAAATAACGATAAAATAATAAAAGTTAACTAAGAGCACGGGCAGCAGCGAAACCAGACCGCTGACAGGCAACCGGACATGATTTTGAAATATAAGTCACAGTCTATTTGACTATAAATAACAAATAAACAAATTGAAGCAAGTCAACCATTCCTCAACCCTTTCGGTAAAGAACAAAGGCTGTTGCCTGTTTTAGATCAGCTAATTGAGTTACAGGATGAAATGTGGTGCAAAATGTTCAGCAAACCCCCCTGGTTCAGGAATGGCCACTGCCAGAAATTTTCTGTGGTGGGGTATCCCCAACAGAAGCCCCCAAATGGGCCACACCCAAAAATAAAGCTAGATCAGCTCATTGAGTTACATGATGAAACCTGGTGCAAAATGTTCAGCACAGGCCCCTGGTTCAGGAATGGCCACTGCCAGAAATTTTCTGTGGTGGGGCAAAATTGGCCACACCCAAAATTCAGCTAGATCAACTCATGGAGTTACAGGGCAAACCCTGGTGCAGCCCTCTGGCCAAAACGGTGTGCTTTGTTCTACATCCTAAATAGACGTTAACACAAGCAAATTAAACGCATTTAGGCTTGTGCTAGATACACTTACAGTACCATAAAGGTTCCACTTTCGCCAACTTGGCTAATGTGTCACAAAAAGTCAGGTAGTGCTCACTGAACTGAGAAGTTTGGAGTGAGAAGGCATGTTGGCCAGCGTTACATATCTTAGCGTAAATTCCATGAAGTCCAAATAAGTTCACCATTGAAATTTTTTTCGTAAAGTACAGCATGATGTCCAAAATGATAGTGTAAACGCCTGAAGTAATTTTTTGAATTTTCTTTTCAATAGTTAATAAATGTCTGCAAATTCATGTATTTTTGGCCATTCATATTTACTGATAAGAATTAATCAAGAAGGCATAGGCAGCACTCCAAATGCATAAAAATATATATTTATGGTACACTATAGGACATCCATGGCAAACAAGATCAATTGGCACAGGTGTGTTTTAGAGGCACAGGTAATCCATCGAACAGGTGTCTCTAATACTACTTAATTAGCATGCATAATACACACACAAAATAGGCTGTAATGACAAACCCCAGTCACTGATTTCATAGTTACATGATTTCATGAATACACAGTAAATACAAAATGATATAAACTAAAAATGAAAATAATAATAATAAATCTCCTCATTCAGGCCATTCAGAATGAGATTAAACCAGGTGTCATTAATACTGGTAATTGACATCCATTAATGACAAACCTAAGTCACTAATTATGTAATACATGATCAAAATTAAACCGCAAGCTTCATAAAAAACAAGAAAAAGAAATGTATCCATTTATCCAATACGAGGTAATGTATCCAATTTGACTCCCTCTGGAGAAGAATTCTGTCTCTATCACCACCTCTCCGTGGTCTATCAACTGTCTCTATACCCATAAACTGTAGATCACTGAGATTTTGTTGATTACTATTGAAATGACGCGCCACAGAAGACTTATCATCATAATTGCGGATTGAACACTTATGTTCACTAATCCTAGTCTTAAACTCACATTTTGTTTTCCCCACATAGTACTATAGGTTTTAGCACCCATCGCTTAATTGTTTAATAACTTTTTGTGAGTTGAGCGCGTCTGTGCCTTTTTCATGAACTGATAAGAATTAAGAAATTAACCTTTAGTTCTAATGCGCCGATATCGGAGAAAGCAAAACAACAACATGTTTTGCCACCACTTTAATATTAAATTATGAACAAAACCCGCACTTCTGAAAATAGAAATAAAATACGCAAATATATGTACTTGTAACTTACAATAACGGTGTCACTTTTTCCTAAGTCCGCAAGAAATGTTTCGGCCTTTGGAAATCCGGAGGTTTTAGTCCTCGTGTAGTATAAGCCGAACAACTCTCAGTCAAGAAAGCTGTGACTTGTTCAGTCGGATCAAACAGTTGAACGTAAAGCGTGCTCACTTTTTTCGCCTTTTAACTCATAATTTGAGAGCTCATCTCAAGAATAAACTTTGGCTGCTGTTATGGACAAATTAACGCGATAAAGCCGTTCTCAGTTGCAAGTGTCATGGGATAGCGCGGATTAAAACTGCTTTCACAGCGGGACTGATTATGTTTTCACATTTTTGAGAAATGATCACTGATCTGCCATAGGTATACTGTGTAAAACATTTATATTCAGATTTAATGGTATGGGCTAGTTATAAATTTGTGAACTGTGTGCAAGCCAATGTCTTACATTATTAAGACCAATAGCTATTTCGCCACGGCAAATTATCGACATTTACAGTGACACGAGCAAGATTTAAAATTTTGGGCATCCAACGAGAAATTATAAATGTATTAAAAAATATTTTGTGACAATAAATGCGTAAGTTGTCATCCATAAGGAAAGTGTTTCTACTTCATGACTACTCCTACTTCTAAATGCCTCTTATAGAATTAGACATTTTAAAACTCTAATATCAAAAACATCGATTGACTTGTAAAAAAATCGTAACCGAAACAGTTGCGGTAGTTTATTCTTGCCAAAATTCAAGGCCTGCAATAACATCTGGTACACACCAGTCATACCCAAAGACCACTCCCCACTATCGACAGTCCCCCCAAGTTCTGCCTGCCGGGATACACCGACACCTGTTGTAATCCTCCGCCACCCGCCAGGCCGATCAGAGAAAGGTGGACAAAAATGCGAAGCCAACTTCTCGTTAACTTTAGTGGTACCTTTATCCACGCTGGTACTGTATATTTTTTCATAAGCAATACCCGATGATGTAAATGTTTTAAAATATATGTATCGTGTGAATTAAGTTCAATTATAAAAGCAAATATTGTATCCTGGAACCAATGATACAAAATGAATTTAGCTAAAGTATTTAATTATACACCATTATATCCATGGAATACAGTGGGTCATTGTTCTTTACCAATACTGATGCTCATAGTCAGTGTACTAGGACAAGGCATCTTTGTTTCAACAGTCCAAACACCTGGTTCAGCTCTAAACAAATATAAACAAGTATGGGATTAGGAAACAGGAGATACTGCAGGGTTTGAAACTTTTTTTGGAACCTGTTTTTTGGAACCTCTGTTTTAAGTTTTCAGATTTTTGGTTGCCCAACCTATGCTTTTGGTTGCCTAAATTTTTAATAAAATTTTTTCAATAGAAAATGGTGTTTTGTCTTTTATTTCATGGCCAAAGCATTTCCCACAACCCACAGTGCAATAATGGAAGGACATAAAGGAAAGTGGTGAGTGGAAGAATTTCTGAAACATCAAGTCATTGTAGAATACTGTAACATTTGTGCTTCGTCCACAGTTCAGATGCACGGAGGACAGGAGGTTGAGGACTGGACTCAGGTGCAAGGATGGACTTAGTTGTATTTTACTATACTTGCTGGCACCGTATCAGTAATACAGAGTCTGGGCTAAAGCTGGGGTAACAAGGTATTACAAACAGGAGAGCAAAAAGAAAACGAGGTTCCTCTAAATATATATCCAGTATACATGTATACTGTATTACGATGAGTGAAGCTACATCAGGCACTCTGACATGGTGGCAACCTCCTCTGTGCCCTTGAGACCAGATTCAGACCGAAGTTGCAGCGGTGGATGCCTGGTTCAGAGAGGCAGAGAGGGTCTGGGAAGCTACCAACATCCAGATCGGGAGGACACTCCATCATCAGAAGATCCAGGTGGACCAGAAATGTCAGGACTCCCCCAAGTACCAGCCAGGGGACAGAGTCTAGCTCTGAACTTGGGACCTGCGCTTCTGCCTGCCCTGCAAAAAGTTGAGCCCCTTCCGTGTCTTCGGGCAGGTCAATGATTCCGCCAACACCATACAATTACTGTGTCACTATCACAGTTATAACACCTTTCGCACATCCCTGCTTAGGCCGGTGATTGCTGGACCCCTGGTGGAGCCTACCTCCCTGAAGACCCACCCCCTGTTCTGGAGGTACACGGTGGCCCAGTCTACCGGGAACACAGCCTGCTTCAATCAAGAAGGCGAGCAGGTAAACTCCAATACCTGGTAGACTGGGAAGGCAATGGTCCGGAGGAGAGGAGCTGGGCAGATTGCAATGACATCTTGGATCCGCAGCTCCTGGCCGAGTTCCGCCAGGCCCACCCGGACCAGCCTGGCCCACGCCTAACAGGGCAGCCTCATGGGCGAACATTAGGCATGACGGGAGTCGCGCCTTGGGGGGGGGGGGGGGTGTACTGTGAGAGCATGCCTTCAGCCATCCAGCTCACTTGTCCACTAAGACACGGGCCGCATTTCTCACGCCCATCATCATTATTTGCATCTGTTTTTAATTGCCACTGAGTGGTGGCAGTGTGTATTTAAGTCAGAGCCTCACATTTCCCATTGTGAGATCTCGCATATTCCTGCCTACTCGGCATTGATACTGTTGTAGCTGAACTCAGTGTTTTCGCGTATATATTGTAAACTCTTTCATCTTAGTGCCGTATATGCACTGTATTTAGAGGAACCTCGTTTTCTTTTTGCTTTCCTGTTTGTAATACATTGTTACTGCAGCTTTAGTTCAGAGGAATAGTCCTGTGCACATCTCATCCAAATTAGGCCGGGTGCTGAATTCACATGTAACTCAAGCAAAAAAAGTAAAAAAATTCGCACACTGGATTAAAGCTCCCAAACCTTTATTGATGACATGCAACGTTTCGACCACTCACAGGGTCTTCATCAGGCAAAAAACTGCCGCTTTGCGCCCCGTTGGCTCATCGGTCTAAGGGCGCACCGCTGTGTCCTTCCTGCAGCGACCTGGGTTCGATTCTGGCTCAGGTCATTTGCTGCATGTCTTCCCCCATTCTTCTCCCCAACCTTCCTGTCTCTCTACACTGTATAGCTGTCAAATAAAGGAAAAAATTCCCCCAAAAAAAATCTTTAAAAAAAAAAAAAAAAAAAAACTGCAGCTTTACCCCACACTTTGTATAACTGATAGTGTTTATTAAGGAACCTCGTTTCCTCTTTGTTTTTGTATTGCAATGTTTGTGCCTGCTGCGGTGCATCCTTGCCATCCTTGCACCTGAGTCCTCAACCTCCTGTCCTCCGTGCATCTGAACTGTGCAAAAAGCACAAACGTGACCGTATTCTGCAATAACTTGTTGTGTCAGAATTTCTTCCACTCACCACTTTTCTTCATGTCCTTCCATTATTGCACTGTGGGTTGTGGGAAATGCTTTGGCCATGAAATAAAAGAAAAACCACCATCTTCTAGTAAAGAAATTTTATTAAAAATTTGGGCAACCAAACACATAGGTCGGGTAACCAAAAATCTGAAAACTTAAAACAGAGGTTGCCCTGGCTGGTTCCAAAAAATGTTTCAAACCCTGCAGTATTTCCTGTTTCCTGATCCCATACTTAAACATATTTGTTTAGAGCTGAACCAGGTGTTTGGCCTGTTGAAACAAAGATGCCTTGTCCTAGTACACTGACTATGAGCATCTGTATTGGTAAAGAACAATGACCCACTGTATTCCATGGATATACTGGTTTATAGTTAAACCACTTCAGCTAAATTCATGTTTATATCATTGGTTCCAGGATACAATATTTGGTTTGATAATTGTACTTAATACATGCTCAATGTGTATTTTAAATCATTTACATCACTGGGTACCGGGTATTGCTTATAAAACAATATAAGTGTGCATGAAAGATCCAAGCACGAACCTAAATCCACAGCTTCGCTAAGGTTTCCAAAGAATTTGCTTGTGTTATCACTGACCATCTATTTAGGATGTACGAACAAAGCACAACATGCCTTAGAATGTTTCTGGCCAGAGGGCTGCACCAGGGTTTTCCCTGTAACTCCATGAGTTGATCTAGCTCAATTTTGGGTGTGGCCCATTTGGGGCTCCTGCCAGGGGTACCCCACCACAAAAATTTCTGGCAGTGGCCATTCCTGAACCAGGGGGGTTTGCTGAACATTTTGCACCACGTTTCATCCTGTAACTCAATTAGCTGATCTAGCTCAATTTTGGGGACCCCTACAATTCTGTCTGCCGGACCCCTCTCACCAATAAAATTTTCTGGCACCCCTCACCCTAAGGTGTGGAGATGACCAGCATTAAACACAGGGATGTTTTAAGTTGTTACTTTCTAGATTGATCTAGCTGGGTTGGACGTGTCACATTTTTACCCCTCATTACTACACCCACCAGCTGGAGCCCAGCAGAAGTCCAGATCCTTCTATTGGGACCCATACCTGACACTGTGATAGGGATTAGAATAGGTAACCTTCCCACCTAGGCTGACCCCCCTGGGCTCCCGGTCTATCAGGGGGATGAGTGAGGTTCTCGCTTTGCTTTCCTGAAATGAAAACTTGCTTGCTGAGGACTTTGTTTTATAATTGAACAAAATCTCCCAAGATTCGAACAAAATACAGCCCAGTTAACCAGCAGCGAATGAAAATAATTAGAAACTGAAATAATGAGTACAGAGGCAAAACGTCTAATGAAACTACACAACATGTCATTGCAAAATTCTCAAATTTTTCTTTCCCTGATCATGATTGATCTTGCTCTGCATGTACACAGTTTTATTGATGAAGGTTTCAGTTTCTTAGCATTTGTTGCTCATCCAGAGCACTGAACTGAAAAATTCAGCACTGTAACTAAAACATGAGGGATCCTGATTGGTGAAAGAACAGTATAAAATTTTATGATCAAATGTCTTGTAGAGTTTTAGAGTCAATTTAGCCTTTGAGGCAAATTTTTGGTTTCACCTTATTTTTATTCACTTTTAAAAAATATTTTTGTTTTGTTTATTCAGAGGGTTTGTTAAATACACTTAAATTATGAAAAAAAAATCTAATACCATAAAATTTGTGCTCTATTTTGTTGAAATCTCTATGAGCCACTGCCTTTTGTTAAAATGACTATAACCCTAACTGCAATCAGTAGTTGGACATACTGTTGAGTATATTGTGTAGATGCATAGGTTGAGATATTTGGGAGGATTTTTGGCCCAGACTGTTCAGAATTAAATAAGTTTACTGCAAGACATGCGGTTTGTGTGTGACAGAATTAATTGCAACATTAATCCTTACGAGACTGGGCTTCATTTCCCAACATCATCTTCAGGCCAAAATGACCATAATCCATGGAGTTAACACTAGCGCCGCGGAATTCTAAACCCCCCTAGAACCGCAGCTGCCGCTTTTTTCACGGCAGTGCAAATGTGAGGCCATTTCATAATATTGTGCGATTATAAAGAGAGAATCAACAATATATTGTTTTTGAATGAATGAAATAAAAAAATTGCCAATAAATACATGTGAATTTATTACGTACAATAATTCATTATGCTGACAAACACGTTATATGGGAAAACAGCAACTTGAGTCAACATTTTCCCAATTGCGTAGCCCTACTGCAACCAGAACGAATCCGACAAGGGGTGCACTTGACAGCTGTGTAAGCCTATAGACTACCTTTAGTAGGCTAATAGTACACAACAATAAAAGTAATAATAATAATAATAATAATAATAATAATAATAATGTTTAGATAAATGTAGCCCAGATCAGGCTGTGTTTCTAAAGCCGCGTTCACACTGGACGCGAAATGAATTTTCCGCACGATAGATTACATTCAAAGTCAATGCAAAGACACGAATACACACAACGTGTGTATTCGCGTCTTTGCATTGACTTTGAATTAATCGGTCCTGCGAAAAATTCGTTTCGCGCCCGTGTGAAAGTAGCTGAAGGAACTCTCCGTTATGTTATGTTATGTTATAGGACACATACCCACATAGCCTACACACGCACTCACGCGCGCACATGCACACAAATTTCTCTCTCTCTCTCTCTCGTACGTTGCAGACGGGGGTATTTGCGGTCAAAGCCACTGCCGCAAAAAAAGTGGCTACGGCGCTCAGAGTAATTTAACATAAATACTCACGTTTTATAACAGAAGTTCAAAACTTTAATATAACATAGAAAACACATACTTAGAGGAAGTCATGGACTGATGGACTCACATCTTTTACTGACATGAAATAACATGCATTAATAAGTGGAACTAGTTTAGGCAGGAAACTCGGGTCATTCTACATTACCTATGCGGTTGTCTGCGTCAGCGAGAGTACTCCAATCACAGAGCAGCAACAGCAAAGAACTTATTACGTTGGTCTATTTAAACAAAATCAGCATGAACACCTTTGCTGCTTAATCTGATGCCTCACGTGCAAGGTGAGAAATATTTTGCTTGTCACCTCCACCCCAGCCTCCACCTGTTTGGTTCTGCTCTGTCTGACAGTGGGGGGATTCTTAAGTTCTGCTTCCAACCTAATTTTGTTGTTGTTGTTTAGTATGTTCTTGCTATGCATGGCAGAGAGCACCTCCAGAGCAGAACCTTTCGCCAAACTCAAATGTCATTACATCTACATGTTAATAAATTTGTTCAATCGTAAATACATGAGTTTACCTGACTGAGCTAACATCAGTGCCATATAAAAAGCAGCAGCCGCGGTTCTAGTGTTAAAATTGGACTAAGATCATCTCAGCCTGAAGGATGCTTTTAGGAAATTGAGTTTTGGTCTACAACCAGACTGTGAAGACCTACCTTGCTAGTAAAACTTGCCAAGAAAGTGAGGATATCAGTCATACACGTTTATGTGAATTGAATGCTGTTAAGTTTTTTTTCTAATAGAAAACTCTGGTGCTAAAAGTGCTCAAGTCACAAAATTTCCATCTTGAGAAAAAAGGGGTCTGAATATGTAATAGTTCCATAAAATCTGCTAATTGAAGACCTCAGTGCTAAAAGTATTTAAATCACCAAATATCCATTTTGAGAACATGGCGAAAATCAACTTCGGTAATTATATCCCCGAAATATGAGTTTTGGGGATATCATGGTTTCGCCCACCCACCGCCGCGTCCGCGTCCGCAGATTTTAGCCGTTTGCCCGATAACTCACAAAATACTTTACATTGGCTTCTCATTTTTTGCATATGGGTAGATATGGTAGAGAGGATGAACTGATTAGATTTTGGGCAAGTATGCACTCCTAGGTTTGCCACCGGGTGGCGCTATATATTGAAAAAATCAGTTTTTTCATCATATCTCTGGAACAATTACTTACACAGACCTCAAATTTTCCTCATATTGTAGGTCTAGTAAAGGGGAATCTAATAAAGGGGGCTTCGAGGATTGAGGAATTTCAAGGATATACCCCTTGCTGTCGGCCGCCGACAGCGTAGGCCTAGTTTCAAAAGGCAGTTTCCCATCCTTACCTCACAAAGTGTGAAAATATTAAGTATTTCTAGCACGAGGCTCCTCAATTTATCTTGTCACCAGATGGATAAAAAAGCTGCTTTTGAAGTAGTTTCGCAACAGGGTGATACATTGTTACCGAGTGACTGCAAAATTACAGTTAATTTAACTGGCACTGCTGTTGCCAGTTCTATTTGCAGTGAAATAAAGGGAGATCATATATTAAATCTAACTGCAAAATTATGGGTAACCGAAACCTAAATTTAAGCTAAATTAAACTTGCCCCATTGCTTTGTCATTTAGGGGCAAAAATTTTGCAGGTGTGTGCTAGGCAAGTTGTGGCTGGGATATTTAGCCTATTGTTACTTCCAGTGCATGCCAGGTAAAAATGCTTATGCGGGTAATTAACTGTAAATTTCAGTGAAAAGCATGTGGTGTGCGGGACGTTGCATTTACTGCAAATCTGAGCAAACAAAGTACAGTATAGAAAAGGCATGAGACTGGAGGCATCATTCTTTTTATGTTGGGCGAAACCTGAATAATTTGGACTGAAGTGTCTTACAGAGGCTGGAGCAACTATTTTCAGTATCTGCCTCATAAACAGAGGTGTAAAGGACAAAGGACGGGTCACCTATGCAGCTATGTGGAACTACAATACAATGGTTGCAGGCAAAATGATGGACAAACTTATACTGAAACATGTTTATAAAGGTAAAAGTAAATGCTGGGTGTTTTTTTTTTTTTTTGCAGAGGATTGTTTAAAGAATGTGCTGGCTTGAAATAAGAGGATCTGCAGGCAGCAGCTGCTCAGCCAGGGAGCAGGACAATTACAGCTTCACTACAGGAAACATGTCAGGGAAAAGAGGGATTTTAATTCAACAGCTCAGACTAAGAAACATTTAGACATGTATATCACCAGTTACACCAGACACAATATGCATTTACCTGCGGGTTGTACAACAAAGTGCGATTAGTGGGTTTGCAAGTTATGTTGAGCCTAAAGCAAGGGTTTTCAGTCTCACAAAGGCAGCTCTCTTTTAACCTGGCTAGATGGCCAATGTAACTTATGGTATCTGTGATTGTGAATTTAGATTTTGTTGAGCCAGCTCACGCAAATAAAGCCTGGCTATGTTGAACTTACATAGCATTATACCCTTCTGGACTGGGGTTTCTCAGCTAATCAACTTTACAGTGACAGTCTAAATTCCACAATCTGACTTCGTGTTTTATTTTAATCTGTGCAGCGGCTGCATCTGCAAGTGTATATGAAGCATGGAGTCACTGCAAAACAAGGCTAACATTAGATGGATACATAGGCTAGCGTATTTGGCTGTTTCATTCTGGGCAACATGGGAAAATCACTATAAATGTCCCAAGCTTTATGCAGTATATTTATTTAAACACACAGAGTTTTCCAAATTAGTTGGTGCCTATGCAATATGTGCATTTAGGAGGACAAACTGATGAGACTCACCAACCTAATACAGCTGGAACTGTTTGAGGCCATGACCAGATCCTTGAATACAAGCGTGACAATGGGCAAGACTAATGACGCCCTCCAGCCGATCAGATGTAAGCTGAGTCGACTTCGGTTAGCATTGCCGCCTCACAGCAAGAAGGTTCGAATCCGGTCCGGGGCCTTTCTGTGTGGAGTTTGCATGTTCATCCCGTTCGGGTAAGTTTCCTCTGGGTACTCCGGTTTCCCCCATCCAGAAAAACATGCATCATAGGAACACTTCGACCAGTGTCCCTGACCAAGGAACTGGCTGTAGAACTGGAGTTGGTCCCCGGGCGCTGCTCTGTGGCTGTCCACTACTCCTAACTATAGGATAGGTGAAATTCAGAGGACAAATTACCTCACAGGGTTCAATAAAGTGTACCTTACCTTACCTTAAACTCCCATTTAGAAATAAAAACTCCGGTTTTCGGTTTTTCAATCTTACTTTGTTCCATCCGACATTCCCCAAATAGAAAATCAGAAAAATGACTCCAAAATCTTAATTACACAGTATCTGACAAACAAAAAACACACTTTTAGTTCAATTTTCTATTTTTAATTTTTTATATGGAGAATTGAACTGATAAGCGTAACATGGACCCTATACTGACATCAGTGGCGGCTGGTGAACTAGGAACAGGGGAAGCTCAAACCCATCCCTTAAAAATAATGATTGGTCATGACCTTTTTTCAATCATTCATTTAAATTACCATTGCAGAGAATCTGAAAACTCTCAACATTAAGAGGTGTGGTCAGTTTTCATTAATAACGCATACCTGTCTACTGTCACACATTCGGCGCGAGTTTTAGTGACATATTTACGTTCCCCTGCTGTTGTAAGCAATTATTCTAATAATGCGTATGTAACAGATTTTTGCACGGAATTGAAGTTCTTGTGCATAGAGGTTTATCAGTTTCATGGGCCTTACGGTGGATTTCACCACTAGTAATTGGAAACCAATTATGACTCCGGACTGTTTCATGATCGTTTAAATTGTTTCAATGAAATAAGATAATTTGAAATGTCTTTATGCAATTCCATTGCTTCCAATGATCTTATTCCATTTAAACAACTTAAACAACCATGAAACACGTGCATTGCTTCAATCCCCTGAGTAAACAAAAGCATGAGAAGTCCAGAGTCATAATCGGTCCTGACTCTAGCAGGATAAGGCTAGGCCACACTCTGCAGGTATTAAAACAGTGGGGCTTCATGGTACCAGAGTGCATGTTCTGCCAGCAGCCCGAACTTCTCTCCTATTGAAAATGTGTGGCAGATTATTAAGATTAAAATACAAACAACAACTAAGACCTAGGACTGGAAGTACCGGTATACATATCAGGTAAGAATGGGGACAATTCTCGATTCTGCCCTCAAAACTCACAATTAGTGAGCACAGTTCCAAAATGACTATGTAGCACTACTAAATGGAAAGGTGATGTTACACAGTTGGGAAGATGCTCCTGACCAAAGTTCATGGAACGTGTTACATTTTGAAATTGCTATTTTCAAAATAAACAAACCAAAATAAATAAATAAATAAATAAATTTGATGAGGTAAAACATTACTATTCTGTCTTTGTCCTTTTTCCTGTTAAATACAGGTTAAATGCAATTTTCAAATCAGTGCATGCTGTTTTTATTTACATTTTACACATTGTTCCAGTTCATCTGGAATTGAGGCTGTACGTTCATCTGGAGAACTAGAAAGGAGCTTCCTAAACTAAAAAGCCACATGGATGGAAGAAAAAAAGCAAAGTAATTACCAGTCTGAAAGACCGCAGCACAGACAAGCCCTCGACGTTGGACAGGCCCAGCTCCATCAAGCTGAGGCTAACAATGATGCTATCAAAAATATTCCAGCCCTGCTGGAAGTAGTAGTACGGGTCGAGTGCGATGATCTTGAAGACCATTTCTGCAGTGAAGATCCCCGTGAAGACCTTTTGCATTGTGAAAACAGAAACACATCCACTTTCAGTAGAGAGCATCAACAAGCAACTGCCCTGCTGCTCCAAAGAACATTTAGGGGCCGGTTTCACAGACACAGATCAAGCTTAATCCTAGACTAAATTCAATTTTCAATGGAAAATCTTTATACAAAACTCTGCATAGTCCAGGACTACGCTTAAGCCATGTCTGTGAAACCGCCCTTAATGTCTTGAATTACCTTACAATGAATTTCATTTGTTCCCAGCTTTGAGGTATTATTCTTGCAAAATCATGATGGAAAAGTTTCTCATTTTCTTCTTTTTGAGTTTATAAGGAGATCATTCTAGGGCTATTCTAGTTCAGTAAGTATAAAGTCTGAGTTCCAGAAATGATCTGGTAAAAAAAAAAAAAAAAAAGCAAGCTAATTCTCCACAAGGTGATGACTAAAGTAGATAACCAAAGAGTAGTATATCACATATTTTCAGTTTCAAAAACACTTTTTCGACATGCAGTATCATAGGATCTGATCATCATAGGACTGATTAGTTGACAGCTTTCACCCAGCATATCTGTCATGTCCTTATTTTAAGATCAGGGCCCAGCATGAGGACACTATATGTGTGTCAGAGATATGTGTAATTCTTGAGCTACAAATCCAAAAAATGAATGTACATGTTCAAAAAGCAGCTTAATCACAGTCATCCGAATCTCTAACTTAGTTTGAATTCATCATGCTTACAAGCAATCATTGTGTTGAAAAGTCAATGAAGCAACATTAAATTCAGTTGCAGAAAACCAGACTGAAACTGCCTCTGGTTTAAAAGTGAACATTTTCTTGTAGACTAGGACATAACTGGGCCATATCTGGGGGAAACTGGAGCTATATTGAGGATTACCCAATCCTTCTTTGTGGAAACATCCATGCACCTAGATTTTTGCTTTAGATTGCTATGTTCTAGCTTTTGTACCCAGGCAACTCACAAACCGGGCCATATGAGCTCATTTACTTTAATCTACTTCTTACCTCAACTCAGAAATGTATTTGTCGCTTGCATACAAAATACAAACCCCAATTCCAATGAAGTTGGGACGTTGTGTAAAACGTGAATAAAAATAGAATACAATGATTTGCAAATCCTTTTCGACCTATATTCAACTGACAAGATATTTAATGTTCAAACTGATAAACTTTATTGTTTTTTTGGAAATATTCACTCCTGCAGCACGTTCCAAAAAAAAAAAAAACATTCCACATGCCCTGATGAAGATGACCTATTGAGGATGAAACATGTCGGCAAATTTTTAGTGTTCAAGCCATGTGATAATAAAGGCATTTTATTTGCATTACTTCGAACAGTTTGAGTGCCTGGTTCTCATCTTTTTTTTCCTGGACGTTCCAAAAAAACTGGGACAGGGGCATGTTTACCAATACATCACCTTTCCCTTTAACAACACTCAATAAGCGTTTGGGAACTGACGACACTAATTGTAGAAGCCCTGTAGGAGGAATTCTTTCCCATTCTTGCTTGATGTACAACTTCAGCTGCTCAACAGGCCGGGGTCTCAGTTGTCGTATTTTGGGCTTCATAATGCTCCACATATTTTCAATGGGAGACAGGCCTGGACTGCAGGCAGGCCAGTCTATTACCCGCACTCTTCTACTACAAAGCCACACTGCTGTAACACATGCAGAATTTAGCTTTGCATTGTCTTTCTGAAATAAGCAGGGACGTCCCTGAAAAAGTGGTCGCTTGGATGGCAGCATGTGTTGCTCCAAAACCTGTATATACCTTTCAGCATTAATGATGCCTTCACAGATGTCCAAGTTACCCATGCCATGGGCACGAACACATCTCCATACCATCACAGATGCTGGCTTTTGAACTTTGCTCTGATAACAATCTGGATGGTCCTTTTCCTCTTCAGCCTAAAGGACACGACATCCATGATTTCCAAGAACAATTTGAAATGTGG
The DNA here is from genome assembly GCA_029692085.1 of Gymnothorax javanicus. Taxonomy (NCBI): domain Eukaryota; kingdom Metazoa; phylum Chordata; class Actinopteri; order Anguilliformes; family Muraenidae; genus Gymnothorax; species Gymnothorax javanicus. The sequence goes on from CM056196.1 coordinate 54,883,989, forward strand.
ACTCCTCAGACCACAGCACACTTTTGCACTTTGCGCCAGTCAATCTCAGATGAGCTCCGGTCCACAGAAACCGGCCGCGTTTCTGGGTATTGTTGATATATGGCTTTTGCTTTGCATGGTAGAGTTTTAACTCACACTTGTAGATGTAGCGATGAACTGTGTGAACTGACAATGGTTTTCCCAAGTGTGCCTGAATGATGGATGATGTTGGTTTTTACTGTAGTGCCATCCGAGGGACCGACAGTCATGGGCATTCAATGTTGGTTTTCGACCTTGCCGCTTACGTGTGGAGATTTCTCCAGATTCTCTAAATCTCTTGATGATATTATGGACTGTAGATGATGAAATCCCTAAATTCCTTGCAATTGCACTTTGAGAAACGTTGTTCTTAAACTGTTGGATTATTTGTTCATGCGGTTGTTCACCTTCTTTGACTGAATGACAGTCAGTGGTTAGCACTACTGCCTCACAGCAAGAAGGTCAAGGGTTCGAATCTGGCCTGGGGCCTTTCTGTGCGGAGTTTGCATGTTCGCCATGTGCTGACCAAGGTACTGGCCTTAGAACTGGAGGTGTCCTCGGGCGCTGCTCTGTGGCTGCCCACTGCTCCTAACTATAGGATGGGTCAAATGCAGAGGACGAATTACCCCATGGGGTTCAATAAAATATATCATTTCATATCATATCTTTCGGGGATGCTCTATTTATACCTAATCATGACACTCACCTATTTCCAATTAACCTGTTCACCTGTGGATTGTTCCAAACAGGTGTTTTTTGAGCATTCCTCAACTTTCCCAGTCTTTTGTTGCCCCTGTCCCAGCTTTTTTGGAACATGTTGCAGGCATCAAATTCAAAATGAGCTAATATTTCCAAAAATGTTTTTTTTTTAAGGACTGACAATAACAACTGACTATTATTGGTAGGCCTAAATGTTGCAGGATACTTTCATCATCCACCCTGCATGCCCTATCACTGCATGCTGATGTTGTTTTCCCAATTAAACATGTAAATAACTAAATAATTAACTAATGTTTAGCCTATTGGCATAGCCTTCCCAGGAAACAATTGATATAAACTTTGTTAATTAACGTCTAGATTAGGGTAATGTATTAACCGTAAAAATATGGAAGTGAAATTTAATGCAAATTTGCGTTAATTTCCTTAATGTTATGAATTAGACGTTAAGATTACTGTTAATCTTGAGGTGAATATTGACGTTAATATTGACGTTAATTCTGAACAAAATTGAGTCCACAAATGAACATAAAATTGATGGCAAATATTCACTGAATATTGATGCAAAGTTGAACAAAAGTTAATATTAACATTAATTTTACATTAATTTGTGACCGAAGTTTTTTCATTAACCTAGATGGTATTTCACTGGAATTCCATGAAGGAGCTTCTAACAAGTCACAACTGAAATAATCAACAACTCTGATGTTTTTTTACTTTTAAATCAGGATGTTTAATTTTCTCAGCAAAATTGCAATGCGTCTTTACTATTGTACAGTGCTATATGGTATGTCTGGAAGGTAGAGAGCAATTTGGCTCACTTGGCTTTTACTTAGGAACCTGGAATCATAAAAGCAAATTGAAATTAAATGGTAATAATTTTTGTGATTTGGCTTTCATTTTCATGACTGGCTCAAGGACTAACATAATTTAGTGAAATGGTAGCTACCTAAATTAGAAGTGTTTTATAGCGGTGAAGAGCCGTGAGCTGATGAACTTAAAAAAAAATCCAATTCAACTGATGATTAATTTAAATGCAAATACAACACTATCTGGTGTAGCCAGTTCATTTTATTATCGTAAGATGGTAATTAGAACTCGAAATAGAACCACTGAGCACAATGTACTAAATGTTTTTCAAGACCGGATAGACAGAGTTCACATTCCCCTCGCCTGCACACTTCAGGTTTCAAAATGAGGCTCAGTGCCATCGGAAAAGAAACACCATTGTTGTTTACCGTTGTTTGTGTGCAGCTAATTGACCCAAAAAACTAATTATTTGCACTTGGTGGAGCAAAATGATTTGGGATGATTGTGCTGTGTGTTTGTCGAAGATGTGCTGATTATCTAGATGTTAGTTTTTGCGATTTATAGCAATATATTCACCAAAAATAGCGTGCATTTTAGGACCGATCTGATCAATGATCGTAGACGATTTCTTGCCCACTGTACTGCTGTTTTATGTGCATGGGCGGGATGCGTTTTGCACAGTCCACAGAAGAGTTGATGCCGTTAATTTTGGTATATCCTTGAATTGCTAGACGTATCTGGACCAATCGAGCCTGATAACAATGTACGATACACGACCTGTAACGATGTAGCTGGCCTGTGGACGTAGTAGGTATGGTAGCTTCTCTCATATCTCATTTGAGCCTGACTCGGCAATGAAGTCTGAAGTGGCCAAGCAAGCGTCAGCATGTCGAACATGATCACCGAAAAAGCGCATGGAAAACAATATTCCTTTACGCTATAAATCACAGAACCTATCGTAAACATTTTTTCATGTTGTATACTTACTTCTGATAGCTAATTTTGGCAACTAATTTCCACTAAAAGATGGCACATTACATTGTACAAATGTTCAATTTATAAAGCAAAGTTCTTGCATCTCTTCTACATTGGCCATTCACACTTTGTTGATCAATCACACTGAGTCTCACTTTCAAAACCAGAGGTGCGCAGAACGGCAAAAAATGGTTCAGTTAGATTCTGTCAATAAATCTAATCAAAATGCACACAAAGGTAGCCTGCATTGCAAGATATATCTCAAGCTAACCACATTGGTCATCATTTTTCATAAAACATATTTCTTTGAATGAAACATCCAGCCAACTTTTCTGAGTTTTCTGAGATTTTTGAATCTTCTGAACAGTGCACTCAGAAAGAAGCAGCACTTTTACCAGTGGACTATTCTAATAATTGAAAAACTTTACAATAAAGGAAAATGGGTCAAAACTTATCATCGGTTTAAAGTGTTTTTTTTTTTATGCCTCCTCTATTTTCACCTCAGCAGCCGCCACTGGTGAAGTGCCCATTGAACGATCAAAGAGACTGCCTAATAATATAAACATCCATAGTTTCCATCATCGATTTGTGTTTGCTCCATCCTGACCCTACAGGTTATTCCTGCTTGACGTAAAGTGCAATTTTTTTGCTAGAATAATAATACACAGTTTTGTTCTCAGTTTCCAGGATGTCCTGCATGTACAGACTAGGCGTATTACACTAAGTAAATAATCAAAAGTCACCTGCCACCTTTTCATTTCTGTCACAATATGTGTCTCTAGATGTCAGAAAATAGCATGTCTAAAAATGTTTATGATGTGTGTTATAAAAAACAAAATCAGATTGATGTTTCTAATGATTAGACTTGACTCAGACCAAATAATTTAGGTTGAGATTACTTGCATCAAATTTAGAGTAACCCTTGTTTTTAAATAGTACTACTGTGGTGTCTTTGGTGAAAATGGGCTCAAGTGGGGGTTTCACACGCCTATTTTTGCAGCCGTTAGGCAATTTATGACTGTGGATTTGGACACTCGACCCCTTTGACATCACCTTGGTGAGCTATTCGAGTCAATTTGAATGATCTCGATTCTTCAATTTACACCATGGCTGGCAAAATGTGGACAGTCAGGCACTGGATAGATACCCCCAAAATTTTGGTCAATCTTCCCATTGATGGAATAACAACAATGCAGCCACACAGTAAGAGCACAGATGCATATGCTTGCTCGCAAAATTCTAAGGGTGTGCTTCTACTCATTTTCATCAAGTTCTAATCCTGATGTTTATCAACTGACTTAGGGTGGCTTTTGCCTTGCCACCTTTTGAAAGGAGCCTGTCCTCCAACAAAATACGACTGTAAAGGTCTTTTTTCAAGCAGCTTATGACGTCCTAAAGTTACGTTTAGGAGTTAAGCAACCTCTAGTGGTCATTTAAATAACTACAATCTGGTGTCCATCGTCAGCGTTGCTGTCAGTAAATCCCTAACCTAAACCTAATCCTAACCCTAATCCTAATTCTAACCCTAACCCCAACCTTAATCCTGACCCAAACCAATTTTAAGTGTGAATATGACTGAAACTGGATCTGGAACTCAAACTGCAACTCTAACAGTACCTTCCTGCTGCCAGTAGGGGCACGATTTTAGGAAACGCTCCTATGGGTCCTAAATCAGAGTAAATGAGAATAATCAACCTATTTGAGCGTATGGTTGGAGGACAGGTTGTTTGAAAGACCAGATTTCGTTAAAAGTCCCAGAAAGATGTGACTGCATTTTGCCCTGGTGACAAAAATCTTGATTTTAGCTTGAAATAGCATTAAAACCCCCCAAAGACCCAATTTTGCATTTAGCCATCTAGTCAAAAGACATAATACACTTTGATAACAATTACACATCATAAACATGTATGATTTGCATTTTGGCCTTAAAATTAGGGTGGTGTGTTTTCAATGCTGGTCAATATAATATGGCCAGACACTGACATATACGTACATTCGTAGCCAATTGGGATCTACCAAAGAATTTCCATCCCTGGTGACTATCTGTTTCATACCTAGGCCCATATGGTAAATAACAGTAGCAGTACAGTGCGTATACTCGTCCAAAAACTGCACAGTTTTGGGTAGTAATCATGTCTGGTACGAGCACAAAGAAGACTGTTTGAAGTACACATTCATTTTTTCTACTATTACAGCAACACACTTAGTGCTTTTTTGTAGCAATAAATCTATTCCCTTTCATGTGTTGTTGCTGCACTTGATCTGCAGCCCCTGCGCATTTAATGCCTCTGGTGGGAAGGGCCAATGGGCTGGTCTGAATTTTTGCAGGAAGGTGGAAAGAGCTGACACACAAGCATACAGCACATGATGCAGCCACAGCACTCCTGCCATGCTTTTTCTTCCTCAAAGACACGTATTCTAAACTGACACAGGTTATGTGACACTAAGGAAGGCAGTTGAGAGGACTTGGAGATGGAAGTGACTGTGTAGTCATTATCATGCTGAAATTCAGCTGACCACAGGTAGTTAAATGAGTTAATGTTGCATCTGTTTTTGGCCACATATAGTATATACTAAGACAGCTAATTGAGCATCTGGAGAGCAAGATCCTTGATCTTCAGGGCCAGTTGGCGGCACGACATAGTTCACAATCAGTAGAGTTCCTAGAGGAACTAAGTAGTATGTCGTTTAGAGAAATGGTGTGTACACCAAAGCAGGGTGATACAGGGATCCCAGAGCAGGCAGGGAGAGAAAGTTGGGTGACTGTAGGTCGACAGCTCAGAAAAGGGCGTGCACGCCGTACAGCGACAGAACCTCCAGTGGTTGAGGTGTCCAACCGAGCCGGCCCTTGCAGGAACTCTAAAGTGACCCTGAGGTGACTGTATGAGCAGCAGGGCACCCTGTTGGCCTCTAAAAAAGAGAGTTAGTGATAGTGGGGGACTCAGTACTTAGAGGAATAGATAGCTTAGTCTGTTCGTGCGACAAGGAGTTTCGTACGGTGTGTTGCCTGCCTGGTGCCCAGGTAGGAGACCTCCTGGAGCGTCTTGGACAAGCTCCTGGCCAGAGCGGGGAGGGATCCAGTTGTCATGGTCCATGTTGGGACAAATGACATAGGTAAGGGTAGGTTTGAGGTTCTGCAAGGCAAATTTGTGGAATTAGCTGAGAAGCTTAGGAGCAGATCCTCAACGGTAGTGTTCTCTGGGATTCTACCGGTACCACGTGCAAGCAGAGGAAAGCAGAATTTTATCTGGAGGTTTAACACGTGGCTACAAACCTGGTGTAGGAAAAAATGGTACAGGTTTATGGGGCACTGGAACTTTTTCTGGGACGGGGGTGACCTGTTCAAGCCTGACGGGCTGCACCTGAACCGGAGGGGTACCTTTGCACTGGGTCAGCGTATGTTGAGGGTAGCACGGGATTATTTAAACTAGGGACTGCCCTGATGGAAGCTGACAGCGTTACATGCACTATTGATGATATACTTAGTGGGGGGCTTGAAGCAGCGGCCGCATGGGTAAATCAAGGGGAAGAGCATTAGTAATAACCTGAAATGTTTTTATTTAAATGCAAGAAGCATAAAAAATAAATTTCCAGAGCTTGAGGCCGTTATGATTAGTGAGGGCTATGACATAGTTGGGAATACAGAGACATGGCTTAGTGAAGAGGATGGAGATGAACATAATATAGAAGGTTATAAGCTCTTTAGGAAGGATAGATGTAATAGGCGAGGAGGGGGCGTAGAAATCTGTGTGAACAAAAACATAAATGTACAGGAAATTCCTAAAATTGAACATTCCTTGCCCTGTGAAGATATCTGGGTCAGGCTCATTGGCAAACACGCGACAGGTTTAAACATAGGAGTATGCTATCGACCACCAGCTTTGGACAGTACAGTCAATGAAATGCTTTTTAAGAGGATTACGCAAGCTTGTAGAGGTGGAGGGACTATTATTATGGGAGACTTAAATTATCCTGGTATCGATTGGGAAATGATGAAAGGACAGGGTAGGGGGGAGGAAGAATTTCTAGATGTTATAAATGATAATTTTTTGGTGCAGTATGTTAATAAACCTACAAGAGAGAAGGCAATTTTAGACTTAGTGCTCTGTAATGACCCAGATAGAATTAGCAATGTTGAGGTACTGGAACCACTTGGGACAAGTGATCACTGTGCTGTTAATTTTGATGTTTCATGGGAAGTTAAAAAGGTGTATTCAAAAACAAAAATTTTCAATTTTAGGCGAGCAAACTTTGACAGGATGCGCTTATATCTAAGTGAAATAAAATGGGAGACACTCCTGGACTGTGAGTCTGTAAATGAGATGTGGGAAAGATTTAAGGGGTTTTACTTGATTCACAATGCAAATTCATTCCAAAGGTGTCCAAAAGTAAGCTGAAAAAGCAGAATCCTCAGTGGATGACCAAAAGTATTCGTAGGATTTTGAGGGAAAAGAGGAATCTTTATAAGATTTACATAAAGGATAACTATGAGAACACTAAGGCTGAATGCTGTAAAATGCAGACTGTGGTCAAAAAAGAGCTGAGGAATGCTAGAAGACTGTTTGAAAGACAAATTGCAGAGGGGGCAAAAACTAACCCTAAGCGCTTCTTTCAGTACTGTAGCAGAAAAAGGAAAGTCAAAGAGCAGGTTAAGTGCATAAAGAATAAAAATTGATTGCTGCTATATGATAACAAGGATATTGCGGATGCCTTAAACAGTTACTTTGTTGAGAATTTTACCTCAGAGTGGGTCTTTATTCGGCCAGAGGGCATGTTAAATGCTCAAGATTATTTAGCGGAAATTGAGGTTAGGGATAACGAAGTATTGGACAAGTTGCATAAACTAAAGGCAGATAAGGCGGCGGGTCCTGAAGGCTTATATCCAAGAGTGCTCAGGGAAGTTGGTGAGATCATCTTTAAGCCGCTATCCGCCATCTTCAGACGGTCTTTAGAAACTGGAGAAATACCAAATGATTGGAAGCAGGGCAATATAATACCAATATATAAGAAAGGGGACCGTACTGAGCCAGGAAATTACAGGCCAGTCAGTTTCACTTGCATTGCGTGCAAAATATTGGAATCTGTCATAAAAGATGAGCTGGACTTATTTCTTGAACATAACAGTATCTTGAGGGATAGCCAACATGGTTTCCGTGAGGGAAGGTCATACCTGACAAACCTTCTGGAATTTTTTGAAGAGGCCACCAAGACTTATGACCAGAGCAGGGCTTATAACATCATATACTTGGATTTTCAGAAAGCATTTGATACAGTACCGCATAAGAGACTAATTTTTAAAATGAGCTCCATTGGAGTTACAGGAGCTATTCTGGAGTGGATTCAAAACTGGTTACAGGACAGAACACAAAGAGTGGTGGTCAATGGTATCTCATCTGAGCTAGGTATGGTGGGGAGTGGCGTCCCCCAGGGATCGGTGTTGGGACCCCTGCTGTTCCTCATCTACATTAATGACCTTGATAGAAATATTGAGAGCAGATTAGTTAAATTTGCAGATGATACTAAATTGGGGGGTTTGGCAAATAGTTTAGAGTCCACTAAAGTGATTCAGGATGATTTGGATAGAATCCAAAATTGGGCAGAAATGTGGCAAATGAAATTTAATGTAACGAAATGTAAAGTTGTACATGTAGGTAATAAAAACATTAGACGGGATTACTTCATGGGAGGTTTAAAACTGGAATGTGCTCCACACGAGAAAGATCTGGGAGTGATTGTTGACCAAACCCTCACAGGCTCTAGCCATTGTGCCGTAGCAGTTAAAAAAGCCAATCGGATGCTGGGATACATTGCCAAAATTATTGAGTACAAATCTAAGGAGGTGATGCTTCTTTTGTACAACACATTCGTCAGACCCTATCTGGAGTATTGTGTAAAGTTCTGGGGACCATACTTTAAGAAAGATATAGAGGCTCTAGAGAAAGTTCAGAGAAGAACCACTAAGCTAATTCCAGGTATAAAAGATGAAAGCTATGAGAAGAGGCTGAAGATCCTTAATCTCTTTAGTCTTAGGAAAAGGAGACCAAGGGGTGATTTGATTGAGGTCTTTAAATATGTTAAAGGGGTTAACAAAGTGAATTATGTAGGATTCCTTCGACCAAGTGTTGTTAGTAGAACTCGGGGTCACAAATGGACGTTGACCAAAGGTAAATTTAGCACTGATATTCAGAAATATTTCTTCACCCAAAGAGTAATTTCGATGTGGAATAGCTTGCCTGACCATATTGTTGAGGCAGAGACCTTGGGGGTTTTCAAGAGCAGGCTTGACTTAAAGCTAGATACCATTGAGTCATTGAGTATCTGAAGGGATATATTCACAATAGTATAAAGAAACTGGCGAGCGTAGTTGGGCTGAACGGCCTGTTCTTGCCATTCATGTTTTGTTATGTTATGTTATGTTACAGGTTTGAGAATCCAAAACCTAATTTTTGTCATGCATACAAGAATGGAAGAAAGGGACAACCATTCTTTGTTGTCAATGTACAGTATAGAATCCCCAAAATGGAGGTCTGAGTGAGCTCTAGCGCTGTAGTTATAACTCAGCATATTGAATAGCAAGAAAACAGTCTCTCTCAACATGTCATACTAGTAGGGATATAACGATATCAAAATCTCACGGTACGATAATACCTCGGTATCAAGACCAAGGTACAATATTTATTGGGATATTACAAAAAAAAAGACAAATCAAGATTTGGGAGGAAAAAGCGCCATAGGCATTTATTAAACAAAATTTAATTTAACAATATATGCAAAAAATTTGCCATGGGTAAATAGGTGCAAAAAAAGTGCAAAAACCAAGTCAAGTATTGAACGTGTCATGGATTAGGTGGTGTGCATGTGTGAAGGACTTTCCTTTGTGGCTCTCGTCCTGAGACAATATCGAATTCCTTCTCCACAGGATTCTTTTCCCAGCTGGTTCATCAGGCGTGGGCGGCGCATTCACCTAAGTCTATATAAGCCGGATGTCCACCACACCTCCTTTGCTGGAGTGTCTGATTTCAGTTTTCACTGTAGCCAGAAGTTATCTCTAGTAAGGGATTTGTGGCGAATGCCTTCGCGGTATATTTGCGATTTATAATTCTTTAGGGATATTTCCTTTTTGATGCCTTCCCTCTCTTTCTTTGGTGTCGCACAATTTATGGTGCTTTGTCTTTCTCGGTTCTTTAGTTATTTCCCTCTCTCGCTTTGCTTCCTGGTTCGGATTGCTGGGTGTCCTTTTGGAAGCGTGAGAGCTGTTTCTGTTGCCTCGTTTATATTTCTCTTTGTGGGTAGTTTAAGTCCTTTCTGGTCTCGTTCTCTCACACTGCTCCATTTGGCCTCCCTACTTCCTTGTCCATCACAGCACACTCCAGCCAGACATGGAGTCGCCAGCAGCAACTACGCTAGATAGGATGGTTGCTAACCAACAGTAAGTTCTAGCTGGGTATAGTAAGGGTCTTACTAGTCTATGCAATCAACAGGCGGAGCTGGCAGAGAGAATTCGCCCACAGGCGAATGCCATGCAGAAACAGGAAACCGTTCTATTAAGTCTCACTGAGAGTCTTAGAGCATTGTCTGCTCAAATTACACAAAATGTTTCACAAGCACAATCCGTTCATCTTCCCCGAGAGCCTAAACTCTAGTTACCCCCAAGATATGGAGGCGAGGCAGGAAAATGTAAAGATTTCATTGCTCAATGTGAAATATTTTTTAAAGCGCAACCCTCACGGTTCTCGAATGAAGAATCACAGGTTTCATTTATTTTATCCCTGTTGACCAGCACAGCTCTCACTTGGGTGGGGCCACTCATTCGATCTGGTTCGCCAGTCGTTAATTCAGTGGAGAGTCGTGAGAGAAATGGTTTATGTTTTTGATCAGGATGTTTGTGGTCAGGACGCAGCTATGCATCTAATGCATCTAAGACAGGGCTCTGAGAGCGTTGCAGAGTTTTCTATTTCTTTCCGCTCCTTAGCCACAGAGACAGGTTGGCACCTCTTATGACAGTGTTTATTCACGCTTTGGCTGAGGAGGTTAAAAATGCTCTGGCGACATTGGAGCCTTGTGTTTCTTTAGATTCGTTGGTTCGTACTGCAGTGCGAATTGATAATCGTATCCGCGAACGAAACAAGGAAAAACATACTGCACAGGCTCTTGTGAACAACGAGGTTAATACCCCTTACAACATGCATACAGCTCCAACTCTGCCCACTGAAACTTTCATTCCCAGTGAGCCTACGCAGGTTGATGGCGCATAAGAGAGCCGGGCTCGTAAGCCCTTTCGCAGACGTATTATTTGTTATTATGGTAACAAACCGGGACAAATCCGTCCACGCTGCCGTGAGCTTAAGGGAAACAGGAAGTCCCCCTAGCGGTATGGGGGGCGCTAGAGGGACAGACCCAATCTCCCTTTCGAACATTTATTTCAGTAGAATTGACTGTGGGGAAACAGAATACTTGTGGAGGCATTTTTGGACTCAGGGGCCATAGATTGTTTTATGGATGCGCAGTGGGCTAGTAAACATTCCATCCCCATCCGCCCTCTTTCACATTCACGCACTGTCAGGTCTTTGTACGGTCGCCCGTTGGGAACTGGGTTTATAACCAAGGCCTCTGAATTATTGACTATGTTTGTCCCTTTTAGCGGTCATTCAGAGGACATCCGGTTTCTCCTGATCAGTTCCCCGGTTTTCCCTGTTGTTTTTGCACATTCTTGGCTACTTGAACATAGGCCACATATATTTTGAGGCAGTCAGAATAATCCGGTCGTCCATTGGGGCACTGATTGTAGATCTCACTGCAGCGAGAGTTCGGCGTGTCGTCCCGGACGTCAACCTATGGGGGAGGCTGACTGCTGGAGTGATTATGAGGAAGTTGTCTCACCTAACTCTCCTAATCTAGAAAATGGAACTGAGGAGGGGTTGGACAGGGATCCTCAGTTTGACTGGCGGCAGCCACAGGAGGATTTAAATTTAAAGGATTTTTCTGACTCTGAGTCAGTAATAGAGATGGCAGGTTCTGAACAGAGTGAGAATTCAGGGGCTGCTCTGAACTTTTGTTTGCCTCCCAACGTTCCCAACAACTATGTTGATCTCGCAGAGGTTTTTAGCAAGCAACGGGCCTTGTCTTTACCTCCCCATCACTCACACGATTGCGAGATCAATCTTTACCCTGGTACCAGTACCCCCAGGGGTTCGTTATACTCGCTGTCAGGGCCTGAGCGCAAGACCATGCGAAAATATATTCAGGAGGCTCTGGCTGATGGATTTATTTGGCCTTCCATGTCTCCTGCTGGAGCAGGGTTCTTTACTGTGGGTAAAAAAAGGATGGCGGTTTGAGACCCTGTATTGATTACAGGGGCTTGAATAATATCACCATTAAGAACCGATACCTTCTTCCCTTGATGAACTTTGCATTTGAACGACTGCAGGAAGCGTCATTTTTTGCCAAGCTAGACCTCCGGAAAGCATATAACTTAGTTCGGATCCAAGAGGGGGACGAGTGGAAAACTGCATTTAATACGCATGACGGGTATTACGAGTATTTGGTTATGCCAGTCGGTTTGGTTAACGCCCCTTCTGTGTTCCAGGTACTTGTAAACGACGTGCTCTGAGATAAGTTGGAGAAATTTGTCTTTGTCTACCTCGGCGATATTCTGATTTTTTCTTCAACTTTCTCGGAGCATAAACAACACGTCCGACAAGTGTTTGCGGCCCTCCTTGAAGCCAAACTTTTTGTCAAGGCTCAGAAATGCATTTTTCATGCCAAGACTGTGTCATTCCTTGGTTTCATTGTGTCGGCAGGGTCGGTCCGTATGGATCCAGACAAGGTGGCAGCGGTCAAGAATTGGCCCGTTCCTCAGAGTGTAAAGGAGGTGCAGCATTTTTTAGGCTTTGCTAATTTTTGCAGGAGATTCATCTGTAACTTTAGTGCTGTGGCTGCCCCTATCAGAACGCTTACTAGGAAGAATGCCTCCTCGTCGTTCTCTTGGACCCCAGCAGCGGAGGCTGCCTTTCAGGAATTGAAGAGATGTTTTAGCTCTGAGCCTATCCTTGTTATGCCCGAACCCTCCCTCCCGTTTGTGGTGGAGGTAGATGCTTCTGAGGTCGGGGTGGGTGCCATTTTGTCCCAGCGCTCTCCTCGGGACAATAAATTGCATCCCTGCGCCTACTTCTCCAGGTCATTGACTGCTGCAGAGTGGAATTACAGCATTGGTGACCGGGAGTTGTTGGCAGTCAAGTTGGCATTGAAAGAGTGGCGTCACTGGTTGGAGGGGGCTGAATACCCATTTGTGGTCTGGACCGATCACAAAAACCTCCAGTATATCCAGCAGACTAAGCGGCGTAATTCCCGGCAGGCGTGGTGGGCCTTATTTTTCAACCGCTTTAATTTTACGTTGACTTATCGCCCTGGCTCTAAAAACATCAAGGCTGACGCTTTGTCACGTATTTATGATCGTTCTGGCCACGATCCTCTTCCTGAGCCTATAATTCTGCCAGCTCAGATTGCGGCTCCCGTACTGTGGGAGGTTGAGTCTGTGGTACGGGAGGCGTTGCGTTCTGATTTTGGTCCGGGTGGGGAGCCGCCTGGTTGTTTGTTTGTCCCTGTGGTGGTTCATTCCCAAGTCCTCCAGTGGGGTCACTCTTCGCGCTTGGCTGGTCATCCAGGGGCTCACCAGACCAAATAGTTTTTGGCTCGACGCTTTTGGTGGCCCGGTGTGGAATGAGACATCCGGGAGTTTGTGGTAGCCTGTGGCACATGTGCACAGAACAAGGGTTTTCATCTCCCCCCTTTGGTCTGTTGTGCGTCCCCACGCGTCCGAGCCAATTACCCTAGACTTTGTGTCAGGTCTGCCGGCTTCTGAAGGCAACACGGTTATTTTGGTGGTGGTAGATCGCTTTTCTAAGGCCGCCCACTTTGTCGCCTTTCCTAAACTGCCCTCAGCACGGGAGACGGCCCTCCTTGTTGTGAACCATGTGTTCCGGCTGCATGGTCTGCCCAGGATGTGGTCTCTGACCGTAGCCCGCAGTTTACGGCTAAATTCTGGTGGGCATTTTGCAACCAGGCCTCCGTGAGCCTTCGTCTGGTTTTCACCCAGAGACCAATGGGCAGACAGAAAGAATTAACCAGTCTCTGGAGAATACACTTCGGTGCCTAGTGGCAGATAACCCTACATCGTGGAGTCGTTTTTTGGCGTGGGCCAAATACTCCCACAATTCGTTGTGCAATTCCTCCACTGGCCTTTCCCCGTTTGAGGCACAGTTGGGTTATCAGCCGCCTCTTTTTCCTCATGCTGAGAGGGATTCGGAGGTCCCCTCGGTTAATTGTTTTATTTGGCGTTGTCGGTCGGTCTGGACCAAGGTTTGGTCACCTCTCTTACGCTCCATGCGGAAACAAAAGACCTCCGCCGATAGGAGGTGCCGTTTGGCGCCATCATATCAAGTTGGCCAGAAGGTTTGGCATTCCACTTGGGACCTTCCTTTGAGGGTGTAGTCACGGAAGTTAGCTCCCCGCCTCATTGGCCCTTTCAAAATCGTGCGGAAGATCAACCCGGTCACCGTCCGGTTGCAGGTCTGTAGATCCTTTCGCATCCACCCTTCTTTTCACGTTTCTCGGCTCAAACTGGTTAGCACTAGTGTCCTGGCACCGGTCGACAAACCACCGCCGCCACCACGGATGTTTGAGGGGGCCAGTTTTCATCCTGCGTCGCATCCTTGCTGAGAGGCGTGTCAGGCGCGGGGTCCAGGTCTTAGTCGATTGGGAGGGATATGGACCTGAGGAGAGGTGCTGGGTCCCTTCTCGGGATATGCTGGATCCCACCCTTATCTCAGAGTTCCGTGCACGAGGTTCTGGTGGAACTTCCGGAGCTGTTCCTTGGGGGGGGGGGGCATCGGGTCCTGTCATGGTTTGGGTGGTGTGTGTGTGTGAAGGACTTTCCTTTGTGGCTCTCGTCCTGGGACGATATCGAATTCCTTCTCCATCGGATTCTTTTCCCAGCTAGTTCATCAGGCATGGGCGGCACATTCACCTAAGTCTATATAAGCCGGATGTCCGCCATGCCTCCTTTGCTGGAGAGTCTGATTTCAGTTTTCACTGCAGCCAGAAGTTATCTCTAGTAAGGGATTTGTGGTGAATGCCTTTGCGGTATATTTACGATTTATATTTCTTTAGAGATATTAATTTTTTGATTCCTTCCCTCTCTTTCTTTGGTGTTGCACCAATTTATAGTGCTTTGTCTTTCTCGGTTTTCTAGTTATTTCCCTTTCGCTCTCCCTGTTTGTTTTTCCTCTCTCGCTTTGCTTCCTGGTTCGGATTGCTGGGCGTCCTTTTGGAAGCATGAGAGCTGTTTCTGTTGCCTTGTTTATATTTCTCTTTGTGGGTATTTTAAAGTCCTTGCTGGTCTCGTTCTCTCACACTGCTGCATTTGGCCTCGCTACTTCCTTGGCCATTACAGAACGGAAACAGCATTTTCAGTAATAAGGAAAAAATAATCAGACCCTGCAATAAAATTAAAAAATAAATAAATAAATAATACTGCCCCCATTTTGGCCTTTGTTTCCATTGAAAACAAAGAAAACCTGTGACCAATATTGCTGATTTTTGCTATCAAGTAACTGTAACTTCCTTAATACTTGTTACAGATATAAAATAATGGTACCTCTTGAAAGCTTGTGGTAAAGGCAACTAGAATCCATTATTGCAACCTGCACATTAATAAAATCAATGGCTGATAACTTGGATTTTTCTTAGTTGACCCCCTAAATAGCATGATGAACTCATCTGGTTTGGAGCCTGGAACTGCATCTATTATTGACTTGTATTAAAAGAAGATGGTAGATATGGAAAGCTTTAATGTTAAAAGGCAACAAAAATCCATAACCGCAAAATACAAGTCAATAAAATGGATGGCTGATTGGATTTTTCTTAATTAAACCGCTAATTAGCAATACACTCCTTCACTTACTGGCGCCCAGAACTGTCGTTCTGAAACCTGAAAACTTGATTGTCAGATGGATGGTTTGGTTGTCCTGATTACATTTGTTAGGATTCAGTAACACTGTGGGCACCATAACAAATGACCCTTCGATATAGAACGGCAAGAAACACCACATCTGAAAATTTATTAAACTTTACGAGAAATCATGACTCAATCCCGGTCACGTCACCAGCAATTGGGCCCATGAATGGAATTCACATCTCATTAACACTGTGAGAATTACATTCAATCATTGCCAAAATTGCATAATAATTAAATAAAACATGAACTCATCTAATAGCATCCTACAGAATCTAAAAAAAATATTTTATGATAATTGTGAAAATATACAACATATTATTTTGCAATATTTTGCGCAGTTAGCAAGCCCAAATCCAGACAAATGTAATGCAAAATAGCCGCCCACCAATTCCACCGTCCGAGTTTGGGATTCGCATTAAGCACTCTGGGAATCAACCTATGTACATAAAATTTCAGACATACATTGATAATTATATTAACTACCACTTTATTATACGTTTTAAAGACTTTTTAGTTTCCTTGAGGTCAAGTAAGGCAGACTTTTACGACCCAAGACTGTCAAGGAAAGTTTAACACTTTACTGCTTATAGCATGGAAAAAAAAAATGAAAACGGGATATTACAGGGATGTGAGTACTGTGTCATCAACAATAGCATACTTTTTGACAATCATAAATCTAATCCGTAAGAAGTATAAAATAGGACCAAGGGTCCTATAGCTTACAGGCAGTGATGATACAAGTTATGCAAATTTCATGTGAAGTTCGACCTTTGAATCATTGAAGGTCAATATCACGAAATAAAAGTTCACATACATTTATAAGCCCTCCTATAATACAATCCTAAGCTCTGAAGCAGTTTTGGTCATACGAGTCATTCAATATGTCAATTGTGAATTTTTAAGGTCACAGAAGGTCAAGTTGAGGTCAGCAACTTCATGTGACTTCCTATATGTCTCCAATACAAACCTAGGCTCCATCTGTGACCGTTTGGGCAATGCAAGTCATTGTAATTGTATTATGACAAGTTTGACTTTCAAAGGTCACCAACAGAAAGTCACCAAATGAAAGTTCCTATATGATTTCCTAAATGTCTCCAAAACAAACCTACGCTCTATTTGTAACAATTTCGCTGATATAAGTCCTTGAAATTTCACTGTAAAGTTTGGCTGTTGAGGATTACTAAAGGTCAAGTTCAAGGTCACCAAATGAAACTTCATACATGACTTTCTATATGCTCACAATACAAACCTAAGCTATTTCTGTAATAGTTTTGGTGATAGAAGTCATTGAAATTTCACTATGTGAAGTTTGACCTTCGAAGGTCACCGAAGGTCAAGTTCAAGGCCACCATATGTGAATTCCTATAAGTGTTCAAGACACATATATTCCCAATCTTCAATATTTTCAAGCCTAAAAGCCTTTGCAAATTGTAACATTTTGCTTGAGCTCAAGTTTCACCTTTCAAAGTCATCTGGGGTCAACTTTAACATTGCCAAAATATAGTTCATATTTGACTTCCTACATATCCATAATACAAACTTAATCTCTATCTGCAACCATTTGGCCTCCACAGGCCACCTTGCATATTCATAAGTACATTGCCCCCACTAGACCCACTTCTGTCGATTCAATCAAAATGGTGCTCAGACTGTATATTGACAGTATCAAGGTAAGTTGATTGTCTGATTTAGAAATAAATTTATCACACAGTTTTTGAATAATAATTTTTTTTTAATTTCTCAGACCTATCTTTAACATTGGGGCCAAAATTTCAAGGGCCCATAAAACAGACAATAATGATTCAATCAAAAATCTGAAAAATACATCTGGAGATATGGTCTAGTAGTATGTTTATGACAAATTTACAGGAAATTTGTTAGGCCAAAAAAACATTAAAAATGTTCCGGATGATGGACGCGACACCGCGACAATAGCTTATCGGCCTATAGGGGCAGTAAGCTGACAACAAAACGCACACAAGAACGGCACAATTTCACCTAGAATTAAGTCAAATGCCATGACGCTGCAGGTGGACTCACTCTCCATTTAACTAGCTTATTTTAAGAGATGCTTCACGCACATGTGCAGTTAAGAATACAGGGACTCACCAATATCCAGTGTGCTCTCCTGATATATGGCGCCAGAACAGATTTAAGAGCCATTTCATGAGAAAATGGCACTTTTTGAATAATTTGAGGAGTTGACCCCTCTGGAATTTAATGAAACTTGGCAGATGGGTACATATGGGTGTCTTACGGAAAAAGACAAATTTTTAGGTCCATATCTCATTTTGCCTGCCAGTGGCACCACCTGAAAGCCACTAAAGTGGCTCAGTTTTGCTGCGGACACCACATTTTACATCAACTATCATGACTTAAGGGTACACAATACTAAATAAGTTATAGTTCTATCAAGACCTGTGACACTTCAAGTCCAGTTAGACATCAGCACCACATCAGCGCCATGCAGGGTAATGACGTTATTGAGCCAGAATTACTTGAGAAATAACACTAAAAATTGAAAATGGGAATGGGGATAAAATAACATCCCAGACATATACCAATCTAGATTAATTTATTATGTGTTTACTCACAACAAGACCATCATTTTCAGTGAATAGTACCCTGGTTTCTTGCTGGGTTAGTGCAATGGATGGCTGGAAAGTTGGTCAAAACTGATTTTTGGTGCATGTTTGCAGTATATTTTCTCAGTAACCTAGATATTTACTATGGTGGCAACTGTAGTTTCTTGTGCTTATCGAACTCTATTTTCAGAAAACCAAGCATTTCTTTGGTAGTATCTACACTTTCAAGCAAGACAAAGCCAAAGTTGGAGGAAAACTCAAAACGGACCATTTCATAGCAGATTGTGCCTATGTTTAGGTGGCATTATTTTGTTTACCCAGCAAAATAGAAATCTGAAATTCTCTGAACACATAGTCCCTTTGGGGTACATTACAGCAATAGTAAAATCTCAATGGTAGTATTTTCAGTGTAGATGATATTCAACATCTAAAGTCAGAAAATTTTGCCCCCAGGGGGCGCTGTGGGCTGGATGCATGCACTGGCTATCCTCAGCAATGTACCAAAGAAATTTTTTTTTGAATTGCGATACACACAGCTAGTTTTCTCAGAAAATGAAGAGTTTATTTAGGGATTATGCTGGGTAAATAGCTTTCGGACTAAAGGCAGCGCTTTAAAGAGCTAATGTTCTATCGACCTAATATTCTATATTCCCAGACATACACCACAATTCTGTCTTTTGAAATATATGAAGTACATGGACAGTTATACATAAAATGTGTAATCCCTTTGGTATAAAGCTTGGTTGGTTGCAAACTGGTGGTGATTGCGAACGTTACTAACACACAATACATGCACTATTACCAAGTACAAGTACAGTGCAGTCAGAAATGTGCAGCACTTTATAAAACATGACCAGTCCAAAATTCTTAGATGCCAAAACAGAAATTATGTAAAAGCCATACCACCATAAACATGTTTGTACATATGCAGACATGCATCAATAGTATACATACACTTTTATAAAATAACAGTCCATATTTTTTTTTTTTTTTTTTTTTTTAAACTTGGCATCTCCAATCCCACCCGGATCTGGAATGCCCAATCCGAGAACTATGTACAAGGCTTGCTGGTATGCAACCCCTTGTTGCCAGCTCAGGAGAGAGAGACAGTTCGCGGCTCTCATCCGAAGCACGCACCTGTCAGCCCCTGCATCTTTACACTTATTGGTCAAAACTATCGCAAGTTCAGAACGAGGGCCGAGGATACCCAAACATGAGCAAGCTTAGAATCTCTCTGCCGAATGCCCGGCTGGACAACAGGAGGCACTTGAGCAACCAACAAGGCAACCATTTTTTTTTATATACCTTCCCGGCAGTCCCTTCCCAATTTGCATTCCCACAGCGCTTTAGCCAATCGTGCGCTTTTCTAAAAAAGCTGCCGACCACTGCCGGTTGGTACGACCGCGCAGTGGTAGTCACTACTGCTCTGCAAATGCAGTGCCTTAACCGAGTGAGCTAACCCGGCAGCTAACAGTCCATAATTTGAACTCTGAAAAAAAAAAAATCTTAGTCACACAACCATGGAGATGAAGACAGAATGTATCTGTAATGGCCGGTAGAATCTGGAGGCCAAGCGCAGCATCCAGAGGACAACAGAGCAGTACGGACTAAAGACAAACACAGAGGATAACAAAATAAGACCACACGACAGGAAACATACTCGCGCTTCCAAAGGACGTCAAAACATCCGTCTACACGGAAGCAAAGCGAGAGATAGAAAGAAGTTGAAATTCGGGGCGACTTGCCAGAATCTCACTACAATGAGACCTACAGTCAGAGCCCCACTGGACGATTGGGTTATTTTAACTGCCCCAAAAGATCTGTGGCCTATGCTTAAGCAACCATGAATGATCTAAAACCACAGGACAAACCGGGGAATTGATTAGGAAAAAAAATTTTCTCTGAATGACCGCCAAAAGGGATAAACATAGTCAAAAAATCAGAGACCTCGGTTATAAGACCATCTCCCAACGGTCGACCATTCAAAGCTTTGATCAAGTGCGAACGTGAGGGAGAGCGGATGGGAATGGAATGTTTTCTAGCCCACTCCGCATCCATAAAACAATCAACAGCCCCCAAGTCCAAAAAGGCTTTAACCAATATTCTCTTTTTCCTCATAATCAACTTTACTGAAATAAAAGTCCGAGCGGGAGATTGGGTCTGTCCCTCTAGCGCACCCCCTACCGCCGGAGGGGCTTCCCGTCTCCCTTTAAGCTCAGGGCAATGTGGACGGATATGTCTCGGTTCGTTACAATGATGACAAATTATTTGTCTGTGAACAAGCTTACGAGCCCAGCTCTCATATGAGCCATCAACCTGCATGGGCTCACTAGAAGTGGAAATTTCAGTGGGCGTAGTTGGAGCTGTATGCATGTTGTAAGGAACATTAACCCCGTTGCTATCAAGAGCCAATGCAGTACGTTTCTCCTTGTTTTGTTCGCGGATGCAATTATCAACTCGCACCGCAGTACGAACCAAGGAATCTAAAGAAACGCAAGGCTCTAATGTTTCCGGAGCGTCCTTAACCTCCTCAGCCAAAGCGTGAACAAAAACTGTCATAAGAGGTGCTTCTGGCCACCCTCTCTCTGTGGCTAAGGAGCGAAACGAGATATCAGCGACGCTCTCAGCATCCTGCTGTAAATGCATTAGACGCGTAGCTGCATCCTGACCACAAACATCCTGATCAAAAACATTAATCATTTCTCTCACGAGAATTTCCACTGAATTTACTACCGGTGATCTAGCTCGAATGAGTGGCCCCACCCAAGTGAGGGCTGTGCCGGTCAACAGTGATAAGATAAATGAAACCCGTGATTCCTCATTAGAGAACCATGAGGGTTGCACTTTGAAAAATATTTCACATTGAGCAATGAAATCTTTACATTTTCCTGCCTCCCCTCCTTATCTTGGGGGTAACTCGAGTTCAGGCTCTCGGGGAAGGTGTACTGATTGTGTTTGTGAAACACTTTGTGTAATCTGAGCAGACAATGCTCTAATACTCTCGGAGAGAATTATTAGAGGGCTTTCTTGTTTCTGCATAGCGATCTTCTGAGGGCGAAGTCTCTCTGTCAGCTCCGCCTGCCAACTATCCAAGCTAGAAAGACCCTTGCCATACCCAGTAAGAACAGACTGCTGATCTGCAACAATCCTCTCTAGCGTAGCCGCTACTGGCGACTCCATGTCTGGCTAGAGTGTTCTGTAATGGCTGGTAGAATCTGGAGGCCAAGTGCAGCGGCCAGAGGACAACAGAGCAGTACAGACTGAAGACAAACACAGAGAGTAAATAAGACCACACGACAGGAAACATACTCGCGCTTCCAAAGGACGTCCAAACGTCCGACTACACAGAAGCAAAGCGAGAGATAGAAAGAAGTAGAATCTCGGGAACCGAGAAAAACAAAGCACCTCAAGTCGTGTGATGCACAGATAAGAGAAGAAAAGAAGAAAAGGGAATATCCCTTGAGAAATAGAAACTCAGCAAATAACGAGAAGATATAAAGTCAAATAAATCCTGACTACAGATATCTTCGGCTATCATGCTTAACTACAAACAGACACACTAGCAAAGGAGGCGTGGCGGACTTCCGGCTTATATAGAGTCCGGGGAAGCGCCGCCCCAGTTCAATCAGCCAGCTGGATAAAGAATCCGATAGAAAAGGAATTCGATATCGTCCCGGGACGAGAGCCACAAAGAAAAGTCCAAAACACACAAACATCCAGAACTATGACAGTATAGTACAAAAGTTATAACTGTTTTATACCTTTGATGTTATCCAAAGCAAAATGACATCAACCCAGCATGTGGCAAGCTCTATCCCTCAGTCTATTTTTGGAATTTGACTGTGGGTTGGCAGTACCTGGTGGTGCGCGCCAGAGGTGCTCCTTGGCCTTTGCCCTGAGCAGCCATCCATGGCCTTCTTTGTTCAATCCGGGTTAATGTTACCTGCAAAGCCAGTCGAGCCCTAGGCAAGCCCTACTACACTAGAACCTGGGTCTCTAAAGGGCTGCTTATGGGCCATTGATAGTGAGCTTGTCTGTCTCTGAATTAAATAGCAGGCTGCAGCCTATATGGCACAATAGTTGCCTCAACACCCACAGCTTGGTATGCATGGAAATGGGAAGTCTGGAAAAGAAACCCCGCCCTCCCACCCAGCGGACATCCCGTAGGCTAGACATCATGGGTGCAGGCCTCGAACTACAGGTGATAAGGGGCACGGCAAAAGTTGCAGTGGTCCATGCTGAAAATATAAGGGCACTACGGCAAATGTGCCTCCATATAAGGGGCACCACAGCAAAGTCTGCCGCTACTTTGGGGGGCACAGCAGCAAATCCATCATGGAGCTTTAGGTCATCACTTTAGCTAATAAAAAGTAAAGGTCCGTAGTCTCAGATATTCCTCACATAAAGTGACCAATCAGCGTGCGCTTTGCAAATCAAAACCATTCTTGAAAGAAAACGTTTCCTTTATTTTTCCCCGCCTGCTGTCTTGGAAATTGGCTCAGTATTGCACTCGGACATCGTTTGGGCATTGCTATAATGCAAGTACAATCAAAGGACATGCCAATCAAACTCTGGGTCATTGAAAGAAATAATCATATTTAGCCATTTTGTCCATCTTTTGCCACCCGCAAAATTCGGACTTTCTCCTGTCATTCCAACACTCACACTGACAACAGCGCTAGATACTGGCTATAAAGAGCACTTCCCAAGCTTTATCAACACACAGCACGCAACCTAAATTTCAATACCTCCATAACTTCGTCAATTTGCCACACTTTGCGGCTACCGACTGTAATTCGGCATTTTTTTCTTTTTTTGTACCTTTTACCTGTCGGCATCGTGATCGGAGTTAAAAATAGAGGAGATATATAAATTATTCAAGAATAATTCTGCGTTCACAATCGCAAGAAAAGGGCGAAAAAGACAGTTGTAAAAACCAGTGGCTGTTCGTTGGTTCTTACAAAGGGAAGCCAAAACCTCGACCTTCAAAGCTTAATGACTTAAACCTTTCGCAATTTACTTTTCTTGATCAGCTGTTGCTCATACGAACATAGTACCAAGCTAAACTCCTCAGGCCGTAACTAGGAAAGGTGTCTATTATCCGCATGTAACGTTTAGATATGTATAAATATGACTTAGACGCTTCTAGCTAAACGTGTGTTTTAATCACACCCTACGAAACACTCTAAATAGCTGATTAATTATTTGTGTCTACCAAATGCCCGTCCAACCTTGATGACCTCAGTTCAATCTGTTAAATGGGATTTGATTGGCTGCTGGATTGTGAACAGGAATATGCATTCCGTCTATAGCACCAATAACTCCAGGGAAACCAGCTATATGCCGAAAACCATCCATGACAGGTGGCTTTACATCTAAAGCTTCTGGGAATGACAGAAATTGTCACTTGTTGGCACAGATTGCAGCAGCAACCCTATGCCCAGCTTTTCCATAAGCTTGTTGAGAGATCCCAGATGTGTCGCCTGCAACAATTTGAAATGTTCCACAAGCGAAAAATCGCAATGCACAAGCCAACTGTAATGCAGCTGGAAGAGGATTGCTTCGTCGTGTTGGGTGATCCCAATCTAAGTCCAATCTAAGAATGTCAAGTAAATTGTTAAATGTCTCTTTCGATACCCTGAAACATCTTATGAATTCAGTTTCGTTAAAATCCTCTAACGGATTCATCCTGTCTCTGAACACTCTTGGAGCCCTAATACGACCATGTTCTTCAAGTTCATTTGCTTCAGCTTGAGCTATTACAAATACCTGTAACGCGTCCATTCTCCTCGGAGGTGTGTTATTTCTGACTTTGTCACTAGAATGCTTGCTAAACAATCCCCTGTCTATGTTTTTTTTTTTTTTTTTTTTTTTTTTTTTCCTTTATTTGACAGTTATACAGTGTAGAGAGACAGGAAGATTGGGGAGAAGAATGGGGGAAGACATGCAGCAAATGACCTGAGCTGGAATCGAACCCAGGTCGCTGCGGGAAGGACACAGCCTTTATGGTACGCGCGCTTAGACCGATGAGCCACCGGGGCGCCCCGTCCCCTGTCTATGTTAAAGTATTTCTATTGTTTGAGATAAGCACTGCCTAAATGTCAGCGTAATTTTACCAGCGTCTAACTTTAAACATGCATCGTAGTGTGCGTCTAAGAATTTTAGTCATTGGCTAAGTGTTTACTCACGTGCAATGGCTTAAACACCTTTCGTAAGTACAGCCCCTCATGTTCAGAGAAAACTAGCTGTGTGTATCATAATTCAAAAACAATTTCTTAGGTACATTGCTGGGTATAGCCAGTATTTACATCCAGCCTACAGCGCCCCCTGGGGGCAAAATTTTCCAACTTCTGATGTTGAATATCATCTACAGCCATTACAGAAAATACAGCCATTGAGATTTTACTTACGCAGTAATATACCCCAAAGGAACTATGCATCCAGAGAATTTCAGATCTCTATCTTGCAGGAAAACAAAATAATACCACCAAAACATGGGCACACTCTGACATGAAATGGTCCGTTTTGATTGCCCCTTCCGCAATTTGCCTTTCATACAGTCTTCTGACATTCCTCAGCTCTTTTTTGACCACAGCCCGCATTTTAAAGTATTCAGCCTTAGTATTCTCATTGTTATCCTTTATGTACATCTTATAAAGATTGTTCTTTTCCCTCAAACTCCTACGAATAGCCGTGGTCATCCACTGAGGATTCTGCTTTATCAACTTCCTTTTGGACAGCTTTGGAATGAATTTGCATTGTGAATCAAGTAAAACCCCCTTAAATCTTTCCCACATCTCATTTATAGACTCACAGTCCAGGAGTGTCTCCCATTTTATTTCTCTCAGATATGAGCGCATCCTGTCAAAGATTGCTCGCCTAAAACTGAAAATTTTGGTTTTCGAAGACACCTTTTAACTTCCCATGAAACAATAACATGAAAAATTAACAGTAGAGTGATAACTGGTCCCAAGTGACTCCAGTACCTCAACATTGCTAATTCTATCACGGTCATTACTAGGTGTTGTAGTACTCGAGACCGTTCTTGGTCTAGAGGCCGGTCTCGAGACCACTTTTACATGGTCTTGGTCTTGTCTCAGTCTCGACACTCTCTGGTCTTGGTCTTGTCTTGGTCTCCGACATAACGGTCTCGAGGGGATTTCAAAATCTAGGCAAGCAGCTGGTCCTGGTACAGCCTCATTATTACTACGCAGCCTTCTTTAAATGCAGCCAATAAGAGGCAACTATTTTAAAAACATGTTACAATAATATTTTTCCCTGCCTGCGCAGTCTCCCTTCCCGTCTCTCGGTCTCGTCTAACAACATATGCGCAACGAATTAGTCCAGTGAAACAGTAGAAATGTCAGCTAATTAATCTATTATAAAGTTCTCCTATACAGATTGCAAAGAATCTACAACGTATATGCAAAACAACAAAGAAACCAGACGCATGTCGATGGCGCGCCATCACAAATCTCCGCGCTCCGCAACGAATGTTATGGGAGTAGTAGTAATGTGTCAGAGGGCAATTCACTGAACTGGCATTCTGCTGTACAAATGATAATCTGCTTGTTGCAGTGACAAATCACTGATACTGATCAGAGTTATAGCAATGTGATATAGTTGGTTCGTTGGATAGAGTACTTTTTGAGTGTCTGTTGAGGGCATAAATTACTCTTCATTTTGAAATGAGAGTATTATGAAAGGAAAGGACGTACGGTACAGCGATTGGCACACCTGATGCCATTTGACCTAGAAAACAGTCAAAATTAGGTCAAATCAAAAACCCGTCTGATATGTGATGAAGGGTCATCCCATGCACCTCCTATAAAAATTTGAGCGTCCTAGCTCAATGCATAAGGTAAATATGGCCATTTTACTTTTTTAACAAAAAGCCCCCTAGTGGCCAAAATATGAATCAAAGGACAGCCATTTTTGGCATGCGGGTTGCAATCACCAAGATACATATCCATACCAATTTGCAAGCTTCTATGTTGAGTAATAACAAAACGTGCCATCCTTTTCAACGATTGGCACACCTGAGGCCATTTGACCTAGGAAACGGTCAAAATGAGGTCAAATCAAAAACCCGTCTGACAAGTGATGAAGGGTCATCCCATGCACCTCCCATAAAAAGTTGAGCTTCCTTGCTCAATGCATAAGGAACTTATGTCAATTTTTCTTTTTTCACAAAAAGCTCCCTAGTGGCCATAATATGAATCTCAGGACAGCAATTTTTGGCTTGCAGGTTGCTATCACCAAGATACATATCCGTACCAATTTGCAGCCTTCTACATTAAGTAATAACAAAACGTGCCATCCTTTTCATCGATTGGCACACCTGACACCATTTGACCTAGAAAACGGTGAAGATGATGTCAAATCAAAAACCCGTCTGATATGTGATGGTGGGTCATCTCATGCACCTCCCATAAAAAGTTGAGCGTCCTAGTTCAATGCACAAGGAACTTATGGCCATTTTTCAATTTTCACAAAAAAGCCCCAGGTGGCCAGAAGAGGAAATGAATTTAAACTCTAAACTCGTTGTGCACCCCTCTGGGTTACTACCTTACGCACACCAAAGTTTCAGGTTGATTGGTCTAACGGCCTAGGAGGAGTTACTGTTTCAGACAGACGGACAGACAGACGCCGAACTGTATTACAAGATCTCCTCGCTTTTTCGGAAGCGCGGAGATAAAAAAGGGTTCTGCTGTGTGCAGATTTTGTCAAATCGCCCTGACCAAGACTGCCAGTACAACGTCCGTTTGTATTTGTATTTTTGTGTCCATCTTTTATTTTATGTATTTGTGTGACAGCCTCACACCCTCAAACATGCATACAGACACAGCACACATGAGTACAAACACAGACACACATGTGAACTACAGACACACACACACACACCCCCGGCTTGTGATGATGTATCTGTATTTATGTATTTTTGTATTGTTTTATTTTTGTGGTCATGGTGTTGTCGGATGAAATAAATGTCATCAGTGATGTCTGAATAACAAACTGTGAGCAGTGTGTTGACATTAGGGTTGATGTTGCCATCTGACTAGAGAAGGACAAAAGGCCCTTTCAGTCTATAATTTAATGGATACTATTCAATTTACTGCATAACAATTTAACTCAATTATGTATTTACCTCTCTTTAGACATGATTTTGCTCCTCAGGATCTTATATGAAGGGATTCCACAGGAGCCATATTCTAAATTTGTCTTGCAGAACCTCAAACCTACTCTTACCTATGTCATTTGTCCCAACATGGACCATGACCACTGGATCCCTCCCACTCTGGCTAGGAGCTTGTCTGCACGCTCCAGGAGGTCTCCTACCTGGGCACCAGGCAGGCAGGGCACCGTAGGAGACTCCTTGTTGCCGGAACAGACTAAGCTGTTTATTCCTCTAATGATTGAGCAGGGTTCTGCCAATGGAATGCACCAACCAGTATTCGGAATGCACCGACCACCACTCAGTCCAGATAGTGCTTTTCCCGACTGTCACTATTTTTTCAAAGATCAGTTAAAATAAATGCATCTAGAGTCCAATAAAACCACTAGAAACAAAACATAAATGACCCTAAATACGCTGCCCCTTTCTTGTTAATATCAGAATACTTTCCTTTCCTTTTTCGACTCACGCCCCGTCTGCGCTGGTCGTCATTGATATTGAAAAACATGCCCAACAGTGATGGAAACATCGAGTGCCATCCGAGCCCGCGTGTGCTGGGTATTCATCGCAAATTGGATCTGAGGCTGTGGGGAAATTATTGGTGCGGTTGTCTCAATCTAATGAAAGACAAGCAATTATAATCGGGGCAGGGTGATTGATTTCTGCAGTGCTGTACTTTGCATGTCGAGAGAAAAGTTTTCTTGTTATATAAACGAAAGCAAAGCTAAATGAATCTTTGTCGAGGACAGTAACATTCTTTATATTTTAATCTATCAGTTTTTAATAACAGTGGCAGTTGATGAACGGAAAACCGAGGGGGTGGAAAACATACCTTGAAACGGATGAGATTATTGACCCGATTTTAATCATTGTTCTTGGTTAACAGGTTTTCCAACAATATGAATAATCAATTTGCGGTTAAGGAAACAGTTTCCCTCTAAATGAAATGCCAAGGCGAGTGAATAATAAATTCAATAAAAATGTTTAATTCACGTGCCTTAATAGGCAACCCTTCACGAAAAAAACACCGTTGTGGATTTTTCGTGTTAACTTTTGCCACATCTTACAAAGCAAACCATCAAACCCTCGCTTCAAGATTTTTAATTGAAAACAAAGATTGAAATGCGCACTTTTTTGCCTTCAGTTGACGCGTTTTATCTCTCGTCTTAACAAAGACAATTGCTACACCTGAGAAGGGAGAGTTAAAGTATCTTTTATCAAGAAAAATGACTGAAACAGATCAAGACTAATAAGCATTTTAAGACGTTTATCGCCCTCCTTGTTCTCTGTCCGACGGGCACCACTGAAGAAATGTTTGAAACATAAATGACAGTTGTTAAGTCGTATTCAGAAATTTAATCAAAAGTATTTGGATACAAAATAGTAAAACAAGTTTATGAATATGGCATCTATCTATGAAAATTAGAGGCATCTCGCTACGCACCGAGGAGCACATCAAAGAAACACAGTAATCTCTGGTGACTCAGAGGCAATATCTGCTTTCGAATTGACGCAAAAAATTTTCCAGCTCGCGCGCTGCACGCAGTCACATAGAAAACAATTCTCTGACCAGCACTCTGAGCGTCCTGGGCAGAACCCTGATTGAGTCCCCCACTATCACTAACTCCCTTTCCTTTTCTGAGGAGATGAGGCCAAAAGGGTGCCCTGATGCTCAGCAATCTCCCCACTCTCAGGGTCAGGGGCCAAGTCGAGTTCCTGCAAGGGCCAGAATCGGTTGGACACCTCAACCACTGGAGGAGCTGTCGCTGTACAGCGTGCACGCCCTTTCCTAAGCTGACGTCCTACAGTCACCCAACTTTCTCTCCCTGCCTGCTCTGGGGTCTCCGCACAACCCTGCTTTGGTGTACACACCATTTCTCTGAAGAAATACTACTCAGTTCCTCTAGGAACTCTACTGATTGCAAACTATGTTGTGATGCCAACTGGCCCTGAAGATCAAGGATCTTGCTCTCCATATGCTCAATTAGCTGGCACCAGTGGCAGACAAACCCACCCTGGAAATCTCTTTCCAGAAGTGCGATCATTCTGCAACCGTCACATAGTTTTCGCCACATTTTGAACCCCCTACCTAATGACCTCGCTTACCCTAGATAACAAAAGAAAATTATTATTGCCAGGACAGAAGCTCAGGAACCACAATTTATTAACCTGAGAAGCCCTAAGCAGCAGTCACAATAGAAACCGTGGGGAAACTATGTAAATGGATAATAAGCCTCTTTTAGCAGGGGCTTAGTTTCAGTTAACAAAAATGAAATACCAAGTTGAGACAAACTCGATATGTAATGTAAAACCCACAAAACAATAACCAACGACGGAAATTGTAGGGCGAAGGTTCAACGTGTTCTTTTGGCTGGTATTAGCACGCGTGACCTCCTGGCTGGTGTGAATCGCAATAAAATGGATCTATTTTCTCCGTTCAAGGACGGGCACAAAAAAAGCACAACGGTTACAATTAATCTGACTCCATAATAAATTTATAATAATGAATTTAGTTATACCCTCGTTAAATATCTGACTCCAATTAGAATTAGAATTAGAATCCATAATCTAGAGAAACCTGTGTGGGTCTCATGACTACACCTCGAACTCTTAGGAGACTACCGCTGTTGCTAACATGTACTCCCAGGTTTTCAGTACTGTTACCGGATCCTAGGTTCGTTGATTAGATTAGAGGTTGGAAGTCAGCCATCACTGCAACAGCATCCTTTGGCGTGAATACAGCGAACCCAGATCTATGCATGCCCATGGGTTCCTTCAGGGAATTTTAACAGATAACCGACTTTTCGTCCATGGGTTTCCTTTAGGCTAAAATCCCAGAACCGGCAATACATAAACCCTTTATGTAAGTTGATCATGGTTGTCTCTCCAACTTAATAAAACCAATCTCCAGACCAGGCCGCTGGCCAGTCGTACCTCGGTCGGGATTATACCCCTAGGTATCCGTCGCAACGCGGCTAGAAAGAATAAAAGGATTAAGAGTCACAGAGACCACGCAAGTTTAAAGGAATAACAATAATTTATTCACCAGTTAGGCAAGAGTTTAAATCAACAGACCAAATATCAGTTACCACGAATTTAGACCAATGTAAAAAGTCATACCTGGCGACAGCTACACACACAGAGTTGGGTGAGTGCGAAATCAGAGACGATCCGCCATAGCTAGAGAGTCTACTCACACACTTACGTCGCGGGAGAGAGATCGGATATGATCTTCCCTGACTATATAGATTGGCTACATACGGCATAGGGAATGGCTACTCACGCACTTACGTACGCGGGGACAGATCGGATACGATCTTCCCCGAATGGATTGTTTCTCTTTGCTTTAAGCCAAATCACGCCTTTGATCCAGGCGGCATGGCCATAAACACCTGGAAGGGGGGGGGGTTAATCCGGTTTTTGGGTTTCCACCATTGGGAGGATGTAATAAAACACTTCAGCAGAGAGAGGAGAATAGGGTGATTACCAGAGAGTATTCTGACCAAATTCTCAGGAGTTTCCAAAAGGGAATGAACCATAATTTCAATGGAAATGAAACATACTCCACTCAACTCCTTGGATTCTCCCGAGAATAACAAGACCAAACATGATATGAATATGTACTAATATGATGCAGTTGTCATGTAAAAGTCTTAAGATGAATTAATATATAGTTTAATTGGGTTATAAGTATATAAGTGATTTCTTAACAGGATATTGAACATATAAACATATTATGAAATTCCCAGAGATTTAGATTATCTTAAACAGATTAATATAACTGGACTTAAGATGGAGGACAGTAGTACAGGGGCATTGTCTCAGCCAGGGCTTTGCAACTACCCCCCCCCGGTACAAAGTAACAGAAAGATCACCGACACCTTTCACATGCAGGCTGCAGGAACATCCTAGGGGAAGGCCATAAAAGTTCTATTGCTATTTGGCCTGGCTCTGGACCGAGCTTATCAGCCATTTGTCACTTATATTTCCAGATTCTACAGTAATAAGCACTCAGATGGCTGACTTGATTTTATATAGGCCCAGTACTATTAATAAACTAGTCTAAAAATATCACAGAGCTTAGCTCAGAATCCAGATAATCACAGACTGGCTTCCCCAGATTCTGTTCTCAGATGAGAGCCTCCAATACCCAGCAAAGTGATGAAATACATAAAATACCAGTAACCAATACACAATATCAGCGGTAGCTTACTAGCTAATCTCGGGCAGCTACAATGCCCAGGAGAAACTGGGGGAGCACTCCGATAACCGTTACCGTTTAAAATTCCAACCTAACCAAATGGACGACTCAAGTATCTGTTGTCCTCCTAACTACATATCAAGTCCCGTTGGTAAAAATGAGAGATGCGAAAAAGACTAAAAGCCCAGTTAGCGTTAATATTTAATTCAAGCTTGGCAATGTGTTTATGTGGTAAAAGAAAGACCGAAGACGTCTAAAAACCCCAGTGAACGTCAATATTTATTAACTAGAAGACTGTTTGAAAGGCAAGCGACCAAGTATGAAACCAACCCAGGTTATAGTTAGATATCCAGGTAATTTGACAATATTCTTAGCGTTGAGAAGCTTGCCAAAGTTTGCTAAATCAGCTACAGAAAAACCAGGCGAGAGTAGCACAGTCCTTGAAAACAACTCCATTTTACTTTGCACATCATACAATTTACTTAGTTAGCGAATTATTTAGCGTTTAAGTTTATTTTATTTTACTTTACTTTGCTCCCGGGAGACCGAAACCCCCCAAAAAAACCCCGTCGCCTTTGTTTGACCAGATTAGTGACTTAATTTGGCTGTTTGCTAACCGAGTTGTTACAAGGGGAAAAAAGGGGAAATTTCTCCCTGCCCCTAATGCAACAAAGGTTATACCTCGGGTGGAAATCGTCTTACCTCTTTTAATGTTTGAGCTTTTACACACAAATTATTTTCAGAAAAACCCGCTTAAACAAGACTAAGCAAGAGTAAATCTTCTGCTACAATCCCTGCATGCCTTTTTCTGTCTCAACTCAAGCAGAATGATCACCAACGCACAGCATAGACATATATACAAAGAAGCCGCATTGGTTGCTACTGCCCATTGGAGCGATGTGCCTACAGGGCGGCCATCTTGGAACCGTGCTGCTCCCTCTTTCAATGCATTATGTCTGTGGAAGAATGAGGTGCCTGCACAATTTAAGTAAAAAATCGCACAATAGTCAACCTGTTTTTAAAAAATATATAGATAGACACTTTATCGTCCACCTTGGGAAATTATTTTCCAGCGAGAAGGCAGGTCATTATCGTCATTATTTGGCGTGACATTCAGTGTCGGCGCCAGAACTGGAATTTGACATCTTCCTTTAAAACAATGATTATTCCTGACTTATGCTCAATCATTTTTTAAATTAACAATACACTCACTCCGAAAACACTCTGCACTATCAGGCGTTGCTAGCTCCCTCGTCAAAGTAAGGGGACTATCATTCATTTGGACGCTCACTTTGGTGCATTTAAATCAGCGTTATTAAAAATTGCACAAAGGTGTTTCAAATGCTTTTTTCATTTCAGCAATTAAACAATCATGAAGTGCATGTTAGCTCACCTGATTTGCTGATAAAGTAGCGCTGAAGTTCCAGAACTGTTTGTCTCTCATAGGCCTGTTTATAAATTATTTTTCTGTACTGAATTCAGCCCATTATTTTGTTGCTGTTAGATTGCACGGGGAAAGAAGCCGCATCTTCAATTACCAATGGATTATTACTATAATTGGAAAACGTGTCAATAAGGAAAACGCTTGACTACTAGCCAGGACTAATTATTGTTAAAAAGGGATGTGTCTGTGTTTGTGCTCCCCCCTCCCAAATTCCAGTGCTGGCACCGACCCTGAGTGACATTACAGGGACATGTTAAAAGGAAAAAGATGGTGTAGGTATTAATATTTCTGTCAACCCCGAAAAAATTTTATATGATGTAGTAATATTGTATTTGAATTTCAAAAACTGCATCAAAAAATACACATTTCTGCCCGATTTCATTCCGATAGCATAGTCAGGGTAATAAAATAAAAATTAAAAAAAGCTGCATTACCAAATCATGGAATATTAATAAGTAACACAATATTATATATTTAAAAAATAAACCTTGAAGGTAAGGCAACTTTATTTATACAGCACATTTCATGAAAAACCCCATTTCCGAAATAGTTGGGATGAAGAGTAAATTGTGAACAAAACCAAAAATGCAATGACTTTCAGATCACATGAGCCAATATGTTATTTACAATAGAACATAGATAACATTTCAAATGTTGAAACAGACATTTTACATTTTTATCCACAAAATGAGCTTATTTCAAATTTTCTGGCTGCAACAGGTCTCAAAAAAGTTGGGACGCAGGCAAAAAAGGGCTGAAAAAGCAATTCATATATAAAAGAATCAGCTGAAAGAACATTTAGCAAGTAATTAAGTTAACTGTGTAACATGATTGGCGATAAAAGGGATGTCTTAAAGAGGCTGAGGCTCTCAGAAGTAAAGATGGCCAGAGGCTCTCCAACCTGTGAAGGCTTGCGTAAAAAAATTGTGGAATACTTTAAAACAATGTTCCTCAACGTCAAATTGCAAAGGCTTTGAAGGTCTCATCATCGACAGTGCATAACATCATCAAATGATTCTGAGAAAATGGAAAATTCTCTGTGCATAAGTGACAAGGCTAAAGACCTTTACTGGATGCCCGTGATCTTCGGGCCCTCAGACGCTACTGCCATCACTCACCGCTATGATTCTATCATTGACATTATTAAATGGGCCCAGGAATACTTCAAGAAACCACTGTCTGTAAACACAGTCTGCCGTTCCATCCACAGATGCCACCTAAAACTCTATCATGCAAAAAGGAGCCATTGTTGAGCATGATCGAGGAGCGCCATCGTGTTCTGTGGACCAAAGCTCATTTAAAATGGACTGTAGCAAAGTGTCCTGTGGGCAGACGAGTCCAAATTTGACATTCTTGTTGGAAATCATGGGCGTTGTGTCCTCCGGGCTAAAGAGGAGAAAGACCACCCCTCCTTTTATCAGCGTTCAGTTCAAAAGCCAGCATCTCTGATGTTATGGGGATGCATTAGTGCATATGGTGTGGGAAACTTGCATGTTTTAAAAAGCACCATGAATGCTGAAAGATATATAAAGGTTTTAGAGCAACATATGCTCCCCTCCAGACGACATCTATTCCAAGGAAGGCCTTGCGTATTTCCGCAGGACAAGGCAAAACCACATACTGCAGCTATTACAACAGCATGGCTTCGTAATAGAAGAGTCCGTGTGCTGAACTGGCCTGCCTGCAGTCCTGATCTTTCACCGATTGAGAACATTTGGTGCGTAATTAAACGAAAAGTCCGTCAAAGGACACCCAAAACTCTCCAGCAGCTGGAAGCCTGTATTAAACAAGAGTGGGATCAAATTCCAATGGCTAAACTCAAGAAACTTGTCTTCTCAATGTCCAGACGCCTTTCAAACAGTTTCAACATTTGTTATGTTATTTCTGTTCTATTGTGAATAAAAAAATACTGGCTGGTGTGAATTGAATGTCATTGCATTTTGATTTTATTCACAATTTGCACTTTGTCCCAACTATTTCGAAATTGGGGTTGTATATAGACAATTCAAGGTGCTTTTTACATAGTGAAAGAGTTTGCGAGAATGCACACTAGAAATAAATGTATAAGACAAGACATAAATGAAGTGATATGAATAAAATAAGATAAAATAATAATGGAATAGAAAACAATGAAATAGGAATAAAAAACATAAATAGGCAAATTAACCTCTGATTAGAAAGAAGGATGAGCTAAGAGAGAAATACAATGCAGCCCTGGGTCAGTTAAGACAATGCCTCTGTAAAAGTTTGGTCTTGAGACATAATTTTCAAACAAAAGTCTGAGCATTCTTTATTTCATTCATTCAAAGTCGTCCGGCTTGAAGTGGTCACTGCAGAGCGAGGACCTCTCAGTGGTATCAAAACCATCCCGTCTCACAGCAAGTTCCCACTGTCTCCTCATTTCACCATCTTTGGGAAACCTTGAAAATGTGACAAAAAAGTAGCCAGAGATGTAAAGAATTCTCGACAGTGCAACAAAAAAGAGAGACAAGAATTTTTCTCCTTCAGATAAAGGTTAAGTACAAAAACACTCAATCACCAATTTTAAGCATTTATTCTTAACCAAAATAATTTATTTATTTTTTGACAAGCTTTTTAACAGTAAGACAATAATATATTATATATTTGTATACTTTCATCTTACTGTCATAACGTTGCAACATGAGAAATATCTATGAATTGCAATATATTTTTTCAAGTCTTTTTAATATTATTTATAAATGATAGTAGATTCAGGCCTTTTTAACATCACGAAAAATGATAGAGAAATTGTGAATTGCAAGAGCAGTTCTTTGTATCCAACCAGTACAAATACTTGGGTCAACAACAATCTTGCAAATTAATAATAACATTAGGCTCTGACCTGGCAGCCTTTGTTAATAACCAGCTTTGAAATACAATCACATCCTCTACCTTAGTAGCTTAGATGAAAAGATAGGATTGTAATAAAACTGGGCGGTGTGGAGAAATACCTGAATAACGACACATTATAATTATGATTTACATGTTATAAAGTCTCAGCTTTCATGTCAAGGGCTCGCCTAGCCTAGCTACGTTAGCATTTCGCTGGTGGACAAATAGTTACAGTAGATCTCAATATAATGTTCTAAGAGACAAATATATCCAAAATCTATCGTTAAATCTTACCTGTGAAAGGCGATTCCACAGAATCTGGTATGGATATCTCGTTCAGCATCCATATGCTGCACAAAAGTCTGGCATCTTCGTTGTAGATTTAAGTTTAAGTGCTCGACTGCTGTGAATACAAAGTTGTATTTCGGTAGTAAAACCGGCATTTTAATGTATCAAAGCATCCTGGATCATAGCTACATGTGTGATGTTTTTAACAAATCAAACCGCTTGGAAATTGGTAAAAAAATTCAGCGAATTATGATTTGTAGGAATTGTTTAATACTTCTTACCCATATAAACGTACATGCGCTGAGGCTTCCACGAACCCTGTACTAACATGGCCGCCCTGTAGGCACGCCTCCCCCCACTCATGCGACGTCTACATATATATGTCTATGACGAACAGCGCTACAGCACAGCCAAGAGCATGTGTGTTACCTCATTTTAATACCCTACCGAAACAGGAGGTGATGTAATGGCTCAAATATATACTCTTCAACAATTGCTAAGGACCAAAGTATTTTTGGAAAATATTTATTGACACTTTTGTTGTGACACTCCATGCATTTAGAACAGAAAACCAGTGAATATTTCAGCAAAGTATTTGCACAATTTCAATTGTCTGATTCCCATAATTCCCCAGATAAGCCAGTGAACAAAACGGCACCAAACGGTGATGTCTGAGAATGGCACGGGAATCTCAAAAGATAAATCATTAACTGATGTCAGTAATGTGTATGGGACCCCCTGGCATGAATCACAGCTTGACAACGAGCGGGCATGCTGGCAATTAGAGTTTGAATGTCATTTTGAGGGATCCTGTTCCAGCCCTCAATGAGGGCATCGCCAAGTTCCTGCAAGGTTCCTGGTTTTAGTGGACGGTCAGACAGTCCCACCTGAAGCATGTTCCACATGTGTTCGATAGGATTGAGGTCCGAGGAACGCGCTGGCCATTCCATCCGTTCCATCTAAGATTTCATCTCTGTACCGGGCACCAGTCATGTTTCCATTGGGAAGAACATGCAGGTCAGTTTTGGCCTCCCAGCTAATGCCTCCCCATACCATAACTGATCCTCCACCATATTGGTCATGTTCCACAACATTGGCTTCAGCAAAGCGTTCACCACGTTGTCTCCAGACTCTTACTCGCCTGTCGGTGAAATCTAAACAGAACTTGCACTCGTTGGTGAACAGCACAGATGACCAGTTTTGAACAGTCCACTGGACATGATCGTTCACCCATTCAAGACGAGCACGACGATGAGCTGGAGTTAATGGGATCCGAATACAGGGTCTTCTGGCATGGAGGTCCCTCTCATGAAGCCGTCTGCGAATGGTTTGGGTGGAAACGTTGACTCCACAAGCAGCCAACAGGTCAGATCTCAGACCTGATGCAGTTACAAGATGATCTCTCCTTACTTGTAAAACAATGAAAAGGTCATCAGGTGCTGTTTTTGACCTTGGACGACCTCCACCATGACGCCTTGCAACGCTTCCAAACGTCAGCCAGCGGTTTCAGGCCCTACTGATCACACTATAGCGAACACAAAGTTCCTCAGCAATGTCACGCTGGGTTGCCCCCTGTTGCAGCATTCCCATACCACGGGATAACTCTTTGGTTGTCAAATTGCGTCGTGACAACTTGGTTGGGCCATATCAATATGTCACTACATGTAAAAAGTAGGCATTTGAAATACAGCTCTTTTATAGCCAAGTCTCTGAACGTGCAAATCGGCTCTTTTTCATAGAACGGCATGTGGAGCTCGTTTAAAGTGTTGGAGAACTGAAGAGACTAACTACTGCAGTTTTGAAAGCAAAATGATTTCCCATTCGTACTCGATTTCGGATTTGGATTTCAGCTGTTCAACACTGTGGCCTCTTTTGTCAAATTTTAATTTCATAATGCACCAAATGTTTTCTGTTGGTGACAGGTCTGGACTGCAGGGAGGCCAGTTTAGCACCCGGAGTCTTACTACGGAACCATGTTGTTACAATACGTGCAGAATGTGGTGTGGCATTGTCTTGCTGCACTAAACAAAGCCTATCCTGAAAAAGATGTTGTTTGGATGGCAGCAAATGTTGCTCCAAAACCTGAATATATTGCTCAGCATTAATCTTGTCTTCACAGATGTGCAAGCGACCTAGGCTATGTGCACTGTAATGCACCCCCATACCATCACGGATGCTGACATTTGAACTGTGCACTGATAACAAGCCAAATGGTCTCTCTCCTCTTTAGCCTGAAGGATGTAGCCTTCATAATTTTCAAAAAGAATAAGAATTTCACATTTTCATTGGTCAGACCACAGGACAGTTTTTCACTTTGCGTTAGTCCATCTTGCATTCAGGCCCAGAGAAGGCAGTTTCTGGATCTTGTTTATATATGGTTATAACATTACATGGTAGTGTTGCAACTTGAATTTTTGGATATAGCGACAAACTGTGATCACTGACAATGGTTTTCGTAACTGTTCCTGAGCCCATGCATTGATTTCTACAACAGAATCCTGTCCGTTTTTAAAGGTATAACTGAATTTAATTTGAGTCAACTATTTTTCTTCCAATTATGGTTTCTTTAATTATTGAAAAGGGTTAACCCTAAATATCAACTCGATTCAAACAGCGGATTGAGCATAATCATCTTGAGAAAGTTTATTTTCTCGAGAGTTGGTGAAAACGAAAATGACTTGCCGGCTTCACAGGAAGTGACGTCATCTCTGGAACATGCATGTATTGCATTGCATTTCATCAATGGACGACTCCTACAATTCTTGAAGTTCAACTAGCGATTCTAGTAGTTCTTCTGTGCAGAGTAATTTGTTTGTAATAAAGCAGGCATGATAGAAGA
The DNA here is from genome assembly GCA_029692085.1 of Gymnothorax javanicus. NCBI lineage: Eukaryota > Metazoa > Chordata > Actinopteri > Anguilliformes > Muraenidae > Gymnothorax > Gymnothorax javanicus. The sequence goes on from CM056196.1 coordinate 54,922,909, forward strand.
AAACAATGTCAATTACTGCCGTACAAGTGCCAGATTCTGTTGAAGGACATAACACCGAACAGTTGAACGACCTCCTCATTTTGGCCTCGTCACTAGCTGTTTGTGTAACAGTTGTCAAGGCTGTTTAGTTGATTTTGTCTTTTTCAGTTTCTGGCTTCAGAAAGAGAATTTCGTTCAATCGAGACTGATTCTTTATATTTCCATGACCGAGGTGTAAAGTTGGTGCCCAGTCAGGATTCATCGTGTCAGCTGGTTTCCCTGCATGTAAAAATACCTCCAGAGCTGGCAGAACAATATTAAGTTTCAAAATAAACTTGTGCTAGTTCTTGCAATTATTTATCAGTCTGAAGTAGGAACTTGACAAAATTTTATGCAAGACGTGTTAGCAGGGGTGATCGATCGACTGATTATCTTTAAGTGGAGCGGTCATCAGTTAGGATTGCAAATTACTTGTGCTGCATCTTCACGAGTGGCCTAGCCATCAAATCACTTTCCGATTGGACGCAAAAGTATCATTTTGGTTTGATATTAACTTGTTCGCGGTAAACAGACCCATTTATTTAAGCCCTAAAATTACAGTTTTAATGACGTATTCATGTAAACAAAAATACTGTTAAAGACCAAGTGATCGGCTACTCCTGATTTATTACCTCTTCGTGTACTGTAATAGGCACTGTTTTGGCCATCTGCGTAGCCCTGAATAGTTTCTTCATACGTGTTATGAAATGTTTACTATAGACATGGGTGCAATCAGTCTTTCTGCCGTCTATCCCCTTTCAGTATGTATTGGTCTATCACCATCATTGACGATATTCACTCAGCCGGCGAACTTTCTCTCCTCTGTTTGTTATTATCCCCGGAATTTGATGGAACATAATAATACCCCTTTGTTTTCAGTACAGAACTACTACATCGCTTCACTGCACAAATATTACCTATGGCAATTCACGTTAAAACACAAAGAAACGTAGCAAGCCGAGACTGAATTCCCCATTGAATTGTATTGTGAGTACACCAGCAACTCATGTTTATACCAGTGGTTCTCAATCATGGTCCCGGGGCACCCCTGTGTATGCTTGTTGTCTGGACAAAATTCACCCACTGTCGCCTTATGCCACTAACCTCGGGGAACAAATGAGTTGACACACCACTGGCTGCGTTCGCAGTGGCACTACAGCCAAACACAACACATCTATTCACCATTTCCGATGATATTCAGCACAATATATAAGTGTCTCAACTGTGTCTCAACTTTTTTGATATGTGTTGCCGGAATCAAATTTAAAGTGACCATATTTTTTCTAAAAACAATACATTTTCTCAGTTTGAACTTTTGATATGTTATCTTTGTACTACTGTCAATTAAACATCGGGTTTAAATGATTTGCAAATCATTGGATTCTGTTTTTATTTAAAGTTTACACAGTGTCCCAATTTTTCGAGAAATGGCATTGTATAAACACAAGCGCACGTATATACACGCACATGAATGCTCACGAGTACTAACACTACGGCGACTTGTTGATAACTACGTTCTATCCTTTAATTTTGTAGTGTAATAATAATAAAAACTAGAAAAGTGCAGTTCCAGGGGAAACTGTGTGGGCAAGCTGGAAGCTGCCGATAATGTGAGGTTCAAATTGTTCAAAATGTAAGCTGATGAAAATTAGTTTAAAGCTTCTGAAAATTAAAATTATTTATGACAGTAGGATATTTTATTGTTTAATTGTGATAGAAAAAAAAAAAAAAAAATAAGGGGAAAAAAATCACCACACTTTAAAAGGTATGAAAATGCCAAAGGAAAATATTCGTTCAAGTGGTTTTGTACATAAAAGTAGGTATCGGGGTGGAAGTGCTTCAAGTCGTACTGTCTCGACATTTTGAAAGATTCAAGTGCAAATGCTACTCCTGTAATTGAGATTAATATGACAGATCAAATAACTGCCATTTAGACAGTGGACTTTTTTATATTTGTCAGCTATTTGACTCCACATAATAAAGAGAAACATAAATAGTAACATTTTATGTTGCATGAATATTTAGAAAATAACAAAATGATTCAGAATATTTTGTAGGAGCAAAGAAACCCATATGTGCTATAAACACTTAACATATTGGAATATAAGCATTAGAAAATTCAGTTGGAGGTATTTGCTGGTTACCACACATCGTACCTATTTCATATTTATTTGAGATAAACAAATGCAGTTTCCTGCTGAAATATTGCCATAAAAATACAATGTCTGAATAAGAAAAACTACTTCTTTCTCATACATTATTTTTCACAAAAGTGCATCAACATATTTACACATATAGCTCATGGGAATTCTTCGGGCGCGGCACTACGAAAACACGCAAAAGTGAAGGCTAGACTCCATATGTTTTAACTGTTTTTCCAAATAGTTCATTAATTTTCCAGCCAATAAAAAGGCAGAACTCCTTTTAAAATCAAAAGCACATTTGAAATTGAAGAAAGGTTTATAGCCATGGAATCAGCATGCAAAATATTTTCACCAATGTCATTAACAGGCATATAAATGATTAAATCAATTTATTTTCAGTAACATTATTGGCAAGATGACAAGAACAACGAGCTGCAATGTAAAATGGGGTGTCATTATTTATCAAAAACATTTTTAAGTAAAGTGAAAAGTGATCGGTCTGTTAAAATAGGAGTTACTACTACTACTACTAATGTTAAAATAATAATATTATTATTACTACTAATTAATAATAAAAAGTATTATTATTATTATTATTATTATTATTATTATTAATTAATTTGGCAAGTAATGTTAGATAGTGGCGTTGATCCATTTATGGAAAGCCAAACTACCAAGTGCTAGTGCGTACCCTGGCCTTGAACCTGGATATTTTCAAACTGGGGGAAAAGTGAAGTAAAGCGCTGAACAAATAGCGATTGGGGACATCAGTTTCATTTCTTTGTGCACAACTAGCTCTATTTTGATACCAATATTTCACCTGTTTTATTTGCAAAATAAAATTTATTTACTTACCAGATTTCCCACTGACAGCATCCTGTTGAAGTCATCAGTCATGGGGTAGTGTTCAAGGGCCATGAAAAGGGTGTTGAGGACAATGCACACAGTGATGGCCAGATCCAGAAAAGGGTCCATCACCATGAACTTCACCCATTCCTTTACTTTCAGCCACATGGGGCAGCAGTTCCAGATGAGGTATTTGTGAGCAAATTCATACCAGCAGGGGTGGCACTTTTGATGCGACTCTTCCAGTTCTGCAAGAGAAGGAGTATACTGAGTAGACGGACACTTGCAAAAATTAATTTCAAAGTAAAAGTTCCATTTTCTATATTTTTCAAGTTCAGTTTTTGTTTTTTAAATTGATTTTTTTTTTTTCAAATGACAAAAACTATTGATCCTGATTTAGCACCATACACTTGAAGCATTCAAATGTTGTCTTTAACTCCGTTTCCATTGGCGCGAATTCAGGGAGGATGAAACCGAACAAAAATGGCAGAGCTGATCTAAAAACTGGTGCCAAGAAACAACCAGTCACTAAGGTCTCGAAAGAGACTGCGGAGTCAAAAAAACTAAACAGATATACTTCTATGAGAATAACCTTCCCAATCATAACCAAAATCGGGTGCACGATAAGGGAGAAACTAAGGAAAATAACTAATGCAAAATTTCCTTGAATTTTCCCTTTCTCAATATAAATGAAAAGACCTCACAAACAAACTGAGAGCTAATATTCTCTAGCTGTAACTGGCTCTCATGTATAGATGGCAATCAAGCAGGGAGCGAGTGCCACTTCCGCAGATGTATAGGGGTCAATGACAAATAAGCCTTTGAAAATTGTTTTTTTTAAAATAAATTTTTAAAAATGTACAGAATACATTTCTTTGAAGTTGGAAGAGTGTGTTTAAACAAGTCTTAATGGTTGCACAACATTTACAGGGTTTTAGTACAGTTTTAGACTGTATTTGCAATTTCACCAGCCAAAAATGTCAGGTGGCGCAAACCAAAATTTTCTTGAAAAAAAAACACACTTCCCTCTTTTTTTTTTCTAAGTGATTTTTTAGTAAGTATACCTGAGAGTGTCTACTCTGCCTAAAACATTACTATTTTGTACAAAACCCAAAACCAGTAAAAAGCAACTTGTGGATTCTTTATTGTCGTAAATAAAAACAGAATACAATGATTTGCAAATCCTTTCAACCTATATTCAATTGAATACACTTTCAAAAGACAAGTTACTTAATGTTCGAACAGGTAAACTTTTAATTTTTTCAAATATTAGCTCATTTGGAATTTGATGCCTGCAACATGTTTCAAAAAAGCTTGCACAAGTGGCAAAACACTAAAATTGAGGAATGCTTTTCAAACACTAAACTGGAACATCCACAGGTGAACAGGCTAATTATATACAGGTGGGTGCCATGATTGGGTATAAAAGCAGCTTCCTTAAATGCTCAGTCATTCACAAACAAGGATGGGGCGAGGGTCACCACTTAGTGAACAAATGTTTGACTGATTGTCGAACAGTTTAAAAAAAACATTCCTCAACGAATATTGCAAGAAATTTAAAATTTCATCATCTAAATGTCCGTAATTTCTGTTGGGGTTGGTTCAGAGAATCTGGAGAAATTTTTGGCTGCACTGAGCGACAAGTGTCTAAAACCAACATTGAATGCCCGTGACCTTCGATCCCTCAGGCGGTGCTGCATCAAAACCGACATCAGTTGTAAATTTGTCACCACATGGGCTCAGGAACACTTCAGAAAACCACTGTCAGTAACTACAGTTCGTCGCTACATCTGCAAGTGCAAGTTAAAACTCTTCAATGCAAAGCGAAAGCCATTTATCAACAGCACCCAGAAGTGGCCCGGCTTCGCTAATAATAATAATAATCATCTAAGATGGACTGATGCAAAGTGGAAAAGTGTTCTGTGGTCTGACGAGTCCACATTTCAAATTGTTTGGAAACTGTGGACAGGTGTCCTCCTCGGACCAAAGAGGAAAAGAACCATCCGGACTGTTATAGGCGCAAAGTTCAAAAGCCAGCATCTGTGATGGTATGGGGGGGTATTAGTGCCCAAAGGCATGGGCAACTTACACATATGTGAAGGCACCATTAATGCTGAAAGGTACATACAGGTTTTGGAGCAACATATGTTGCCATCCAAGGCATTTCTTTTTTCATGGATGCCCCTGCTTATTTCAGCAAGACAATGCCAAGCCACATTCTGCAGGAATTTTACAACAGCATGGCTCCGTAGTAAAGAGAGCTGCGGGTACTAGACTGGCCTGCCTGTAGTCCAGACCTGTCTCCCATTGAAAATGTGTGGCCTAAGACGTGCAAAATACACAATTTTTGGAGACCCCGGACTGTTGAACAACTGTAATACATCAAGCAAGAATGGGAAAAGAGTTCCACCTGAAAAGCTCTCAAAATTGGTCTCCTCAAACCCCAAACGTTTACTGAGTGTCGTTAAAATCAAAAAGGTGATGTAACACAGTGGTAAAAAGGCCCTGTGCCAACTTTTTTTTGCAATGTGTTGCTGCCTTTAAATTCTAAGTTAATGATTATTTGCAAAAAAAAAATAAAGTTTCTCAGTTTGAACATTAAACATCTTGTCTTTGCAGTGTATTCAATTGAATATAAGTTGAAAAGGATTTGCAAATCATTGTATTCTGTTTCTATCTAGATTTACATAACGTGCCAACCTTCACTGGTTTTTTTCATTGTAGTTGAGCTGGGTATTAAAAAGTAACTTATGGATTCTTTCATTGGGGGGATCCATTTTGGCAACAATTTAAGAACAATTAAACTATTAAACTTTGTTTTTATTTGAAAGGTTTTCAATATAAAATTATGCCCCCCATATTAATATTATATTAATTCATATTTTAAATTACATATTTAATACATTTCAAAGTGTTAACTTGGCACTTCCTGTTACCACCTGACATTTTGAGGGTTGGAGATGGCAAAACATAAAATATATATTATTTTTATGATAAGCTGTCATATTTTCAAATTAAACAGGTTTTATATATATATATAGCAGCCACGCCCTTTGACCTACAGATACGCAGAGCACAACTTTAGATCAGGATGGGGTCTTGATGATCTTTATCAAATGTGAAGTCGTTTGGGTGAAATCCCTAGGAGGAGTTTGTTAAAATACAAGGTGAGGAAATCGAACGGTAATCAAAAATTCAAATCAAAATGGCCGACTTTCTGTTGGGGTTGGACCATGACGTCAAGAGACTTTTTGGCAGGTCTGAGTATCATACATGTGTCTACCAAATTTCATCCGCCTACAACAAACTAACCCCAATGCGGAGGGTTATTTGAAAATTTCAGGGCGCTCATTTTCCGGCATTTGAAGCTGCTATGATCCATGTTGGCATGAGAACATTTTGAAATATCGAATTTCGGATCCGGCCGGACGAATCTGGAAATTTAGAAACGTTTTCAAATTTGGGAAAGGGCAGAAATTAAGGCATGAAAAGTGGCAAGAATAATAATAATAATAATAATTAAACCTGCAAGCAGCGTTGAACGGGCCCTCGCACCCTTGTGCACGTTGTGGGTAGTGGTGAGATCCTGACGGGTGCAGGTGTGCACTCACGACCATTGGACAGGTCAAGTACAGGCACCAACCTGTGATAATGTTTCGAGTGAATCGGACAAAGCACGAAGGAGCTATGACAATTTGATAGTTCATCCACCAGGGGGCGCTTAGAGCGTAACCAAACATGGGCAGGTGCATTCAGGGGCAGACCCTCAGCACAAATGTCAAGTTTAGAGCTAATCAGCCAATGTCAATGTGAAATATGGCATTTCCTGTTTCCACAAGGGGCGCCTTGAGCGAGATTGCCCTAAGAGCAAAGGAGGCGTTCAGGCGGGGCTCTTATCATGTACAGGAATTTTGAAGCCGTTTGGATGAAAAATGAGGAGAGAGAGCTGCCCGAATATACATGGCGAAAGCTCAGAAATGGGGGCGCCATAAACAGCGTGATTTCAATAGGGTCCCATTGACCTACACACATGCAGAGCACAATTTTTGATTTGCATAGTCTCTTGATGATCTGTAATAAATCTGAGGTTGATTGAACGAAATTTCTCAGAGGAGATCGTTAAAATACAACGTGTGGAAATCAGGCAAAAATGAAACGTTAAAATCAAAATGGCAGAATTCCTGTTTGGAGTAGACCAATGGTGCCCCTGGCTTTTTTGTGCGCCTTGGCAACATATACATGCGTACCAATTTTCATCTTCGTATTCCAAAAAAACGCCTATGAGGAAGGGTTTTTGAAAATTTCAAGGGGGCGCTATAGAGGCATTTTGCTTCCCCCATGGGCGCTGCCCCTATCAGATGTAAGAGCTCACCACCCTTGACCTGTGTATTATTTTTCATGATGATATGAGTTCATTTAAGACATCAAAAACCCAAACATATTTTCATGGCGAGGGATCCATCTTCGCCGCGTCGCCACACGGACGCCATTACTCGTAGCTTCACCGCATTCATAATGTAGCTTTACCAACTTGTTCTGCATGTTTAAGAAGTGGAATGAAGTTGATGAGTTCAACTATGTGTCATCAGTAAATGTTAAAATAAAAACTGGGCACTTCCTGTTACCACTGGGGGGCGCTATTAGTTAAGTGGGAAGTTACTATATCGTGACGTTCAGGGCAGAGCCATCATCATTTCTAGCAAGTTTGAAGCTGCTTAAATCAAGTATGTTGGCGTGAGAACATTTTTGAATTTTTTCGCGAGTCGCCAAATTTTGTCACGCCCTAGCAGCCACGCCCTTTGACCTACAGACATGCAGAGCACAACTTTTGATCAGCTTGGTCTCTAGATGATCTGTATCAAATCTGAAGTCGATCGAGCAAAATCCCTAGGAGGAGTTTGTTTTAAAATTCAAAAATTCAAATCAAAATGGCTGACTTCCTGCTGGGTTAAGGGTGTGGCTCCAATGAGATTTTTTGTATGTCTGGGTATGATACATATTTGTATCAAATTTCGTCTGCCTACGACAAAGTAACCGAACTGGTCACTTCCTGTTACCACCGGGGGGCGCTATTGGTAAAGTGGGAAGTTATTATTTTGTGACTTTCAGGGCAGAGCCATCATCATTTCCGGCAAGTTTGAAGCTGCTATGATCAAGTATGTTGGCATGAGAACATTTTGAAATTTTTTGGGGAGTCGCCAAACTTTGTCACGCCCTAGCAGCCACGCCCTTTGACCTACAGACATGCAGAGCCTAACTTTTGATCAGCTTTGTCTCTAGATGATCTGTACCAAATTTGAAGTCGATCAGGCAAAATCCCTAAGAGGAGTTCGTTTTAAAATTCAAGAATTCAAATCAAAATGGTCGACTTCCTGTTGGGTTAAGGGCGTGGCTCCAATGAGATTTTTTGTATGTCTGGGTATGATACATATGTGTATTGAATTTCGTCTGCCAACGACAAAGTAACCGAATTTGCCCTATACTTCCTGTTGTTTAGGGGGCGCTATTTTGGCATTTCGAAGTTACAATGTATAACGCCCAAAAATATTGAATTTCGGATGTTTGCGGACAAATGTGGAAAGTTTCAAGCGAAATTGGCCCTTGAAGTGGCGTAATAATAACAAGTGTTTGACACTAACGTGTCTAATGTCCCCGTCGTTAATCTATATCACATATTATCGACCTAAAGACATTCAGAAATACTAAAGATCACAAATATGAAAAAGTTCTATATTATTTGAATCCAATGCAAACAAAAATGGGGACGAACGGACGGACGTGCAAACTGAAATCTGGTAGTTCCTGTTCCACGTTGCGATCTGTGATATGAGACAAAATTGAATAGGCCCATGATATGGGGCATGATTCAGGGTGTGATGACATCAAAATGTCAAGGTCAAAAATGAAGGGTGCTAAGATCAAGTATATCTGCTGTGGTCATTTTCGAAGGCAATTTGTCGAGTTCGCCAGATATTGCGTTAACAAGAAAATGGGGCAGCCACGGACGGACCTACCTACAGACATGCAGAATACAAGTTTTGATCAGCTTGGTCTCTGATGATCTGAGACAAAATTTGAAGTCCCATGAAATCGGGCATGAAAAGCCTCGGAAGTCATTTTAAACCTTCAAAATTCAAATCAAAAATGGCCTTCCTGTTTCCCGGTTTCTGCTGTGGTCAAGTTCGAAAATTTTTCATGTATGTCTGGGTAAATCATACATGGTGTACAGTTTCATCTGCCAACGATGACCTTGAAAATTTCAAGGTCACCAAAATTTTGAAAAGTGTCTGCTGTGCTCATTTTCGAAGGCATTTTCATCGACGGTTCATGAACAATCACCAAAAATGGGACGTCGGATTCGGATCCGCCGACTGATGTGGTCCCCGTTCAGCGTTAGGGGACAATAATTTCACCTTTTTCAAAAGGGTCCTCCGCTGGCCTTTGCAATGTCGGTTGAATAATAATAATAATAATAAAAATGAAATAAATAAATAAATAAATAAATAATAAAACAGTGCGATTCCAATAGGGTCCTCCGCTGGCGACTTGCAGTCGGCTTGGGCCCTAAAAAAATAAACAATTTCAAAAATAAACAGCGTGATTTCAATAGGGTCCTCCGGGACGACTTGCAGTCGGCTCGGGCCCTAATAATAATTATTTGGCAAGTAACATTAGATGGCGTCATTGATCCATTTATGGAAAGCCAAACCACTAGGGGCTACTGCTTACTCCGGCCTTAAACCCAGCTATTTTCAAACGAAAGAAAAAGTAATGTAGAGCGATGAACAAATAGCAACTGGGGATGTCACTTTCATTTCTTTGTGCTGAACAGGCTCTATTATGATACCAATATTTTGCCTCTTTTAGATACGATCTTAAATATATCTTGCCAGTGCAAACAGTTGCTTGTATATACTGGAATAGGAGTGTGAGCAATTTTTTTCTGCTTTGCAATTTTTTACTGTAACAAGTGTTCTCATGGACGCACCCTGCAAAAAAAGATTAGTCTTTGCTGCACTCAATGTACTCTCTTGGAGCTGGTTTGAGAGACTGTACAAACGACGGTACCGAAAATTATTTCACTGAGTTTGACGCAGAAGAATTCCCAATTCTTCCCAATCAGAATTTTCTTGTCTCATTTAATATAGTTAATGGAGTTAATAGTGTTTCGATTAGTGCTCCCATAGCTTTTTGTCTGTCACCATCTGTCCGACTGCTTCCATGGTTACATTTTCGTGACCAGCACAACTTCTGCTACAACTTGGATAGAAAAATATTTATATGGATTGAAAACTGTGGGAGTTAGAGCAAGTTTAGACTTCTTGACGATTTTACAGTTGTTCACCTCTCTAACAGTGACGTCACCACACTTCAAGTTCCCAGAATGTATTGTAAAAAAAAAATTTTTAAATTACAATTTAAAAATTATAGAAGTGACAGAAAATTTGAACAGTGAAGAAATTATACAGGCTTAGCTTAACATTTCCCAGTTTGAATGACATTTCTAGCTAAAAGTATTTCAGAGTAAAAAATAGCTGAAAATAGCTGAATCTATTGAATCAGCACAAAAATGGCTTGGTTTATTAGGACCCCAAAAAATGACATTCAAAATTAAATATCTCGAAAACTAAAAAAAAAAAAAAAAACCAAACGTAATTCAGAACAAGCTGAATTTTTGACCGGTATCAATAGCTTAAACAGTGTAGGAGCTGTTAGTGGGGCAAATTTAGGCAGAAGAAGAAGTAAGAGAATAGAGTTAACCGAACCGTAACTGGGTTAATCTTCCTGATAATTTTCAAGGGACCAATAAATCGAGGGGCTAACTTCCGTGACTCTACTTTCAACGGAGGCTCCCATGTTGAAAGCCTTTTGGCCCATCCAAAGTGATGGTGCTTGATGGCGCGTCCATTCGGCTCTTTGAAGAACGTAAAAGAGAAGAACAGACATTCTTCCACACTGACCAGCATCTACGGAGAAAGTGACTAATGGAGGGAACCTCAGAATGACTGTCTTATTCTGGCAAATGAGGAGGTTGATAGCCCAGTTGAGCCTCACAGGGTAAAAGACCTGTGGAAGAATCACGCAGCAAACTGTAGGAGTATTCAGCCCAAGCCAGAAAACAGCTCCAAGATAATGAGTCGTTGGCCACTAAACAACAGTGCATTTTCCATAGACTGATTTGTTCTCTCCTTCTGCCTATTGGTTTCGGGATGAAACTCCTGATGACAGACTCACAGATGCTCCAAGTCGCTTGTAAAAAGCCAGCCAAAACCGTGCCGTGAACTGTGGTCCCCGATTTGGGACCAAATCTTGTGGCAGCCCGTGGAGCTTGAAAACATGCTTAATCATGAGCTGAGCAGCCTCCCGTGCTGATGGCAGTTTCAGCAATGCAATAAAGTGGGCTGCTTAAGAAAAGTGGTCCACCACCAATAAAATAGCAGCGTTGCCGTCAGAGACCAGAAGGCTGGAAATACAGTCCAGCGCAATGTGGTTCCAAGAGCACTTTGGGATGGGTGAGAGGTGAGAGCCCCCATTCCAGGCACACACAGAGCATGCTGCCACAAAGTCCAAAATGTCTCTCTCCATGCTAAGCCACCAAAAGTGTCAGGCCACAAACTCTTTAGTGCGATGGACCCTAGGATGACCCACTGATTTAGATGAGTGTCCCCACTGCAACACCTGAGACCTTGCTGCTAAGGGTACAGACAAATGACCAGAAGGTTCCTCTCCTGGAAAAGAATGCAAACACAACGCCTTCTGCGCCACAGCCTCAATATCCCACTGCACAGGGGCCACAATCTGAGCCTCCGGGATGATCGACTCCAGCACCGGATCACTGTCAGAGTGGTCATGGATGTGAGAGAGCGCATCCAGTTTCGAGTTCATGAGCCCCGGGCGATACGTTATTGTGAAGTTGAAGCGATTAAAAAACATCGCCCAACGCGCTTGCCGCTAATTGCGTCTCTTAGCTTGTTGAACATCCTGGAGATTTTTGTGCTGAGTCCACACCACAAAAGGGTGCTCAGCTCCCTTAAGCCAATGACACTACTCTTCCAGTGCCAACTTAACTGCTAATAAATCTTGGTCGCTGATGTCATAATTTCTCTCAGCTGCATACATGCCAACTCTACTGCTTTTGGCGGTAGACTACCGCTTTCGGGGCGTTTCATTCTGAAAAAAATGCCCCAAAAACGGTAGAGTTGGCATGTATGGAGCTGAGAACAGTGATCGAGAGAAATAAGGCGTCAACTTCTACCACAAAAGGGAGGGATGGTTTGGGTATGATCAGAATGGGTTGGGTGGTAAACCTCTTCTTTAATTCTTCGAAAGCTCTCCCTGCTGCAGTAATCCACACAAAGTAAGAAGAGACATTCTTCTTAGTTATCACAATAATCAGAGCAACCACAGTGCTAAAATTACAAATGAATCGCCTATAGAAACTGGCGAAACAAAAAACTGCTGGACCTCTTTGACAGATTGTGGGACAGGCTAATTCATGACTATCGCGACTTTATCTTGGTCCATGTAGACTGACCCTTCGGACACAATGAACCCAAGAAATGAGACAGTCTTGGTGTGAAAAAAGCACTTTTCAGCTTTCACAGAGTTCAGCCTCAAGAAAAGCCGTAAAAACGTGACGCACATGCTTCTTGTGGTCAGGAAGATTCAAAGAAAAAATCTAAATATCGTCTAGATAGACGAAGACGAACCTCTCTTACATCTCTCTAAACACATCATTAACTAGTGCCTGGAAAACAGAGGGGGAGTAAGCAAGGCCAAATCAAGGGCATCATTGAATATTCATGAAGCCATCATGCGTATTAAATGCAGTTTTCCATTCTTTCCCCTCACGAATACGAATTAGATTATAGGCGTTACGAAGGTCCAGTTTGGTAAAAAAAAAAAAGATGCCCCTAGAATTCGTTCGAAAGCTGAATTCATCAGTGGAAGCGGACAAAGATTAATCGTAATTTTGCTTAATCCCCGTAATCAATACATGGTCTTAGTCCTCCATCTTTTTCACTAAAAAAAAAAAAAAAAAAAAAAATCTGGCTCCAGTTGGAGATGTAGAGGGTCTAATTGTTCCACAGGCCAGCTCATCCTGAATGTACTCCTTCAGCGCCTTGCACTGTGAAGCAAATGGAGAGTATAACGAACCCCTAGGAGGGACCGTCCCAGGGTAAAGATTTATAGCGCAATCGTAAGAGCAATGTGGCGGCAGAGTCAGATGGAACATCAGGAGCAGGGTGTTCCACAAGCCCCGGTGGTCGGCGATTTCGCCGACTACTCAGTCCTCCTCCGCCGGCCACTTTCCTGACAATTAAAAAAATTTAAGGCAAGTTTTGATGCGTTTTATTTTGATAGATGCTTTTCAGTTGACTAATTTACTGTCTCTTTGCCGCTGTATTGAAACATTAAGCTTCGCAGTGATTTAAGCTGACTCAAAAACAACTTCAACATCCAATGATATTGCGCGTCATACGAACTCTAATAATAGTACTTCCGCCATATGCGCATCGTTGTTTTGTCTGAAAATCTTAGAAATTTGAGCGGTAGCTAGTTGGGATGCCACCCAAAAAGAAGATGAAGGCGAGTAGCAGGCAAACATTAATGATGGCCTTTGTTAAAGAAAGGTAATTTCAGCACAAAAACTGAACTGATGAGGCAATTCCGCTTAGAGGTCAGCCCATATGCGATGATACAATAAACGCTCATATATCCATATAGAGCAGTAGTAGCCTACTACCACATTCCCCAGTGTTTAACCCGGGAACAGTCCTTGCCATTATGCAATAATCAAATGTATTAAATTACCAGTATTTTAAATATTGTCGATTCTGGCTAAGTTCTTAAGGCATCACATCTATTCTGAACCATGCATTAATTCGCTCATTTGCCAAGAAAACCTAAAATTGTTTTTCGAAACATTCTGTTCAGTTCATTAAAAAGTTATCATAAATATTGTGAATTGTCTTTTGAATATTCTGAATCTTGTAGCTCATGAGACCACTTATTTAGATTGGCCTAGGCTTTAACTGACGTTGTTTGCACCGCTGTTCATAATTTGATATGCGCAATATGTTTTGCATTTAAAGAGCTTAGGACATGAAATTCAGCTGTTTTTTATGTGATAAAATGCTACAAACTACCTATCTTGAACAATTAGTGATGGTTTTAATATCGTGTACTTCACACAATGTTTAAAAAAAACCGCATTTTATCTGCTAAATTATCCACTTGAGGGAACGCCCCCTTTGCCTCAATGGAGAACATTTGGGCTGGGCCAGCTCAGCCACGTGACCTCATAAATTGTACACGGATTGTGTCTAGGTGGTTAGCCATAGTTTACGATTCTGGTCTGGCCGGAGAATATCTTAAAGAATGGACCACCAAAAATCACCGAGAGTGAACGAAAAACGATGTGTAGTGTGGGGATGCAGTGCAACGCATGCATATGGCCATGGAATGTTTCTGTGGCCGAAAGATGCAGAGATATCGAGAATATGGACAAAAAAAGTGCAACATACTAGTGCCGACTTTGCTGGCCCAGGCCAGCCCGGGTCACTGAAATCTACGATATGCGGCCAACATTTCGAGTATTCATGTTTTTACATATCATTATTATTATTATTTGCGGAACCCAAATCATTTCTCGGCACTGCCTGTTCAATAGCCAGCCAACTCGCTGTTCAGTGTGATCTAGCCAGCTAAGTAGTGAAATGATACTATTCACAGCACTCTATTTATTTCTGTGCACTGTGTGTTTGCTAGCTTACTACCTAATAATAGCAAGCTGCAAGATATGGTTTACACATGTTGTGATATCATTCACGGCTCTATATTTCTGCACACTGCGTGTTCACTCGCTGACTAGCTAATAATAGCAAGCTGCGAGGTATGGCTTACACGCATTGTTTCGAGAGCTCATGAAACAGTGCACAGAAATTAATAGAGCTGCAAACATTATCATTTCACTACTGGCTAGATCAGGGGTGAGTTCAACCACCACTAACGCTATTCTTAGTCTAATATATTATATATGGTCTTGTTAGGTAAGGTAACTAAACGTCAGTTGTATTGAACTCACTTAAGTTTGAAAAGTGAGTAGGCTGGTTATCCAACATGCAGTGCACAGAAACAATTGTAGAACCGGAATAATAATCATTCCGCTACTTGGCTGGTAAGTGTTGTACAGTTCAGGACAGGCGGAGACACTGATAATTAGCTGTCTTCATTGCTCAAGTACTCAGGCTGGAATCTGTATGGTTCTATGGCTCTGAATCTCGTGTTGAGCTGCTTTCACACAAAAACGCAAAAACGCACAGTTATGTTTCAAGTAAGCTCGCGCATTCAACGGAAGTCCCGCCTCCTGGCTCGTTCCCAGAGACTAATAAAGTTTTTGAAACACGTCTTCTCCCTTCTCTCAAAAACTTTATTAGTGTCTGGGAACGAGCCGGGAGGCGGGACTTCCGTTGAATGCGCAAGCTTACTTGAAGCATAACTGTGGTATTTTATTATTTTTAGCAAAAAATAACTGCGTTTCTAGAGTTCTGAGGACACGAGTGGACAAAGCAGACTTGGATTATACTGGACGATGCGTTCGATGATGGTTTGAAAGTTTGTCAACAGACGTTTTGTGGACTTTTTACCGTTGCTACTGTGTGACCCCATTTGCTTCCAGCAAAAAAGGAATTTGGATAATTTTTCAAAACTCTCCAGTGGCCATAAATTTGCGCCAGGTGCAAAACAACTTCATCCATTCGAGACATCTAATGGTGAGTAATTGATATACAAATTATAGTTTTTGGGTGGACTATCCCTTTAACCTGCTAGTTCCATTTATTGGGAACACTGTTAGGAGGTAAATCAAAGTCCAATGTAGCCCCTAATCTCCAATCCTCTGCATCATTAGGAGTGTCAGTGACAGATTCAGCGTCCAAGTTGGAAGCATACTCCGAATATAAATCAACTTGCACTGTCCAATCAAATTGACCCCTGTATTTTAAGCGGCACTTTAGCAGCAGGTAGAAAGCAAAATTAATTTAGGTTTGAGAATGACTGAATAGATCATTCATGAATAATGTGTATTATGTTTCATAGCTCGTGGAAGGCGGATTGTCAGGTTAGGAGACGGCAGAATTTTTCCGTCCAGCATCCTGGACAGAACCCTGGCTGACTAAGATCGCTTTCTGCTTAGCTACAGGCTTGATCAAGAGGTTATGTGTAATAAAGTGGAATGACACAGGAAATAAGAATTGAACACATGAAAAAAGGAGGTGCAAAAAGACAGGGAAAGCCAAGAAACTGGCTGAAATCTGTCAATATTTAGAAAGCAATCCTGCTTCTATCAGTGCAAATTAATATCAGCTGGTTTAGTCCTAATTGATGGCCTATAAAAAGGTTTCTCATTACCAAGGTGTCACAAAAGAAGCACCTCATGATGGGTAAAAGCAAAGAGCTCTCTCAAGACTTTTGCAACCTTATTGTTGCAAAACATACTGATTGCATTGGTTACAGACATATTTCTATACTTCTGAATGTTCCAGTGAGCACCGTTGGGGCCATAATCCAGAAGTGGCAAGAACTTCATTTCACCATAAACCATCCGCCACCAGGTGCTCCTTGCAAGATTTCTGACAGAGTCAAAAGAATAATCAGAAGAGTTGTCCAAGAGCCAAGGATTACTCGCTGAGAGCTTCAGAAAGACCTGGAATTAGCTGGTACAGCTGTTTCAAAGAAAAAAATAAGTTATTCACTCAACCGCCATGGCCTCTATGCACGCTCATTGTGCAAGACTCCATTGCTGAGGAAAAAGCATGTAGAAGCTTGTTTAAAGTCTGCTGTACAACATCTGGACAAGCCTATGAAATACTGGGAGAATATAGTCTGGTCAGATGAGACCAAAATTGAACTCTCTGGATGTCATAGCACACACCATGTTTGGAGGACAAACGGCAGTGCACATCACCCCCAAAACACCACACCAACAGTGAAGTTTGGAGGTGGGAACATCATGGTGTGGGGCTGTTCTCAGCATATGATAGTGGCAGACTTCATATAATTGAAGGAAGGATGAATGGAGTGAACCGAGACATTCTTGATAAGAATCTGCTGCCACCTAGCAGGATGCTGAGGATGAAACGAGGGTAGACATTTCAGCAAGACAATGATCCCAAGCACACAGCCAAGGAAACTCTCAACTGTTTTCAGAAAAAGAAAATAAAGCTGCTGTGTGACAACCAGTTTTGCAATAACTACCAGAATTGCAATAAAATTACTACAATTCTTGTTTAATGCACAACTAGTTTCGAAACACGTTTGCCAACCATTTTTGCAATAAACTAGATTTGTAATAAAAAATTTCAATGGTAAAGAAATTTGTCATAATTTTGAAATCACTAGGTCAATTTTATAGGGAAACTATTAATCATTTCACTATATTATTATGGTTGCTTTCACAATAATTCAGATTTATTTATGATATTAACCGTCCTACATAACTGGAAATTTTCAGTAATAACAACCTAAAAGGAACATCTGCAAACATTCTACGAACTTTAAATTGCATGTTTTGGCTTGTGGAGATGGCTACACGATGCCCTTCTTCTATAGAATTGCCTTTTGGCTTGGGTCAATGCTTTGACATTGTGATGCACTTGGAGTTGTTGTTGATCATTAATTTCATACACTTGGTGGATGACTCCTTGAGTCTTTTATCGTTTTCATGTGTGTATGTTAATGCTTGATGATGCCCTCGGAGTTGCCTGGTATTATCTTCTTTGTCTGGAGAAAATGCTGTTTACAATACATTTCATCTATCTTGTCAGAAAGTGTTTTGTATATATTGGGGATGGAGCATCATTTTAGTTGACTTCATCTACTGAATTTGTTCAAATCATGTCCATTAAGTAAACATGGGCAAGTTCGGGGTCCTAAATTCTATATGGTGTTAAATGGGGATACTTGAAAGATCTTCATCTCTGTTACAAGTCAATATAGAGTCATTTTGAAACCAGCACGTCTACATTAAATGTTGTGAAACTACAGCTCTACAGTCATGAGCTTTACATGGCCAAGTTGGCACTTTTCCTTATTGCTCTTGCCAAAACTTCTTTAGCCTAAATTGTGTAAAGCTCAGGTGAGTGCTTCAGGATCGCTTGGGCTCTCTTGTTTATCATCCATTCGAACCAAGTCGCTGGCTAGAAATTCGGTGTAATTGCGTCTCGGTCTCTTTTCCGGCTTGCGTATTTGTACTGGAGCCAGACACTTAGGGCTCTATCTTTCACACTGCCCTACCCCTTGCCACTATTTGGCTACCCGTAAATTACGCCGTGAGGCGTTTAGCAGCTTCCATTATCCCTGCCGTTATCCTAAAACCCAGACTACCCGCTATACATTATGCCGAAT
The DNA here is from genome assembly GCA_029692085.1 of Gymnothorax javanicus. NCBI lineage: Eukaryota > Metazoa > Chordata > Actinopteri > Anguilliformes > Muraenidae > Gymnothorax > Gymnothorax javanicus. Next base: position 54,941,325 of record CM056196.1, read on the forward strand.
CCTTTATTTGGCGACTGGAGGTAAACCAATCAGTGTTTATGCCACGCTTTCCCTAAAATTGCTATCTTGACCACACAGGTTAGGGAAAGCCGTGATGGAGGTCCCTGAAACCACCTGCTACCCATTTGGCAATTGAAGACACCGTGCATCCCCTATCAAATCTAACAGCGACAAATGGGCTACATTCAGTTAAGAAAAATAATTAATTATAATTAGGTCTATGCACTGGCACTCATTGTTTAATTTTTGGTCCAGCGAGAAAAAAAATTTCAGAACTCTTCCCCTTTTGTGAAGGTAATTCTGGTGACAAAAAAAAAGCAAAATGGTTTAAATCCACTTACATTTTCCAATCGGACAGCTGTCAATTTTTTTTTTAGACAGCAAGTTTAGTGACTGTGCTGCAAAAAACAGTTGTGCGTACTTTCGCCAAATTACCCTCATTCGCAAAAGAGTTCTGAAATGCGGCTCTTCGCTGGAAAAAAATTACCGGTGCTGAGTGCCAGTGCATAGACCCATTTATAATTAAATTATTTTTCTGTACTGAATGTAGCCCATTATTTTGTCGCTGTTAGATCGTGCATGGGGAGAGAAGCCGTGTCTTCAATTGCCACTTGAATATTCTTGAATTGGAAATGTTTAATAAGGAAAACCATCTAGAATTAGCCAGGACTAATTGTAGTCAGTAAAGGAAGGATATTTTCTCCCAAATTTTTAGGTCCAGCGCCGCCCTGAGTATTATTTCCCACAGAACAAGAACGCGTGACAAAACTGCGCCTCTCCCATCAGGCAGTGACGGAATTATGTCAAATAAAGGATTGCAGATGATGTATACACGCTAGCCAGCCGTCCGATATGCCTTGCCTGTTGCTGTTAGGGTTACTGTGGCATTATTTTTCTATGCTAGTGGGTCATTCCAACACCCAGCCCTCAATTGGGGCATGACCCAATCATGGTGAAACGATTTTTTCTTTTTTTTTTTTTTTTTTTTTTGAAGTTTCAATCACAAAAGGGTAGGCTTGATGTTTTTTTTTTTTTTTTTATTAAACATACCAAACATTAAACAGTGTCAAATGTCAAATAATAATAATAATAATAATAATAATTAAATAATACAATTCATGATCAACTTAACAAAAACAGATCCTCCCCTGTCTGGATTTGACCTCATGCACGAGCAATTTAACTTCGTCTTCGGAGAAACGTGGCGACCTTCCTCTCTCCATCACGGGTTTCGGTTTGAGGATTTGGGATAGCGCAGCCTGCTCCTAAAGGCAATGGCACCTCGCACACTGATTGGTTTAACTGGCGTAACGCCCAAACCACGCCTATGCATAATATAACGGGTAGCGCAGGTGTTTTAGGGATATAGGCAGGTGTGCAAGATAGCAACTTTTGCAGGGGAACGCCTCTTACGCAGTGCTAAATCCCCAAATAATGGGTTTAGGGACTCTGGCGCAAGATAGGGCCCTTAGTACCTCATTTACACCAGGTTCGTATAGGACGTCTACCGTTAACTAACTTTCATAACATTTCATTGCTAGGTGACCTTTGAAAAGTCGCAAACGTTCAAATTGATCTGTAGCAAATATGAGGCTGGTTACGCAAGAAACATACTCGTTGTACGTTTCTATGTTGAAAAACACGTTCAGAAAACCTGTGAAAGACCGCAGTTTAGCGGCAAAAAATGCACTCATCAAATTTTGGAGACATAAAAACGATCTGTCTTTGAAAACTGTAAGTGGCCAAGAGGTTCTTTTGTGAAATGGAAAAAGTGATCACAAAAGCTTGCTTGAACAACAAGATAAAGAAAGCAGTCAGACGCATCAAAGGTGGTGGTGCCAGAACTATTGCACATTCAATGTGAACAGAGTATGAAGGTATCAGTGAAGCCAACGTCAAGGGCGTTATACAATAAAGTGGAAGATGTGGCCAAGTGCAAGCTAGATTCGATAACAAGCCCCCTCTTAGGTCTATTCGGGCATCGAAAGTTTTTGAACAGGTCCAGATCGATCTCATGAAGTTGACACCAGTCATGCTTGATGATAATTCCTACAAGTATGTTCTGATGATGGTGGACGTTTTCTCCAGATTTCTGTTTTGCAGGGCACTACAGTCAAAAAATTCAAAAGAAATTGCACAGGGTTATTGAGAAGATTTTTGATAGCATGGTTCCCCGAACACAGTTCAGTGTGACAGCGGAAAAGAATTTAAATGGGATGTCAAGAATGTATTGCGCAGAAGAAAGGTGAAAGTAGTTAATAGCTGCCCTTACCACCCACGAAGTCAGGGCGAAGTAGAATGGCAAAATAGGATTTTGCTGGCCAAGATACACAATGAAATTAGTCGAAGGGGCTCCATGGGATATAACTGGGTCGAACGTTTAGGCAAGGTCTGCAAATCAACCAACAGTCAACCCAAAGAAGTATTGGGTCATCAGAGTCCCTTTTCCGTCTAATTTGCTCAGGCAAAGAAAAAAAAACATTAGTTGATGAACTTCGAGAGAAAGCCTAGCAAGCATCTGATAGATTTATGCGACGAAAGGAAACCCAACACCTGAGGTAGAAAAATTGCTCCATTTACCGTAAAGGTGATAAGGTTCTGTTGAGATATCCCTTTGGTAGCAGAGTCTCATACAAGCGATACGTGATTAAAGGCAAAGTAGAGCAGAGAAGCAAGGGTCTTTGCCGCTACAAAGTGAGGTTCGAAACACCTCAGGGAGATGATGTGAGTAGGTGGGTTGGAGTCGAACATATTACGAGTAGAACCTTAGGGCAAGAGAAGAGAAGACAGGCCAGGTCAAAGAGGGTATTTGAAAAGATACAGAGAAAGTGAGCTCATGTCCAGAAATAATATATCGTAACGGTTGCTAATGAAGTAGACTCTGACAGTTCAACTATGACTGAGACAGAAGCATTTGTCGGCCAAGCTAATGACAGTGATCAGGTAGGTGAAACGGCATGCAATACAAATGAATCATTGAATGATTCATCGGCTGAAATGGACCCATGCAGAATCTTTAGTGGGAATAGCAATGTACAGATAACTACGATCTGAAAGGAGGAGGCTCATGCCAATTTCTGGCTGTAAGCCATCAACTTGGCAAAGTTGGCATACACAAATCTGCAACTGAACAGCATCAAATCTCTGTTGAGCACATCAGCAGTCATGCAGATCATTACGCCGATTTCGTTGAAGGTACCATAGAAAAGTACTTAGCTGAACTAGCTAAGGACACCACATTGGGTGATAACTTATCGCTACTTGCGATTGCTGGTGAACCGAATTGTCAGTTAATGGTATTGAGTTCTTCGGGTGAAAGTTTTCATTGCATTATTTCCAACTCGGGCATATATGAGAAGGACCTGCAAACATTAACGCCTGGATTATACCCCAAGATCCATTATGTGTCTGTACAAATTACAAATCCTGAGTACTTTAATCTTGTTGCAAGATCTTTCCTTCAACAGGAAGCAGCTGATTCGTCGGAACCACAATGTCTTGAAAGTCTCTCTGGTGATGATGGCGATCCAGTTCTTGGTGCTGCTGTCGACAGAGTTTTAGAAGCCGTTGATGATGGAGCTCTTACTGCCTCAGATGATAGAAGCTTTGCAGCTGCAGATGATGATGCAACAGATGCACCCTACTAACCAGATCTTGTTCCGAGGCAGATTGTACAAACTATACTGTGGTTGCATCCTGAGATGCGTTACACCTTACAGCATGTTTGCCACTTTTTCAAAAGTGTAGTTGAATCGTATGGAGGATATCCTGCAGTTTATATTAGACCAAGTGCTGGTTTTGATATGCGAGAATACAAAAATGTGAGCGTTGTAAGATTCAGTCGTAAGTTTGGCCGCCAGAGTGGCTTCGTGATCAGACTTAAAGAAACATTGAAAGGGATGGGTTTGGGCAATACTTGGTATGGAGCTTGGTTGCAGATGGCTGATGTGGGGCATGGCTGGTACAAAATAAAGGACATAATTATATCCCCGAAATACGAGTTTCGGGGATATCATGGTTTCGCCCCACCCGCCGCCGCTGCATCCGCAGATTTTAGCTGTTAGCACGATAACTCACAAAATACTTTACATTGGCTTCTCATTTTTAGCATATGGGTAGATATGGTAGAGAGGATGAACTGATTAGATTTTGGGCAGGTATGCACTCCTAGATTTGCCACCAGGTGGCGCTATATATTGAAAAAATCTGTTTTTTAACCATATCTCTGGAACAATTACTTACACAGACCTCAAATTTGCCTCATATTGTAGGTCTAGTAAAGGGAATCTAATAAAGGGGGCTTCAAGGATTGGGGAATTTCAGGGATATACCCCTTGCTGTCGGCCACCGACAGCGTAGGCCTAGTTTAGTAAAAGTGATTGGCAGTCGCTGCTGAAAGCGATCTTTTATGTACACAAGTTAGATTTTACCTTTTCTGAATAAATATTTTCTTTGTGTTTTCTTGTCCAAGTGCAGAAAAGCATTTATGTACTTTCAGTTTAATTTATCGTAGCATACATTGTACCCTTCCAGTTAAAAAGTGCATTTTATGTTGGATGCATGTTAATTTTGCGTACAGTTTATGTTTTTTTATGGGTATGGCTTAGTTAATAAAGATGACTAAATTCCCAAAAATTCAAAAAGAAAATAAAAGCAAAAAAGTTTTCGTTTCTCATTCATATTGCAGTTTGTTGAAAAAATATAAAAAAACAATTTAAAAAATTAAAAAAAAAACACAAAACAAATCCTGCCAGATGGTTCTCTACCTTGACAAGGTTGGTAGGCTTTTCACTAACAGAGAACCGCCGCTGCTATACGCCAGTAATTACTTATGATTTACTCTTATAACTTGTGATTTTATTACGTTTCCCCTGATTTATCATTGCTTGTTATAAGTATTACATTTTATTTCTAAATATAGTTTGACAATATGGCTAAGTGTGAGGTCTGTGTACACATTAAAACTAGGTTTAACTCCTCAGTTTGTTAAAAAGGTCCAATGCGGTGTCTCATATCTTCGCACTTATCGTTTTTATAATGTAAAAAATAAACGTGTGTCTTTTGAGATGTTCAGTACAAGTCCGAGCAGTTTGTGTTGTCGTCATTGTACAGACAACATGGTCATGTGCCTTTAAATTAGATTAGTGTTTGCTGTTTCTTCTGTACCCTTCCCAACACAGCTTTTTTTGAGTTGCATAAGTGATTCCTGAAAGAAAATATTTTGTTACAATTATGGTCTATTGCAAAGTGGTTTAAAAACACCTTTTCAACCGTTTTTGCAATAAACAAGATTTGCAAAATCATCAAGAAATAAACTGGCAGGAGATTTTCCTAGCCCCTTTAAATATCACTAACGACACAAAACTACGAGAATTCCAATATAAATACCTCATCCACAAAATCCCAAACAATCAGTTTCTTTTCAAATGTAAACTTAAAAACAATAATATTTGTGATTTCTGCAATATATGCATAGATTCAAATAGGCATATGTTCTGGGAATGTCAACTCGTTCAAAAGCTATGGTCAGAAGTAAAAACAATTTTCATAAACAATATAACATGTCAACCTATGAACATTGAGTTATCCTATGGAAAAAAAAACAAGCTTTTGCGATAACAAATCAAATACTTTTACACAAAATAAGGCGATTAACTTTCTTATTCTTATAACCAAACATTTCATCTTCAGGAGTAAATGCAGAGAGGAGATACCGGAAATATCACATTTCATCAACTATTTTAAACACATGCTAAAAATTGAAGAAGCAATTTCACTTTAAACAAACCAACAAACCATATACAGCGCCGTGAAAAAGTATTTGCCCTCTTCCTGATTTCTTATTTTTTTGCATATTTGTCACACTCAAATGTTTCAGATCATCAAACAAATTTTAATATTAGACAAAGACAACCCGAGTAAATACAAAATGCAGTTTTTAAATGATGATTTTATTTATTAAGGGGAAAAAGCTATCCAAACTTACCTGGCCCTATGTGAAAAAGTAACTGCCCCCTAAATCTTAATAACTGGTTGTGCAACCCTAGGCGACAACAACTGCAATCAAACGTTTGCAGTAACTAGCAATGAGTCTTTCACATTGCTGTGGAAGAATTTTAGCCCACTCTTCTTTGCAGAGTTGTTTTAATTCAGCCACATTGGAGGGTTTTTGAGCCTGAACGGCCTGTTTAAGGTCATGCAACTGCATCTCGAGCGGATTTAAGTCCGGACTTTGACTAGGCCACTCCAAAATCTTCATTTTCTATTTTTTAAGCCATTCAGAGGTGGACTTGCTGGTGTGTTTCGGATCATTGTCTTGCTGTATGACCCAAGTGCGCTTGAGCTTGAGCTCACAAACTGATGGTTGGACATTCTCCTTCAGGATTTTCCGGTAGAGAGAAGAATTCATAGTTTGATCAATTTTGACAAGTTGTGCAGGTCCTGAAGCAGCAAAGCAGCCCCAAACCATCACACTACCACCACGTTTGACTTTTGGTATGATGTTCTTTTTATGAAATGCTGTGTTAATTTTACGCCTGATGTAACGGGATGCACACCTTCCAAAAAGTTCAACTTTTGTCTTGTCAGTCCACAGAATATTTTCTCAAAAGTCTTGGGGATCACCAAGATGCATTTTGGCAAATGTGAGATGAGCCTTTGTGTTCTTTTTGGTCAGCCGTGGTTTCGCCTTGGAACTCTCCCATGGATGCGATTTTTGCCCAGTCTCTTTCTTATTGTTGAATCATGAACACTGACTTCAACTGAGACAAGTGAGGCCTGCAGTTCTTTAAATGTTGTTCTAGGTTCTTTTTTGACCTACAGGATGAGTCGTTGATGCGCTCTTGGAGTAATTTTGGTTGGCCAGCCACTCCTGGGAAGGTTCACCACTGTTCCAAGTTTTCTCCATTTGTTGATAATGGCTCTCACCGTGATTCGCCAGAGTCCTAAAGCCTTAGAAATGGCTTTGCAACCCTTTCGAGACTGATAGATGTCAATTTCTTTGTTTCTCATCTGTTCTTGAATTTCTTTAGTTCGCGCATGACGTGTTGCATTTTAGACCTTTTAGACTACTTCACTTTGTCAAACAGGTTCTATTGAAGTGATTTCTTGATTCAACAGGTCTGGCAGTAATCAGGCCTGGGTGTGGCTAGTGAAATTGGACTCAAAAAATGTGGTTAATCACAGTTAATTCATGATTTGAGAATGGGGGGCAATTACTTTTTCACATCAGGCCAGGTAGGTTTGGATAGCTCTTTCCCCTTAACCCTTTAAGGCCTAATGCAAAAATCCCACCAGAGAATCATGCTGCCATGTTTACCATAGTAACCTGTATTTGGGCTGAAGCACAGCTTCTCAGCTTTCAGGAACAGTTGGAATTTTTTTTCTATTGCGCAAAATTTACAGTAATTACGGTACTTTCAAAATTCCGCGCATGTCTGTGTCGGCAATGACACGTTCTTAAAATGCGCACATGCTGTCCCAGTTTAAATGGGTTAATAAATGAAATCATCATTTAAAAACTGCATTTTGCATTTACTCAGGTTATCTTTATATTAAAATTTGTTTGATGATCTGAAACATTTAAGTTTGACAAATATGCAAAAAAATAAGAAATCAGGAAGGGGGCAAATACTTTTTCACGGCACTGTATAACGATATCCAAACCATTTTTTTCTAAAACTAACGTTTTCCCTTTTTTCATTATAGTTCGTTTTTTTCCATCCTACACAACCACAAAAACAACAAAATCAGTATCGGTCCATTAACTTTAACCTAAACAACAGTCTTTAAATAGATCTTTAGCCTCAGAAAATGTAATGATTTTTTATGAAATGTCGATACTGCCATATTGTTATACATACTTGCAAAGTGTATATTCGTATGTGATATTTTGTTGTACAGGAACTGAAAACAGAAGATTTTGCTAAATTTACTGCAATTCTGGTAGTACATGTACTATTATAAAACCAAATGAAACGAGACTGAATTAGTCTAATAGATTTCTCCGATCTTCGGCTCTGATATTCTAATAAATGAGTTTGCATTTGCTTTGAAAATGTTTTCGCTACAGTTGTGGATTGTTACAAAAGTGGTCGGAAAACGTATTTTTCAATCATTTTTGCAATAAACCAGATTTGTAATAACTTTATTTCAAAGTTCGTAGCATGTATGCAGATGTCCCTTTTATGTTACTGGCTATTTACAGTTGTGTAAGACAGTAAATATGAAAAACAGATCAAAAATTTCAAAATTTAAAACAATCATAATGATACAATGAGATGATAAAGAATTCCTATATGATCAACCTAATGATTTCCAACTTATGACTAATTTCTCTAGCTGTCCATTGAAAATATTTTGTTACAATACTGGTTTATTACAAAAATGGTTGGAAAACATGTTTTTCAACCATTTTTGCAATAAACCAGATTTGTAATAACTTTAGTTCGTAGAATGATTGCAGATGTTCATTTTAGGATGTTACAGACTATTTACAGTTGTGTAAATATCATAAACAAAGCTAAATTATTGAGAAAACAACCATAATGATTAATGGGATGATGAATAGATTCCCTATTTGATCAACTAGTGATTTCCAACTTATTTCTTTACATTGACAATATTTTATTACAATTCTGGTTTATTACAAAACTGGTTGGAAACACATTTTGAAACCAGTTTTGCAATTAACGAGAATTGTAATAATTTTATTGCAATTCTAGTAGTCATTGCAAAACTGGTTGTCACACTGCTAGAATGGCCCAGTCAATCACCCGACTTGAATCCAATTGAAAATCTATGGAAAGAACCGAAGATCAGAGTTCATAGAAGAGGCTCTGGAAGCCTCAAGATTTGAAGACAGTTTGTGTGGAAGAATGGGCCAAAATCACGCCTGAGCAATGCATGCGACTAGTTTCTCCAAACAGGAGGCATCTTGAAGCTGTCATTACTAACAAAGGCTTTTCTACTAAGTATAAAATAAATTTCAGTAAGTGTGTTCAATAATTTTTCCCCGTGTCATTCCACTTTATTACACATAATTTATGGACTTATTAGTTTGATTTCTTTGTATGTGTAGATTACTTGGATTATTACCGACATTGGTGAAAATTTCACGACAATAGCCCCATTAGAAATATATTTACTAAGACATATGTTGATGCATTTAATACTTATTTTCCCTGCTGTAGCTACTTTAGCTAGCCAGTTCACAATCCTGTTTATTAAGCAGCTTGATGTGAGGTGTTTTCTTCAAAAAAAAAAAAAAAACAATAGTACTGCAGCCGAGATAAACACTTCAAATTGATTATAGACTACCTATGGATTGGACAAAGCCGCAAACCAAACATTACGTTGGACTGGATCATGTTAGATTTACAATTCCACATTTCCTTCATTTTCCCCACTGATCCAAAGTTGGTCAGGATATTTTAGCTACTTTTCAGGACTTCTTGACCATCCCTCCCAATATCTACACCAAAGCATCAGTCTGATAATCTGAACGTAGCAATTGTTGTCTTTCCTAAACAAGAAGAATGAGCAACACCTAATCCGCTGGACTACTTTCGGAGTGAACGTATTGTTATAGAGGAAAAAAGAAAGAGAACAAGTCAGCACTAGTAATTGTTTGAGGGGATGTTCTGTGCCGACCCAATTTTCAGTTCTGACAAAGCCACTGCTGCTTTGTTGGTGTTTGAAAAAAAAAAAAAAAAATATATATATATATATATATAATAGTAAAAGACAAGAAAGTGACTGGCATTATATTCAAAATCAAGAAGTTAATTTTAATCAGAGCTGCATATTTGTTTATAAAAAAAAAAAAATAGGACCAAGGGTCCTGTAGCTTACTGGCAAGCAATCTTATCGTGATGATACAAGTTATGAAAATTTCATGGAAAGTTTGACCTTCAAAACATTGAAGGTCAATGTCAAGGTCACTAAATAAAGTTCACATACATTTATTAGACCTCCTATATGTCTGTAATGCAATCCTAAGCTCTGAAGCTGTTTTGGTGATACAATTCATTGAAAATTCATTATGTCAATTGTGAATGTTAAAGGTCACAGAAGGTCAAGTTGAGGTCATCATATGTACTTATACAACTTTCTAAATGTCTCCAATACAAACCTTGGTTCTATCCATGACCATTTGGTGATACAAGTCATGGTAATTTCACTATGTCGAGTTTGACCTTTGAAGATCACCGACAGTCAAGTTGAATGCCATCAAATGAAAGTTCATATGTGACATCCTAGATGTTTGTAACACAAACCTAGGTTCCATCTCTGAAAATTTTCTTGATACAAGTAATTGAATTTTCACTAGGTCACATTTGACCTTCGAAGGTCAAAATGAAGGTCACCAAATGAAAGTTCATATGACTTCCTGTATGTCTCTAATACAAACCTCAGCTCTATCTGTAACCATTTTGGTGATGTAAGTCATTGAAATTTTCCTGCAAAAGGTCAAGTTCAAGGTCACCAATATAAGACCTTGGACTCAAATTCGTTGACCAGGCGCAGGCGTGGCACAGGTGCGGCAAATGGGGGGAGCAGCGTGCCAACGGGGTGTATACAGGCGATTTTTTGCAATTTCGTGCTCGGCGCAGCCCAGCGCAAGTAGTCCTCTGTCCTGCCTCGGTCCCTCCTGCCGGCGCAAGTGGCAAAGAGGGAGGAGAGAAGGCGTGAGTGGGTTTAACACAGCCGAGTCAAATCTTCGCCAATCAAATGAGCTCCTCTCCTCACCTTTAAAAGCGCCGTGGGCGAGGCGCAGTGCAAATTTCTTTGACATGGATGAAGTAGGACACAGCAGCAACACTAGACGGCCAAACTTCAGCCAGGAGGAAGCTGATGTTCTGGTCTGGGAGGTTCAAGCTCGCAGTGGCTGAATATATGGTCACGCTGCCAGACCTCCACGGGCTGATGATGCGAAAGCGGCCGCGGAATTCTAAACCCCCCGAAAACTGCGGCTGCCGCTTTTTTCATGGCAGTGCAAATGTGAGGCCATTTCATAATATTGTGTGATTATAAAGAGGGACTCAACAATCTATAGTTTTTGAACAAATGAAATAAACAATTTCCAATAAATACATGTGAATTTATTACATATAATAATTAATTATGCTGACAAACACGTTATTTGAGAAAACAGCAACTTGAGTCAACATTTGCCCAATTGCGTAGCCCTACTGCCACCAGAACGAATCCGACAAGGAGTGCACTTGACAGCTGTGTAAACCTATAGACTACCTTTAGTAGGTTAATAGTACACAACAATAAAAATAATAATAATAATAATGTTTAGATAAATGTAGCCCAGATCAGGCCGTGTTTCTAAAGCCGCGTTCACACTGGACGCAAAACGAATTTTCCGAACGATAGATTACATTCAAAGTCAATGCAAAGAATGCAATCTGTCGTGCGAAAAATTCATTTCGCATCCGGTGTGCAAGCAGCTGAGGAACACATACCCACATAGCCTACACACGCACTCACGCACCCACATGCACACGCATATCTCTCTCTCTCTCTCTCTCTCTCTCTCTCTCTCGTACGTTGCAGACTGGGGTATTTGCGGTCAAAGCCACTGCTGCAAAAAAAGCGGCTATGGCGCTCAAAGTAATTTCATATCAATACTCACGTTTTATATCAGAAGTTCAAAACTTTGATATAACATAGAAAACACATATTTAGAAAAAGTCATGGACGGATGGACTCATATCTTTTACTGACATGAAATATCATGCATTACTAACATCAGTGCCGCATAAAAAGCGCCAGCCCCGGTTCTAGTGTTCAGGACAGAGCTGTGCAGCCAGGTAGTCTCTCCTCTCCCGTGCGCGCTGCTGCTCTCCCTGCTGATACGGCACATGCAGTTCGGCCTCTCTCTGTCTCAAGTCCTGTAATGTCTCCTGCGTGAGGTCAAAGTGACATCCATGGTGTACAGCTATGTTGTGTAGTATGCAACATGCCACAGAGAATGCACTGACACTCTAAGGGCTGTCAGGTCGAGTTTCCATTACGCGTGCCAACCGCCTTTGATCTGACATCAAGACAATCGATATAGATACTCTAATTTATGTGCTGATTCAGATAGTTACATTAAATAGTGGTTGCTGTAATTATTTATTGCATTGAAATGTGCCTGACATTCTGGAAACCTGCCTGTGAGGTTTCGGTGACATGTGCGCACTGTGCGCCGGTCAGCCAAATTACCACTGCACAGAAAGTAAACCAGGTTGGAGCTGGCGAGCTCTCTGCGCACTTTCGGCGGAGCCTTTTGCCACAAAATTGTCACTGTGTCATGATGAATATGTGACACCTCCCCCTACTACGCCGCCATACCCATCTCGGTGCACGTCCGTCTACCAAAGTGCCAAAGTGGCTGCGCACGGTGTTGCACCACACAAAATTACCACTGCGCGGGCTGCACCGGACAAAATTACCACTGCGCAGGCTGTGCCATGCTGCGCCACCCTGCGCTGCGCCAAGAAATTAGAGCCCATGATGTTAAAGTCAAGCGCCCCCATGAGACCCACTTTCATTGATTCAGTCAAAATGGCACTCGCATGGCACATTAACTGTACCAAGGTGACTTGACTGCCAGATTTAGAAAAAAAGTTATCAGACAGTTTTTGGGAAATATTTTCTTGAAATTTCAAATCCAGTCTTTTAACATTGTTAATAGTTTCCTTGACCTCGAGTTTGACTTTTCAAAGTCATTTGAGGTCAAAATTATCATTACCAAAATATACGTCTATATATGACTTCCTGTATGTTGAGAATACAAAATTTCTCTCTATCTGCCACCATTTAGCCTCCAAAGGCCATTCTGCATATTCTCCAGAAGACCCAACGCTAAAGTACAGCGCCCCCACGAGACCCACTTCCGTCAAATCAGTCAAAATGGTGCTCGCACTGTCCATTGAGGGTACCAAGGTAAGTCGATTGTCTCATTTAGAAAAAAAAATATTCTGCAGTTTTTAAAAAATTTTTTTTTTTAAATTTCTAAGTCCTATCTTTAACATTGGGACCAAAATGTCAAGGGCCCATAAAACAGGCAAACATGATTCAATCAAACATCCAAAAAAAAGCGCCTGGAGATATGCTCTTGTAATCTATAATGGCAAATTTACAGGATAATTCATCAAGCAAAAAAATGAAAAATAAATGTTCCGGATGACGGATAACAGACGAATGACGCAACACCATGAAAATAGCTTATTGGCCCATAGGGCCGGTAAGCTAAAAAATGTCAGCCTCCAAAATACAACCCCAATTCCGAAATAGTTGGGACCAAGTGTAAATTGTGAATAAAATCAAAATGCAATGACTTTCAGATCACATGAGCCAATATTTTATTTACAATAGAACATAGATAACATTTCAAATGTTGAAACTGAGACATTTTACATTTTTATCCATAAAATGAGCTTATTTCAAATTTTCTGGCTGCAACAGGTCTCAAAAAAGTTGGGACACATGCAAAGAAAGGGCTGAAAAAGCAATTAATATATAAGAGAATCAGCTGAAAGAACATTTAGCAAGTAATTAAGTTAACTGGCATCAGGTGTGTAACATGATTGGCTATAAAAGGGATGTCTTAGAGAGGCTGAGTCTCTCAGAAGTAAAGATGGCCAGAGGCTTTCAAACATGTGAAGGCTTGCGTAAAAAAATTGTGGAATACTTTTAAAACAATGTTCTCAACGTCAAATTGCAAAGGCTTTGAAGGTCTCATCATCAACAGTGCATAACATCATCAAAAGATTCAGAGAAACTGGAAAAGTCTCTGTGCGTAAGGGACAAGGCCGAAGACCTTTACTGGATGCCTGTGATTTTCGGGCCCTCAGACACCCCCGCATCACTCACCGGCATGATTCTGTCATTGACATTACTAAATGGGCCCAGGAATACTTCAAGAAACCACTGTCTGTAAACACAGTCTGCTGTGCCATCCACAGATGCCACCTAAAACTCTATCATGCAAAAAGGAAGCCATTGTTGAGCATGATCCCGAAGCGCCGCCGTGTTCTGGGGGCTAAGGCTCATTTCAAATGGACTGTAGCAAATTGCCAAAGTGTCCTGTGGTCAGACGAGTCTAAATTTGACATTCTTGTTGGAAATCATGGGCGTCGTGTCCTCTGGGCTAAAGAGGACAAAGACCACCCCTCCTGTCATCAGCATTCAGTTCAAAAGCCAGCATTTCTGATGGTATGGGGATGCATTAGTCCATATGGTGTGGGACACTTGCATGTTTTAAAAAGCACAATGAATGCTGAAAGGTATATAAAGGTTTTAGAGCAACATATGCTCTCCTCCAGACGACATCTATTCCAGGGAAGGCCATGTGTATTTCAGCAGGACAATGCAAAACCACATACTGCAGCTATTACAACAGCATGGTTTTGTAGTAGAAGAGTCTGTGTGCTGAACTGGCCTGCCTGCACTCCTGATCTTTAACCGATTGAGAACATTTGGCACATAATTAAACGAAAAGTCTGTCAAAGGAGACCAAAACTCTCCAGCAGGTGATAAATTAGGAAGCATTGTAGCACCTTTCCTTTACATTTAAAGAATCCGAACACTCTTATCATGAGTGCCACGTAAATACTTCTGGATCGTTTTCTAGGAGTTAGGAACTTTCCTAAGCAAAAAAGGCTATTCGGACGCAGCCATAGTCTCCACGCTTTATTCCTCTTTATGTTGCTTTAAAACACGATTGGTTAATAGCTCATTATTTTAGTCTAACATATTGTTCACTGTGTTTTTTTTACATTTTTGGTGGACGTTTTGTCGGCTGCCTATATTTGCATGCACAATGTCATCCTCGCGTCTGCTCAAAAGAAAAGCATATTTATTTTGTTATTTGAATGAGCACACGTAAAACGCAGTTTACATTTCTTTTTGTTTTAGCTTTGTGGATTTAAAAAGTGTTTCTCAATTTAGTTTTACTTTATCAGCTGCTTTTCCTCCTCAATTACAATTCTCTTTAATGACGCTATGAAATGTAACGATTGTGAGATGCTGCTCCCGCTGTAAGTGAGGGATGCAGTTCGCTGTTTAAGTTTACAAATCAAATTGTACAAAAACAAGGTACATAATAAGGACAATGACAAAAAAGCAGAGCTAAACTGTTAGAATTCATTCTTGTCCATGTTCTTGCTTGTCAAAATGATGATTTTTGTTTATGTTTAATTCATTTACAATGGTGAAAGGGCCTAACATTATTCATTTAGTTGTGATTTTATGCCTATCTGATGTAGACCGTAATTTTGTATTGGAGTAACCTACAAATTCACTGTTACCGTCTATTGATTTAATAAACGTATCTGGCTGACAACTGCGTTAATGGGTGTGTGGACTATGTTATTGGAATGGTGACAGTGCCCTCTAACTGTTGTATAGCGGTCAAAATACACAAACTCTGAAGACACGTGTACACGCAATTACGTGGTGCGTGTACACGTTTAGAATTTTTTGTACACGTTCCCACCCCTAATCAAAAACGTCTTTAAGAAGACGAGAGGGAATACTATCTGAGGGGGGGACGGCCAAGAACTTGTTAACATCAGAGGTAAAATTTTAAAATTTCCCAATTTATCCCAAACTTATATTTTTAGATAGACTTATATTTCTAGATTTATGTTCAAATGGATTTTTAAGAAAAGAGATTGTTGAGATAAAGTTATGGGGGTTTAAGTAAGTAGCTCTTTTTGAAGAGCGCCAATTTTTTGTCTCTGGTTTTTGTTGCCATATAATAATGCTCTCAACTGGGTTATAAATTAAAACAATTTTCCTTACAAATATTTTTTTATCAAGTTAAAACATTGTTTTAAACATTTGATATTTGAAATTAGGTTTAAAATAAATATTTTTGTGCTGTTGAGTGACTTGAATATAGACAATTTAAGAAAAAGTGCGGTCCATCCAAGACGCTGGAAAACATGTTTTTTTAAGATTTGAAATACATTAAAATCCAGATAAAATCTTCAAACTTTCTCAAAGCAAATATAAATAAACATATTTTTTGGCAGTTTAACAATTTTTGTGTTTTGGACCCATTATCATGGAAATATATTAGAGTGAAATGTGTGCATCCGAGACGCTGAGTAACAGTCAGCTGGAAGTACAATTAAGATTCAGTATCTTCAATAGCCTATGAAAGTTAAATCCGTGTTTGAATTTGACGTCCATTCTTGTATAATTGCAATTTTATTAACAGTATTTGCAGGATTCATATGTCATGTTCTATTTTACTAAATATCAAACAATTAAATTTGATTATCAATCAAATAATCTGATGATAATAACTGCATTTTTGTCCCTGGAACCCCTTGATCCTTTTACACCTGGGTAAATGGGTGTGAATAAGAACAAGGTGTTACCTACAAAATGCAACAGTCCCCTCAATCAAAGGTAAATGTAGGTAACACCCATCCTGATCTGCTCAACTGACTAACAGGTGACGAGCATACTTTAACGACTGACTTCCCACCTAGATGAGTGATTAGCTCAACATCAGAGGGCCTATCTCTAGCACCCCAGGTGTTAGCATTTTCACAGTCAGTATTAGTAGAGTATAAAAGACATCTCCTTGTCACTCAAATCATTATAAGTCAAGTGACACTTCATATAACAACATAATCTTTTTCCAATGCCTTTATCTTCATCTGAGAGAAACCGTCTCTACAGATAGAGGTTGAAGGCCAAGATTGGAGATGATGCCTACAAAGAGAGATGCTAATAGGAAGAGTGATGCCAGCAAGAAGAATCCTGATGCAGTCAGAGCTTCAGAAAGGCAGACTAAACGGAAATACAGAGCCAAACAGAAACTGTCTTCTACTCCAGAGTGTCTTGAACCATACTTTTTTTTTTTTTTTTTTTTATTTATTAAGCTTTGACAGAAGTCAGGAAATGATCGCACAGGTGTACAAGGCACCTATTGTGAGGCAAGCATCCCACAACATGTTGACAATTGACAATTGAACTCAGAAAAAAAAATAGTAATAATAAAATAAGACAGTATACTAGCAAGTGGAAGTAACATCAGAGGGACAGACGGCAACGTGGACAATGACATTTGCCTACCCATGTACAGGAATCATCAGAAGAAAAATAGTTGTTAAACTTTTCTGTATAAAAATGAAATAGCTTCAATTTAAAAGCAGCTGTAGTATCAGAAATTTGAGAGAGGTGACTGGCGTTCCACAAATAATCTGTTAAAATAAGAAAAAGAATTTTCTAAGAATTTACCAACTTCATGAAATACCTGGATTAACTGAGTTGTTGTTGACCAACCCTTAACAAAACCATGTTGTAGGTGATGTAAAACAGGCTCTACATGAGGATAGACAAAATTAAGTATACACCTTTCCAGCACCTTGCTACAAATGCACAATAACAATACTGGTTGATAATTACTCACATTTTCTTTGTCAGATTTTTTTATGGACTGGAATAGCATTTGCTCTTCGCCAATCAAGTGGTAATTCTCCAGTTTGAAGAGACTTGTTAAAAAGACTACAAAGTGATGGAGCCAATTCATGAGCACATTCTTTTAAAATCTGAGCCGGTAACACGTCAGGCCCACATGCCTTATTTGTATCAAGGTTAATCAAAACTGATTCAACATCATGGACAGTAATCCTAAAATCACCCAAATGAGCATGTTTAAAAACGGTTATATCCGGATATGTTCGTTCTAGAGGCTGAGGGGTAAATAGGGATTGAAATAGTGCTCCAGTGCTCCTTCAAGTTTCAGCCATGCTAAACGTTGGGTAGAGAGAAATCTTCCAGCATCACCTAGAAAGTGTACCAAAATCATCCTCTCCTTGGCTGCTGAGCTCAATGTCAGCGTACAGAACAACAAGACAACATATACACATCCCACCAAGATTCCTGATGATACCAAACAGAGAGTCTGTGACTTTTACCAATGCCAGGATATCTGCTGGACAGCGCCAGGCCACAGAGATTCCATCCTTGTCACCCATGATGATGGCACCAAGGTGAAGGAGCAGAAGAGATTCCTCATCACTACCCTGAAGGAGACCTATGCCATGTATGCCAAGGAGTGCCCAGAGGACGAGATCCATCTGTCATCCTTCAAAGCCTTGAGACCTCCATTTGTTCTGTGCAAGGATAAAATGCCACACAATGTCTGTGTATGTGTGTACCATGAAAACGTGAATCTTCTGCTGACCAGCGTCAATGACTATCCAGGGGTACCCATCAACCACAAGGAACTTCTCCAGCTTTTGACCTGTGACATATCAGTTGACGACTGCATGTTTGGGGACTGTCCAGTCTGCAGTGACAACATCACCACTGACCACCTGTCCAGCTACTTAGATGAACAGAAACTTTTAGATCCTGTTACCTGGTATCAGTGGGTCAAGACTGAGGATGGCACAGACAAGGTACAGAGATCTGGGACTGTCTTAGATGTCATCACCCTCCTGAGTGAGAAACTACCTGCCTTCAGACTTCACAGCCTTATTAAGAACCAGTAAGCTCAGTACTTCCAGATAACTCCCATCTCCTAGAACAAACCATGTGGTTCTCCAGATTGACTTTTCAGAGAACGCCACTCTGTTTCACCAGGACGAGACACAGTGTGGTCACTGGTCCCACACCCAAGCTGCACTATTCACTGCTGTTGGCTGGACCAAGGATGGCACCCACTCCTTTGTCATCATCTTGAATTACTTGAGCCATGATAAATATGCTGCAGCCATATTTATAGAAACTGTGATTGACACTTTACAGCTAAAGCTTCCCTTTCTTATAAGGGAGCTAGACATCTTTTCTGATGGTGCTGCAATGCATTTCAAACAGAAATGCATGTTTGCCTTCATTACCAGCCTGCTTGAATCAATGAACATTCGTGTGAACTGGCACTTCTTTGGCACATCTCACGGCAAAGGTGCTGTAGATGGCGTCGGCGGCACAGTGAAGAGGACAGTCTACAGTGCCATCAAGTCTCGTACAGCCCATATTGAGAATGTCAAGGCCTATGCTGAGTGTGGCGCCAAGGTTAACTCAACCACCAACATCAGATATGTATCCGCTGAGGAGGTAAACCAGAAGTCACCTGCCCTCCACAACCTGTGGGATTCAGCTGTTCCAGTACCCGCCACCCAGAAGGTTCACTGTGTCAGAACTGTTGCTCCCGGCAGAATCCCCACATCTCCCTACTCCCAGAAGGATGGTGTTGAGTTTGATGTCCTCTCCAGGTTTCTGCATCCACTTCCACCATTTCAGCTTCTAAATGGTATGCCTGCTGCAGACCAAACAGCTCCAAGTGGTCTATTGGACAAGCTCAAGAACCAGCTGATGCCAATGCCTTGAGGTTCAACTTCTTGAGGCAAGCCGGACGTTCTAACCGCTTCCATGTGGCAAATGACCAAGATACCATCTCTGCAGACTGCATCCTTTGTGAGATTGAGCCACCAGCACCAACCTCTTCTACCAGAACATCCATCCTTAAGCTTGATGCTAAGGACTGGAAAGTGATCCCAGGTGTTTTCAGAGAGCGCCGCTGAATATCTGACTTTATCTTAGCAATTCAGACTTAAAACCATGTGCAATTATGGTACAAAATGCAATAAACCTTACTTTGTACATATCCAAGATGTATACATGTAAAATATAATGGAATATAATTGTATTATATAGAAATAAATCTTAGAAAACTAAATCAATCTTGTCTTGTGCATCCAAGACTATTTTAGCTCAGTCCATCCAAGACACTGACATTTTCTAAAACTCTTGCAATCAAGGCATCAAAAATCCTGTTTTTGCATAAACCTTATATTGGACATTTGAATAAACACCCTAATGATAATAATGCCCAAGTTTTATTTTATAATTATTTTGGGAACAGCGCTTTCAAGAACTTGGAAAAACATATAAAATTTAGACGTTAATTTAATGTACGTCCGGGACAGTGCACTGAAAAGGTTATATCTTAAAAACTCTCAAATCATTTATGTTCAAATTTTAATATGTTAAAGTGAGTAATTAGACCTTTCTTTTGATATATTACAAAAGTTTATAGACCCATTGGTTGAAAAAATACACCCTCTTAAACAGTAAGATCCATCCGAGACGCATTTGGCCGTCCCCAGGGGCAATTTTTGGGAAACAGGTGGTGAACTACATCGGATAGGGAGGACATAGATATAGCTCAAACTGGTTAAAGACAGCTAGGCACATAGGAGGCGCTGTGAGGTCTGGAGCAGGCCAGGTCTGGAGAAGCCAAAGACCTAAGAGCAGAGATCTTGTCAACAAAGAATTTAAGAAATCTCTCACACAAAGTGGGCGAAGGCACAAAGAAGTCTGTGTCGCGAGGGTTTACAAGCGAATCAAAAGCATTTTAAAAAATATGAGGCCTATTAATGCTTTCGGAGACAAGGTTGAAGAAATACATAGACTTTGCAGCTTTTATAGCTCTTTGATATTCAAAAAACCAGTCCCATAAAATTCCAAACGAGACTTGTAGCATGTCCTTTTTCCAGCGTCTCTGCATGAGCATCTGAGAGCACGAGTAGAGTCATTGAGCCAAAAGGCACCACTTCAGTGGTCAATCAATATGACTTCTAAGTTTCAGGAAAAAATTCCACATATTTTCTGAGTTCTGTCCCAGAAACAAAATTTCCACAGACGGACATATGGACAGACCGACGAACAGACGGATGGACTGACGGCTATATCCCCACGCATTATATGCCAGGGCGATAATAAAAAGTAAATAAATATGATTAGCAGAAAAATTGAAATAGACACTTTTGCCACCACTAGTTTACACAGTCATAATATTTCTATTCCATGACTCAATATAAAGGAACATGCATACTTTTTCCAGAAAATGATCACAAATAGACTTTCTGCGCATTGACCAATCTGCTGATTTGTTTAATAATTTATCCATCAACTTTGGCTCATTTTGCTGATTACAGGAACGATTTATAATTCTCAAAATTTCATCAACAAGAAGTAATAATTACTATTATTTCTATAAATAAAGTTTGCACAGTGCATTCAGTGGCCCCGCCAGCCATTATCAATTTATGGAGGGAAACATTGACAACTAAACCTCCTGTTGTTTCCTGGCGGAGTTGATCCATTGAAATTCTTAACATCTCTGCGCAGACGTAGACACCAGCGGACATGGAGCTGCTCTATTTATGCATGCAGTTGCACTGTTCTATCAATAGGTGGCACGCCCAAACCAGTTATTGAATATTCACGACAGAGCCATGCCTGTTCCCGATTTAAAATATTGACGAGTTAAGTCCCATCGCTTTTCCCAGGAATTGCATGAATTAAACTTCTCAGCCGAGCCTGATGTGCAAACTGCCTAAGATACTTGCCCACAGTATCTATCCAGCAGTTAATAAAGATGATATCCTTGACAGAAAAAATCGTTGTCCTTTGTTGCAACCACTACAGCTATAATAGGCAAAAGGTATCTCAATCAAGTAGTAGAATAAAAATCAGTTTTCTGAAGCAAAATTCAACATAGTATTGATATTATATCATTCTACAACCAATAATTGTCATCAGATATTAAAACGCATGATTCCCTGCCATTGAATTGCGCTTAGATTCATGCATCCACGAATCCAGTGGTTCCCTACAACCTCTTACAATGCCTCACAGATATCCAGTCTCTCGAATGCTTGCTCGGGCTTATCTGCATGAAGCACAGTTATAGTTCACGCCCACCTGAACTGTAACCTGGTGTCTGTCTATTGATTGACGCATTTTTTTATCCAATTTCAGACAGTATAAACTTTCCACAGTAATTGAAAGACTTCGATTGGACCCTCAGAAAAGTATTTAAACCCTTGTGAAACAGCAAGTTAGGTTGTACTGTCTCAACTGTGTGCAGCTGAATGACGTGAGTACAAAGAAAGAAAAAGGACTTCCAAAACTAACCTAGAAGTGCCCAGGTTACATTTACGCAATGACAGTTTGATACCAACATGGATAATGGGAGTTAATCTAATTGGAACAATACTGGAGGGCTCGTAACGGAAAGCTCTGTTGCTCTATTTATCTGGAGGAGCACTTTGATGATAGATAGTTTTGGTTCATTTTGAGTGAGTGCAATAGAGTCATGTGGAATGCTTATGGCCAGCTGCCTAGCTGGCTAGCTGTTTTTTATGGTTTACCATACCCATGATGATTACAGAGCTTGTTTGCCACATTGGTTAGTATGAGTAACCGTTAGCCTTTGCCAATAATACTGAATATGGTGGCATTTTCTCAATGTGGTGATGTTTGAGAATTTGTTCTGCATTCAACAAAATCGAAAGCCAAGGTTTTTGTTTAAAAATGAGAACAGCCCCAGGACATTAGTTGAAGGCCTGCTGTGTTCATTGCACCGATTCTGTTCAATCTAGAGTAGCATATTGGTGGCTTTTTTCCTGATAATGGATTGTCCTTACTGCAGCCACATCTTTTCATGAAGCAACTTTTGTTATACAACATTTAAAGATCTCAGTATGATGATCCCGTGTACCAAAGTTCACGTGAATTGGTTGCACAATCTAGAAGGTGGATTTTAAAGATTTTTCCAAAAAAAATTCAAATTGGCAGAAAATTTGCATATACACAAATAGGTGTCGCTTACCTGGATGGAAAAATTTTGTTTCTACGATCTTCCGTTCAGAAGTTCTAGTCCAAAACGCATTGACAAAAAAAAATGGAAAAATTAAATATGGCCGCCTGCTCACATGACTAAACACAGGTTAGGGAGCTTGTCAATATACTGAGCAGTGAACACATTCATTTTTGAACGGACGCCTGTTCATTTTTGGATGTGTTCAAGGCTACAAACCTGGTCACTGCGTTCGATAATGCATTCCGTTCATTTTCTGATGCGTTCATTTTCCGATACGCTCATTTTCTAGTGGGGGACTTTTCAATCAGTGAAGAAACCAGAGGTGAAAAGGCTATGAGCATGAGTGACATTTGAGCTGTTTTTATCTACATTGCAGGAAGCGCGACTGATGGTTGCTTGATACCTATGAGCAAACAACGTCAAATTTTAGCTGATTGACAGATTAGATTCGCATTATCAAAGGGACTAGAGAGGATTAGTATTACTTTACAGATGCACAGAGTATTACTCAGTAACAATGTTTGTTAGTGGCTCACCACTGGATTAATTTTAAGAGTGGTGGCAAATATTTCACTATATTATTTTCTTCTGTTTAATAAAATGTCAAAATATTATCCACGCCAAACAACAATCATGGAAATTTTATATATGATTGTAAACTAGCTCATCTAACATTTGCTGCTTTGTTGGCGTTTAGGCCTGTCCAAGCATATCCCAGACATGCTCGATGGGGGAAAGGTCCGACTGAGTGCGCTGGCATGGTAATGAATATTCACTGCTGGAGGTAATCTGTAACGATCCTGGCCCTCATGATCAGTGACTGTGCACTGACGGGAAGAATTAATCTGGCACGGGCACAGAGAATAACTCCATACCCCAGGTCTTCCCGGCACCGCTGACTCCTTTTGTTTTATAAGAAACTAGCTTATCTTTTGTATATGCTGATTTCTGCGATTTGGTGCTAACGTGTGTGAAGTGAGCTTTTAGATTGTGGGTGCGGATATTCTTTTATGAACGATGACTAAATATGGATGATGGATTATATAAACGCTTGTACAGGCCTATTTTAAATTCTCAGTTCCTTAAAGTGAAATTGTTCTCATTGTCATTTTTAGTTTTTTTTTCATACAAAGTGAAATTGTTCTCATTGTCATTGTTAGTTTCTTTTTCATGTACTGGGTATAATCCACCTGCTAAAGATCATTTGCCAAGCTAATTCATTAATTGAACTGATAACACCCTTATTATAAGGGTTATATTCATAAAGAGGGTGGGGGGGATGAATATTTGTTAACATTTAGACATGCTGATTTTATAATACTGTGCACATGCAGAGGTTTTACTTTGCTCATCTGCTTGTCTAGATCTGGACTTGTCGTCGGCAGCTCCCACAGAGCAGCGGTTTCATGTGTTGTGACTTCAATCTGAAAAAAATACTGTACAATAAATTAGAACAATATAATATATGACAAATGGTACAAAATCTGCGACAATCAATGGAACAAAATCTGAATATCATTGCAGAACTCATCGTGTACGTAGTGGGCTGTAAAGTGTGGCATTTTTTTGGCTTGCGCGTTCACAGGTTTAAAAAGAAAGGATTAATATCACGGATAATTTTGCAATTTGATATGAGCGGGACTAAGTTATCCTAGTTCTTACACTCACAGAATAGTAGAATTAAACTTGGGCTGTCGCGCAGATGATGTGAAACAATGCGTAAATCAGCACTGGATCTTGCAAATGAAAAAAAACTACAATCTTTCGCATACAAATTGCTTAGTGGTTCACATCATGATTTGGAATTCTAAAATGCTTTTTTTATAGAAGAAGGAAAAAGTGGTATACTGACACCACACGGAAGCGATGTTCATTCCAGTAAAGTATTCACACAGCAACATTTGAATGTTTTGGCTGACTGAACGTACCCCGGTACCTGTGAATCACAATTTATCTCCGGTCTTGAGTGCGGAATGTGTTAAAGCATCTTATTGAACTCGATGAAAAGTGTAAGCATATAGCGGAAGATTGACAATCGGTAAAGATATAATCTCCAAACTGGGGATTTGGTAGGATTTTAGCCAACGTGAAAACTGTCATTTAATAGGCATATACCTTACAATATACTTCTAAATTCTGCAGGATGGGAAATGGGGAATTTTTTTCTCGTAAGAAGGAAATATTCACGCATGTTGGCGTAAATTTTGCGAAGTGGAGAACAGATTCATTTTGTAATGCAAGAGAGGGTAGCTGCATTCGTTTTTGGATGCCGTCCGGTCAAAAATGAACGCATGGTCGTTCATTTTTGAATGCAAAATGAACGCATGCTCCATTTCTGAACGCAAAATGAACGCATACTCGTTCATTTCTGAATGCAAAATGAGTGCATGCTCGTTCATTTTGAATGAACTGCGGTTCGTTTTTTAGCTGAACACGAACGGAGACGCATTCATTTTTGAACGCCTGTTCAAATTTGAATGCTTTCAGTATATTGACAAGCTCCCTAACTCTTACTCTTTGTGCTTGTTTCGCATCATAACGACATAGTACTTGCCAAATTTAATGAGATTCCGTCCAAGCATTCTTGTTATTTGTATTTTTTAAAAAAGGTCATGTGACTAAACAGACTTATAGCTAGCTTGTATAATTATGACTTGAAGTTGATAGAACCTCAAAAACTTGGGTTCTTCTAGATTTATGTGAGGTCTGAGCTTGATTGGTGCGGTGTTTCTATAGAAGAAGATTGTCAAACGTTTTGAACATAATCCAATATGGCGGATGAACCATGTGACAAATCAAAAATCGGAGAAAATCTTTTTGAAGAAGGACCTAGAGATTGTTCATATGAAAGCTCACTCACAAAATCAAGAAAATAAAAAATAATAATAATAATAATAGTAATAATACAAAGAAGAGGAAGACGAAAAATTTGAACAAAAACAATGGGTATCCCCTTCGGTAGACCCAAGGGAATCTCTAATAATAAGAATTTCAACAACTACAATAGGTATCCCCTTTGGGAGACCTTGGGGGATCGCTAAAAATAATAATAATAATTTGAACAAAAACAATTGGTATCCCCTTCACTTACAATTGGGTCCTCACAGCAGTTGCTGTGCCCGGGCCCTAATAATAATAACAATTCCTCTAATTACAACTGGGTCCTCCCACTGGTCCTAAAAAGATTTTCCAGATTTTCAAAGATTGTTTTTGTGTTGTAAATGCGTCAAAAATACCATTGGGTCAACTCTCACAGAAACATGAAGCCACTCTTTTTTTTCAGAGAGCCTGAGCAAATGCATCATCCTGATATAATTTTTTTTTGTGAGGGGAATCTTGCTAATTTAGTTGCAAAAAAAATGCATGATGTAACACTGAATTAACATCCCTGAACTGATGATTTATTAAGTGTGAACTAATCATAAGAAGTCATGATACGTCCCGCATTAATTCATGCATTTAATCATCCTCAGCATTATTTAAGCATACAGTTTGCACCCCAATTGTAAAGTGTGACCAAATAAATTAACCATTTTTAACATTTGGTGCCGTATCCTTTTCATGCACTGACCGCATGAAGCCTGAGATATAAGACATCACCAGACACTGAGTATCTTCCTTGGCCATGCTCTGCAAGGGGTTTAAAGCAGCTATCTTCAGTTCTTACTTATTTGGCGACTTTTTGCCTTCATTTCACTCTTCAGCATGAATGGAGGCGTTGCACTGGATGCAGCAACTGTAGTGTAAGTCACGTGATCCCCGAAGTAACCCAGGAAGATAGCTTTGATTGAATGGGGATGCATCGATTAAATATTAATTATTTATACAAAAAAAAAAAATTATTCCCTTGCTCTGAAAGGTTGCGTGTATAACTGGATATTGAACCCCGGTTGCTCAGGTCCAAATGCTCTGCCTTAACCAGGACACTAGCTCAACAGACTTTATATTCACTGGTCGATTTAGCACTTGTATAGCTGAGCTGTTTTTGAACTTGAGTATATTGGCGCAAGGATTCTCAGTCTTAAAATGGCTTTAAAAACAACAGTTGAATATTTAATGGTTAATTTTAGGGAAAATACTAAAAACAAACCATTTAAGCGATTATATTGCTGATTTCTTTGAATAGCATAATGGTGCGAGGACTCTCAGACTGGCTAAAACAATAGCAAGCGCAGCTTTACCCACAAACAGCTCTTATATCAAAGGTAAGAAAAAATTTTGCTCATCTCTCTAGACTGTAAAGTGTATGCCTGCTGTTCTTTGAGTGCGGTGTCAATTTAAAATGACATGGCTTACATCGTTGGATTCTGTGGACTGTCCTCTTTCATTTGACGTATCGTTTGTATGCATAGCACAGATTCAGTGGAAATGCTACCGATAGAGCACTGATGTTATTTTATCCTATGTTTTGCTAGATGCTTATTTACTTGCTTGGTGCTTGTATTGTGTTCGGCTTAGGTAAAAACGGTTATAATGAGCTTTTCACCGAGTTTCTTCGCTTTAAGAGGATATGCCGCATGACAAGGTTGCTATTAGGAAACGTGCTATATTTATTATACAAATTCATTGCCCCCGGTAACGGAGGCGTTTGGGCTTCAGGTTAATGTTTGTATTTAATATATCTTTTGCACGAATTTCTTTAAAATTGTGGTCAGTGATCAATCAGTCAAGACAGCTTTAAAATGTGGGCTGAGGTCTGGAATTCACCCAAAACCTATTTGCTTCCTATATTTTACGCACTAAAGTCATTTCATGTGCAAAAAATAAGGAAGGAACAGTTGATGTGTGATTTTTTAAAAAATCTGAGAGTGGCCCCAAACTTTTGGCCTGTAGTGTAGTAGAACAGACATTGCTAAAAGATGTATTATTCATTTTTTAAATTGTTATTATAAATTTTATTTTATAGGTAATAGTAATTTCCCAACTAGCAGCCTCACCACCTTGTAAAGCAGCTGTAGTAATTGAGAGGCACAGGTTTCAAAGGGTGGTACAGTCAGCCCAGCGGGTTATTGGTGCTGTATTGCTTAACCTGATGGACTTTTACAATATGAGGTGAGGAACCCAGTCACCCAAACCATGGCCTCTTCAATAAGTAGCTGTCCAGAGGGAAGCCAGGCTATTTGAACACTGCAGCAAAGACCAATTACCAAAGCCACAGCTTCTACCCCCATACGATCTGTATGCCGATATAAGACCAATAAGACATGCTCTGCTCTCTCAGTACGAATTACTGAACAGCCTCCTTCATCTTTTTGCTCATTGCTATTGCCTTTATATTATCTTGTAAATACAAAATTTTAGTTTATTAGAGCCTACTTTGTCTTATATTGTTATTATTACTGTATGATGATGACATTATTATTTATTTTTTTCTAATTATTGTTATTGGGTTTCAATTTTGTAAACTGATAGAGATGCATATTAATCGCATTCATAATAAAACTTGAACAATTTGAATCGATCATTTTTATGATGCGCTTTCATAAAGATGTATAATTATACACACCAGTGCAAAATATACTTGTAGGTTGTATTGCAAATGTATATTCACAATGTTTGTTCTTTTATAGCCTACTTTGTCTTATATTATTATTATTTGGTTTTTTATCATAATTTTGTCTAAGTATTCTAATTGAGTTTGAATTTGGTATCCTGAGAGAGATTCATTTTCTAGAGCGTATTCCTATCCCAGCATATGTTTTGGGCGAGAGGCAGGAATATACCCTAGACAGGTGGCCAGTCCATCACAGGGCACACACCATACGCTCACTCATACCTTTGGGCAATTTAGAGTCTCCAATTAGCCTGATATGCATGTCTTTGGACTGTGGGAGGAAACCGGAGCACCTAGAGAAAACCCACGCGTACACGGGGTGAACATGCAAACTCCACACAGAAAGGCCGTGGGCGGATTCGAACCCACAACCGTCTTGCTGGGAGGCCGACCACCATGCCGCCCTGCCGACTAAGATGAATAAGGGAAAACCAAATCTCACTGCTTTGAACGGCATGTGGATATGATGAATCACAAAACTTGAACAATTTGATTATTATGTATGTATTATTATATATGTATAATTTTTGTTTTTATTATTATTGGTGTTATTATTGTTATAATTATCATTTTTTATAATTGTCATCATTTTTGATGATGATAATATAATAATAATAATAATAATAATAGTAATTAATAATGTTATGATATCAATATCATACAGAACCCTCGCCAGGAATGCAAAGTGTCTTTTATAGTTTTTATGATGATAATCGTATTATGAATATAACTGAAATCATCATCACCAAATAAAAATAATCAAGTACGGTTGGCTGTTCAGTTTTCGTGTCAACACAGATTTCGTGCTAAAGTAAATAATGCGTTACTCTCGCCGATTCTGGCGTTGGTTTCGGGTCTCACGTTGTTTTCATTACAGAGCTGGAAGTTGGAGATTTGGTGTAGCTCTTAGAAGTGTTATTTTCAAAATAATACGGATGATTAGTTTTCCAATTTAGAGTTCTTTCCAGATCGATTGCTTTTTTGAAGGAGCTATAACGGATCATCAGTCAACATTTCTTTCAGATATGGCCTCCGTTGTGTTCGAGATGACCTGGATTCTTGCTGTTCAACAGAGATCATTGACTTCTCGAAAATTTTGGAAGATCCAAATATCATTTCAGTGGCAAGTGCTAATGTAACTTCATTTTAAAGTGAGTACATAACGCAGTATGAGTGAGGTTGCACTGATAGCGAGCAATGGAGAGTCAGTGGCTATGCATACGACCATTGCCAAATGTGACAGATTATTACAAGCTGATATTATGGATGTTGTGTCCTACGTCTGTTTTGCATTGTTCTTGCTAGCTATTTGGACAATTCTTGTTGGACAGGTATTTTTTATCATACATGTGAATGTAATATGACTGTTGTGATCGCTGTAATCCTCATAAATATACGGTGTTCTTCTGTGAGTGCTGTGCGCCTCCCGATGGATTTTTCATAGCTCAGATGACAGAAAAAATTCAACAGGTCTGACAAAAACCTAAAATCGGTTTGCTTATTTTTGGACATAAAAATGGCCATTCTGTTAAGAGTAAGTTAGCAGTATTTCATGCATGACTGATTTATTAACTGTACAGCTGACAACATTAATACTGCTATTTTCTGTTAAGCAAACGTACATGGCAGCGATATTAGTCAACTGGATATAAAATTTCAATTTCCGATGTTGAAATGAATGCTAACAAAGCATACTGCCTGTTGATATTTAGCGGACAAACGATCGCGTTGATGCGGATTTTGCATAGAATTGTACATAGCAGATGTGGTCCACTAGCCAGCCATCTGGGCTTGCTGGAATCACCAATTTTTTTGAAAGAAGGTGTAACATTTTATATTGTCTTCTGTGTCTAGTTAGCTCTGTCTAGCATTTTGTTTTACCTAGCTGGACATAGCTAAGTGTTTTTGGTCATTTGTGCAGTATGTATGAATTTGAATAATATTACGTGGCGAGCTAGCTAGCTAGCTGCCAGGGATAAACTAAGCCATGCCTCGGGGACAAGCGCATTTTTCGTTGGTCTTTGTATTAACATGGAGACCGCTGCGGCTCGTAGGCCTATTTGCTTGCTGCCTGTGGAGCCTGGATTGTACTGTATTATATTGTTTTCTTTGTCTGCTTAGGTTATCTTTGTATTATTTTAGCGAAATGAACATAATGAAGAATTTTTGTGAACCTTTGTGCTGTATGTAATTATTTCATTATAAGTATATAGCTAGTATGCTAGCTAGCTACATGGAACTCCGTGTTATGACACGGAGCCCTGCGAACCATAATCGCAATGCATTTTCATAAAACAATTTGCTAGTTTGCATAAGATAATTATGTTTCATAATTGTATGACATTTGTCTGTTGTGATGTTAAGATAAATTTTTTGCTTTGATAGCTATTTACTTTGTATTATTCAGCATATTTTTGCTCACTTCAAGCAAAGCAAAACAAGATGGCGGCATTTAAATTTTGTCCCGATGCTGTTTAGCCAATAGGAAAAGAAAGAGAGAATGGTTGTGCAAGAGAGTCTCATTCCCATTAAAAATGAATGGGCTCCATTCATTGTCAATGGGAATTTTTTCTTTTTTAATTGCTAATAATTCATAAACTATAATTAATATTGATATGATTTTGAATAGCAATGATCTGCATGTATAGTAGAATCATTTGGTATGCAGGTTGTATGGGTAAGTATGAAAACTGTTGGAGGAGATTGTGTTTACAAAATGGGAAGAAAGAGGAAAATAATAAGTTGAAAGATCCTGAGAAACAACAGTAGTTTGCATGCTTCACATGCAAACTAATTACGAGACGGAGTTATTTTTACGGCAAATGCATAACCAGAACTACATTCCAGACATACCGGCTGGGCGGAGTGATTTCAAAAGCGTATGTTTACTGCAACTACTCGCAATGTCTGAGGTGCGCGCTGCACACTGCGTTAATCCACCCAGCAGGTTACTCAAGAAAGTAGTTCTGAGTATTTGCTTCATGTGTCGTAATGTTTCATAATTATACATTATCATTTCATAGCGTGGTGAATGTGCAGGTAACAACTTGTCCACGAGAGCATTTTGGAGCTGCTGGATTGCGTATTTGAAGAGTTTTGAAGCAGGGAGGGACCTGTACTGTTCACTTTCATTATGTTCGCTGAGCAGCTCGCGTCTTTCCCCCAAATCTCAAAACAACGGGCACGGATAACTAAAGGTAATGTACCTACTCATATAACTATAGGGATTATGGCAATAGGTCAATTTGCCAAAATGTTGAAATATCCCTTTAAATGTTCACTTTAAAACCAGTTTTCATTGCAACAAAGCCGTTGACTTACTTGTGAACTTCTGGTGCGTGAAGCAGCTTCTCGCAAAGTGCTCTGAGCAATGAACTGAATGTTTTGTTGATTTGCTAGGCTTTCCACAGTCAATTCTTCTTAATTTAAAAAACCATTCTTTCAAAAGGGCTTCATTATTTTGTGAAAATTGATGGAAACTTATTTTGCCGTATTTTCTGAATGATTGAATGGCATCATTATCGGTGCAACCAACAGCAGCACAAGATTTCCCCATTTTCACTATGCTGCGATCAATCTTTGCGTACGTTTTGATTCGGGGATCACGTGACCACATACGTAGATTGCAACAACCTCATTCTTTATGTTCAAATGGATTGATCAAAGTTAGCAAAACAGTGTCACTGTCCAATAATTGATGGCGCTCACTTTATATGTAGATACCTATGCAAATTTATAAGCTGGCCTTCCCAGAACAATTGTGTTGAATGGTGACATAGCATACTGTATATGGTAGTGGCACAAATGTAATCTGATGGCTCTCACATCTGGGGAAAAAAATGAGCCACCTAAAAATGTGAGAATTGAATGTGATGTTGAAAAGCCTTCTGATCTGACTATTACAAGTATATTAGGTTTCCACTGTTAAAGCTAACTAAAAATCCTATCTCTCGGGTCACTCCATGAGTAAATTAGGAATGTAAGGGGCTGCTATCATATCATTAGCATTTTTGGCACAAGCAGCAGGAATATTGTGAATGACAGAAAGGATAGGATAGGATCCAGTGCTCTCGGCACCTTGTTTAAATTCTCGAATAAATGTGATTTTGCAGACTGATATCTTTGAAAAATCTTTTTCAGGGGTTGATATGCAAGGGCCTTCATCAACAACAATAATTAAGAACAATTACGCTGCTGGCATTGTGTTTTAGAATCTGGGTTAATTTTGCAGTCATGGCAACTGTTTTCCTGTGCGGCTCAAAGCATGTTCCAGGGGATGGTTTCAATAGGAAACCATCAAATTATTTTGATCTTCATCAAACTGTGAAATACATCATCCAATCATCATTAAACAATAAAGTATAGCATCCAATTAATATCACAAGTCAAACAGTACTGATTCTAGGCATATAAGTCATAGAGGGTTTGATATAAACACATTCTGAAGTCCGTAACACATTATGTGAAAGTGGCATATGAAGATATCACTGTGCTTACCCTCCATCGCGTCACTGAGGTAACTAGCGACACTCAGCGCTCTGTCCCTTCGAGGCAAGCTTTTCCTTCTGGAAGGTTCCTCAGGAACCTCCCTTGACAGCCTACGGGTAAACAGCACTGTGCTTACCTCAGTTGTGCAGTTGGACACCTGCAGAGATTAGAGAAAACATAACCGATTAGGAAGCTTGATCACTCATGTCCATGACTTTCCTGCACAATCTACTGTGATAATCACTTTAGAGAGGGGATTGTAACATTTTGTGTTCTGTACTGTACTGCTATCATGGGCTAGTGGCAAGCCACCGCTGTTACTATCCTGTTCAATTAGGGGGTCCAGCTCGGGGTACTGAGCCACTGTGTCAGGGCAGTCAAATTGTATTGCAGTTACTGGCCTGCTCCACTCAGGGACTTCCTTGGGGCACTGAGCCACTGTCTGGGGAGACTCGAATTAGGGCTGAACAATTTACTGCATTTCGATTACATCCCGATGTAATAGAACACAATTTTCAAATTGCAAAGGCTGCGATGATTGGTCACGCGAGGTTTCAAATGAACACACACTATCCGACCCTCACATGACATGCCGGCCAGAGCAGCTGCCTTCATGAAGAAAACAACTTGCCATGGTACGGATTCATTCAAGGCTCTGACCACAAGTACACAAATATTATTCTAAACGAATATTTCCCTCCCTCCATTTTAAAAAAAAAAAAACTGTCCTCACGACCTCATTTTACAAAATATCTGCATCCACAAGAGAACGCAATAACGACAACAAATGCTCAAATCAAGTATTCCCCAACCGTAAGTGGCAATAACATCTACATTTAAGTTGTCTAATACCGGAGAGGAACATCACATGACGCAACAGAGCTATTGCGCAAAATGAGCTGCAACATAACCGTTTTCCAAAAGCTCTGTTTTACATGTCCACATGGATACACAGAAATAAGTGTTTTAAAAAAATCTTCACTTCTGAAGGTGTTTTAAAACATCACAGTTTTTGTGACCATATTAAAACAACTTAAAATTAGCTAAATATTTTCAGAGTGGCAGAGCCAGAGATTTGTTCGTATCAGTATTTCTGCACTTCAGTTTGTGTGATTTGTTACTGACTGGTGATCAGTAAGATTTCATAATATTTTTCATATTCACAAGGCCTGGTTTTCTGCAGTACTTTGTTGTTCCTCCAACAGATTTCATTATACAGTGAAGTCATGGTAATTATTGAATCTTTACAAGGCTCTAAGTTAAATCAGTCAGTCAATGCACTACTGTAATTGAAGGTTTTCCTTTTTGCAATCCAATAATTAAATAAAGATATGTCATTCATATTAATTAAGACATAGATGTGCATACTTTATTGAACCCCGTAGAGTAATTTGTCCTCTGCATTAAACCCATCCCATAGTAAGGAGCAGTGGGCAGCCAGAAAGCAGCAGCGCCCAGGGACCAACTCAAGTTCTATAGTCAGTTCTTTGGTCTGGAGAACTGAGAGGAGTGTTCCTAATGCATGTTTTTCAGGGTGGGGGAAAGTACCCGAAGGAAACCCCTCGCAAACACGGGGAGAACATGCAAAAAAACCCATGCAGAGAGGCCCTGGCTAGCTGGGGCTCCAACCTGGAATTTCCTTACTTCAAGGCAGAAGTGCTAAGCCTGCATTCTTGCTAACTCAGAACAAAATACGTTTACTTTCGTTGAAAGAGCCCTGTTATTCTTTACTCAAGTCAATTATTTCACAGCAGTTGCATCATGTGACTTTACCACTGCGGTATCCGCTGTATTTGTGCATCAAATAATGTATTTAGCGGCGTTTCATATCTATGGGTGATAGTATGACCATCGTTCTCCGAACCGGCGATAGCTTAACCGCAGTCATTTACATAGGGAGAAAAATGTTTGCAGCATGCGGCAGTAAGTGGAACCTTAAACTGAATTGGTTGAATGCCGCAAAATCCTGCAAAAACAACCCAATGGGATGCCGCCTTCCATTGACTTGGGGAAGGATGTTGCGCAGGTTTTCATGCATGGACGGAACATACAGAGAGCTTGCAGTAAGTATACAGGAAATAATCTGTTAAATTTTTTTGTGACACATGACTTTAACGATAACATTCTGTTGGCCTAGTAACAAAGTTATGCGCAGACTTCGCAATGAGTGATGTTTGAATGATATGGATGTGCTTAATTGATCATGTTAATTTCCTCAACCCAATCACATTTGTGTTGGGCCGAAAAAATCCTTGCATATCCAAGGCCAAGTGGTGTGCCTCTAAAGAAAAGTAACGCTAGTATCAGGGGCGTAATTTATGGGGGGACACGGGGTACATGTCCCATATACTTTTTGAATGGGCAGTTTTGGACCCCCCACACACACACACACACACACACACACACATTTTACCTTTTCTACTTCCCCTCTCTTCTTCTCTCCAAGTCCCGCTTTTCATTCAAACTGTCAGGCTTAGCCAGCATCTAAGAAAAGACGCGCGAATTGCGATGTCAATACCCCCTAAACTATTGAATACGGAGGACATCAGATTCCTTTTTTAGAAAAAGAGTGTGAGTCACATGAAACCCAATTTACAAACAGAAATTTTGCGGGGAATTGCTTGCTTTCCTGTTATACAGCTAGCTACAGAGATAAATTGTATTGGTGATCTTCCTTAAACAAAGTGGTTCAGTTGGGTGATTGATTGTTGACGTAAGCTACTAAGCAAACAAATACCGATTAAGTCAGTCAGTATGGTCATGATAATTCAGATATGACCTGGGGACTGCACTATGAAGCGGAATTTGCGATTATCAAGGTAACTTGAGGCCTGGTTTTCAGGACTACAAAAGTGGTTCACTTCTTATCGAGGCAAATAACCATACTGCTAACTTAAGCTGAACGTCTAACCTGCTTCGTAGCATAAATTTGCACTTCCCAAACCAGATAGCGATGAGAGTAGTTTCATCAACACTGATTTGCTGAAAACCAGTTTAAAAGATACTTGCGCGGCCAGTAAGCCTCTCAAGAGGGCATACACGCAGTAGGGACGCACTACCCCTCTGATGATTGGTCACTTTCAATGCAGTCACACCCACACAACCTCCTACCTCGATTAAAAGCCTCTTGTTGACTGAACATAGCAAGCACGCAGTTTAGCTAGAGACACTGACAACAGCCGCGTTACTGCTGTGTATATAATTGCATATTACAAGGCTCTTTAGATAATATAGCCATCTAGCTTGCTAGCTAACGTTAGTCAATGAAAATCTTTGCAAATAAATCTCAAGTTTAAGCAATTTTATTTGGTTTTTACACAGACTTCACTAGCAAGCTGTAAAACCAATTGTTCTGAAGTTTACTGCTTTCCCAGGGCGAGTTAAGGTGTGTGACTTGTATTTACAACAGTGGTGTTGCACGTTGGGAGCAGAATTTAAATGTAGTACATGTTCAATAAATGTCAGTATTACTCTTAGTCCTGCACTTAATGGGTATTTATTCAAAACAAGACTAGTTCTTGACACAAACTGAACAAACAGATTATTGCATTTGTACCTGAGATTAAATTAAATGGTGAACAATGTTAGTTTCACTATTATGGTTATTTTACTCAGTTGTTTGTCATTGCATTTTCAGATCTGGTTTTGTGAATCATTACAAAATGAACAGCGCAAAACGTGCTAAGAAAAAAAGGACCTTTTAGCATATTTTGTTAAAAGGACGGTAAACTCTCCATTCATTTCTAATTTTTTTTGTAATATATACCCATATTAAGCGATCTGACCCAAAATTTTAGTTATTTATCAACGCATTACTTAGAAATTCAGCGTTGAACACGCAAATCTTACCACTTTTCGTGTTTTTGAGGGTGCCGCCATGTTTTTTATTTTAACCAACCAGAAAAATCCTTGTCCGTCTCACCGACATGATCTGTGACGTAGGCTGGCCCCTACAAGCCATGCTACAAGCCTTCCACCGTCATAGTAAATACAGCTGGATAGTGGTTATGAGATCGATATTCCAACACGCTTTGTTATGGACTGGATCTGGTAAAATAACCAGAAAATCTTTCTTGTGGCATCACGGTGACTTGGGGAACTGTGGAAAGGAGCCGTTTAGTCCATTCTTGCCTATAGGGCTAGACATAAAGCGTGAAAGATGCCCATGTGTGACGCATTCGGCTGTAACAATAGAGATGATGACCCCACGTTGAAAACGAAGTTGTCCTTCCACCGATTTCCATTGCGGAAAAAAAAGCTGCTCCAGAGATGGCTAGCGAACATTGGCGGAAGGATTATGTACCCACAAGGGCATCTCAATTGTGTTCAGAGCATTTTCTGGATAGCTGCTTCAAAGAAGACCTGAAGGCGAAGTAACTCGGCGAGTCAGCCATGTCAGCATCACACAGACCTCGTCTGTTGAAACAGGATGCAGTCCCAAGCGAATTTTCTCATAGAAAGGCACCCAAACCACGCCAGACCACGGTTAAAAGGTTACAACGACAGGAGAGGACGTTGCAAGTAAAAGAGGTTTGTGAACTGTTGTTATTAGTACTATCAGTAGATCTAATTCAAAGCAGGTTAACCAGCTACATAGAACTGCCAAAAAGCGCCTATTATCGCCCAACACTGCATGTCAGTTCGACTCTGAGCATTGCGAGCCTTTTTTGTCCAGCATTACAGATTACAGTCTTACCATGCAAACATTAAAAATAGGTCCTAAACGTACATATTACAACCTTACCATGCATGCATGGATCAAAATTAACTGCGAATGATGCCTGTCTGCGGAGTCAGGTCGTTCAGTACATCGTTAGCCGTTACGTTACTATACTAGGCAGACTAGGCCTAGGTGTGGTCTGAGTAGATGCAATTATCTAGAAAATGGTTCTGATTCTTTCCTGACCTTTCCCAATCCTGTCATAAATAATACTTTGATAAAAACAACCGTGAAAGCCTGATAATTTCAGCAACGATGTCTATGAGCATTCTGATGGTAGGAAAAGTATTAGCCACGATATCAGAATCATGTAGTTGCAGCATGACGAGTAATAATTATTAGTTTTCTTATTCCCTCGTTTGACAATTGGGGGGGATTTCCCATGGGGACCTACTCCTTTCCCACACCCCAGGCCACAATAGATACTGTACAAAAATTAGTAGGTCCTACTCTGAATGAATTACAGGGGTGGACCACTTTCACTGCTATCATCCATTATCGCTGATCAGCTGATTCCTCGCTGGTTTTTTGTACCTCCAGTGGAGAGTTCTCTTGCCAGCGGCAGGTACTTCCGGCGAAACTTAACTCCACTGAGGGCGGAAGGTGGCGCTGCGATGGGGGCCAGTTTGGTTGTGCAAGCAGTTAACATGGCGGCATCCTAGGATCGCGACGGGCAGGCACTTTAATTGTCAGTAACTTTGTTCAGAGAAGGTGACAACAAAAGGTAATGGTGTATAGTCAGAGCTGGGGTCATGTTTTGTCAGCCAAACCTATTTGAAGCTACAGTTTACCGTCCCTTTAAATTAAAGTTGATGCTGGAGTGAGCCCTGGGATGCTGTGTCTGTCGCATTCAGGGGTTCCTCAAAGTGCTCCTTCCACCACCAAAAAATATCCCCAGTCGAGGTCAGCAGTTCCCCACCCAGGGCTCGAAATTGCAACCGTTTTGGTCACGTATGCGACCAAAATTAACACTGAGCGACCTTTGAATTAAAATAGTCGCACCTGTGCGACTGCTAAACCCCCAATTAAATGCCTCTTTTCGGCTCCATTTGGTAGTCAGAAGGCATGCCAACCGCTGCGGCAGCTTAAATAGAGATGGGCGTATGTCTCAGAGCAGTGCATGAATCTACTGGACATACCGCAGCCGGGCGCACCGGTATAAGAATGGAGCGCACCCAGTGTGTTCCCTTGAGCTGACAGTGACCATTCTGACCAATCAAAGGGGAGCTTGACGTCCTAAACCTCAGTACTGATTCTAGAATGGTTAATATTAGCTGTCAATCGCTCCATTTCGTGGTACTGAGAGTTACTATTGTAACTATACACAAGATTGAGACGGAAAATGAAACGAAGAGCAATGGAAGACTTTTTTTTTGGTACCGTTAACGTTAAAAAAAGTCGAGTCGGTAACAAAAGTTACTGAAACTGAGAATCATGACGGTGATTCGGATGAACTGGCGGCGAAATCAGTTTATTATTTTCGCAAAGAGTTGCTTCAAAATTTTGAATGGCTGAGGTTATAAGAAGGTGAAAAGCACCGTGTTTGTTGTAAAGATAATGGCCCAGATCTCGCAGGTAACAGCGCGTTATCTACTGAGTCCAAACACTTTAAACGTCAAAGTCCTTCCAAACATGGAGAAAGCACAAAACACAGAAAATACTGTGACAAATATGCGTCAACGAGTAGGTCCGGTGTTCTGTTAATATTTGCGCAGATCTAAAATCTTCGTCTCGGTTTCTCCGCTCATATCTTCAGTAGGCTATCTGGAAAAAGCAAAAACACATTTTTTCAGCGTGTCTTTAGACCAGTAAACATTTATATATTTGCATATACACGCAACGTTTTCCTGAAAATGCAGAAATTAGATGACAATGGCGTGTGGCATGCTATATCTTAAAACAAACACATCCAACTCATTATAACATATGCTTATGTTATAATATAGGCATGGGCAATACAAATGAATAAAATGACAACATTTCTTGAGTTGCTGAGAACAAAGTGTTTATTATTTTCTAATGATTTTTTGCAGGTAAGTACAGAAGACACAGACGAAAAGTTTGCCACAAGTCCAACGCCTTTACAGGAAAGGGTCTCAGAGCCACAGGGTCCCAAAAATGGCTGATTTCAGCATTTTTCAACAAAACCCATTGTGAAAATTGGGGGGTGAAGCCTGAGGGCATTTTCGAAAATACAGTCTATTCCGAAATAAACCAGGCCAAATTATCCATTAGGGTACCCTAACAGAAATAATTGATGCTAAAGTCATCTACCCCTTTTCTGAAGTACAGCAGCGCCCCCTAGGCCCTTTTTAATGGAAAATGCATTGAATTTCACCCAATTATGTTCAACATTAGGTTTTGCATTGATATTAAAAAATGGTATGAATGGGTTGCCTGTGAAGTTTTTTTGGATCAATGGCCTGCAAAAATGTCAAAATTATCGGTGGGAGGGCAAACATTAACGCTTATTCGCCCATTACTTTATAAAATGCAGTGAAGTCGCTGATGCCGCAGTTGTTTGCCCTCCCACTGCTACTTAAACGTTCCCCTTCAATAACCCGTGGTGATTTAAAAAAAAAAAAAAAAAATTGCACTGTTTTTACTATGTCCATATACCCTCCTCCCATGATAGTTTCAATGAGCTACTGTGAATAATTCATAGTACAAAACCCAAAACCAGTGAAGTTGGCACATTATGTAAATCGAAAAAAACAGAATACAATGATTTGCAAATCCTTTTCAACTTATATTCAATTGAATACACTGCAAAGACAAGATGTTTAATGTTCAAACTGAGAAACTTTTTTTTTTTTTGCAAATAATCATTAACTTAGAATTTAAAGGCAGCAACACATTGCAAAAAAAAGTTGACAGGGCCTTTTTACCACTGTGTTACATCACCTTTCCTTTTTAACGACAGTAAACGTTTGGGGAACTGAGGAAATTTTTGAAGCTTTTCAGGTGGAACTCTTTCCCATTCTTGATGTACAGCTTAAGTTGTTCAACAGTCCGGGTCTCCGTTGTCGACTTTTACGCTCATAATGAACATTTTCAATGGGAGACAGGTCTGGACTACAGGCAGGCCAGTCTAGTACCCGACTAAGGAGCCATGCTGTTGTAACACGTGCAGAATGTGGCTTGGCATTGTCTTGCTGAAATAAGCAGGGGCGTCCATGAAAAAAGACGTTGCTTGGATGGCAACATATGTTGCTCCAAAACCTGTATGTACCTTTCAGCATTAATGTTGCCTTC
This sequence comes from Gymnothorax javanicus, assembly GCA_029692085.1. Lineage (NCBI taxonomy): Eukaryota > Metazoa > Chordata > Actinopteri > Anguilliformes > Muraenidae > Gymnothorax > Gymnothorax javanicus. Next base: position 54,981,975 of record CM056196.1, read on the forward strand.
ACATATGTGTAAGTTGCCCATGCCTTGGGCACTAATACACCCCCATACCATCACAGATGCTGGCTTTTGAACTTTTGATAACAGTCCTGATGGTTCTTTTCCTCTTTGGTCCGGAGGACACGACGCCCACAGTTTCCAAAAACAATTTGAAATGTGGACTCGCCAGACCACAGAACACTTTTCCACTTTGCATCAGTCCATCTTAGATGAGCTTGGGCCCAGCGAAGCCGGGCGGCGTTTCTGGGTGCTGTTGATAAATGGCTTTTAGGATTTTTAACTTGCAAAGATGTTCGAACTGTAGTTACTGACAGTGGTTTTCTGAAGTGTTCCTGAGCCCATGTGGTGATGTCCTTTAAACACTGATGTCAGTTTTGATGCAGTACCGCCTGAAGGATCGAAGGTCACGGGCATTCAATGTTGGTTTTCGGCCTTGTCGCTACGTGCAGTGATTTCTCCAGATTCTCTGAACCTTTTGACGATATTACGGACCGTAGATGATGAAATCCCTAAATTTCTTGCAATAGCTCGTTGAGGAATGTTGTTTTTAAACTGTTCGACAATCAGCTCACGATTTGTTCACTAAGTGGTGACCCTCGCCCCATCCTTGTTTGTGAATGACTGAGCATTTCAGGAAGCTGCTTTTATACCCAATCATGGCACCCACCTGTTCCTAATTAGCCCGTTCACCTGTGGGATGTTCCAAATAAGTGTTTGATGAGCATTCCTCAACTCTCTCAGTCTTTTTTGCCACTTGTGCCAGCTTTTTTGAAACATGTTGCAGGCATCAAATTCCAAATGAGCTAATATTTGCAAAAATTACAAAGTTTACCTGTTCGAACATTAAGTAACTTGTCTTTGCAGTGTATTCAATTGAATATAGGTTGAAAAGGATTTGGAAATCATTGTATTCTGTTTTTATTTACGATTTACACAACGAGCCAACTTCACTGGTTTTGTAAAACACAGTGACGTGCAGTCGGAGGTTAGTTTGGCGAGGCAGAAACCTCCCCTTTGCTTGATTAGCAATCAGACGATTAACTAGTTTAGTAAGACTATTCGGCAGAATGACGGGCCAGTTTGTTTACGTTTTCAGTACATCGAACTTGAAATGCTCACGAAACTGCAGATTTGCAGTTTCCTTAAAGGAAGCTAGAGACGCGTGCCGTGAGGTGATGCAGTGACCCAAACTTTTATCACAGGATTTTGTGAACCTGTTCCCTCGTACTATTCCTTATTGACAATCAAAACAATTAAGGCCAAGCCTATAGGAAGCCCGTATACTGATAGAGGAGATAATAACAAAAATATTCATTCACGCTTCAATTCGAGACTGCAAGGATGGAAATATGAATAATTAATTAGGAAAAATTCTCGCTCGGTAATTCTGTATATCGTTTAAACAGTGTTAATCGGATTATGAAAGAAGACTGAAAATAAACGCCCGCTTTTTTTTCTTTTGCGTGTAAAAGCGCGTATTTAAAGGAGAATACATTGTATATTGATTAAGCATTGAACTCTGCATAAGTCGAACTGTTTTAATATTTGTTGATGACATTGCTTCGGCTTCCTGGAAGCAAGTACACCCAAATCTGCTGTCTAGCGAGCATTTCAGGTTCGATGTACTGAGTAATAACGCCATGAAACTTAAACTGGCCCGTCATTCTGCCGAATAGTCTTACTAAACTAGTTAATCGCTTGATTGCTAATCAAGCAAAGGGAAGGATTCTGCCTTACCAAACTAACCTCCAACTGCACGGCACTGGTAGGACAATTCGTTTCACACACTGATGAAATCTGGTCGAGCATCACAGCGCTGGCGTACAGCCAGTTGAAATGGAGATGGCACGAATTATGACCAGGGGGCTTAAACGCCTGGCGCCGGTTTATTCCTTGGTATATTTTACTGATACTTCACAAATAGGGTCACAAGATATTCTGTCAACAAACTATGTAGGGGACAGTAAAAAATACGCCCACCTTTCTTGCTATTGTTGAGAGGAAATCACGGCGGACTCGCGACGAACTTCACCAACTTCTGTCGAATTTATTTCACATCCCCTCGAGGTCTAGCCTGGACGAACAGACTCGTAATTTCTCAAATCAAATGGCTTTACAGCAAATCAGGGCCGTAGCTGGGATAAGACGTCGACGCGGGCTGTTTGAAATCTACCTCCTCAATGGTTATTTTTTGCCACGCCGTGCCTTTGAAAATTTGTTAACACGGCGCAAATTGAGGTCACGCATTCATCCTACGGGCGAACAATAGCTCTGTTCAAATCGCGTTTTTGGCTGTAATACGCAGAGTTCATGTATGAAATGCGGGTATCCTATTGAAAAGGTTGCTTTTAATCAAACCATGGTGTTCTTTTTGTATGAAAATGGTATTTACGTCATTTTTTTATAAGTTTTCTGAGGCTTGTTTACCGCCCCAGTTCAGCTGTTACGCATTCCATTGGAGTTTAAGCAGAGCGTTGCCCATGCCTATATAATAAGCTTACAAATAAAGTTACCTCTGTAGACTGATTCATATTGCAATATTGAGGCAAAAACAAGGACTTTACGACTTTACGTTAGATCTGCATTTAACCCTAACACAGTTGAAGATTTGATTCGGATCAGTGTGGAGGGTCCTTCTCTGGACATATTTGATGCCTCACAGGAAGTGAGTAGATGAATGGAAGGGCAGAGAGCCAGGAGACCAAATTTTAAATCCTCGCCTCCGGATATGGCATAAAGCCAATGTAGTGGAAACCTTTGTTAATCAATTAACTCAAGACTCTCATATTGTTTAATAACTGTAATTAGTTGGGGACAGTTATTGGTAATGTGGAGTGTTATATTGTAGTTTTGTAAACATTAAAAAAAAAATATATATTGGTGCTTCTTAGATTTCGTTGTGTGCGCTCCTCAATTTTGGCTCACGCTCCTAACTTTTTGAACTTGGGAGCGCAGCGCTACCAAGCAAAAAGTTTATTTCGAACCCTGCCACCCCTGCTGAAAACAGCCTGGGCAAAGCCCTGTCTCCCCTTTCCAAGTCTGACAGTTTACAAGAAACTCTTTGAGGGTGCCCAAAGGTCCTTCTCCATAGCCTCTCAAAACTCCTCCCAAGCCTGAGTTTTTGCTTCAGCGTCCACCGCTGCTGCAGTCCTTCTAGCCCGTCGATGCCAGTCTGCCGAGTGAGGAGTCCCCTGGGCTAATCAAACCTAAAAGGCCACCTTCTTCAGCTTGATGGCCTCCTTCACGGCTGGTTTCCACTCAAGGGTCCTTTAGTTGCCGCCAAGCTTGTTACCAACAACCTTCAGGCCACACCTCACGGCCACTGCTTCCACAATGGAGACTTTGGACAGGGTCCACTTGGACTCTGTGTCCCTAGTCTCCCCCAGGATTTGGGAAGAGGGTTTTCCGGAGGGGTAAGTTGAAAATCATCCGGATAGGGTCCTCCAACAAATGTCCCCTTCAACCCTCAGAGCATGTTAAGGTTTACTAGGTCTGTCCAGCAGTCTTCCCTGCTGTCAGATCAGACTAACCACCAGGTGGTGATCAGGTGACAGCTCTGCCCCTCTCTTCACCCAAGTGTCCAAAACATACGACCAAAGATCTGATGACATGATTACAAAATCAATTGTCGACCTTTGGCCGCGGGGGTTCTGGTACCAAGTAAACTTATGGACATCCTTATGCTCAAACACAGTGTTTGTTATGGATAATCCATGACTAGTGCAAAAGTCCAAAAACAAAACACCGCTCAAGTTCCTCATTCCTCACGATCACTCCCCTCAGTGTCTCCATCATTGCCCACGTGACTAGAAGTCCCCAGGCAGAACTATGGAATCCCCAGCTGGAGTATTTTCCAGGACTTCACCCCAGGACACCAAGAAGACTGGATACTCTGAACTGCTGTTAGGTGCGTAAGCATAAACAACAGTCGGAGCATTCCCTTCCGCATTCTGTAAGTGCGTTGTGGAGACCCTCTTGTTCACCAGGGTAAACTCCAACACTGCAGCACTCAGCCTAGGAGACGTAAGTATCCGCATGCCTGCTCAGCACCTCTTACCTTGGGCGATTCCAGAAAGGAGAGTGCCACTTTGATCAGACATGCACATGGAGGTGAATCTGACTTCATCTACCTGGTACCGCTCAACCTCCCGCACAAGCTTCGGCTTCTTCCTCACCAGTGTGGTGACATTCAATTTCAGAGAAGCCAGTTTCTATAGCCGGGGGCCCAGAACACCAGGGTCTCTGCCCCCGTCTGCCACCGGGACTACATTGCGCGCGAATCCTAATCCTCCCTTCTTGAGTGGTGGGTCCACGTGGAGACAGCTCCCAGTAGCCTCTGTAGGCTGAGCCTGGCCAGGTCCCGGAAAAAACCCGCCCATCAGCTGCTCAGCAACGAGCACCCCTTCAGGCCTGGCTCCAGGAGGGGGCCCCAGCGTCCCTATCCCCAGTGCCAGGGGGGGGCCCTGTTGTCCCAGTATGAATCACTGTTTATTAGAAATCGCATGATGTAAATATTTTGTGAAAGCTTCAAGAGTTATCCCTTTGATATCGCCACAAACTCAATCTCAAGGTTTCCAGATAATTGTTTGAATTTATCCATTTCACCCAGCCCAAATCTGAGATGACATGGTCAGAAATCATGGTCTTCATTTGTGAATGGAAAAACTGTTGCCAACTGTGAATTCAAAACCAGAACAGTACCATTCAGGAGGAAGTAATGTGGGTCAATTTCACACAATATATTACAATGTAAATACTATTGGTGATAATTTGTTTCCCGCTGAAATTTACACCAAACAAGCCTATGTCTTCCAAAAAGTATGACTTTTGACTCAGTCTATGGATTATTATCCCAAAAGTTTTGGGGTACATCAAGAGGTTTTTTGGCAAATGTAAGATGAGCCATGGTGTCCTTTTCAGTCAGCAGTGGTTTTTGCCTTGCGGCTGTCCTATGGATGCCATTTTTCCCAGTCTCTTTCATATTCTGGAATTGTGAACACTGACCTTAAGTGAGTGGAGTCTGCAGATGTTTTCTGGGTCCTGGACTTGTCGTCTCAAACCACAGCAGAAGTCAAAGTACTTGGTAATCATGACATATGGATTGATTTTAAACCACTTGAAGGGTAGTTTTAACCATTGTGACATCTCAGTTCTTAACTAAGATGACATGTCACACAGCTTGTTAAACAGCTTACACCCAAAAGGGAAAATGGGTGAAAATTAGGGCTTCTTTGACTACTGTTACAAAAGCTCTGTATCTCAAAAACTATGATGCCAGATATATGATTTAAAGCTTTTTTTTTTTAACTAAATTGCTGCATCTTAGACCAAAAAGTCATTTTGTAAGTCCAGTTTCTACTGCTTATTTCCATCCAACTTACATCCAAATAGAGACAAGTTTGCAAATACAAAAATTGGTGGAGCTTACATGGATTGATGTGTGTTGACCCACAGAATCTAACAAAAAAATTCTATTTCTACCTTATTTTAACAAAACAGACATTCCACTATCAGGAAAAAGCTAGCAATATGCTACCCTAGATTGAACAGAATTGGTGCAACAAATGTAGCAGGGGATTTACTCAAGTCTTCCAGCTGCTTGAATTTTAAATGAGCAAAAACCTAACGTTAGGCATTCTATTTCGTTGAATGCAGCATAAATTCAAAAACAAATCGCCACATTGAGCAAAATGCCACCACATGCAGTATTATTAGCAAAGGCTAATGGTTACTCTTATAAACCAATGTGACGAACAAGCTCTGTGATCATCATGGCTATGATAAACCAAAAATAAAAAACAGTACTTCATACTACTCCATTGTACTCACAAATAATGAGGAAAAACTCCCTATCATTGAATTCCTCCTCCAGAGAAATATAGCTATTCGGTACAAGGAACACTCCAGTCCTGTTCCATTTGGAATAACTCCCATTGTCCATGTCCGTATCACATTTCCATCTCGTAAATATAACCCAAGCACTTTTGGGATGCTTTTGGAGGTCGTTTTCTATGCATTCACATCATTCAGCTGTGCATAACTGGGATAATACGACCTAACTTGCTGTTACGCAAGGGTTTAAATACTTTTCTGAGGGTCCAATCAATGTCTTTCAGTTACTGTGGAAAGTGTATACTGTCTGAAATTGGATAAAAAAAGTGTCAAATAATCGAAAATTATTAATTATCCAGAACCAGAGGATTCAAATGCAAGTGAATAAAAGTACGTTTTGAGCCTGGACTTGGAAAAGTCTATTGAGGGGGAAGATCTGATCTGTCTCTTTCTTATTGATGAGTCATTAACACTGACTTTAACTGATATAAGTGAGGGCTGCAGTTGTTTAGATGTTGTTCTGGTTCTTTTGTGACCTCCTGGATGAGTTGTTGATGTTCTCTTGAAGTAATTTTGGTAGGCCAGCCACTCCTGGGAAGGTTCACCACTGTTCCAAGTTTTCTCTATTTGTGGATAATGGCTCTCACTGTGGTTCGCTGGAGTCCCAAAGCCTTAGAAATGGCGTTGTAACCCTTTCCAGACTGATAGATGTCAATGACTGTTCATCTGTTCCTGAATTTCTTTAGATTGCGGCATGATGTGTTGCTTTTTGAGATCTTTTAGCCTACTTCACTTTGTCAAACAGGTTCTATTTAAGTGATTTCTTGATTCAACAGGTCTGGCAGTAATCAGGCCTGCATGTGGCTAGTAAAATTGAACTAAAAAATGTGGTAAATCACAGTTAATTCATGATTTAACAAGGGGGGCAATTACTTTTTCACATAGGGCCAGGTTGGTTTGGATAGCTTTTTTCCCTTAATAAATGAAATCATCATTTGAGAACTGCATTTTCTATTTACTTGGGTTATCTTTGTCTTATATTAAAATTTGTTTGATTTGAAACATTTAAGAGCCATTCCAAGAAAATAGCACTTTTTGAAGAAGTTGAGGAGTTGACCCCCCTGGAATTGAATGAAACTTGGCTCATATATACATACGGGTGTTTAACGGAAAAAGCCAAATTTTTAGGTCAGCATCTCATTTTGCCTGCTGGTGACGTCACCTGGAAGCCACTAAATTGGCTGTTTTGTTGTTGACACCACATTTTACATCAACTATCATGACTTAAGGGTACACAGTACCAAATATGTTATACTTTTATCATGACCTGTGACACTTCAAGTCTGGATAGACATCAGCACCACATCAGCGCCAAGCTGGGTAACTACTTTATTGAGCCAGAATTATTTGAGAAATAACAGTAAAAATTGAAAATGGGAATGGGAATAAAATAATATCCCAGACATATACCAATCTTGAATAGTTTATTATGTGTTTACTCACAACAAGAGTAACATTTTCAGGGAATAGTACCTTGGTATCTTGCTGGGTTAGTGCAATGGATGGCCGGAAAGATGGTCGAAATTGATTTTTGATGCATGTTTGTGGTATATTTTCTCAGTAACCCAGATATGTACTGTGGTGGTAAATGCTGTTTGTTGTGCTTTTGTAACTCTATTTTCAGGAATACCAAGCATTTCTTTAGTAGCATCTACACTTTCAAGCTAGACGGAGCCAAAGTTGGAGGAAAACTCAAAATGGACCATTTCATTGCAGATTGTGCCTATGTTTAGGTGGCATTATTTTGTTTACCCAGCAAGATAGAGATCTGAAATTTGCAGGATACATAGTCCCTTTGGGGTACATTACAGAATTAGTAAAATCTCAATGGTAGTATTTTCAGTGTAGATGATATTCAACATCAAAAGTTGGAAAATTTCGCCCCCAGGGGCCGCTGTAGGCTGGATGCAAGTACTGGCTATCCCCAGCAATGTACCAAAGAAATTTTCTTTTGAATTATGCTAGTATTCTCTGAAACTGAAGTGTTTGGTTTGGTACTATGCTGGGTAGATAGCTTTCTGACTAAAGGTGGTGCTCTAAAGAGCTAATGTTCTACCGATGTAATATTCCATATTCCCAGACATATACCAAAGTTCTGTCTTTTGAAATATTTGAGGTACATGCACAGTTAAATATAAAATTTGTGATCCCTTTGGTATAAAGCTTGGTTGGTTGTAAACTGGTGGTGATAGTGAGCGTTACAAACACACAATACATGTACTATTACCAAGGACAGGTTCAGCGCAGTCAGAAGTGTACAGCACGATATAAAACATGACCAGACCAAAATTTTTAAATGCCAAAAAAGAACTAATGTAAAAGACATACCACCAAAAGTACGTATGCAGACATGCGTCACCAGTATACGTACACTCAGGGTTTCCATTAGCTTTCCTTTCTCAGGGGTCCCGAAACCCATGAGTTCCTTAGTATGGGGGTCCTGATCCAGATTCAGGGGTCCCTGGCTCTCGCTAAACAAGTTTTGCACATCCCAACCTCTGCCATGATCAGAAGATATTGGTAGTGCAGTAATTTAGTGTATCTCCTCAAGCCATCTGGTCATAACTAGAGCGAGAAACATCGATTGGTGAATGTATACATTAACTGCCTGCCTACAATATATAATCAAGAGTATTGGATTCAATACCTTGTGTGAAATGATCCTATTCTGATTTAAAGAAATAAATAGAGAAACCAGTTATAATGTCTTCTTTCATAAAACTCAACAGTAAAACAAACATAACAGTCGTCAACCACAGCCGAGTCTACAGTATTATGAACAAACTCTGTGATTGTTAGTCCAAACAATGAAATAACAGTTCCGAGTTGTATACAGTCAGTCCCTGAAGGCTAATCACATCCTGCTTACAAGGACATATTTGACTCCTAGAGCTTTCTAAAAATTTTTTTTCGATAAATCGGTGGGATATAACCCATGAGATACAGGTTTGGTATCACACACGTGTGATACAGCTTTCTTGCGTCGCGATTGGTCAAATACCGCTCACTAGAAAACACATTAACTTGGTAACCGATAACTATCACCAGCGTTAGTTTCTTGTTCACTGTGATGAATAATTTGCTAGCGAGCATGCTAGCGATTTTTGCCATTTAAGTTAAAACAACATGTGTAATTGTAATCGTAGAAACTTGAATTTATTAATTTTATGGCGAAATGCATTAGCATACTAGCTATCGAATTATCATATTGATTTGAATAAATCTGTTTGAAATTTGGTTAGGCGGAACACTATCTCCTTGCTGATGTTCTTTGCGTTGATGCAATTTTCTCCCCAAACACAAGCACACGCACATTGGTTTCATCAGAGCTGGAAGGGTCTATGTCAGAATTTTTTGGATTAGAAGCATGTAGTGCGTGCATTATTTTGATAGCAACAAGAGTACTGATTTGACAGACTACAATATTGTGTCCATACCACCACCTTACTGTAGAGGATTATTAGACATCATAAAGCCAACCTAGATGTAATTCCATCTGGTTGTTCACTTGGGAGAGGGAGAGTGCAGTTTTCGTCAAATAGTAGAGCGTTCTAATCTGCAAACTTTTTTTCTGGATCTGTCGTGCCACAGTCAGCGGCGGCAGCTTTTGTCTTTTTTTGGGCTGGCCGCGAATAGCGGCCAGGCCCCTATAAACGCGAATGTCGCTGAGTGATTGAGTGAGTGAGTGACTGACTGACTGCCTGAGTGATCAAGTTTAACGATTGGCTGGCCGGCGGGGAAGAAGTTCAGCGATTGGTCAGCCGGCGGGGAAGAACTTAAACGATTGGTTGGCTGATGATTGGCTGGCTGGCTGTTCAGCGATTAGTTAGCTGGCGGGGAAGCACTTCAACGATTGGTTGGCTGACGATTGGCTGGCTGGCTGGCTGGCTGGCTGGTCGGGCGTTGACGTCATTGGTATTTAATATGTTTACGTGTACAAGGGCGCCCCTCCCTTTGAAGCACTTCCCGGTGGTGGCTGCAGACTTAAAGCATTCTCAATGTAGCAGTAACTTTAAACAGAAAAATTAAGACAGAAAAATAAAAACATGAATTGGGTTAAAACTGTTTTGTACAATCTATGTCTAAAACCTTTGTTTAAAAAATCTGGGTTGAATTTTTTTTCATATCTTTAATTATGTATTGAGGGAACGCTTTCTCAAGAAAGTGGAAGGCGCTGGCACAAACGCAGTGGGAAGCAAAAACGGCGAACGACAGCAAGCAGAGAGGGATATGTTTTTCCCCTCCAAACAATATTTAAAAGAAAACTAAAGTAACTGATGCAAACACTTACGTTACTTGTGGACGCAAGGACAGCGATGAAAATAACATTACAGATGATAGAATTCAGCAACAATACTGTCACCGCAATATCTTGCACCGAGCACCAGTTAGCTTGTCGCTCCAGTGAAGAGCATCAGCATTTGACCATTAACTTCAGCACTGCCATGCACTTGGGATCCTTCAAACCAAGCATTGCATTTCCTGGAGGAAAATTCGACAGGGTGTGATTTGACAGATCCTTTCAATGAGGTTTGTTTGAAAAATGGCAAAAGTTGCATTGTGTTAAGGAAACTGACGGTATTCTTTGATTTATCTGCACAACTATGGTGACAGTTTGTTTGTTAAGGGGGGATTGAGCAACTGGGACAAGGCAAAAGAAAAACTTGGTCAGCAGAAGTTGTCAGGCCTGCACTCTGATTCATTACATGGGTTCGCTATGATTTAAATAACTAATCAGCCCTATGCTGTTGGAGTTTGCAGCTAGGAATCAACATACTGCTAGGACAGTGTTGTAAAATTTATTCAGATCGTCTGCATTCCTGGGCCATGAAGCAATACCACCCAGAGGGCACAGTCATCGCGACAAGTATTGCGTCAGCTTATGTTTGAGAGAATGCACTCGTTACCGAAAGATTGAGAATGGCTTTCATGTATCCGCAGTAAAAAGATGAAAATAAAACAAAATCACCGGTTTCGGAGCATTTTAAGAATGCTGATGATAAGTCCAAAGGGAACGATTATCGGGCTATCATTATTTTATGCCTTTTATGGGATTAGCCTGCTGCCTGGATGTTTATGTTGGCGAAAGTGACAAGTTACATTCATTAAAGACAATTGATTGAATTTAAAAAAGTAAGTCATATAAAATGCAATGAATCACTTTATCAAAATTTAGGATTTTGTCTGAAGATCATTTGTTTATTTTTGGGACTGCAGACCTCGAGTAGCTCGTAAAACACATGATGGCTAAGCTTACGAAGTCATGTCCTTCTGCGCCGATGTTTCATAGGGTGCGACAGGAAAATGATTCTGTTTTAAATATAAAAAATGCTGAAATGGAAGATGGGATTCAGAGAAAGGGATAGAATTACGTACAAAACCTCCACTTTTTTCGGCTTTTTACTTGCTAGAACGATTTAAGTAACTCTAATCAGCGCTATGCTGTCGGAGTTTGCAGCTCGGAATCAACATACTGCCAGGACAGTTGTAAAATTTATTCAAATCTGCTAAATTCCTGGGCCATGAAGGAATACCACCCAGAGGGCACAGTCATTGCCACAAGTACTGGGTCAGCTTATGTTTGAGAGAATGCACTCCTTACCGAAAGCTTGAGAATGGTTTTCACGTATCCGCAGTAAAAAGATGGAAAAAAATATTAACGAAGTGACTACTTGCACTTATTTAAGTGCGTCCAAGTACAAAAATTGATCGAAATTCGCGTTACACACACTTACAAGTGTGGCGAAGATGCACATTGCTTCATTGCCCACACTTACTTTAAGTGTGTTCAAAGCCAAAATTTTTTTCTTGGCCAAACTTCTTTTTTAAGCTGTGGCCAAGGGAAAATTTCTGCATTGGCCACAGGTATGAGTGCGAAGTGTGGCCAAGAAAAAAATTCAGCATTGGCCACCAGGGATGGATTAATGAATGGGCCTACTGGGCCCAGCCTCCACGCAAATTCACTGCTATTCACTTTGTATTTCTTGTTGCATAGTCAAAGGGCCTAATCATTCCTGTCAATATCAAAAGTCCTACTGGCAAGCTGAAGGAATAGCCTAAAAATTCACTTTGAAGACATTATAAGAAACAAACCATAATGTTGCATTTTAAGTGGGTGTTTATCGCCTTGAATTATCCATAGGACTTTAGAGGTACTCCATTTAATATGGGCCCTTCAACTCTGTGGGGAGAAATCCAAAGACCAAGTTCAAATCAAGTGTGATCAAGTTCTGTCCAAGGGGCCTCTCACATGGTCACAGATATGGACCCCCCGACACACACACACAAACACAAATGAGCTGTTCATGTGGCATTTCTGGAAAGTCATGGTTCATAAGGACCCATAAAGGCCCCTCAATCATATAACATGGGCCTGCATATATATGTGTGTGTGTGTGTGTGTGAGAGAGAGAGAGGGAGGGAGAGAGAGAGAGAGATTTCCTGATTAATTGATTAATTAATTTATTGTTTTATTTATTATTTTTGTGGTGTATCACTTGATTATAGGCTCCTTTAACCTTTTAATCCCGAGAGGCCCCCAGTTGGAGTCCATCAAATGCAGCAGCTATTATTCAAACTTGTGAAACTTCAGGCCCATTTTAAATTCTAGTGGACATCCAAAGGTTTCTGACAATCCCAAATATGTCCATGTGAATAACAGGGAAATGTGTATAAAATATGGACTCGATATAGATATTTCCATTTGAAGTAATGCTGTGACCATAAAAACATGGCGCCCTGGGTTTGAATATTTTTCTCAATATAAGTGCAATGCAGCTTCAGTGAAGCGCTGAGACCAGCAGATACAGAATATGTGTGCGTCATTGTCCTCCAATAGGAAAAAATGTGTTATCTTTAAATCCTTTTAAGGGAAAACCAAAGGGAAAAGGCAGGGTATAAGGGGTTAAGTATGTTTGACTGGACCAAGTAAGATTTCTTACAAGAATATAAGAAATATACTTTGCATAGGCCTATTTTATAGGGGCCCACATTCACATTAGATTCATGAATAAAAAAACTGGTCGATAGAAGTTTGCACTGGAGAAAGTGGGGTGACGATAAAGTCTATCTGTTAAAATGTGAACTTCTTTAATAAGCGCGAAACGTACGTAAATTCAAAATGGAGCGCCGGTGGACATTAAGCGGAGCAGCCAAAAAAAAGCTTAAAAAATATAAAAGAAACCAAGGAAGCATCTTTTTTAGACAATGCTGTTTCTTACTCTGCCCATCAGTAATTGCGAAGGTGAGTGGTCATTCTCTCTGCTATCCAGAATTAAAAATGAGCCGAGGACGAAGATTACACAAAAACGTCTGAAATCGCTTTCTCTCACGGCAATTGAGAGCGAACTGACTAATGGCCTGGACTTTGACGTTATCGTGGACAGGGGCGTAGATTTAACTGGGAGCTGGGGAGGACGGAGACACGGCCTTTATGACAACAATTAGTCCTGGCCAGTTCTCAATCATTTTTCTTCATTGACGCGTTTTCCAATTATCGTAATTGGCAACTGAAGACACGGTTCCTCTCCATATGCGATCTAACAGCATCCAGCGATGATACGGTGGGGTAAATTAAGTTCAGAAAATTAATTTACTGCTTGCCTGAGGTAAGCAGGTAAGCAATTTTGAATAACGTTGATTTATACACAGCAAATACGCATCCAGATGACCGATTGCCGTCTTACTTAATCGGAGAGAACAAGCAGCACCTGTTCAGTATGGACAGCAAAAAGTTCAGTGTTAAATCAACACTTAAAGAGTAGAGATAAATCGCATATGGAGAGGAACCGTGTATTCAGTTGCCAATTACGATAATTGGAAAACGCGTCAATGAAGAAAAATGATTGAGATTTGGCCAGGACTAATTGTTGTCATAAAGGCTGTGTCTCCGTCCCCCCCAGTTCCCAGTTAAATCTACGCCCCTGCTATCGAAAAAAATTGGACTCAATTGACTGTTCTTCTAACAATTCGTATGAGCAACTGCTGATCAAGAAAAGTACACTGCGAAAGGTTTAAGTCATTAAGCTTTGAAGGGCCAGGTTTTGGCTTCCCTTTGTTACGGCCGACGACCCGCCACTGATCGTGGATGATTTCGCACGACGCAAAGGCAGGAAAAAATGCCTTAATTGAGTTGGTTCGGGTAAGATGATTTAATGGTTAATTTAAACTCATAGACAAAGTCTTGCTGTGTTTGCTAAATATTGGCCTATGTGACTCTATAGCTTGCTGTAAATTGTTTTTTGGTTAAAAATTGAAATGGCTTAACTTTTCCTCATTTGTAGTTGAGAGCGGTTTAATTTGTTCATTTTTTATGGCGTGAAATGTCAACGTGAAATTGGCAAAATCGATCAATACTGTAACTGAAATTTTCATTCGCGAGTGTTAAATGTGACGGTGAAAGTGATGCATAGAACTGAAGAATAAAATTAAAGTAAATATTGTGGACAATAGATAAATGCCAGAATTTTAATGTATAAATAGTTCAGAGTTTTGTTCTGTGGCAGTAAATTTGGTGATATTCACATTAGATTGGGAAGACGTTTTGGTGATTTTTAACTTGCCATTACTTGTGCACAACTTTCCATGCACGGGCAGCCGGGTGGCGGCGAGGGGGTTTGGGGGGCTTTCACATGTCCGTGCCCAGGGGCCCGACGTCTCTTAATCCGTCGATGTTGGCCACACATAGGCTATAAGCGCGAATATCATCAGCCTAAAATAAAATCGCCGGTTTCGGAGCATTTTACGAATGCTGGTGAAGAGCCCAAAGGGAACGATTTTCAGGCTATCATTATTTTATGCCTTTTATGGGATTAGCCTGCTGCCTGGATGTATTTCTGTTGGCGGAAGTGACAAGTTACATTCATCAAAGATAGTTGATTGAATTAAACAAGTAAGTCCTTTATAATGCGGTGAATCACTTTATTCAAATTTAGGATTTTGTCCAAAGATTATTTGCTTATTTTTGGGACTGCAGACCTCAGGGTCTGTATGTGGAAGCTCATAAAACGGCACATGATGGGCTAGGCTTACGAAGTCACGTCCTTCCGCGCCGATGTTTCATAGGGTGCGACAGGAAGAGGTCTCTGTTTTAAATGTAAAAAAATACTGAAATGGGATTCAGAGAAAGGGGAAGAATTACGTATCAAACCTCCACTTTCTTCGGCTTTTTACTCACCAGAACGATTTTAAAAGGGGGCGCCCTTTTAGGAGGGAGAAGGGAGGTTTATAATTTCAGATTAATATTTAACATCGTCAATGCTCACCCTTTTCTTGGGCGCGCATTCTCAGACAGCACTTGGCGGCCCAGCCACATACTAGGTTGCACCTAGTCTTGTTTTTCTAGCCATGAATATTTGAATCGCCACTCTTCGCGCCAGCAACTATGCTTAAGGGCAGTGCTGGTAGTAGCTGATTTGGGGCTTGATATCTCTTGCGATTGGGAAGTACGCGCAGTAACATTATCTTCCTTTTTTGAAAAAAAGTTAATCATTTGGCGTTTGGTTTTACTTTACACAGCGATATTTATTGCGAGACAAAGCAAAGGCCAGACGAAACTTTGCGCAGACGATTCAGACTAGGCTCATACATTCAAAAATTCAGTACAAATAGGAAGTATTCGTGGCATAGAGAAACAACGTAACACACTCTGATCTCTGTGATTGGTCTGTAGTTTTATATATATATATATATATATATATATATATATATATATATATTTATTTATTTATTTATTTATTTATTTATATAGGATCGGGAATGGAATGACTGGGGATTGCTAAGTGGTATAAAAGATCGCAAATTCTGCCGCGTTAAGGGTAGCTTGGCAATATTTTGATGAATTTTGGTAAATGGACAATGCTACTGAGAGTGGGTATTGCATTTTCATCTACGGAGAAGTCGTGCATCCCCAAAACTCACAGGCATGGCTCACTGTGCGTCCTGTGTGATTTTTGTGCGTATTTCACCCGAGGTCTCGGGTAATCGCAGCCCTGTACACTTACATAAAATAACAGTCCATAATTTGAACTCTAAAAAAAAAAAAAAATCTTTGTCACACAATCGTGTACATGAGGACAGAATGCATAGTGCAAAAGTTAAAGCTGTTTTATATTTTTCATGTTATCCAAAGCGAAATGATGTCAACCCAGCATGTGACTAGCTCTATCCCTCAGTCTGTTTTTGGAATTTGACTGTGGGTTGGCAACACCTAGTGGTGTGCGCCAGAGGTGCTCCTTAGCCTTGGCCCTGAGCAGTCATCCATTGCCTTCTTCATTCAATCCAGGTTGATGATACCCACGGAGCCAGTCGTGACTCAGGCAAGCCCTACTACACTAGATCCTGGGTCTCTACAGGGCTGCTTATGGGCTGTTGATAGTGAGCTTGTCTGTCTCTGAATTAAATAGCGGGCTGCAGCCTATATGGCACAATAGTTGTGTCAACACCCACGGCTTGGTATGCACGGAAATGGCAAGTCGAGAAAAGCAACCCCACCCTCCCACCCAGCGGGCATCCCGTATGTCTAGACATCATGGGCAGGTGTTAGGAATGAAGGCATGCAAGTTACCACTACAAATGAACCGCCCTTTTCTTGGCAGGCTGCTGCTTGCTTGCTACAACCTCTGTGCCCTTTTTCAGGACAACCACTCACTCCACATGACTGCTGTGCCCTTTTTCATACCAAAGCACCATGCCCTTGGGAAATCCTACAATTAACACTGAAGCCTGCACTCCAATTCTAATGGTAAAGGAAAAATGCTGAGAATTTGTTATTTTCTGAAAACGCACCAACACTACAAAATTGTACACTGTACTGACTACTGGTAAAATTCTTGCATGTTGACACTATGCTACAATCACCACCAGCATTCTTTTCCAGTTTACAACCAACCCAGTTTTATACCAAAGAGATTACAAATTTTATGTATAACTGTGCATGTACTTTATATATGACAAAAGACAGAACTTTGGTACAATGTATATGTCTGGGAATATGGAATATTAGGGCGGTATAACATTATCTTTTTAGAGTGCCACCTTTTGGTCAGATAGCTATCCTCCCAGATAGTACCAAGCTAAACTCCTCATTTTCAGAGAAAACTAGCTGTGTGTATCACAATTCAAAAACAATTTCTTTGGTACATTGCTGGGGATAGCCAGTACTTGCATCCAGCCTACTGCCCCCTGGGGGCGAAATTTTCTGACTTTTGATTGATTTGATGTTTAATATCATCTACACTGAAAATACTACCATTGAGATTTTACTAATTCTGTAATGTACCCCAAAGGGACTATGTATCCGGCAAATTTCAGATCTCTATCTTGCTGGGTAAACAAAATAATGCCACCTAAACATAGGCACAATCTGCAATGAAATGGTCCATTTTGAGTTTTCCTCCAACTTTGGCTCCGTCTAGCTTGAAAGTGTAGATGCTACCAAAGAAATGCTTGGTATTCCTGAAAATAGAGTTCCAAAAGCACAACAAACAGCATTTACCACCACAGTACATATCTGGGTTACTGAGAAGATATACCGCAAACATGCACCAAAAATAATTTTCGACCATCTTTCCGGCCATCCATTGCACTAACCCAGCAAGATACCAAGGTACTATTCACTGAAAATGTTACTCTTGTCGTGAGTAAACACATAATAAAGCAATCTAGATATTTAATTCCCATTCCCATTTTTATTGTTATTTCTCAAATAATTCCAGCTTGATAATGTAGTTACCCAGCTTGGTGCTGATGTTGTGCTGATGTCTAACTGGACTTGAAGGGTCCCAGGTCATGATAAAAGTAAAACATATTTGGTACTGTGTACCCTTAAGTCATGATGGCTGATGTAAAACTGAGCCACTTTAGTGGCTTCCAGGTGGCGCCACCGGCAGGCAAAGTGAGACACGGACCTAAAAAGTTGGCTTTTTCCGTGAGACACCCATATCTACCTATGCGCCAAGTTTCATTCAATTCCAGGGGGGTCAACTGCGCACCAAATGTCAATCTCTCATGGAATGGCTCTTAAGTGTGACAAATATGCAAAAAAACAAAGGAAATCAGGAGGGCGGCAAAAACTTTTTCACAGCATTGTACTTGGCCCAATGGAAGCATATAAATTAAAAAAAGAATGGGACCTAAGACGGAACCTTGTGGGACCCCACAAGAGAGACGAGCTGGGGGACAGGAAAAATAGCCCATATTAACAGAAAACCATCTATTCTTGAGATAAGACATAAACCAGTTCAAGGCGATGCTATCAATGCCAACCACGTACTGGAGGTGGTGTATTAAAATGTCATGATCCAAGGTATCGAACACTGTGCTGAGGTTAAGGAGAATCAGAATGGCACAATAATCTGAATGTATAGAGAGGAGCAGGTCATTATGAACTTTCAAAAGGGCCGACTCTGTACTATGGTAAGCCCTAAAACCAGACTGAAATCTTCCAAAGTACTGTTTTGTTGTACAACCCCAATTCCAAAGAAGTTGGTATACTGTATAAAATGTAAAGAAAAAAAATGCAATGATCTGCAAATCTCATAAACTGACATTTTATTCATAACAAAACATATCAGGTGTTGAAAGTAAGACATTTTACCATTTCATTAAAATATTGGCACATTTTGAATTTGATGGCAGCGACACATCTCAAAAAAGTTTGGATAGGGCCATGTTTACCATTGTTTAGTATCCCCTCTTCTTTAACAACTGTCTGTAGACACCTGGGGAGCGAGGAGACCAATTGCTGAAGTTTTGGGAGAGGAATATTGTCCTACTCTTGTCAGGTGTAGGATTCTAGCTGCTCAACAGTCCTGGGTCTTCTTTGCCGGATTTTTAATTTTATGATGCGCCAATTTTTTTAAATTAGTGAATGGTCCAGACGGCAGGTAAGTCAGTTCAACACTCAGACTCTTGTACTGCAAAGCCATGTTGTTGTGATGGATGCAGTATGTGGTTTGGCATTGTTTTGCTGAAATATGCAAAGCCTTCCCTGAAAGAGACGTTGTCTGGATGGGAAGCATATATTGTTGTAAAACCTCTATATACTTTTCAGCATTGATTAATGCCTTTCCAGATGTGTAAGCTCCCTACGCCATCGGCACTACTGCAACCCAACAACATCCGAGATGTAGGCTTTTGAACTATGCAAATAGTTTGGAGTTCAATAAAGTGATTCAGGATGATTTGGATAGAATCCAGAACTGGGCATAAATGTGGCAAAATGTAAAGTCGTACAAGTAGGTAATAAAAACGTTAGACAGGATTACTTCATGGGAGGTTTACAACTGGAATGTGCTCCACATGAAAAAGATCTGGGAGTGATTTTTGACCAAACCGTCACAGGTTCTAGCCATTGTGCCGTAGCAGTTAAAAAAGCCAATCGGATGCTGGGATACATTGCCAGAAGTATTGAGTACAAATCCAAGGAGGTCATACTTCTCTTGTACAACACATTCGTCAGACCATATCTGGAGTATTGTGTACAGTTCTGGGGACCATACTTTAAGAAAGATATAGAGGCTGTAGAAAAAGTTCAGAGAAGAGCCACTAAGCTGATTCCAGGTACAAAAGATGAAAGCTACGAGAAGAGGCTGAGGGCTCTAAATTTGTTGACCAGGCGCGGTGAATGGGGGGAGCGCCGCGCCAACGGGGTGTATCCAGGCGTATTTTGCAATTTTGTGCCCGGCGCAAGTACTCCTCTGTCCCACCTCGGTCCCTCCTGCCAGCGCAAGTGGCAAAGAGGGAGGAGAGAAGGTGTGAGTGGGTTTAACACAACCGAGGCAAATCTTCACCAATCAAATGAGCTCCTCTACTCACCTTTAAAATGTTGGAATAAACCTCTGTCCTGTATCTGCATGATGCGTTAATGTTGCATTTTACTTGGCTGCTTCAGGCATGTTTTCTGCACCGCTTACTTCTATATGAAGCATTACGAATATGAGTTAGCTGGCTAGCTAGGGCATTCGCAAATTATTACCATTAGCGAACCTGAATGGAATTTCAAAACGAAACTATTGTCAGATCATTCAAACTTATGAAGTTGGAATGAAATACGACGGTTGCTCATTTATTTCTTCTGCCTGCATAATTGGGAAGAGAAACGATGGATAGCGTGTTCCTATTATTACACCCTGTTGCTGCTTAAAATTTTGGGATTAACATGCATGGACAACAATGCAAGATATGTTAGACATTTATTTTCAATATGTGATCTTAACTCAGTATGAGATCATACCAATCAGGCTGTATTCTTTTCCCCCACTAAAAACGATAAAACCTAAGTGACAAAAATAGTATTAAGCCGCTTGCACTCTGGACGCAAAACAAATTTTTCACACGACAGATTACATTCAAAGTCAATGCAGTCTTTGCATTGACTTTGAATGTAATCTGTCGTGCGAAAAATTTGTTTTGCGTCCGGTGTGAAAGCAGCTGAAGGACACATACCCACATAGCCTACACACGCACTCACGCGCCCACATGCACACATCTCTCTCTCTCTCTTTGATCTGACATCAGGACAATCAATATAGATACTATACCACTGCGCGGGCTGCACCGGACAAAATTACCAACCACCCTGCGCTGCGCCAAGAAATTAGAGCCCTGAAGCTCCTTAATCTCATTAGTCTTCGGAAAAGGAGACTTAGAGGTGATCAGATTGAGGTCTTTAAATATGTTAAAGGGATTAACAAAGTGAATTATGTAGGATTCCTTCGGCCAAGTTTTGTTAGTAGAACTAGGGGTCACAAATGGAAGTTTACCAAGGGTAAATTTAGCACGGATATTAGGAAATATTTTTTCTCCCAAACAGTAATTTCGATTTGGAATAGCTTGCCTGACCATATTGTTGAGGCAAAAACCTTGGGAATTTTCAAGAGCAGACTTGACTTAAAGCTAGATACCACTGAGTCATTAAGTGTCTGAAGTGATATATTCACAATAGTAAAAAGAAACTGGCGAGCCTCGTTGAGGCTGAACGGCCTGTTCTCGCCACTCATGTTATGTTATGTTACGTTACGTTACGTTACGTTACGTTATGCGCTGATAACAAGGTGGATGGTCCCTCTCCTCTTGAGACCGCAGGACACAGCGTCCGTGGTTTCCAAAAAGAATTTCAAATTTTGATCCATCTGACCGCAGAACAGTTTTTCATTCTGCCTTGGTCCATTTTAAATGAACTTCAGCCCAGAGAGGATGGCAGCATATCTGGATCGTGTTAACATATGACTTCTTCTTTGCATGATACAGTTTTAGCTTGCATTTGTAGAATGCATGGCGAACTGTGTTCACGGACATTAATTTCTGGAAGTGTTCCTGAGCCCATGCAGTGTATTCCAGTGCAGAATCATGCCTGTTTTTAATGCAGTGCTACCTGAGGGCCGGTAGATCATGAGCATCCAATGCTGACCTTCGAACTTGTCCCTTGAGCACAGAGATTTCTCCAGATTCTCTGAATCTTTTGATGATACTATGTACTATAGATTCAAAGTCTTCGCAATTTTGCATTGAGGAACATTTTTCTGAAATTGTTCCACAATTTTTAGATGCAGTTTTTTACAGATTAGCGAATCTCTGTCCATCTTTACTTCTGAGAGACTTTGTCTCTCTTAAATTCTCTTTTTATACCCAGTCATGTTACTGACCTGTAGCCAATTAACCTTATTAGTTGCAAAATACTCCTCCAGCTGCTTTTATTTGTACCACTTAGGGGTTATCCATTTTTTCATCATTTTCAAGAGCGCGCAAAGCATAGTCTGGGGGAGAGGGAGTTAAAGCTCAGCAAAACCCAGCGTACGCATTTCAAAATAATTATAAAATGACGATCATTCCGGGCACAAATCGAACACGCGTTTGAGGGCCTGGAACGAAACGAAAACTTCGCCAGGAAGCCACATTGAGCTGCATCGCCGACGAGGTATCCCAAAAATGGAGAAACTTAAGAGGCTGCAGCAAAAGAATCAAACTCTCCTGAAATATTTTAGCAAGGTCCAGGGCTGGCACCAGAACTGAAAATTAGGGGGCACATATACATCCCTTTTAAAACAATTATTTGTCCTGACTTGTTCTCAATTGTTTTCTAAAATTACAATACATTCACTTCGAGAACACTCCACACTGTGAGGCGTTGCTAGTTCTCCCCTTTAAAGTGGCACCGACATGAATTTTAAACCCATAAAAGACAATACTTTTTATGTTTCCGGATATTTTTCCTCTCATTTGATACCAAATACACAAAAATACATTCAGCTAGTTGGTTATAATAAGCTTTTTTATTCCGTGTATTTTGCCTCCCGTTGATTGGTTTCATATTGCCCGAGGCCAAGTTCCACTTTGTGCTCGCTGGCATGCATGACGTCACATCAGTGTGTGTTTGCGTGTGTGTCCAGAATGTCAATCACATAGCTAACTTTAACCTTGCCGTTTAAAATTAGTGGCCCTATGCCTATAACAGGATCCGCAAAGCCAGTTAGACTGTTAGTAAATTGTGGGGTTCTGGCCAATTAACACAATTTCACACCGTCAACAATTAACATTATTGCTAGAACGTAAGAGTAGTAGCATGCTGGCTACCTATGGGTCATACTGTGATCTGTGGCTAGCTGGCTAATCTCTGCTGTTTTCGCATGAAGAAGGATAAAAGGATGTCTTGTGCAGTAAATCTTGCGAACATACTTTAATGCATT
The DNA here is from genome assembly GCA_029692085.1 of Gymnothorax javanicus. Taxonomy (NCBI): domain Eukaryota; kingdom Metazoa; phylum Chordata; class Actinopteri; order Anguilliformes; family Muraenidae; genus Gymnothorax; species Gymnothorax javanicus. The sequence goes on from CM056196.1 coordinate 55,004,549, forward strand.
TGGTCTCCAGATATCATGTCTCTGAAGCTTATAATGAATAGTTTAGTCAACATCAGTAAGTTGTGGTCGGGGACGTCTAGTGGATAACGCATTTGTAGGCGAATAGCTGCGAGGACCAGAGCTAACAGTGACCTTGGTCACCCTATAATTGCTGCATGGTATAAGTAAATCCGTGTTTTTTTAACTTATTGCTCAAACTGACATGGTTGGAACCATTTATCGGTATTGTACATCGCTAATTGCTTTTGCTGCAAAATAATTGATCGTATTAGTAGGGAAGAATTCCGTGTCCAACTTCCGCTTCTTCCAGCTTTTTTATTCTCCAGAACGATTTTAAAAGGGGCGCCAATATACAATGTATTTTGGGGGGTTTTATCAGTGAGAAGGGGGGTTTAGAATTTAATATTAATATTTAATATCTCCAATGAATATGCTGCGCACGCCCTCGCAACCCGGTGTGTCATCGGATAGACTGTATGAAAAGATGGACGCAGCAGTGTTTGAAGTTATTAGCTCCAAAACACAGTCTGCTTCTTGACCGTAGAATGTTCATGACAGGCTCCTATTTGAGGCATTGAGCTGCAGCATATGCTCGTCATTGGAGTACATTGGGGAGGGGTTACCAGTCAGTTTCTGAACCAGTATTTTGAACATCTGCGGCAATCAACAAAATACTATTGAACTGACCGCTGGCTAATAATCAGAACCCCAAAGAAAATAGACTTTAAATCTATAAGAACCGCAGTTTTCTCATCTATATCATACTCTAATGAAAATAAATAATCTTGCACCCGGACCAACAAGTCACCAATTTCACACATACATATAGTCTATTTTCTTTGGTGTTCCGATAATTAGCCAGCAGTCAGTTGAATAGTATTTTGTCGATTGCAGCAGATGTTCAAAATTCTGGTTCAGAAACTAACTGGTAATGTCAAACCAATGTACTCCAGTGAAGAGCATATGCTTATCTGCTCAATGCCTCAACTAGGAGCCTGTCACAAACAGTCTACGGTCACTAAGCAGACTGTGTTTTTGGGCTGATAACGTCGAACATCACCCTCACTTTCTGATATCACAGAGGTTGCTTTCTGATCTGCATTATTAGTCACCGAAGCCAAGTCCTAACAAATTTGTTCAATTTCACACCTTGATCAGTCGTGCTGGAGCAACCAAAAGCGACACCGATTATTCCCTTCCTTTTTTTACCAGTAGAAGCTGATCTGGGTGCCGTTATTTCCGCAGAAGATACTGAGCAAGACGGAGTGTTTACATTTCCCGCCATTGATACTGCAGCAAACTCAAACGACAACCCACAAGATCAACAGCAACCGCGTACACGCAAATACACTGATGTGACGTCAGACAACTGCTCTCTGCCAGGCGGCAAGAGTCGCGAGTTTTCGAGTGATGGAAATTTTGTATGGAAAGTTTAAACAGTGATAACACTGCTAAAAATGATAACATAAAAATACTAGGTGAGATGAATTAACTTATTTTAAGACTTAAAACACTTATTTCTATCACCATTTTTCTTAGTAAGACAAAAAAAAATTCTTGTTTTGAGGTAATTTTTACTAGCTTGCCAATGGGGTAAGTAAATTTCACTTGTCAAGTCAAACACAAGTTACTATTTGATATGTTTTCCTATGGTGAATGCTGTGCAAAAAACCTACTCAACCTGGTCCCCAGGGGCATCACATGTGCTTCGTATTATACAGCATAGTGTAATGGTTTACTTTTAATATAATAAAAAAAATAATAATAACACGCTACTGAATGCTTAAAAAATTATCCATAAATGTGTATATAAGTGTGTGGATATAACGTATATATTTTCCCATCTGCCGTATTACTTTAAAACTCCACCTTACAAAACATGACCTCGGGATATAGTGAGGTGTCCTTAATGGGAATGATGGGATGGTGATGTCGGATGAGGAAGTGCGGATATTCGGGAGGTGGTAGCCAAAGGTGGTTGCAGGCCAGTGTCGGTGCTGGAATTAAAAATAAAAAATACCATAAAGGAGAAATTAGCTACGAGAATTCCTCCAGCTACTTTGGTTGTTTAGCTGCCCCGAGGAGGATCTTCAGTTGTGCCAACCAGTCAAGTCCTGGATGGTTTATTCTCAACCACGGCTTACAGCATTCACACGGAGAGACGGCATCTTCATGATTTGAAAAGTATTTTTTTGATCTATTTTATCAAGCTGGATTCTGGTCTCTAACACACAAAGTTCTTCAAAAGCCTGCAAACTGGTCCTCGCTGGTATCAAACTCTCCCAAGGCACTGAATTCAATTAAACATTCACTTTCCGATCAAATCTACACAGTGACTTTTCACTCTGGCCCGATTCTACACCAGACCTATCCCCTTATTTCATTTATTTAAATACCCTTCCTTCCTTGCAGTCTAATTCAGACAAGAAGTCATAACTTGCTTTATCATGTGTTTTTTTTTTCTTTTTCTTGAGAATGCTTTAATTGATTCGTTAATACCTTTGTTTATTTCCTTGAGTTTTGCTTGAGGAAAAAACTGAAATAGCTGAATTTGGGATTGCTTTTCGGAATGTTATGGATGGACACTGAATGTTAAAGTTTTTTCGCATTACTTTTCTTTCTTTTTTTCATGGATTTCGTTTGGGAGAATTGAAGGAAATTCTATGGTTTTGTCTTATATTAATACATTCTGTTTTCACTCGAATATACTTGTTTTGATGTTTTTCTAATATTTGTGGTGAAGCTGAATAGTTTCTTTCTTTGGTTGAATATTGACCTGGCGCCCGAACATTATTTGAAATAAGACTATTTGACGCTACACTAAAATAGGAATGGCTTTTCTGAATATTTCTTTGGAGTTGAAATTAATAGATTACTTTTGAAATAGATCTTTTTTGTCCTCAGTTCTGGTATTTTAAAATATTCTGACATGTTGCAAAGTCCAAAGTGTCCCCTTTCACGTTCAACGTACAGCTTAAATGTACACTACATCTGGCACATTTCTTACTTTTTCAGATAATATTGCTGGAATGGGTCACATAGTGTCCCGTGATCATCATTTTCTCACTTTCTCTTTGTATGCTTTTGAGAGGGGGAGGGGGTCAGGTCATTAGAGTACTCTTTGTACTCTTGTGAAAATGATGAAAAAAATGGATGACCCCTTACTTTCCAGCCTTTGTTGCTCCTCTTCCAACTTTTTTGAGATGTGTTGCTGCCATCAAATTCAAAATGAGCTAATATTTTTCATGAAATAGTAAGATGTCTCACTTTCAACATCTGAAATGTTGCCTATGTTCTATTGTGAATAAAATGTGGGTTTATGAGATTTGCAAATCATTGTGTTCTGTTTTTAACAATTTACACAGCATCCCACCTTTTTTGGAATTGTGGTTGTAGATAGGGCAGTAACTAACTGAGAACCACTTTTTCAAAAACCTTTGACAGAAATGAATGTTAGATATAGGTCAATATTTGTTTGGTGAGGTAGGGTCTAAATTGGGTTTTTTCAGGAGAGGCTGGACCACTGCGTGGTTGAAGCAGGTTGGAAGAGTACCAATGGCTAGGGAGCTATTTATAATATTGAGAACGCGAGGACTGGCTATGTCAAAGACCTCCTTCAGGAGGGCAGGAGGGACTACGTCAAGAGAGCAAGTCGTAGGTTTCATCGTGGAAACAGTTAAATTTAGACGAACAGACTAGTGAGACGGCTAAATCGCGGGTGGGGGGGAGAAATTTTCATTCTGATGTCCTCAACTTTGCTAATAAAACTTTTTTGAAATTCAGCACGCTCAGCAGGAGACACTCGTAAGCTGGTCCTGGAGGTGGGACAAATGACAGAATTAAAGGTACTGAGTAAGACCTTGGGATTATGAGAGTTGACAGATACTATGTTCGAAAAGTATTTTTCTCTCGCTGCTTTAACTGCTTCTTGACATTTGAGAAGATTACTTCTCAAAATTTCAAAGGAAATTGTCATTTGTCATATTTTCATTTACGTTAAGATTTCCTGCACTCTGTCCTTAGTGTTCTAGTTGTGTCAGTAAGCCACAGCAGACCCTTAGGCTTGGGCTTTTTTGATTTAAGGCAGAGGTGGGCAACGAGGGCCATATCTGTCCCTGGTTTTCACGCCAGCTTCTGGCCTTTAATTAGTTGATTATCTAAATTAGCCAAACCATTTATGAAATCTGACATTTCTGGAGCATTTCTTTAAATTATCATGAATGACCACCAAATACTATTCTAGTCTCCCTTCATAAAACATTTTTCTTTGATCTAATCATTGCACAAATCTATATTTGTGTATGCAATCAGTTAACTCAATTAGTCGGGGTAATTGATAGAAATAAAATCCTAGAGTTGCCGGATAGCTCACTCGGTTAAGGCACTGCATTGCAGTGCAGAAGTGTCTATCACGACGTGGGTTCGATCCCCAGTCGTACCAACCGGCAGTGGTTGGCAGCTTTTTCAGAGTAGCGCACAATTGACCATTGCACTACAGGGTTGCAAATTGGGAAGGGACTGCCGGGAAGGGAAAATAATAGTTGCTTTGTTTGTTGCTCAAGCGCCTCCTGTTGGCCAGACGGGCACTCATCAGGAAGATTCTAAGCCTGTTCATGTTCGGGTATCCTCCGCCCTCGTTCTGAACTTGCGATGATTCAACCAATGAGTGTATAAGAAGCGGTGGCTCACGGGTGCGTGCTTCGGAGGAGAGCCGCGAGCTGTCTTCACTCTCCTGAATTGGCAACAAGGGGTCACTAATTAGCAAGTCTTGTACATAGTTCACCAATTGGGTATGCCAGATTCGGGTGGGATTGGAGATGACAAATTTAAATAAATAAATAAATAAATAAATAAAATCCGGCATACACACTGGCCCTCCAGAACCGGAATTGCCCACCCCTGATTTAAGGGGAGCAACAGTATTCAATGAAGAAGTGCAGGTGGAGTTAAATAAGGATAATAGGCCCTCAGTGGTGAGATGGGGAGGAGAGGCCTCAATAGTGCAGGTATAAGGAGCAGCAATGAAAGCTTCAGAAAACTAATTGGCAGTCGAAGAGTTGATGTAATGAGAGCAGTGTATAGGAAGACGAGATTTAACAGGAGAATTGGACAGAGATGCATGAAATATAACAGCACTATGATCTGGCAGACACACATCAGCAACAACGTATTTCCATCTTACAGATGGGAAAACCAGACGACAATACAAGGTCAATTGTATGGCCTAACTTTTGAGTAGGTGCCGTTACGAGCCGCGTAAGATTAAAAACTTCAACAAGATGCATAAAATCTCTTACAAGAGGCTTAGCGGGACAGCAAACATGGAAATTAAAATCACCAAGAATCAGAACACAATCAAAGTTGGATATGGTATTTTAAAGGAACTCCGCAAACTGATCTATAAAATTTCTATGCATTTTTCGTAGACGATACACAAGCACAGTTAAGAAGGGATTGCCTGGATCTACTTTAATTACTTGCACTTCGAAACTGGGGGAATGACCAGAATTCATTGACAGTTTAAATTCTTCTTGAACACAGGGGCTAGAGCACCACCACAACCAGAGGATCTGGGAGTGCTAAAAAATTGCAGTTGTCCGGACAGACTTCAATAAGTGGAGCAAACTCGCCAATGTTAAGCCAAGTTTCCATTAAAGTAAAAAAGTCATGAAGGATAAAAGTTTTGTTGGATACGGATCTCACGTTGATCAGAGCCAGTTTGACTGGTATGGCTGCATCGGACAACGGCTCCCACGGCAGAGAGTGGACATTCTGGAAAACTATGCCACCGTGCTCCACAGAAAACCTGGCAGAGAGCCCGCAAGGAAGCAGTCTGGCTTCCAGGTCTGTGTCGGGGATCATCGGTCAAAGGAAGGCGTACCTGGTCTCAAGGGAGTGCCGAAGAATGAAGCACCGAACATGTCCAACGACGTGAAGGTGAAAATGGTAGGCTGGTGGGGCACGATAGCGGGCAAGATTCTGCAGTACAACCGAGGTGCCAGCACGTTTACCCCACCTCCGAGCTCGTTTCTTATGATGGTAGCCGCAGGCCCGAGCCCATATACCGTCTGATGCTTAGCAAAATAGAATGTTGCAAGAGGCACGGTGTTTGGGATTCCGAGTATATAAGCCCACAACAGCGTCTCAAATGATCAATAATGTTTGCTGGTGATAGACAATTGTGGCTTGCACATCATTGAGATGCAGACACACATAGAGCCAGGAAAAACAGGAGCGTTAATAGGCGACGACAAGCAGCCAAACGCATCGGCGTGGCCATCATCCCATGAATGACATAGTATCAATACCATGATGAATTTTTGCTTCAAAAAACTGATTTTATTTTCATAAGCTAATTGGGATTACTTTGGCCTATTATAGCTGAAATGGTTGCAACAAAGCACAACAATTTTTCTGTCACAGGAGATCATTTTTATTGACCGCTGAATAGCCACTATGGGCAAGTATATTAGGCAGTTTGGACATCAAGCTTGGCTGAGAAGGTTAATTCATACAATTCCTGGAAAACAGTGATTGGACTGAACTCATCCATATTCTAAATTGTTTACAGGCACCACTTCCTTGTGAATATTCAATAACCGTTTTTAGTGTACAACCTATTGATAGGATAAATAGGGCAACTCCATGTCCACGGGCGTCTACAACTGCACAAGGGAGTTGAACAAGGGAGTATCTGATAGTCAGTTACAACAGAGTATGTCCATAAAATGTAAAAAAAAATTAAGAGCGGTTGTTTGCAATAAGGTTGTAGAAATTTTCCCTGATGTGGTACAACATTCATGGATAAAATGACAATTTGTCGGAGATCATGTATGTGCTGACTACTTGTGTAAACACAAAGTCAGTATTTGTAACCTAAGAGATCAGGTATTCTTCATCTTCTTTTCAGGCCAGCCTCATTTGCTTTGGTTGCCTAAGAGTCTTTACAATTAACTTCTTCCTCTCAGGACTTTCCATTAGAGTTCATATGTGACTTCCTAGATGTCTGTAACACAAACCTAGGCTCCATCTGGGACCATTTTGGCAATGTAAGTCATTGTAATTGTATTATGTCAAGTTCGACCTTCAAAGGTCACCAACAGTCAAGTTGAATGTCACCAAATGACAGTTCATGTGTGACTTCCTTAAAGTCTGTGATACAAACCTAGGCTCCATCTGTGACCTTTTTAGTGGTAGAAGTCATTGAATTTTCACTAGGTCAAGTCTGACTTTCAACGGTCAATATGAAGGTCACCAAATCAAAGTTCATATATGACTTCCTATAAGTGTTCAATACACATATATTCCCGATCTTCAATATTTTCAAGCCTAGAAGCCTTTGAAAATTGTAACATTTGCTTGAGCTCAGGTTTGACCTTTCAAGAATGTTGGCAGTTATGCAATACATTAAAAGTAAGGACAAAGGTGCATATATAGTAAGCTTAGATGCTGAGAAAGCCTTTGATAGAATTGAATGGATATATCTCTTCAAGGTTCTAAATAAATTTGATTTTCCTCTAACTTTTATACATTTGTTTAAATTATTTTATACAGACCCAAAATCAGCAATCTCAGTGAATGGTACAATCTCACCTGCTTTTTCTATAAACAGGTGCACAAGACAAGACTGCCCTCTGTCACCGCTTTTGTTTGCTCTTGTTATGGAACCCTTGGCGGAAGCCATTAGATCAAATGAAAGAATAACATTAAAAACGAAGAGTAATACGCACAAACTTGTCTTGAATGCAGATGATGTTTTGTTGTTTTTAACCAACCCAAGTACTTCTCTGCCAGAACTTAGCGAGATTATCAATATTTTAGTAGTTTTTCAGGATACAAGATTAACTTTGGGAAGTCAGTGGCCCTACCAATGGGCTGATAAAGAGAGGGTAAGCATGACACCCCATTTCAGATAACTAGTTGTGGTATTAAATATCTTGGAAATTTTTGTTGCAGCTGCAGCAATTAACAAAACACAATTTAGTACCAATTATAGCTCAGATCAAAAATGATTTAAATAGGTGGTCTGTGCTTCGTCTTTCTATGTGGGGAAGGATTGCATTAATTAAAATGAACCACTTACCAAAGATATTGTATCTTATTCAAATTATGCCAACAGATATACCATTAAAATATTTCAGAAATGTGCATAAATATATATGTAAATTTATATGGGATAATAAAAGACAAACATGCAAATTAGTAAAATTACAGCTTCCTGTCTGAAGGAGGCCACTCAGCACCAAATTTTAGGTTCTATCTGTAATGGCTGGTAGTATACGAAGGCCAAGCGCAACGACAGAGGGAAAGAGAGCAGCACGAACACAGTACAAACACAGAGAATAATATAGACCAAACGCAAGTACTCGCCCTTCCAAAGGACGTATAATAGTCCGAACCACGGAAGCAAAGCGAGATAGAAAAAGGGAGAAGAAACTCCAACAATAAGAAGATAGAAAGTTATACCAAACCTGACTAAAGATATCTTCGGCTATAGTGCGAATCTAAACACAGACACTCTAGCGAAGGAGGCGTGGCGGACATCCTGCTTATATGGATTCTGGGGAAGCGCCGCCCCAGCTCAATCAACCAGCTGGGCAAACAGTTCGATGGCCCAGGAATTCAATATCGTCCCCAGACGAGAGCCGCAAAGAAAGATCCAAACAATACACACACCTCACAAACCATGACACTATCACTGGGCTTCTCAAATGAGACACATTACACTGGCTAAAAGAGGATTCTAAAACAATATTCACAGATTTTGAACTGATAGGATGCAAATCATTATTACCGTCTGATCTACCATTCATAGAGAGAACTAGACTGCATACTTTGATACAGGACAATTTTATAGTTAAAAATATTTTAAGCACTTGTTACAAAATTTGTAAATATTATGGGATGGTGGGATCAATATCCTTTCTCGCTCCTGTGGTTAATAACCCGCACTTCCCTCCTTCTTGTGAAGACACTGGATTCAGGAGATGGAGGGAAGTAGGGATAATTAATATAAAGGATCTGTTTGATGGATAGGTTATGAAATAATTCCTTCAGTTGAGGACAGAGTTTGGATGAGAACAAAAACAATTTTTTAGATATTCGCAATTGAGGAATTATCTTCACTCTACTCCCCAGTATAGGAAGAAAATTGAGATCAGCTTTCCAGAAAGGTTGTTATTCAAATCTGCTTCTACACATAAAGAGACATGAAGTTATTTATTCAGGGAATTGTTAAAAAGAAGAATAGACTGATACTGAGGCAAGTAGATATTCCTGGGTATCAGATTTTGTGACCACAATTAGTCAAGATGATTGGTGAACAATATTAATAAATGCAAAAAAGATAAGTAGCTCAAGTAAGTCTCATGATACACAATTTAAGATCATTCATAAACTGCATGTTACCCAGTTCATTAGAACCAAATATGATCCTGATTGCTGTGCAATCGTCCAAAATGTAATATTGGGGAAGCTACATATTTTCATGTGTTCTAGGAATGTCCAAATATTGTAGAATTTTGGAATGGTGTTAAAAGAAAAATTGATGGTATGCTAAGATGTAGGTCAACAATAAACCCAGGAATCTATATTTTAGAATTGGATGAGGTAGGAAAGTATGCGGTCAAGGATAAACATGTATTAAGAATATGTTGGTATGCTGCAAGGTTATGTATTCTTAAAAAGTGGATTGGTTACGAATCACCCGATGTTTCACTTTGGTTTGAAAAATTCTTGAACTTAATTCCACTCAAAAGGTTGTCATATACAGTTAAAAATGGACTAGCTGAATTCATGCATACCTGCCAACCAGTCTTAATTAGTATAGAAGATGATTTACAAATTGAGCTGCAGAAGTACATGAATACATTAATATTGAATGTTAACTACTTATAATATTTGTATTTGTGTATGCTAATATGTATGAATTCATGTATGCACTATGTTATTGCCATCCAGGGAGAACTATGTCCCTCCAAAATGTAAAATCTTCACTGGCTTTGAGCGACAGCAGCTCCAGCAGTGCTGTGGCAATCTATAAAGGAGAAAAGAGGAGAAAACCCCTCCTCCCAATGTAGTTCAGGATTTCAATACATGGGAGTTGGGTGGTTTAGACTGGATGGGGACGATATATCAGATCTATTTTGTATAATTGTGACTAATGCAAGTATTAAGAGATGTACTATAATACTGCTTCCCGTGAGTGAAGTGTTGGTGTGTGTGTGTGTGTTTGTGTAAATGTCCCCCCCTCCCTTTAGCCTGGGGTGGGTGGGGTTGGGGTGGGAAGGCATAGAGTTAATGCTCAAAATGAATTTTGGGAAGAATGGTGTACATGTATGTACCCTCTGTTTATGGTGCTTTTTTCTTGTTTTATCTTTTTTTTTTTTAAATCTCCAAAAGGTACATTTATTATACAGTACAAACAATAATAATGAAAATATAGATCGTGAAAAAATGAGTAAAGTAACTCAGGCATCAACCATGAAGTACACAATGGATCATAAGATTACAATTTAGATGCAGTTTGTCTTTGGGTATAACTTGTTGGTCAGAGCAGCAGTTCTCTGAGCCAGAGTTTCGCAAACATACATGCTGTCGGAATCCATCGCGAGTGAATAAAAACTTTTTCTCCTAGCACTTTTGGTCCAGTCTGTTTATCACAAGCAAAATCTAACAATTAGCGAGCCAGCCAGGAGGATTGGTACTAGAGAAAACCATCAAAGAACTACAACGGGAAATAATTCAACGGAAGAATCGGTGGAGATTTTTTTTTCCAGTTGACCTTTCCAGTCGGAGAACAGCAGTTCTGTGAAAACGTGGAATCCATGGGCCTGCTGCATCTGACTTCATCTTATCAAAGGACCAAACGCGGTGAGTAAGGTACCTACTCCTTTCAAAGAACCTAGCACCTAGAAATTCTATGCATAAACAGACTTGTACACATGTACCCGACGGTATAATTTTAGGTTGTTTGCTAACCCAGTTAGCTCTTAAAGGTTTGTTGGGGGTGCCAAAGTCAAGGTTTGGAAAAGCCTAAGCATACTGCTCACATTGTGCTATCTAGTCAAAAAGTATTTAATTTTGATTTTCTAACTACTGTCACAACTGATATTTTTGATTGGATCAGAGGTTGACGGAGTGTGTACTGCGGATACAGACAACTCACGTTGAGCTATCCAATGAGAATTGTATTACTCTGTTACATCAGAGGTTGACGGAGTGTGTGCTGTAAAGGTGCAAACAGCTTGCATTGTGCTATCTGATCAGAATAATATTTTTCTATTGGATCAGAGGTTGACGGAGTGTGTACTGCGAATATAGACAACTCACGTTGTGCTATCTAATGAGAATTGTATTATTTGTTAGATCAGAGGTTGACGGAGTGCGTGCTGTAAAGGTACAGACTGCTCATGTTGTGCTATCTATTCAGAATTATATTTTTCTATTAGATTAGAGGTTGACGGAGTGTGCTGTAAAGAGAGGTATAGTCAGCGTTTACGTTGCACTGTCTTAGCGGAAGTATTTAATTGCGGTCTACAGGTTACTACAATTTATATACTTTTTTATTAGATCAGAAGTTGAAGGAGTGTACACTATATGTTAGTCTTCTCTCATTGTGCTGGTTATCGGAGGTTGATGGAGACATGGTGAGCAACAATCAGGTTGCTGGTTACCTTCCTGGTTAGGAAGCTTTTGATGGCAGCTCTAGGACAGAATTTAATACTGTATTATTATTCTTCATGGTCAGAGAGTTGAATAATAATATTTTTAATTGCGAGAGAATTAAAAATAGACATGTTTCTTAATTGTGAAATAATTGAGAGATTGCACATTATAGTAGTGTTGAAAGTTGTTTAAGTGGGTTTGGTTTTATTTAAAATGTATAGGCAACTCACGGTCGTTCAATGGGTCTTTACAATAATGTTAAGAATTCAGTTACAAAAAAAAAACCCACACATCCAGGCCAAGTGAGACCTCTTCTCTCACCCCGTCTGTGCCAGCCTGAAACACAAGATGTTTTGAGTGGGCGGGGAGGCTGTGCAAATGAGGTGCTGCTCTGATTGACTGCCTGGCCGCCTTGATTCCGGGGGAAGGTGCAGACCCGAAAAACCAAGAAACCAAGATGGCAGGTATTCATGGGTGCTCAGAGTCCGTAATATTACGGATTTCCGTATTTTTTAATTTTTCTTCCATAAGAACAAATCTGGCACAAATACAAAATAATTTCGGGTATGTAAAAAACTACATTTCCCATAAGTTCGGTTGATTGTGCTTTTGTACAAACTTAAACTCGTGGCCAATCAGAGAGCCTCTTGTTTGTGATTGCGAGCAATGATCACCGATTACGTCAGGGGCTGGGAGCAGAGTTATTGCAAAGCTGTCGGGAAACTCTCGGTATGCCAGACGCTGAAATGTAGGCTGATGTATAGTGTAGAACCCATTTTTATTTTGTGCAGATGTTGAGCCCTATCATCGATTCTCCCTTGCATCACTCCCTTGAACCACAGATGCAGCCCCCGAACACTGTGCCCAACACATTTCAACTGGTTAAAGGTTTCCTATCCATTCAAAATTTGTAGCTGATCATTTAAAATGTGAACTGCAAATATTGTGTGCTTGTTTGGTGCTGTCCTGCAAATACTAAATAACAGCAACTCAGCGAAAATTTTAGATCTTATCAAACAAATTGCTGTAAAGTAACAACATTATGCCATAGTCTACAATTAGTCTAAGCTGCTTTTCCACCGAACGTGAAACGAATTTTTCATGCAACAGATTACATTCAAAGTCAATGCAGCTAAAAAGCAGCTTAACATAGCTAGGTAGGTAAGGCTCCATTATTTTCCGTGGCCATTTGGAGCACTACTTTTATGTAGCTAGCTTGCTTGTGGATGAGATAATGGATATCTTTCAGATGGTGGACATAATCTACGTCGCTCGGCAGAACAGGAAGTTGCAGCTGATGATGATGATGAGTCTTAGATGCCCTTATTACAATGATGTCAGGACTGTCTGTCACAGTTGATGTGGTTTCGATTGCATAGGATATACGAGGGTTCAAAAATGTTCAAGTATGTCTAAGAGGGTTCAAAGATGTAAAAAAATGTTAGACCTTTTCAAATTTTGTGTTCGGTGTAAAAAGGAAATCTCAGGGTAGATTTGTAATGTGAGCTGGATTGTAAAAGAGTGTTTTCAACCATTAGTTTAAAAAAAAAAAAAAAGTTAATTTTATGACTTGATATATACACATATATTATCTTGAAATAAATATTTTCTAGTTTCTTAGAACACAAGTTCAAGTTGTTTGTGTGATTTTGTTTGTGCTTTTGTGCCTGAAAAATTCCAAAATGGTGATGTATTATAAATTGTTCTTTTAGTGCTCAGAATGCACCAGAATGCACCATTTAAAGTAGGAATACTCACTCTTTTCCAGAATGAGCCGCAGTGGGTGCAGGCTTTCATTCTAATCATGCAGTTACACACCTATTTCTACTTATCAAGGGTCTATGGCAAGAGTTTTACGGTTTGATTAGTAGAATCAGGTGTGAGACAAGTTGGATAGAGTGAAAGCTTGCACCCACTGTGGCTCATTCTGGAAAAGAGTGAGTATCCCTGATTTAAAGCCTAGAAATAAAAAATTTTCCGGGGGGCATGCCCCCAGACTCCCCTAGAAAGGCACGGCCCATGTCAATACTTCCTTATTTTTATATCCTACCATGTAGAATTTCCTTATTTTTAAAAAATCTCTGAGCACCCCTAGGTATTTCAGGACAGCTCTGTGGCATCTATTGCTGTGAGCCCGTACTTGTTTGATCCTGAATCTGACCCTGAACGGGAGGAGGAAGCAATTGAAGTATTGCAGCAATGTTTACAGCAAGAGGTCGATGAGTGGCAAGTTGAAATTTGAGTGTTTTGCTTGTACTGTCTCGCCTTTCATGCATGTGATTGTTGCTGTACTGTTATATAGTCATGTTATATACCCATTTAGCTATCCAGAAGAAACTTTGTTAAAAGCTCCTGTTAACCATTTCTACCAAAACGAAAAACAATTCCGACACAAAGCTACTAAATGAGAATTTGAAAAAACACACAAACATGAATGAGGATAATAAACTCATGTCCTACAAACAATTAACTAGTTTTTATGGAAAAGTCAGTACATTGCAACAATATAATCAACTTATTGGAGCTTTACCAAGTGCTTGGAAATCAAAAATTATAAAAGGAACAGGAGAGCATTTAGTTTTTAGGCCTCATATGAAAATGGTAAATTGGTTAAAGAGAATAAAGATCAACAAACATATATACACATTTTATTTAAGAATAAAGAACTTAGTCGCTATACCATACAGGATTATTAATAGTTGGGAAAATATGTTAGATTGACCAGTCCCATGGAATCAAGTTTTCAAAATCCTTTACAGTACATCACTTGATCCAAAGACTAGATATTTTCAATATAAGCTAATATATAAATTCTTAGCAAATAAAAAGATACTAAATATATGGGGAATAGAGTCATCACCCCTTTGTAGATTCTGTCAGGAAGAAGTGGAGTCAGTAGACCATTTATTTTGGTACTGTCCTATAATAGCCTTATTTTGGATAAAGGTACAAGGCTGGATATCTCAGTATAATGGTATACAATTAGATTTATTTAAAGTGTTACTGGGTGATGTAACAAAAGGAATACACTTAATCTGTAATATAATTGGATATTTAGCAAAATTATTTATTTTTGGGTTGACATCTGTGGAGGCATTAAGAATTGAGAAATTCAACAATTTTGTCAAGTATTACAGTAGAATTGAGTGTATGATGGCCCATGAGACAGGACTTGTAATTCATGCCAAAAGATGGGATATAGTAATGGAGGCTGAAGGTTGGGAATAATGAGAGATGGAATAGGTAAGCTAGTAACTACTAATTCAAAAGGTTGTAAAGCATGGTGAATGTAATCGTTATTGTATTTCTATTTTTTATTTATTTTTATTTAAATTTTTGTGTGTGTGTGTGTGTGTGTGTGTTTTGTTTTGTCGGGTTATGGTAGGAGGACTCGTACACAATTGTATAATTGACTGAATTAATAAAGTTGTCCTCCAAAGCGGCAGGGTGGTGGTGGGATATTATTAAAAAAAAAAAACACACACAAACGTAAGCGTTGCTTATGTGGAGCTAGTGAATCGATAAGTTCAACTAGAAATCCGAATCTGACCTCCACTTTTTTTCAGCTTTTTATTAGCCAGAACAATTTTAAAAGGTGGATGAAATTCCGCCACTGCAATGCAGAGAAATCATTTGTTATACCAGACACATTATAGTGCGTTTCACGATAGCTTTCACCGTGGTAGGATCAGAGAGCTAGCCCACACCACGGCAAAGTACTCGGCTGACCCTGGTCATGGATAAGTAAAATCATTGTTTATCACTGCAGCAGTAAACAAACCCAAACATGTACCCTAAGCTCCGCAAAGCCTAAGTCTCGTCTAAGAAAGAGCACCCCTCCTGTGATCAGCGTTCAGTTCAAAAGCCAGCATTTTGATGGTATGGGGTGCATTTGTCCATATGGTGTGGGACACTTGCATGTTTTAAAAAGCACCATAAATGCTGAAAGGTATATAAAGGTTTTAGAGCAAAATATGCTCCCCTCCAGATGACATCTATTCCAGGAAAGGCCTTGATTATTTCAGCAGGACAATGCAAAACCATAAACTGCAGCTATTACAACAGCATGGCTTCGTAGTAGAAGAGCCTGTGTGCTGAACTGGCCTGCCTGCAGTCCTAATCTTTCACCGATTGAGAACATTTGGCGCATAATTAAACAAAAAGCCCATCAAAGGAGATCCAAAACTCTCCAGCAACTGGAAGCCTGTATTAAGCAAGAGTGGGATCAAATTCCAATGGCTAAACTCAAGAAACTTGTCTCCTCAAAACCCAGACGCCTCCACTCTGAGTCAAAAAGAAGAGGGGATGCTACACCATGGTAAACAGGCCCCTGCCCCAACTTTTTTGAGACCTGCAGCAGCCATCAAATTTGAAATGCGCTCATTTTGTGGATAAAATTGTCTAATTTCTCAGTTTCAACATTTGCTATGTTATCTCTGTTCTATTGTGAATAAAATACTGGCTGGTGTGATTTGAAAGTCATTGCGTTTTGATTTTATTCACAATTTGCACTTCGTCCCAACTATTTCGGAATTGGGGTTGTATTTCAGGACAGGTCTGCGGCATTTATTGCTGTAAGACCGTACTTGTTTGATCCCAAATCCGACCCTGAAAGGGAGGAGGTAGCAATTGAAGTATTGCAGCAAGGTTTACAGCAGGATGTCAAAGACTGGCAAGTTCAAATTTTAGTGTTTTGCTCGTACTGTCTTGCCTTGCATGAACATGATTGTAGCTGTACTGTTATATAGTCATGTTATATACCCATTTAGCTATCCACAGGAAACTTTGCTAAAAGCTCCTGTTAACCATTTCTGCCAAAACAAAACACAATTCTGATACCAAGCTACTAGTTAGTGAGATCATCTTTAAGCCGCTATCCGCCATCTTCAGACAGTCTTTAGAAACTGGAGAAATACCAAATGATTGGAAACAGGGCAATATAATACCAATATAAAAGAAAGGGGACCGTACTGAGCCAGGAAATTACAGGCCAGTCAGTTTAACTTGCATTGCATGCAAAATACTGGAATCTATCATAAAAGATGATCTGGACTTATTTCTTGAACGTAATAATATCTTGAGGGATAGCCAACATGGTTTCTGTAAGGGAAGGTCATGCCTGACAAACCTTCTGGAATTTTTTGAAGAGGCCAACAAGACTTATGACCAGAGCAGGGCTTATGACATCATATACTTGGATTTTCAGAAAGCATTTGATACAGTGCCGCATAAGAGACTAGTTTTTAAAATGAGCTCCGTTGGAGTTACAGGAGGTATTCTGAAGTGGATTCAAAACTGGTTACAGGACAGAACACAAAGAGTGGTAGTCAGTGGTATCTCATCTGAGCTAGGTATGGTGGGGAGTGGTGTCCCCCAGGGATCGGTGTTGGGACCCTTGCTGTTCCTCATCTACATTAATGACCTTGATAGGAATATTGAGAGCAAATTAATTAAATTTGCAGATGATACTAAATTGGGAGGTTTGGCAAATAGTTTAGAGTCCACTAAAGTGATTCAGGATGATTTGGATAGAATCCAGAATTGGGCTGAAATGTGGCAACTGAAATTTAATGTAGCGAAATGTAAAGTTGTACATGTAGGTAATAAAAACATTAGACGGGATTACTTCATGGGAGGTTTAAAACTGGAATGTGCTCCACACAAAAAAGATCTGGGAGTGATTGTTGACCAAACCCTCACAGGCTCTAGTCATTGTGCTGTAGCAGTTAAAAAAGCCAATTGGATGCTGGGATATATTGCCAAAAGTACAAATCCAAGGAGGTGATGCTTCTTTTGTACAACACATTTGTCAGACCATATCTGGGGTATTCTGTACAGTTCTGGGGACCATACTTTAAGAAATATATAGAGGCTGTAGAAAGAGTTCAGAGAAGAGCCACTAAGCTAATTCCGGTATAAAAGATGAAAGCTATGAGAAGAGGCTGAAGATCCTTAATCTCTTTAGTCTTAGGAAAAGGAGACTCAGGGGTGATCTGATTGAGGTCTTTAAATATGTTAAAGGGATTAGCAAAGTGAATTATGTAGGATTCCTTCAACCAAGTGTTGTTAGTAGAACTCGGGGTCACAAATGGAAGTTGACCGAAGGTAAATTTAGCACGGATATTCGGATATATCTCTTCACCCAAAGAATAATTTCGATGTAGAATGGCTTGCCTGACCATATTGTTGAGGCAGAGACCTTGGGAGTTTTCAAGAGCAGGCCTGACTTAAAGCTAGATACCATTGAGTCATTGAGTATCTGAAGTGATATATTCACAATAGTATAAAGAAACTGGCAAACCTAGTTGGGCTGAACGGCCTGTTCTTGCCATTCATGTTATGGTATGTTATGTTAAATGAGTTCGTAGCAAAAACACACAAACGGTGTAAGCGTTGCTTATGTGCAGCTAGCGAATCGATAACTTCTACCAGAAATCCGTATCCGACCTCCACTTTTTTTCGGCTTTTTATTAGCCAGAATAATTTTTAAAGGTGGATGAAATTCCGCCACAGCAATGCAGAGAAATCATTTGTTATACCAGACACATTATACTGCATTTCGCGATTGCTTTCACCGCGGTAGGATCAGAGAGCTAGCCAACACCACGGCGAAGTACCCGGCTGACCCCTGTCATTGATAAGTAAAACAATCGCTTCACAGCAGCAGTACACAAACCCAAACACGTACCCTAAGCCCCGCAAAGCCTACGTCTGGTCTAACTGCAGCCTTATCAGCCCATCTTTGCAGACACACACAACACCTCTCCGGTTAGCTTCAACTGTAGCGGCTACGGTCAGGTAACGTTATGATGAAACTACCACCTTGATGCAAACCAAAGTTACACAAGCATACCAATCTGAATTACTGCATATAAATTAACCAGGAGCATTTTTTTAAGTAGCATGGATTGCGAAATAACATACGGTTGTAACCGAGTGGTCATCATAATGACAGAGACAAACGTTACCCTGCAATACAGGTTTTACAGACAGTAAGTTCCGTTACCGAGAACAGTCGTACCAAGTGTCCAAATTACAAACAAGTATAAAAAGTTAGCTTCAAATGAGGTTTATGTTCACACACCTTCTGTTGAATGTCTCCTTGATATTACTTACTCTTCCATATTTAGGACACGAACATTAGAAACAGTAACTTAGCTACGTTAGCCGCAGTGCTTCAGCCACATTCAACAGGCTATCACCTAAGGTAGACTTATGCAGTAAAGCAACACAAAATGGTAAAACTAACTACTTCCGCTTCTGTAAGTCATGGACAGTTGGTACCAATCCAGGCTTTATCTTCAGATATTTTACAAAGCCTGTGTTTGAGGCCAGTTGTTAGTGCTAACTATCGTTAGCGGTCCTGCTTGCCTCCTGTAACACGTTAGCTTTACTTATATTATTTGCTGTTATATCATTGCTTACAGCTTGTGGCTCCGAGTGCTTGATCGATGCAACTGCTCCAGGTTTGAGAAGCAGCTGAGACGCATATCCAGCGTCGAATTTTCCTTTATTGACAAAGCTGTCTTCCGTGAAATGCTGAGCACAAACAGCTAACGTTCCCTTTGAGTGTGGCTGTTTGCCACCAGCAAACAAAAAAGCTACCCACTGATTTCTGGTGGCATCGTCTTTTGGAAAAGAAAATAGTTCTGCTTTCCCTTCACATCCAAAAAAACATGTACGAACAACTTTGGGAGACATACTGATAAATCTATACGTTAAATGATTTGGGCTCGATTGTGTCTGATAGAATAAATTCCGGGGTGGGCAGGTCCAGCGCCGTGATTGGCTCTGGCCAGGTCTCGGGACGAGCTCTTCAGAGAGGAAATCACGTTCAGGAAATCACATTCTTGGATTATGGCAAAATCCCTGTATCTTAGGTTTAGAAACTTTTCAGAGGTTGAGTATGGACGTCCAACATTATAACATTACTTGTATGTCTTAAAAGAAGGATCAGCATAATAGGGGACCTTTAACCTGTTACGTCTGATGGTTCAAGGGAAAATTCTGAAGATCAGACTGACTAGCAAATTTGCAAACTCAGGAGCAGTCATGCTATTTAAACATAAAAGCAGTAGTCAAAAAAGAAAGGAAAAGAATGAACAGGATGAGAAGGTCGCAAAGCTACCAACTAAGTTCATTTGGCTTTCTTACAAGTATTTGCCAGCCCGCGGACAGCTCCCTTAAGCAGCAATGCAGCCAGCAGGTAACAGATCAAATTAGATAGAGGCTAAGCTAATGTTTGACCTTAATAATGATAACATTCAGCTGTTGTATAAATTTCAAGACAATATTGTTCAGTTGAATATTAAGAATATTGTTGAGGACTTTGTGCAACGCAAAACTTGCCGAATGCCATTCAAATTGGTGAGTAGGCCTGCTAGTGAATTTTCTTTTAGTCCAGAGTCAATTTTTAAATATCAGATATTCGGCAGAAATAGGGCTGTTTTGGTGCAGTAAATTGATCACTTTATGATGTTTATGCAGATGGTGTTTAGGTGGGCAATTTAGGGGACATGGTGGCATTGTTTTAAATATATTTAAATATTTAAATATCGTTAAAAATTGCAGCTTTCATCTGTCTCGTCGCGTGCTTTTTTCAAGTTACTTTGACGTCCTGCCTTTATTTCAAATTAAAATACACTCATGAGGTAAATGCACAAAAATACCGTTTGTCGAAGTTAGACGTCATTTCACCACCACAGTGAAATAGACAGCTCCTCTCCCTTGGTCTCTCTCTCTCCTCCAATTATTGCATGTTTAGGAAAGCAACCTTGAACAAATTACTCCTAATACTGTAAAAACTGTTCAAAGCAAGGCTTTATTGGGTGCACTAGGGCCCATCATAATCGACTGCACCAGGGCCCATTGCGACAAACTTACGCCACTGTCTCTACCTTCCAGAAACAGGGGAACTGTCGTCGCTGGCCAGCACCTGAATACCATGTTCGGCAAAGAGTGTGGCTCGCAGCGAAGGATATTGAGGAGTCGAGAAAGCTTGCCCCCCTGTTCACTGGGCCATTCAAATGCAACGCAACGAGTACGTTAGCGGCAGGCAAATCTCTCAGTAACCTTTATTATCATTTAGTTAATTTGAACAAGCTTTCAATCCTAATCTGGGTCCAAAATCTTAATTCAAGTCTGTTCATCAACTCCAGTTTTCAAGAACAAGCTACCAATCCTAATCAGGGTCCATTTTTGATAACCTCTTTGTCAAGTTCATCAGGACCAAGCTTCCAACCCTGATCTGGGTCCAGGACTGTGACCACGTTCCTCTCAAGCACCTCCTCCTCATCATGAACAGTTCAATGCTGGCAAAGCTACAAAACATCTGACAGCATGCCAGAGGCCACTGGGTGGTGACTGCAGCCCAAGCAAAGTCTATTACACCTGTGCTGAACTGTCACTCATTCTCGGTTCATGTCCCCGCCTATCCTCTTCAGGTTTCCGTCCCAGTCATTACTGTACTGCTGTTGAATTGCGCATCTGGTTTCGAACTTCATTCCTGGTTTGGACTATAACACTTTTAAAGGGCTGTAATTTGTTTGCAGTTTATTCCATACGGATGGAAATACCCACAGATTAAAAGTGCAAACTGTAAAAATAAACATGGACCTCACTTTGAGCTAGAAAAAAGCTGTGTTACTATCATCAAACAGACTGATATTGGCAAACGAAAATATATTGAATCAGAATGTTTAGAAAAATTTTTTGTTTGTAGCTAGACATACCGTACAGGCCAGCAGATACTGCCTAATTCCCTTGAGACGTCTCGTGTATCTCTCATGGATTTCTTGTGATAATCACCTCTTTATGTCACGTGCTATTATCAACCTCGTACTCTGCCGAGACAAGCTTCGCAGTAGGTGGGCCGCCGCACCTACACACGTATGCCAAGAGTCTGCCAAATGCGCAACGTAAATTAGTCTGAATTAGGCCTATGCACAGTTGTTACTGAGAATTACTTTTTATATGCGGATTTAATAGATAATATCCGTTCTTGCGTTGCTGCATTGTTGTTGGTAATCGCTAATCACTAATCCGTGAAAATTGAGGGTGGGCTAAAGAAGAGTATACGATATCCAGCAGCAGTTGAAGAATCACTTTGAAAATCTCAGTAGGCCTATACATGAACCGCTGGTCTGAATAAAACATAATGTGCTACATACATGTAGATTGTAATTTTGCATTTATTTCAGCCTGTTTACTGTTTCATCATTTCATCAGGTCATGTGGTAGAGGGAGATAACTCACATTATGTTTGCTGTCTAATAGCCTTCTGTTTCACGATGTTGGTTTATTCTTAAACATTTACACTGTAAATGCACCGTAGAATGTTTTCTGTGCACGTCTCATTGTGTCATAAATAAAGCAACAAATCTATCGATTCACATGTCAAATTATATTTAAAGCGACGCCTTGTTGCAGTATCCTGAAAACGACAGAGCTCACATTCCATGTCTTTTTTCCTTGAATTGGAATTGGTTAAGTGTACAGTAATTATTAGTTTGATATTTGTTTGGCATATAGATTTTGCCTCTGTATGTTCAGTTTGATGGATTTAGTTTGAATGGATATCCTTTCTTCTGCGATCAGACAGTCTCTTATGTGCAACGGCATTTCTTGATTTTCATAGAGACATTATACGTGCTCCTAAATAAGGGGAAATATGACATATCTTCTCTACTGACATCTTGGTTACTGAATGATAATTTTGCTCATGACGTATGTATTTAAAGGACTGATGAACAGGCCTCAAGCTGCAGGTTAAAATTACGACTCATTTTCCATTTTGACATCTGGAACTCGCGGCCTTTGTATTATCTAAGCCGTGGCTTCTTTCACAGGTGGCATGAAGCACTTGAGTGAAAAGGGACATCTACTCATTAATCAAGTATAGGATTATAAAAATAATTTCATGCAGGGTTGCATTATTAACAGAAGAATTTGGTTTTTCCTTTCTGTATTTGTGATAATATAGCTATCCATAAACACATCCTAAGTCCCAATCGATCGGTCCAAAACTCTAAACTTAACAGAGCCGGTAAACCTCTCAATCGGATAAATACAATAATAGCAGACTAATAAATCTTTTTCTGACCAGTTTAATAATAATCCGATGACCGTTACACTCAAAATATGAATTTGTTTAACAAATGTTGAACAAATTAATTTGTTCCATGAGAGATGACAAATTAATTTGTTAAAATCAATCCAACAAAGTGAATTTGTTCAGGTAGTAACAAATTAGTTTGTTTTATTAACAAAGTAAAATTGTTGCTGAAATATTGTGTTAGACTAACGAGTAAGTAACAAATGTGTTTGGCAAACACGATTGGACCATAAAATATTTTGTTAGGATTTTAGTTAAAATAAATCTGCACAAACCGATTATGCGGCAGATGTACATGTAGATGAAATAATTTAAGTGCGTACTTTTATTACTTCACAGTGAAGTGGTAATGCAAGAAGTGAACAATAAGGTGAGTTTTTGACCAATGCCAATAAGTTGTTGACAAATCAATCAGCTGTTAAAGGAACAAAAACAGGCATCAGAGGCAGTCTCCTCATGTTTAATGACCTTTTGCGGAAGATAAAATATGGTGCGATAGGAATATCATCTGCACACACAAATATCTAGATTGCGACACAAAAATAAAGATAGAAATATAGCCGGAAGCGGCAATTTCCGGGTTCAAGCCAAGAAAGACCATTAGTAGATGAAAGCTTTAACAGCTTAATTAACAAGTGTTGCCACTAAACGTGGCCATGTCCCCCGACAGGTGACGGAAATCGACTGGGGTCGGTGTGTCACACAAATAAACACTAAAGCCAAAGATGAATAAAATCGGTTAAAAAGCATTCTTGAGATTTTGTGATCACAACAAACGGGACGTGACGGCCAGACGGCCGGACGCATGAACTGACAGAGCTGAATACTATGTCCCCCGGCCCTTATACACCTTGACACCAAAGATGAATGGAATCGGTCAAACCGTTCTTGAGATATCATGTTGACAAGGTATTTGTAAGTGGTAAAATGGTTGTAATGACCTTGAGAATAAGGCCAAGGTTACGTAAATCGAGTGGGCTGTGAGCACCTCCCTAATGCACCTTGACTCCAAAGATGAATGGAATTGGTCAAACCGTTCTTGAGATATCACGTTCACAACAAACGGGACATGACAGACGGATGAACGGAGCTGAATACTACGTCCCCCACCCCTAAAACACCTTGACCCCAAAGATGAATGGAATCGGTCAAACCGTTCTCGAGATATCGCGCTCACAACAAACGGGACAGGACGGACGGACGGAGCTGAATACTATGTCCCCCGCCCCTAATAAACCTTGAGACCAAAGATGAATTGAATCAGTCAAACCGTTCTTCAGATATCGCGTTCAAAGATCAATCAGGAAACCATTCTTCAGATATCGCGCGGACGGACGACCCGGACGGATGGAGCTGAATACTATGTCCCCCGCCCCTTAAACACCTTGACCCCAAAGATGAATGGAATCGGTCAAACCGTTCTTGAGATATCATGTTGACAAGGTATTTGTAAGTGGTCAAATGGTCGTAATGACTTTGAGAATAATGGCAAGGTCACGTAAATCAAGTGGGCTGTGAGCACTCCCCTAATACACCTTGACACCAAAGATGAATGGAATCGGTCAAACAGTTCTTGAGATATCGCGTTCACAATAAACGAAACATGACGGACGGACGGACGGACGAACGGAGCTGAATACTATGTCCCCGCCCCAATACTCCTTGAGTCCAAAGATGAATGGAATCGGTCAAACCGTTCTTTAGATATAACGTTCACAACAAACGGGACGGGACGGACGGACTGACGGCCAAATAAAGCTGAATACCATGTCCTCTGCCCCTAATACACCTTGACGCCAAACATGAATGGAATCGGTTGAACCGTTCTTGAGATATCATGTTGACAAGGAATTTGTAAGTGGTCAAATGGTCTTAATGACCTTGAGAATAATGCCAAGGTCACGGAAATCTACTGGGGTGGGCATATCACACCAATATACCTTAACACCAAAGATGAATGGAATCGGTCAAACCGTTCTTGAGATATCGCGTTCAGAACAAACGGGACATAACGGACGGCCGGACAAAGCTGAATACTATGTTCCCCGCTCCGCTCGCTACAGCAGCAGCGGGGGACAAAAACCACTTTTAGAGTATGTTGCAGGTATTTATGTGGACCATATTTTGCCAGTGAAATGATTGGAGCAACAACTTATGATGTATAGTCTGATTTGTGTTATGTGAGGCTATTTTGTGCATTTGTGGCGCCCCCTACTGGTCGATTTGATTGAAACTTTCAGGCTATGTTTCAGGTTCTTATGTGGACATATCCTGGGAGTTTTGTAATGATTAGGAAAACTATTTATGATTTATAGTCTGTTTTATGTTATACCACGCTGCTTTGTTTTGCATTTATAGCACCCCCTATCAGTCAATTTGAATGAAATTTTCAGGGTATGTTTCAAGTAATTATATGAAAATATACTGTGAGTTTTATGGCTATAGGACAAACATTGCTGATTCATAGTCTGATTTGTGTGATACCACGCTGCTTTGTTTTGCATTTATAACGCCCCCTATAAGTCAATTTGACTGAAATTTTTAGGGTATGTTTCAAGTACTAATATGAATATATCCTGTGAGTTTTATGGCTATAGGTAAAACAATTGCTGATTTATAGTCTGATTTGTGTTATACCATGTTGCTTTTTTTGCATTTATAGCGCCTCCTATCAGTCAATTTAAAATAAAATTTTCAGGGTATGTTTCAGGTACTTATATGAATATATCTTGTGAGTTTTATGGCTATAGGAAAAAAAAATTGCTGATTTATTGTCTGATTTGTGTCATGCCACGCCTATTTTTTACATTGAAAGAGCCCCCTATGGGCCGATTTGCATGAAACTGTCAAGGTGTGTTCTTGCAACTTATATGGACACATCCTGCGAGTTCCGTGATGATTGGCCACATGCTTGTTGACTTTTGTCCATTTATGTGCTAAGCCATGCCCCTGCTGAAGTTCATTGATCAAAGTCTTGAAAACGAAATGAGATTTCAACAAACCTTATGCAATCTTTAATAAGCTTGGTCGAATGATGATCCACAGCAAATTTTGAAGGAATGGGACCTACGGCCTAGGAGGAGATGTCAAAAATGTGTTTTTAAAAAAATTGAAAATGGCAGAAAATCCAATATGGCGGACCTTGGGGGTCCTGGGAAGAAAGTTGGAGAATTTGAACCAAAAAATGTCGATACCAAGTTTTGTGTGAATCAGACTTAGAGCGTAGGAGTTATGACCTTTAAAGTGAAAAACAGTTTTTCTTGAATTATAGCGCCATCATCAGGCCGATTGAGTTAAAAATAGCTTCGGCAGCATTAACACACAATTACCAACCAATGAGAAAAATTTCAGCTCTCTCAGATTTACCGTCCCTCTGGAATTTGCAAAAACATTTCTGAAGAAGAAATAATGATAATAATAATAATAATAATAAATATAGCCGCAAGTGGCAATTCCGGAGTTCAAGCCAAGAAAGACCATTAGAAGTTGAAAGCTTGAACAGCTTAATTAAGAAATGTTGCCACTAAACGTGGCCTTGTCCCCCGCCAGGTGAAGGAAATCGACTGGGGTCGGCGTATCACAAAATTATACATTGAGGCCAAAGATGAATAAAATCGGTCAAAGCGTTCTCGAGATTTCGCGTTCACAACAAATGGGACATGACGGACGAACGGCCGGACAGATGGACTGATGGAGCTGAATACTATGTCCCTCGGCCCTAATACACCTTGACCCCAAAGATTAATGGAATCGGTCAAACCATTCTTGAGATATCGCGTTCACAACAAACGGGATGGGACGGACGGACGGCCGGACGGATGGAGCTGAATTCTATTTCCCCCGCCCCTAATACACCTTGACACCAAAGATGAATGGAATCGGTCAAACCGTTCTTGAGATATCATGTTGACAAGGTATTTGTAAGTGGTCAAATGGTCGTAATGACCTTGAGAATAATGTCAAGATCACGTAAATCGAGTGGGCTGTGAGCACTCCCCTAATACACCTTGACACCAAAGATGATTGGAATCGGTCAAACCGTTCTTAAGATATTGCGTTCACAACAAGCGGGACATGATGGAAGGGCGGATGGAGCTGAATACTATGTCCCCCGCCCCTAATACACCTTGACACCAAAGACGAATGGAATCGGTCAAACCATTCTTGAGATATCACGTTCACAACAAACGGGACATGACGGACGGATGGACAGACGGACGGAGCTGAATACTAGGTCCCCCGCCCCTAACACACCTTGACACCAAAGATCAATGGAATCGGTCAAACCGTTCTTGAGATATCACGTTCACAACAAACGGGACGGGACGGACGGACAAACGGCCGGACGGACGGATGGAGCTGAACACTATGTCCCCCACCCCTAATACACCTTGACACCAAAGCTGAATGGAATCGGTAGAACCGTTCTTGAGATATCATGTTGACAAGGAATTTGTAAGTGGTCAAATGACCTTGAGAAAAATGCCAAGGACACGGTAATCAACTGGGGTCAGCGTATCACACCAATATACCTTAACACCAAAGATGAATGGAATCGGTCAAACCGTTCTTGAGATATCACGTTCATAACAAACGAAACGGGACGGACGGACAGACGGTCGGGCGGACGGATGGAGCTGAATACTATATCCCCCGCCCCTAATACACCTTGACACCAAAGATGAATGGAATCGGTCGAACCGTTCTTATGATATCACGTTCACAACAAACGGGACGGGACAGACGGACGGACGGAGCTGAAAACTATGTCCCCCGCCCCTAGTACACCTTGACACCAAATGAATGGAATCGGTCAAACCGTTCTTGAGATATCATGTTGACAAGGAATTTGTAAGTGGTCAAATGATCGTAGTGACCTTGAGAATAATGCCAAGGTCAAGGAAATCTATTAGGGTCGGCGTATCACACCAATATACCTTAACACCAAAGATGAATGGAATCGGTCAAACTGTTCTTGAGATATCGCGTTCAGAACAAAAGGGACATGACGGACGGCCGGACGGAGCTGAATACTATGTCCCCCGCTCCGCTCGCTATCGTGGCGGCGGGGGACAAAAACCACTTTAAAAGTGTGTTGCAGGTATTTATGCGGACCTATTTTGCCAGTGTAATGATTGGAGCAACAACTTATGATGTATAGACTGATTTGTGTTATGTTAGGCTATTTTGTGCATTTATGGCATTCCCTACTGGTCGATTTGATTGAAACTTTCAGGCTTTGTTTCAGGTTCTGATGTGGACATATCCTGTGAGTTTTGTAATGATTGGAAAAACTATTTATGATTTATAGTCTGATTTGTGTTATACCACGTTGCTTTGTTTTGCATTTATAACGCCCCCTATCGGACAATTTGAATGAAATTTTCAGAGTATGTTTCAAGTATTTATATAAATATATCCTGTGAGTTTTATGGCTATAGGACAAAAAAATTGCTGAATTATAGTCTGATTTGTATTATACCATGCTACATTGTTTTGCATTCATAGCGCCCCCTATCAGTCAATTTGAATGAAATTTTCTGGGTATGTTTCAGTTACTTATATACATATATATTCTGTGAGTTTTATACCTATAGGACAAACAATTGCTGATTTATAGTCTGATTTGTGTTATACCACGCTGCTTTGTTTTGCATTTATAGCGCCCCCTATCAGTCAATTTGGATAAAATTTTCAGAGTATGTTTTAAGTACTTAAATAAATATATCCTGTGAATTTTATGGCTCTAGGACAAACAATTGCTGATTTATAGTCTGATTTGTGTTATACCATGCTGCTTTGTTTTGCAGTTATAGCGCCCCCTATCAGTCAATTTGAATGAAATTTTCTAGGTATGTTTCAGGTACTTATATAAATATATCCTGTGAGTTATATGGCTATAGGACAAACAATTGCTGATTTATAGTCTGATTTGTGTTATAGCGCCCCCTATGGGCCGATTTGCATGAAACTGTCAAGCTATGTTCCTGGTACTTATATGGACATATTCTGCAAGTTCTGTGATGATTGGCTCAATGGTTTTGAATTTTGTCCATTTATGTGCTACGCCACGCCCCTGCTGAAGTTCATTGGTCAATATCTTGAAAACAAAATGAGATTTCAACAAGCTTAATATAATCTTTGATAAGCTTGGTCCACTGATCATCCATAGCAAATTTCGAAGGAATCGGACCTACGGCCTAGGAGGAGATGTCAAAAATGTGTTTTTCAAAAAATTCAAAATTCCGGAAAATCAAATATGGCGGACCTTAGAGGTCCTAGAGGGAAAGTTGCAGAGATTGGACCAAGGAATGTCTGTACCAAGTTTCATGTAAATCGAACTTACAGCGTAGGAGTTATGACCTTTAAAGTGAAAACCTGTTTTTCTTAAATCATAGCGCCACCATCAGGCCGATTGAGTTAAAAATGCCTTGGTCAGCATTTACACACAATTTCCAACCAATGTGCAAAATTTCAGGTCTCTACCATTTACCATCTCACGGGAATTTGCGAAAACATTTCTGAAGAAGAAAAGAAATAATAATAAGAAATATAGCATAAGCGGCAATTCCGGGTTCAAGCCACGAAAAGACCATTAGTAGTTGAAAGCTCTAACAGCTTAATTAACAAGTGTTGCCACTAAACGTGGCCATGTCCCCCGCCAGATGACGGAAATCGACTGGGGTCGGCGTATCACAAAATTACACATTGAAGCCAAAGATGAATTAAACTGGTCAAAGCGTTCTCGAGATTTCGCGTTCACAACAAATGGGATGTGACAGACGGACAGCCGGACGGATGGACTGATGGAGCTGAATACTATGTCCCCCGGCCTTAATACTCCTTGACCCCAAGGATGAATGGAATCGGTCAAACTGTTCTTGAGATATCGCGTTCACAACAAACGGGATGGGACGGATGGACAGCCGGACGGATGGAGCTGAATACTATGTCCCCCACCCCTAATACACCTTGACACCAAAGATGAATGGAATCGGTCGAACCGTTCTTGAGATATCACGTTTACAACAAACGGGACAGGACGGACAGACGGACGGGCGGACGGAGCTGAATACTATGTCCCCGGCCCCTAATACACCTTGACATCAAAGATGAATGGAATCGGTCAAACCGTTCTTGAGATATCACGTTTACAACAAACGGGACGGGACGGACAGACGGACGGGTGGACGGAGCTGAATACTATGTCCCCCGCCCCTAATACACCTTGACATCAAAGATGAATGGAATCGGTCGAACCGTTCTTGAGATATCACGTTTACAACAAACGGGACAGGATGGACGGACAGACGGCCGGGCGGATGGATGGAGCTGAATACTATGTCCCCCGCCACTAATACACCTTGACACCAAAGATGAATGGAATTGGTCAAACCGTTCTTGAGATATCATGTTGACAAGGAATTTGTAAGTGGTAAAATGATCGTAATGACCTTGAGAATAATGCCAAGGTCACGGAAATCTACTGGGGTCGGCGTATCACACAAATATACCTTAACACCAAAGATGAATGGAATCGGTCAAACCGTTCTTGAGATATCGCATTCAGAACAAACAGGACATGACGGACGGCCGGACGGAGCTGAATACAATGTCCCCTGCTCCGCTCGCTATCGTGGCGGCAGGGGACGAAAACCACTTTAAGAGTGTGTTGCAGGTTTTTATGTGGACCTATTTTGCCAGTGTAATGATTGGACTAACAACTTATGATGCATAGTCTGATTTGTGTTATGTTAGGCTATTTTGTGCATTTACGGCACCCCCTACTGGTCGATTTGATTGAAACTTTCAGGCTATGTTTAAGGTTCTTATGTGGACCTATCCTGTGAGTTTTGTAATGACTGGAAAAACTATGATTTATAGTCTGATTTGTGTTATACCATGTTGCTTTGTTTTGCATTTATAGCGCCCCCTATCGGACAATTTGAATGAAATTTTCAGAGTATGTTTCAAGTACTAATATGAATATATCCTGTGAGTTTTATGGCTATAGGACAAACAACTGCTGATTTATAGTCTGATTTGTGCTATACCATGCTGCTTTGTTTTGCATTTATAGCGCCCCCTATCGGTCAATTTCAATGAAATTTTCTGGGTATGTTTCAGGTACTTATATGAATATATCCTGTGAGTTTTATGGTTATAGGACAAACAATTGCTGATTTATAGTCTGATTTGTGTTATTCCATGCTGCTTTGTTTCGCAGTTATAGCGCCCCCTATCAGTCAATTTAAATGAAATTTTCTGGGTATGTTTCAGGTACTTATATGAATATATCCTGTGAGTTTTATGGCTATAGGACAAACAATTGCTGATTTATAGTCGGATTTGTGTTATAGCGCCCCCTATGGGCTGATTTGTATGGAACTGTCAAGGTATATTCCTGGTACTTATATGGACATATTACGCAAGTTCTGCGAATATTGGCCAAATGATTGTCGAATTTTGTCCATTTATGTGCTAAGCCACGCCCCTGCTGAAGTTCATTGGTCAATATCTTGGAAACGAAATGAGATTTCAATAAGCTATATGCAATCTTTGATGAACTTGGTCCATTGATGATCCACAGCAAATTTAGAAGGAATCGGACCTACGGCCTAGGAGGAGATGTCAAAAATGTGTTTTTCAAAGCATTCAAAATTTCGGAAAATCATATATGGCGGATCTTAGAGGTCCTTATGGGAAAGTTGTAGAGATTGGACTAAGGAATGTCTGTACCAAGTTTCGTAGGAATTGGACTTACAGCCTAGGAGTTATGACCTTTAAAGTGAAAACCTGTTTTTCTTGAATTATAGCGCCACCATCAGGCCGATAGAGTAAAAAATGCCTTGGGCAGCATTTACACACAACTTCCAACCAATGTCTAAAATGTCAGGTCTCTACCATTTAACATCTCACAGGAATTTGCGAAAACATTTCTGAAGAAGAAAAGAAATAATAATAATAATAATAATAATAATAATAATAAAATAAAAATAAACCAGCACAAAAACAATAGGGTTTCAGCCCTACGGGCTTGAACCCCTAATAATAATAATAATAATAATAATAAACCAGCACAAAAACAATAGGGTTTCAGCCCTCACGGGCTTGAACCCCAATAATAATAAACCAGCACAAAAACAATAGGGTTTCAGCCCAATAGGGTTTCACGGGCTTGAACTCCTAATAAACCAACACCAAAACAATAGGGTTTCAGTCCTACGGGCTTGAACCCCTAATAATAAACCAGCACAAAAACAATAGGGTTTCAGACCTACGGGCTTGAACCCCTAATAATAATAATAATAATAATAATAAACCAGCACAAAACAATAATAATAATAATAATAATATAAATAAACCAGCACAAAAACAATAGGGTTTCAGCCCTACGGGCTTGAACCCCTAATAAACCAGCACAAAAACAATAGGGTTTCAGCCCTACAGGCTTGAACCCCTAATAATAAACCAGCACAAAAACAATAGGGTTTCAGCTCTACGGGCTTGAACCCCTAATAATAATAATAATAATAATACTAATAATAAACCAGCACAAAAACAATAGGGTTTCAGCCCTAAGGGCTTGAACCCCTAATGACGTTTTCGGTGTATGTCACTAAATATTAAAACTTAAAGAACGATGACATATACTATACAGAGAAAAGATGGCATAGGATAAAACTTGCCTTCCCGTTGCGTTCCTGCTCATTTCAAGATCCTTCGCAGTCAGACGACACTGAAATCGGTGCACGTGATCGATTCTCGCCAATGAAAAGTGACAACAGAAAATTCGCTGGGGCCTTGCGGAAAAGTCACAAATCTATTTTGTTAAGACGACTGGACAAAATCTATTTTGTTAAGATTTTTGTTATAATCGGATTCTGTTGCATCAACAAATTAATTTGTTACAAACGCGTAACAGATTTGTTTTTCTTAAATTTCATCAAAATTATATTTTGAGTGTATTATCAATACATAAGAAAATCAAAAACATAAATGACACTGTCCAGGAGCCATATTTTAAACACGCGTAAGACAGTAAACCTCAAAACTGGATGTTAGACATTCGGAATCTTGTTCACTAACAATACTGTTTACCAACACCAATTTCATGCGAGACTTATCGTGATACACATGTATACTTGTCACCGGCACTAGGCCTATTACTTTTCCTACGCACGATATATGTGAACCGTACATTAACGCTGTGTCGCGATATTCTCGTGTATATCTTGTGTATTTCTCCCGATAATCTCATAGAAATGGCACTGTCTGCTGGCCTGTACGGTAGCTTACTAAAAATGGCCAGACAATTCTTACTGAACATTAAATAAATAAATAAATGTAATTCTGTCTCTATGTATTTATATTCAACAATATAACATTAAATCATGGTATAATGTATATCCAACAAGATTAAGCATGTCCTTGGAACCTAGTCATTTATACTGTTAACAAACTTAAACATGTCAATTACCAAATGAACCAAACCAAAATGTTATTTGTATTTGCTAAAAACTCTAATAGTATTCCAAACTCATCGTACGACTTGTACCGACAACATCCATGGCAGCCAGTGAGGACAAGGACTGACACTATCAATGCTAAGCTCTGCACTTTTTTTCAGTTTTATTGTGTTACATGTACTGAAGAGGTGCTATTTTGTCTCTTGCAGACTCAATTTCTGCCAGTAAAAAGTTGCCTGAGGGAGTCATCGACGAGCGATGAAAAAGAAAGGATTACACTGGGCATCGCATCACCATCAGACAAGAGCAAGCCAACACCTGAGTTGTCAGGTCTCCAATGAAACTGTTTTATGGCAGGCTGCGCCACCAGGATGCCCAGTGAATATGCATTGCTATAGTCCTTGATTATGCAGTACTTCCAATGCAACAGTGAGATTAACTTTTTGATAGTCAGTATTATAATACCTAAATAAATTACCAAATAACACACTCGCAGGTGTGCCTCCAAACTGGAAGAGCTGCGTCCCAGGCACAAGTGTAAAAATATGTCTCTCAATGTGATGGCAGCATGTGACATAACTTTTTATATGCAAGCTCAAGTTCTACATTGCAAGGGTGGAGAAATCAGATTCAGATTTTAGGAGTCCCTCCCTAGTACATCACTCTCAATCGCATTTTTTTCTTTTACTCAGTGTAATTCTTTTGCCCAAAATCCTTTAAATGTGGAAATCCGCAGCCTGAGTAACTGAGCGGAGGAAATACTGCAGGACCATTCATTTTTGACCCCTGGGTCTTCCATCTATATACATTTGTTTTATTAGAAAAAATGTTTGGACGATTTAATGGTTGACAGATCCCAAACAGTCCTACTACTCACACTGTCCTCGTTGACTCTCTCCATAGTGCAGGCCGACAGGGGAATGGGATTCAGTCGCTGGCCAGTCACTCCATTATGGTCCATATTGACTGTATGCTTGCCACTAATGTTCACACTGGGGCTGAAGACCTGGGAGCAGTGACTGCCAGCACTTTGGGCACTCGTCCGCCTTTTAGGCCATGGGAACGTCAGTGAACCTTTGCAGCTCTTGCCATCTCCTTGCAAGCTGGATTCGTCATCTGCAAAATCGGCTTCCGAATCTTTGTTGTGCTGGCGGAAGTTAAACAGGCTCATCTGGCTTCCTCTTCTGGTGTTGGATGACAGGGTGCAGGTGAGGAGGGGATGATGCTGTTGAGAAAAGAACAGATCCCATTCTTATTATTTCACACAGAAATCAAGATCACTGCATGGGAAAGCAGTGTATTGTAGAATACAATACTAAAGTAAAAAAGTGGTATTGAAGTGAACAATTAAGAATTAAGTGAGTGAAATTCCTTTATTGAATTTCTTATAAACAAAAGCTTGATACCACGTGTCTGCTTGGGGACACAGGAGGCAAGTCCATTAAATTTGTTCACCGTGCAATAATTATTTTCCATGATTTTCTCTAATTACCTCAAACCTCAGTGGATTTGTACACTTGAAAATGAGGTATTTATGAATTTACTGTGTAAAGTATTAAAGAGAATCACAATTGAATTCAGTTTCCGAAAACAGTCTCAATCAAAGAGTTGCATTAATTATAGATCCTTCCAATTTGAATTAATACTGGGGCACTGTTGGGAAGAAAACTAGTTTACCATACCTTGAGAGCTTCCGCAGTGTCCAATTTAACAGTTTTACCATCTACATCTTCTACGGTTTCCTGTGATAAGGTCCTCTCTGCCTCTTTTCTGTTCGTCCGCTCTTTGGCATCTTGTATAATGGAAGGTGACAACTCTAGCGACAGTACAGAGTCTGTCTCCTGAGTTTTCTGTGCCATTGCCTGAAAAACAGAAAGAGTGAACACTCCAATCATTTCAACATGGTATCATTCACTTTTAGCAAGCAGAGGCAATGCTTCTACAGGGAAGTTCAAATAATTTCCAAACTTCCTCTCAAAGCGCAGGTAAGGAAATGTGTTTTCCTCTTGCTGGTATATGGAGATAGAAGAATAAAGCGTTATTGTTGTGAGTGTTGAAAATGTAAAAGTTAAATCCATGATATAGAACTCATATTAAAATCATAATTGCATTTGAAAGAACCTAAGTTTGGCGCATCCCATAAGTATTTGCACAGTGGCATAATTTAAGATCGTAATTTGAAGGTATTAAAGCAGTGGTGGTCAACCCTGGTCCTGGAGAGCCGCAGTGTTTGCTGGTTTTTGATGTTAGTCAGCAGTTAATTGATGAATTAAAGCAGTTGATTACAAGCTTAACTCATCTCACCTGGTGTCCTAGGTTTAAATAGGGTGGAGAAAACCAAACTGTACACCCTGTAGCTCTCCAGGACCAGGGTTGTCCACCACTGTATTAAAGGGGTTTTCAAAATTATACAAATGCTTACTTCACTGCATATAATAGACTTATGTCCTGAGCAGTACCCATTATAAAACAAATGTCCCATCAATTTAAGACATACTTGTTGCTCCTTCCGTAGATGTTCCATAGCCAGCTGAAATTCGCGCTCTTTCTGCCAAGCCTCTGCAATGGTGGCTTGGTTTTGCTCCTCGTACGCCATGGCAACAACTGCCAGTATCAGATTGACCAAGTAGAAGGAGCCAAGGAAAATCACAACGACAAAGAAGACCATGTACGTCTTCCCTGCTGACCGGAGAGTCTGACATTGAAAAAGAAATACACCACAATGACACTCCACCTCCACTTTGCAAATGTTGCCTCATTATTAAAATTTTCATCCTGTATCCCAAGGTCTCTAATTTACAATTTAGCAATGACAAGCCATAAAAAAGAGAGTGATTATATCCAAAACCAGGCAAATTATGTGTTCTGAGATTAATTTTACATCGTGCAGTTGGCAGCTGATTCAGAAATACTATATTTCACATCTTTCGCTACTCTTGAGTTTTGCATGCAATGGTTACCTGGTGATAAAGATTCTCCCAATAGTCCTGCGTCATGAGACGGAATAGCGACAGAAATGCCCAGCCAAAGGTGTCAAAACTTGTGTAACCATAATTTGGGTTTCTTCCCACCTTTAAGCAATCAAACCCATCTGGACATTTCCTGAAAATGACATGTTATATCAAAAATTATTGAACTTAATATGTACAGTGCAAGATTGAGATAGAATATTCAACTTGGACCTAAAGTAGGTTTCTTAATTGAAAATACTGTTTTTCCCCTCAGGAGTTCAGAACAGCGTCATGACTTCTCACAAACAACATATTTGCATCAGCCCAGCACACAGTCATGCAGTACAGCTTTTTACCTCACTGGACGTAGGTCATTATGATGAATTTCAATAAAGTCAGCAAGTTTCTTCACCCGACGGGGTTAGTATTGGTAAAAGCTTTGGGTCTTAAGGAATTTTGGTGGCAATTTCTACAATAGGCTTTGTCAGAGCAGATTCAGATCAGCATTGAAGCAAAGGCATATGCACTCCTAGAAGCCAAATGACTTGTTTTTGTTCACATCTGGGTATAGTGGTCTTTTGGAAAAAGACGTTTTTTGCCATTAGTATTTTAAGAAATATGCCTTAAAGGCAGGTACCAGGAAAATAATGACAAAGTGAAACAAATTAAAGCAATATTTTTTCCAAAGCAACTTATGCCAAATGATACAGGGTCATCCATCTCAATTGGACCAGTGGTCTGAACTTGACACCCTCAAAAAAATCTGGCAAAAATATATGTTGTAGTACATGACATAAAATTCATGCATGCCAAAATCTAGACCTCTAGGTCAATTAACCCCTGGGATACGGCCCTCGCAGTGTACAGCAACCTCACAAGTTCCCGCATTCATTGAATTTTCAATGTTTTTCAGTGGTCGATTCTGAATCTTTCCTTAAAAGGTAATACTCTCCTGAATGTTGATTCTAGCAGAACTTTTTAACGTAGATTTCAAATCTACAACATACATTTTTGCCAGATTTTTTTGAGTGGGTCAGGTTCAGACCATCTGGAAATTTGATCCACTTGATATGGAATGACCCTACAATTATGTGTAACATAATAACATATACAGTAATTTCATATTTATAAACATGTTAAGGGGTACCTGTTACAAACTTAGCAACCAGGCACAGATCCACTGAGAAAGCCTGTAGGCACTTTAATAATGATACTTAAAGCCAGTTGGCACAAAACAGAAACATAAGAACTAAAGAGGGTACAAGCAGAGGGTACAAGTGGTCAGGAGCAGTTCGAGTCAGATGACGAGCAAACAGGATTCAAGAGAAAGTGGTAAGCCAAGGTCACAGACAGGTTTGAGGTTAGTACCAGGAAGGCAGTCTGGGGATACAGGGCACGCTGGATAAGCTCACTCATGCACACCAAGGTTTGGAGGGACTGGCAGACTCGTCACTCTTGAGCTGACAGCAAAGCAAGATATCCCTAACGAAACAGTTACTTGGTTGTCTTAATTAACTTTACCCAGGACAGAAGGTTTAGAGCTCCAGGCAGAACTGGCTTAGAACGTAATGGAAAGGGAGAAGCCAGCGAATGAAGGACATGGACCAAGAACTTAAATTTATGCTACAACGATTAGTAATATAAAACAGATGAGAGCTGGAGCACCTAGGGAAAGGCAATGCACAAGACAATAGTTGAATAACTAGACACCAAGTAGGTGGTCACTTGGGCTACCTGTGACCTAGATGCGGAACACCAGAACATAACTCAGTCAGTCAACTCAGTCACATGATTTCACCTCACGCATAGTCTTGTTTTCATGACATGATACCCAAGCACTTCAGGGTAATATCCAATTTTTGACACAGACAACAGATAGACAGACAAAACAGTAGACCTAGACTCGAGCTACCTTAGAGGTGGCCCGAGTAATAATAACTAATTAGGGGACTCAAAAAGGATAAAAATTGAGAAGGACATCTGGATTGCAGGAAAAACAACCCCACAGCTTGCATATTTTGTTTATGG
The DNA here is from genome assembly GCA_029692085.1 of Gymnothorax javanicus. Classification (NCBI taxonomy): domain Eukaryota; kingdom Metazoa; phylum Chordata; class Actinopteri; order Anguilliformes; family Muraenidae; genus Gymnothorax; species Gymnothorax javanicus. The sequence continues at coordinate 55,042,777 of CM056196.1, forward strand.
GAGCTAGTAAATGGAAATCTGTGACATTATCTTTAGAAATTGTGGTCACATCAAAAGAATAATGGCAACTGAAACAACAACAAAAAGTTATCAAAATCAATTCAGCTGGAAAATGTGCCAGAATAGAGTACGACAAGGAGACACAAAAGAAAGGAGTGTATGTTGAGGAACACGCAGACCACTGAATTGCACAAAAAGCAGCAAAAAATTTGGAAACACATTCCAACATTGCTGGATTGGTTCGTAAACACATTATTGCTCATGCACTGTTGGGTTCTATCCCACCACCAACCATTCATGCACCATGCAAGATAATGCCTGTGAGCATGATTTGTTTTGATTGCAAGTGAATGTTTTATATGCTGGTTCATGAAAAGAAAGATTTAAAAATTATGTGACCACAGATTTGTGTGAATGTCAACTTCAGCTCGGCTCAGAATATTTGAGATGGATTTCACGAACATTTGTGATCAAATTCCAAAAATTAACTTGATGTTTTGACCACGGTATAAACATCCAATGTGCCCCATCCACACATATTCAGCAAAAGGACACTCTAAAACTGTAAAATCATAGCAAAAATAAGTTATATCCTACATGACACTGGTTATATTCCTGGTACCTGTTTTTAAGAGGGCCTCATGGCTAGAACAATATCGCAGGATATGGGCCATAATTTTTTTTTAATATTCTGGTCTTTATTTCCTTTCCTATAGCTCTGTTAAATTATGCTTCACAAGAAATTATTGAAATGTGAATTCATATCTTTGTGTGCCTCTCAGTACATGAGAAGTCACGAGATCCAACTATGCATTTCCCCCACCCCGATTCTCCACAAGCTGATTCCTTTAATAGTTATGTCCTGGCTGAGGAAGTTTACTAATTAGCAAATTCAGGTGATTGGAACAAAATAGATGGAAGCTGAAAGTGGATTTTTTTAATGTGGATGGTCAATTTTTTTAACCAAACAACTGCAAAAGTACACATGAATAAGACTCAAACAGGCTTCCGTGATGCATTACGCAAAAGAGGCATGCCTTTGGCTCTGTTTGTTTTGAAGTTCAGCAGTGAAACAAGAGCACTCGAGCCCCTTTGAGATGTGAGGCAGTCATATGACTGCTGGCAGTACCATATGCAGTCAGGCAGAGTGTCGGTGAGAGGGGGCTGAGTGCATGGGTGGAGACATGGCGCCGCAGGGACGTGACCAGGCTGGGGCCCTCCTAGCAGTGGAAAGGCCCAGCTCTCAGCACCTTGGCACGCAAGGTGTCTGGGCGCGGGGTGATGGGTGCTATCACCAACAGGCACCTCAGCATGTCTCTGGAGGATGTGTTAATGGACAGGTCGTACACAATGACGCTTTGATGGGGGGCCTCAGTTCAATTCTTCATGCCAATGGGTGAAGGTAACATCCCTCCCACACTGATATGAGCTGCACTTTTATTAGCATAGACTGTAAAAGGATGCATGCGGTTTCATGGTCATATGTCCATGTGGATTTTTGATCTGAGGGTAACAGACTTGTCAAGGGCAGAAGTATGCAAGACACCCTGCAGATGCAAATAAAACAAAATGACTGACCAGGTCTGGCACCCCAGAAATAGAAAAGCCCAAATACGCATGACTTAATTTAAGCCTTGGGGTTAATGCCAAAATCATGCAGCTGGCAGAGTCAGCATTTCATTGATCATATTGAATGGGCATATAAAATATTCTCACCATTCAGCCTTATGGATTTTGTCACAGATTTTGATAGAAAATTAAAAAAGAAAACCTGCAAAATTACATCTGCAAAAGACTCTCAAATATGTATCCTATGTGAAAGCAATTAAATGTACCAGAGCCAAGAAAAACAGACATCAAATGCTTAGTTTGAATCCTCCACGTTTGACTAGATTGGACCTCTTTTCAAAGACCTGTGTCTACTTTGTTACCTTTTACTCACCTTACAGTCTTACATGAGTCACTTCGTAATCAATCATTCAGATGGCATTATAAAAGTGATAGGCTGCACTTCACTGGGGCCTGACTATTTTCATAAGGGAACGAGATGCTTAAAACATAGATGAGACAAAAATGGGATAAATGGTGTGCATATTTTACCAGGAAAGGCGTTCATATTTTATGCAACAAAATTACATTTTGCTTGTTTTAATGGGTGAGTGCTAGGATGCCCCCTTCATACTGCAGATGAATGACATTACCTGTGCTGATTTTTTTGCCATGCATGACAAGGAAGAAGTATAATCCACAAGACTTCCAGGGAGTGTTCCATTCCCACTTCAGTCCCAGTAAGCCCTGTTTTTTTTTTCCTTGAATTGACTCAATGCAGTGGATTATCCTTCACTTCCTATAATGTGGAATTCAATTCCACAGATACTTATTTTCATCTCTTCTTTCTACATGCATGTGTTGATATTTCAATAGATAAACAAAACAACACAAACACTCATCTACCTCACATTCTCCCATTAGATTGTGTACTTGTTTAACAGACACCCTGATTTAGGATTGACAATCTGCTGTGTGTGAGTATTTATAGAGGTCCATATGAAAATTCTCTAATAAAGACTCAAATTTGCAGCCAGTGAACATCAAATTCATGAACTTTACTCCACTTATTCAACTTACAAAACGGTACTAAATAGGAAAATACAAAAAAATTATATATACTACGCAAAAGAAGTTGAGGGTCAAAAACACTTGTGCATATAAATAAAAGCCAATGAGTAAAAATGGTGACTACTCATGACAAAATAATTCTTTTATGGCTCAAGAACAGAAGCGCTGTTGGGATGCCATTATCATTAGGAAGCGTGCTATTATTGATAGAGATCTTCCAAAATGGGGCAATTCTGAGCAGCATTAGTTGTCCTGAACCTCTGCCAGAGTCGGCCGATAATGCTTTGGCTCACATTTAGATGCAGCGCCACAGCTCTCTCAGTTTGTCCATCTTGTAGTGGCCAATGGCCCTTCCCCTGTCTTGGATGCTGAGTTGTCATCAAACCATCTTCAAATTTCAAGTGATGAATGGAAAATGCTCAGCCCTTTTATTGCTAAAATTGGCATGCATTGAATGACACTAATGTAAAACGTGCAAATAATTTCATCCGGTGTCACAATGGGTGTTTTGAGGCAGTCTGTCACTTTAGTCTGACTGTTTGTGCTTCAAATCCATGAAAAGGAAATCTGGGTTAACTTAAAAAGTTTCTAAAGATAAGTGCAATGATTGAATGTCCCATAATAATGTGATGTCCTTAGTCCAAATGATAATTTGGGGGATATTGTAACCCTATCTTGCTTAAAAAGACATTAAAAAATAATCAAAAAAAATCCTTTGACCCTAAACCTATTTTGAGTAGTTTACATTTATTTTATTTGGACCTTGTGATTGGATTTTTTTTTTTCATTTCTCAATTCTCATTCTGTGGCTCTGTTTTCTCAGGTTCCCATTCCTCATTGGTCTGTTTAGAGCAGGTAAAACTAAGCAATGTCAGCCATACGGTAGTAATGTAATAAAAGAATACCTGAAATTACTCCAAGCACGGAGTGCACAGCACATGCTTGCATTGTTCAGCACTCCTGTATAGAATGCCATTTCTGCACCACAATATCTCTGCCGTATATTTGTATTTCAACACCTTTTCATGAATGGATGAAAATTGACACTCACTTGACTTGCTAAAGCGAGGATACAGTACGCATATACAGAAGGTACCCCAAAAAATTTGCAGTTACTTTAAAGGAGTTACAAAAATGTCTCAATTTACCTTAAATAAATCTGGATACAAGACCGCGTATTCAGCCTGTCATTTAGGGGTCATTTACATGCTTCTTGGACTTTTATGCCAAGATTTTTTTATATTATTGAATTCTAATAAAGCTATGCATATTTTCATTGATTTTATGTGGTGAGAGACAATGCTAGCACATAAATCAGGCTAACATTTATAAATCTGAATCATTAAAAGTTGTAAACTAGACAGTCCAGTGGAACGTGTAGCCCCTGAAAGCCCGCTTCTCCGCTTTTTTGCGAATTATTCGGCCAATACTGTAGCCATGGCAACCAAAATCAATAGGTGTCATAAGTGAAGTATAACACGTCCATACCAAATATGACAGTAATCGGTCAAAAAATACAGCCTGTACAGCATCCACAAGGAAGTATGTTCAGCAGAAATGTGTGCATTATTCAGCCAATACTGTCGCCATGGCAACCAAAATCTACAGGTGTCATAAGTGAAGTATTGCATATGTCCATTCCAAATATGAAAGTAATCGGTCAGAAATTGCAGCCTGTACGGCGTCCACAAAGAAATCACCACATTTGCCACTAATTTGCATATTATTTGGCCAATACTGTCGCCATGGCAACCAAAACCCATAGGTGTAATTAGTGAATGTAACACGTTAGTACCAAATATGAAAGGAATCGGTGAAAAATTGCAGCCTGTACTGCGTCCACAAGGAAATCTCTATGTTTTGCCACTTATTTGCATATCATTTGGCCAATACTGTCGCCATGGCAACCAAAATGAATGGATGTCATAAGTGAAGTGTAACACATGTCCATACCAAATATGATAGTAATCGGTCAAATATTGCAGCCTATACTCCGTCTGCAATGAAATCTCAATGTTTTGCCACTAATTTGCATGTTATTTAGCCAATCCTGTCACCATGGCAACTGAAATTAATAGGTGTCATAAGTGAAGTGTAACGCATGCCCTACCAAATATGAAAGTAATCGGTGAAAAATTCCAACCTGTACTGCATCCACAAGGAAATCTCTACGTTTTGCCTCTAATTTGCATATTATTTGGCCAATACTGTCGCCATGGCAACCAAAATTGATAGATATCATAAGTGAATTATAAAACATGTCCATACCAAATATGAAAGTAATCGATAAAAAAGTATAGCCTGTACAGCATCCACAAGGAAGTGTGTACGTTCAGCACAAATTTGCGCATTATTCGGCCAATACTAATGCCATGGCAACCAAAATCGATGTATATCATAAGTGACGTGTAACACATGTCCATACCAAATACGATAGTAATTGACGTGAATTCGTTAAAAAAATCGACACAAAACTGACGGACAGTGCCCTTAGAAAATCGAATGAGCTGAAATTACAGATTTGTCAGTGATATGAAGCTTAGCGAAAGTTCAGTCAGGAAGACTCTCTCTTTCGCGCTCGTCAGCCCTGTCTATTTTATTCATGAATGTTCACTCGTGATTCTCCGCAGTCAATATCCGGGGCTGTCAACTGAGCTGTCAGCTGGCATAGCAGCTGATCTCTTCTATCCAACCAGGGCACACCTCAGTCGCGTCGCTAGCCAATCATTCTGCAGCTGTCTTTTTTAAAAATGTCATTTTCTCCGCCCTAGTTCACCCATGCTGCCGTTCGCTGACCCTCCTCCTCCCCAACGCCACCCTACTCATCGGGCCTCCTGTTCTGCCACTCCAGCTCCACCAGCCTTCAGCCACCACTGCCACCAGTGTCTGGACTCTTCGGGGGATTTCCTGCTGCTGCTCTGAGCGGTGCTCCTGTTCTACGAGTCTCCCGAAGAGTCCAAGCGCCAAAGTCTTGTTTGATTCTAAGCATGTTACTCCTTTATGCTCAAAGCATAATAAATATTTTCTTGATTTCGCTCGAGTCTCTCCTGATTGAAACATATTTATACAGCTGCACACAAAAAATTTGTAAAATTGAGAAGGTGGTGGTGAGACCCATTTGATGATCTGACATGGAATAACCCATTAATATGCGTACATAACTCAATGAGGACACAAGAGGCCATCAATGACCATGCTACAACAATTAATACTTCACATAAAAGACAATGCCCTTGCATAAAAATCCCAATAACAACGAACAAACATATCACGCATGAAACTAGAGAACTGTAGTGTGGTACTTCATACAAGCCATTCATACGAGGTCTGTACAAAGTGCTCTGTGGATGGCTTACCCCTAAGAAAAAAAAAAAAACTCTGGATGAATGTGATACACATGATGTGTTGGGGCCATTGTCATTATAGTGGCCATTGAATTTGGGCATGGACCCTCTCAGAGCATCTGTGAGAAGACCAGTCTTTACTCAGCACCCAGGCAGCTGGGGGTCTTTCGAGGCGATAGAGGCCATCCAACAGCCTTCTGAAAGAGGCTATTTTAGACAACACCAAGCCCCACTTGGCCATTTGATATCCAGAAGGGGTATGGCATGGCCAAGAGGGGAGAATTTCTTTTTGTCATTTCCAATTGACTGCCCTTCTGTGAATGCACACTGTGTCAGAAACCTGTGTTTTTATGGTTTGGGGGCAGCCAGAGTACATTTTACCAACTTTTTCTAGAGATCTGCCATTGGCTTAACCCTTTCAGTGCTAACGTGACACATATGTCCCACAATATTTACAAATATCCTGTTGGGACATAAGTCTGAGTCCAAGAAACCCTTGCATTTGGGCCCATTCCATAATATAGGAATGCCTCTGTTGTGCTGGGAAGAAAATTTGGACAGCGGGGCATGATGGGTCATTGCAAATGGCCGCTGAATGTCGCCAGCTCTCTCAGATTATGGATAAAACCTTGCAATCCTTGGTGAGTAGGCATCAGATCTCTAATTGTTTGACTGGATTTGTGATATTGGAGATAATAGATGGTTTTACAACTGTTTAGTTGGTTATTTCAACTTTTATACTCGTATCTTGCACAGTAACAAAGGACTGGGACACATTTGTCCCACCAGTATTTGTCAGTTGGCCATATTTGTTATCAATGCCTGACAGGTCTAGTATGACAGTTGAGTGCAATTGTGTGCAAATAACGTATATATTCAATGGGTAATTCTGATTTGTATTACTGTATACAGTACTGAAATGGTTAATTTAAAATAACAATGCACTTCCCAGTAGATGAAATTGCAGTTTTTGCAAGCTCAGAATTCAAATTCCCCTTTATTTTAACCGATAGAAATGTAAGCCTTTGAATGAAAAAGCCACTGAAAAATAGTGGAATTATTTTTTGGGTTTACATCTCTCACTGCGTAAATTCATATCAAGACATGAGAAATGTTTTCAGCGAGCTTGGGGGAAGCTCGGTAAGCTAAACCTTTCAAGCTGCTCATGGCCAGGGCTTTGAGGGCCAAATCAAGAGTGTTTGTTTTAGAGCCATCGTAATAGGATTGAGTGCTCACTTCTGGGGTACTGAAATGCAATAAGGACCTGTTAGAAGAGCACATGTCATAGATGAACAGAGCATTCTTGGCAGAGGCGCTGCTGAGGGGATCGGCATCTACAACTAGGGATCAATGAGAAGGAACATTGTCTGGGAGTTGAACCACACTTTCCCCCGCAACAAAAAACACGCCAACAGGTTGAGCTTCAAAGCCTGGCCGTGTTTGGTGAGGGGAGAGTACCCACAGGGGACTCCGAATGCCCAGATAATATTTTGGCACTATTCTGCCAGGCGACCATCACAAAGAGGTCAGGTACTGACCGAAATTTACAGGATCATCTACAGAGCAGTCCATCAGTTCTGAGAGGTAAGATCATGAGCAGCAGAGGTGGGAAATGCAAACTCAGTATGATTAAGTAAAAATTATTTTGAGAATTTTGAACAAATCACCTTGATTTTCCAATTATCACAGTTCTCCTGTTGGGACGTATATAAGCAAATTAAGTGAAATCACCTGGCTGAGTTCATGGGTAAAAGAAAAATAAGGTAAGACGGACTTCTGACCACCAGATTTTCCACTGTGACAAATTTCTAACTACCACTGCCAAAATACAGTCGGATCACACTGTATTGGGAAAGTTTAGTTCCGGCATTCCAACAAAAGGTAATAATCAATGGCAATGAATTTGAATGGCAAACTCAGCTATCATGTGACTGTATAATATTGTAACGCTCTCAGTCACGCAAAGACAGGTGAATCATTTTAAAAGGGGTTTATTGATTGGCAACACAAAGGTTGTTATGAGCAGGCTACGACCGCGCCAAAACTGCGGCTGCTCTTTCTAGAAAATAAACCGCGAACACCCTCCAGAGCAATCAACAACATGTAACTCTTTTCCTGGTACCCAGATGTCCCCACCCCCCCAGCTACTCAGCCAATCCTCCGCAGTGCATGACAGGCTCTCCATGCGCTACAGCAGTTACAGAGAGCAAGGACATAGGCACAAACACAATTCAGTGCACGCACAATATAAACAAACCATTGGCACATTATCCAAAGACTTGCAGTGCACACATTAAACATATCCAGGATGTTACACTATTCATATCAAACTGTCATTGCAGGAAGTAACTGTCAAAATACTTTCAGACTGGACTTTAAAGACATCTTTAAAAGTTTTTTGGCTCATGGGAGCAATCAAATGCTTCTCTTGGAGCTTAAATAGCATAATGAACAGTAAATGAAAGACAATACCTTAAAAGCACTTCAATAAAATTAAATGAAGCAAAGAACACATGAATCTGTTTCACGTATTAATACTGTCAGAATATTCAATACACATTGAATGAACCACCGTAACACCTTATCTGAAGGCACTTAAGTATGTGCATATCTAAATTTATTTACATAAATCTGAAATCTGCATATATTGTACACTGGTCTACTGTAGTCATAATCCATAGTACAATAAAGCCTGTACGACACAAGACATGGAATTATATCAGGCATATGAGTTATCGCACACCAAGGTACTAGAAACATGACGTTGCTAGCCTGGGAACCAGACAAATCTGCAAGCTCATATTTTATTTGCTCTGGCAGATCTGTCTGGCCACCCTCCCATTCAGACAGATTTCCATCCAAGCAAGGTCGAATATGAGGCAGATTTGACACGATGACCTGAAGTATTTTTGTAAACAAACAAGAAGCCTGGTGCTGATGCTGAATGGCCGGGTGAGTCCGCACTTGCGACTGTACTAAGCAAACTGGATGAGATAGTTTATCTCAAAGAAGAAGAAATGACCATAGTTCAAGTTTTATTTGATTAGAAACAAGCGTTTCCCATACTTCTAACAAAATTTGGTAAAAGTTTAATTTTCCAACTTGCTCCTCTCATTGCCAGAAAGAATTAGAGTGTGTTTTTACTCCTAAAAGCAAATGACATTTTCTCCCCCCCCCCCATAAAGGCACCAGTTACAGTGATCAGATTACGGGAAAAAATTGATTTATAATTTTTATCATAATACCAACTGATTAGCACTTGTTTAGCACATCTGAAAAATGATTAGTAAAAATTAGAAAACAGTATATCAGATTTTAAATGACAAAAGGACTTTTTCTTTCTTTCCTAATGACAAATTACAATGACAAGAGAAATACAACTCCACTCTGAAAACAAAACAAATTATTTCCAAAAGGCATAAATTTTACCCTGAGCAATTATAATTTAATACAGCACACCTCCCAATTAAATTTCTGTAAACTACTTGTAACCGGCAGTATAGCTGTCTTATCTATACCTTACTGTAGCATAATGTTGTTTAACACCTGATCAGAGATGTGAAAGGATCTATTTCCATTAAAATCCTGTTACACAAGGCACTCTCCAACTTAACTAGCGTCTGCTAGATTAGAAGATGGCTATCTTTATAATCTGAAGAGGAACATAATACGCGATAGCATGCACAACAAGGTAATGCAGCTAAAACGAGCTATGAAGTAACACGACTCAGGCCCGAACTGTCTGTTTGCTCTTTAGGTAAAATAAGCTGGTACGTGCGATGGCATTGAAAGTGACAAATCAGCTAAAAAAACTTCTCCAATAGGCATCATAACTATAATAGGTTCACTAGCCAGCTATCTGTACCTCAGCGATTGCTTTTGAACTAGCTTGCAAACTAGCTAACGTCCCAAAAGTGTGAAAGTTCAGTTGGGTCACACGAAACTGCCGCGAAACCTCAGATAAGTTCATGCCTATGACAGCTGGCAAAGTTACTTAAGTTGGGACCAGAAACAAATCATATCGCCTTGATATGATGATCATTTACAAAGCTTTTCTGTAGTTAACGTTAGTTAGCTTACTAGCCAACTAGATGGCTTTACCCAAATAGCAACGTAATTTACTGCGCGATGGCTCCGGATGGCTCACATAGCAGAGTCTAGCCGTCATGACGATAGAGCATATGACTGCACCAGAAAGCCTTCCCAGTCCCAAGCATAGACAGTATAAAAAGATGGACGCAGCACCCGGGTCTGAAAAGTGAAGCCCATGCGGAAATCTCTAAAAATTGCGTCCTATTTAATCGCCAGCAGATGGCGACGTCGGTGGTTGCAGAAAGAAGTTCAATGCTATAGAAGTCTATGAGAAAATGACCCTACTTTCCTACATGATTTATTATTTCAATAATAATTTTTCCACATTATTTTATGGAATCTATCGCAAGTTTCAAGTCAATGATGTTCATTTTTTGTAAATTATGGTCCCAAATAGACTAGAATAAAGGATAAAGCCAAATATGCTTTATAGGGCATGGCTATCCTCTGGCCCTCGTCAGATATGGTCAGAGTCACACGTGGATCCACCCCTCGCTCCTCCCTGGATCTTCAATTCGTGGTCTCGTCCAATAGAAATCACATCCGGTTTCAAAATGGCGCTGTTCAAATTGCCAAAATCGAGGCTTCCTAAATGGTGTGCTGAAGCCAATGGGTGACATCACGGTTGCTTCGTCCATCTTTTTATACAGTCTATGGTTGCAAGTGCATGCATGCGCTATCCAGGAACTGACTGGTTGGTATTCAAATGAGGAACATCATTTTCCAGCCAAATCGTGAAAACTTCTCCTATTGCGATGTGGATCCATGAAATATCATTCATATTTTTTTGTATCGCATTTTTTTGTGAAGGGATTTTTATGATGATTAGCATTTCGTCAAAACTGCTGAAATTTGATTTGCATTTTGCGATGCGAATCCGCCTAGTCTGATCACTGAGTTACGTAGCCGACCAATGCACCTAGAAAATTTGGTAAAGAAATATTGACCGGTGTCTGATTTATGATTCAGAGACACTTCAGGAAAGCCAACACAGACGCTGACAGGAACAGAGCCAAAAGCAATACGTCTCCCCTTCCCTCCATGGGGGAGACATAAAAAACAATAACCAGTGAAAACCCATCGGCTACTGTTTATGACACGTACAAATGGTAACATTACGTGTTGGCTAATAAATCATGCCATGCCAAATGTTGGTTCTCAAGATATAAATATTCCACAAAATGCAATTTATGACTGAGTTTTAAAAAAAAAAAAAAACCTGTACTTTATCTGTAAAGGCAAGGCGAACACTTGGTACAGTGGACACCCAATAAAAGTACACTTCCCCTACTATAGTGTCCTATACGGCAAAATGGCTTCGGAGCTGAAAGCAACTTGGCGAAATCCCCTCGAGTGACCTCATGCATACGTGAACCTGTTTTACTCGCGATTGACCGAAGCCCCACCAGGCGCGGCACTTGAAAAGCCTAACTGGTGACAACGGGCACCTATCGTAGCAATGACTGCGCGGACCGGACAATGTCACCCTTTATTGCATTTAGCCACTAGCTAAGTGACATTTTCAGCTATATCACATCTGGCATCACATGCTGAATAAGGATGTGTTATTTCACCCATTACAAAGCATGACATTTGCTTATATATGATTTATGAAGTCATTATGTCTCATTTGTGAAGGCATTATACATGCTGTATAAAGCCTTTATGAGCAACACTTCATCTAAAGTGTGACCTATTCTACAATTGATAGTGACACACTATACATTACGTGTTTCAGCGAACCTTTCCCACAGATACAGGATACTATGTATATTTCACTATATAAAACAATAGTGAACTATATTCTGCGGTAGGCTATTTCGTCCCCTCATCCTTGTATTGCATAGGGTACATGATTTCTCTGTCTACCCTATTAACATCTATATTTACTCCCATGTACATTAGACTTTATTCTACTGCTGTGCATATATAGCACACATATGCTGTATATATATGCACACTGCCATGACTTTACCATTCGCTCACACTCTGATTAGATTTGTGCTTAAATTGACTAAATTTATGTTTTTTTTTTAATTGAATTGCTCAAAACAAAGTTTATAAAAAAGATGCACATTTCTTTTTGTTATGATCTGCGCCTGTACTTGGCAGAATGACAATAAATTTGAATAATATAATCTAATTTTAACATTTTCCCATTTCCTCTGAAGCTATGTCATCTGCCCCCTTTGCCGGTTAGAGTGGGACAAATAAGGGCTCACAGTCGGTTACAGTTACAATTACAGTTCACACTGAACTAACTACTTTGCTAACAAACTTCGATGAAAATCCGCCGTTGCTTTAAGTCCCATCTGGATTTGACGGCTATGGCACCAGCATCAGGAAAGATTTATTTTCCGGGTGCCATCAGGGCCGCATTAAAGAACCATGGGCCCCGGGGCTACCACTTTTTCAAGGCCCCCCCCCCCCCAATCATCACCGCGCCAAGTACTGTCACAATTACTCTACTGACCTGTGAGTGTCCCATCTGCGCAACATCAGCCCTGCTTACTTTCTATGCAATAATGCATCAACAATCACTTGTAACTGCAGTTTCAATTCTTGACTATTATAGCACAAAATACTTTTATCATAGTGAGGCTTACATATATTCAATAAAATCATACCGAAATTGCATCACCAAAAAGAATAAAGACCGGCTATCAGTAGGACAATATACATCTCTCTGACACATAACTCACACATTTGTGCGCTCATACACGCAAGCAAACACACGCTCTACAACAGCTGAGAATAAGCGCCCTGTCGAATAATTCTCAACGGTCACAATAAAAGGGAGCATAAATTTCCTAAAACTCATACACAACACATACAGCTTGCCTGCGTCATTTTATCTACTCACAACTATTGCAAAATGCAAAAAAAACGCCACTTTGAACATTTTTGAACCACCATTGCGAGAAGATAATTTTTGACAAGCCGGCTGACGTTCTGAATTCAGCCCTGAGCAAGACGCAATATCCCAGTGTTAAGCATGCTTGGACATCAGCATTAATCAGCTTTTCACCAAGCAAGTTTTTCTGCTAACAGCGATATATCCTCGTCGCCGATCAGCGATGGAGATAGAAGCCCGCACTGCCAACAGGCTCCGACTGTTTAACGCAGTGGTCGTCAAACTTTTGTGCCCAAGGCACACCAAAGGGCAAGCCAAAATCTCAAGGCCCACCTGTAGTTATATCAGCGCAAATTAGGCAGTATAACAGGGGTTTTCACTCTGATCATTAAGTATAATTTTTTATTTACTAATGGCAAATAAAATTTGCAAACAACCATATTACTCCTTAAATATTAGTAAAAAAAAATTCGAGGATTCGCTTTCTAAAATTACATCATGCAAAATAATTCAAAAAAACTTATTGTTATCTTCCTTCTCAGAGTTGCAGAAGCACCAAATTCCCTTGTTACGTAAGGATTTTTCATTGTACCTCAACTGAACCGGGCACGAATATCTCACCCGCTCAACCCCCCACCAAATAAATAATATCAAAATTATTAAATTGACACCAGGACTTCACTATGATCAGCGCATGAAATCGAACGCTTGGAGTTGGCTTGATTTGTTGTGCACTCGTGATCATGAAAAGATGAAGAAACGAACAGAGAATGCATTGTAAAGCATTTATCGCACACTTTAATAGAAAAACATGATCGTGAAAAGATGTGAGAAATGAGCATGCATAATAAGTGTCAATTTCACGGTACAAGCTCTCAAGATGCTCTCTGAAGGTCTTCAGCTTCCAATCTTTTTGCAGAAAAATGACAAAGCATTAGAAAGTTCTAGGGGCTTTAGCTGCCCATCTTATAATTCTGTTCAGAACTAAATGACAAACTTCTGTGCAGTGATACCACAAAACAAGTGAGCAGTCTTTCGTACATACACGGAAAATAGTTTCTGTCGTGCTATCGTTAAACTGTAGCGGATCAAATTTAGTATCACATCGGATTACTCCATCTGACGGTAAATTCCATCATGACGTAACTCGCCGAGGAAGGGCCGTGTAAAAATAACAAACATATTTCCAATTTCAGAAATGATTATTCATACGAACAATAATTGTTTGCACCGTTATACAACCAAAATTTGAATGATAATGCTGAACAGCAAAAGCAGATGAAAATCACTAAATCACGAACTTCCCGGTGAAACTCTTTAGTTACAGTGGACTGGAACAGGCTTAACTGAAACTAGAGCCTACATTTTCTAATGTTGTTGTACTAAGCTACTTACCTACCAAACGCCTAGCTTGCTATCCATCCTGTGTCAGCCCCAGCAGCATGTGGTTTGTTACCATCTTCAGCAGCCAGCGCGCACGACAACTTTGCCGGTGGTGACTTGTTAGCATGGCCCGGATAGCCGCTAATGCTGGAGGGTTTTCTGTCTGGTTGAGGCTCGTAGTTTTGAAATATCCAGTCAGCTTGGTAATTTTTCTTTTCTTAAAAGCTGGGACTCCCGCAGCAATTTCCCAAGTTGATTTGTGCATTTTTGAGCCCCGCTGTCACATTTCTTTCTACGTTTTCGTGTATTTTGTCTTAAATTTCCACTCCAGGAGCAAGGTAACAGTTGCAGCCTATTTGTATAGCTCAAATTCAACGACTCATTCATTGGACAGTAACAACAGGCACGCACGTCGTCCAGTAACCAATCACAGTGTCTTTTATTTATACAAAATATTAATGCACCTCCTCCCGTTCCAGGGCAGGCCCAACACAAACAACAATGAGAGCACTGTATAAGCATTATCTTGTGTTGCTCCTGATGATTGTTTTCATCCTGGTCCTCGCGATGGGCCCTTTCACATGTCGGGCCCCGGGGCTTCAGCCCTGGTAAGCCCGTGCATTAATGCGGCCCTGGGTGCCATAGCCGTCACAAAATCCGCCGTTGCTTAAAGTCCCTATTATTAAATGCACAATGGCTTTAAGAGCAGGACTTGGAACATGGCATGAAAATTTCATTCAGATCGAACAGTAGGGGGCACTTCAAATACAAAAAATGTGTGTAGCACTATGCAAATCAGACTATAAATCAAACAATTTTTGTCTAATCATTACAAAACTCATAGGATATGTTTCATAACACTTTTGAAACTTGGGAGGAAAATTATTTTGAAATCGCCAAATAGGGTGAGCCACCTGCTCCAAACACGTCCTTGGGTCTGGCTCAGATTTGGCTATATGTCAATGACATTTTGTCCATTCATCACTAAACTTGGTGAATAATTTTCATTCAGCTTTTGAAAAATATTTTTGAAATTCAGAGAGACTCAGAGTCAGAAAATGTATTGTCATTCTTTCCACATACACAGTACACAGTGAAACAAGATACTGTTTCCCAGGACTCTGGTGCTACATAGACACATGTAACCTACCACACTACCTCACGAACAGGCTAACAAGCGACAAATAACTAACCAGTGCTAATAAGGTCTATAGATCAGCAGACTAAAGCGAGGCCATCAGACACCTCATCTTTCAATGCTTGATAACCAAAACCTCTTGCAGTTTACTTTGCCCGGGTAGCAATAGTTGCTCAGACTAATTTATTGAACCGACGGTATTCTAATTTATTTTCGATAGAATTGTTGTACATTGCACAATAAAATTGAAGTGTTTTCTTCTGTATATAAATGACGACATAAAATATCAATGTCTTTATAATTTCTGCGCTCGTGTAGCTCGTGAAACAGCACAGACTTGCATAAATTAGTTTGCGAGAGTCATTAACCCCTTTGCGCAGAGGCCAAATCAGGCTATTTGGGGGTTACCTTATTTAAGGCTTTATAATTCAAGATTGCAACTTCACAGACAGGAAAGAAGTAGCTGCACTGAGTCTAGACACTTGAGCATTTAGACTCCCATCGTATTTCGGTTTAATTTCATGATTTTGGTAGAGAAAAGGGGCTGCAAACACAAAAAATCTTCATGAAAATTCAACATTGAAATTGCAAAAAAAAATAATACTGAGAACTGAAAAACTGCTGGGGCTTAAATCCATACATTTCTGGGATCATAAACTCCTTGACCACAAGTATAATTCATCTTGAACATTACATTCTAGCTTACCTACTTGCTATGAGCCAAATTAGACAGCTATCCAGGTGGCTCCCCAAAGTCTGAGATCTCTCAAAATGGTGCACTGTCAGATCATAAACTAATCATATATTTAGCACAAACAAAGTTTTGAGGCATGAAATTTAATAAGAACTTATTATTTTCTGGTTGAGTTTAGCATGAATTTATCAATATCAGTGCAGTTGAACATCAGTGGTCAGCAGTAACCTCTCCAAACACAAAACATGCCTTTCCTCCATAATAAAGTTTAGAGTTTTTTCCATTTTTCTTCAAAGTCCCCCAAGCCAGCACACATACTCTGCTGATTAAACGGTCAAAACATTCACCCTGCAGTGAAAGCGAGCAGTTCCCACTTCTGAGCTCACAACCCTATTTCATCACTTTCTACACCTTACAACAGACAATCCACTTTCAGGGAAAATCAAACAATATATGCCTCCCTAGATTCAACAGAATGGTGCAGGGAACGGACCAGGGGGTCCACCGAAATGCATGACCAGTTAATGTTTTAAACATGAAGAAAACCTCGGAATTCGATTTTGTTGAATACAGCATACATTCCAAAACAAAAAGCAAAAGTAGCAGCCCAACCTTTTTCATTGAATCCCTCCTCCGGAGACCGATGTATCCAGTAGAAGGAACCCTCCGGTCCTGTTTCATTCGAAATAATTCCCATTGACTATGTCCTTACCTCATTTAAATCCTGTAAATGTAACTGAACACTTAAGGCAGTTTTCGGGAGTCTTTTTTCTATTAAACGCGTCTATTTTAGCCGCGCAATGAGCGCAACGTTGACAGGATACAACCGAGCTTGCTGATACGCGAAGGCTTGTAATCATAGAATGTATAAAATATGGACACAGCACCCTGGTCTGAAAAATGAAGCCCATGTGGAAGTACCGTAAAATGGCATTCTGTTTAATGGCCAGCAGATGGCGACGTCGGTGGTTGCAGAGAGAAGTTCTATAGAACTGTAGAAGTCTATGAGAAAATGATCCTACTTTCCCACCGGATTTTTCATTTAAATAATGATTTTTCACATTATTTTATGGTAGCTATAGCAAGTTTCAAGTCTCCTTCGATATATCATGATGTTCATTTTTGTAAATTATGGTCCCATATAGAGTAGAATAAAGGATAAAGCCAGAATATGCTTTAGGGGTGTGGCTATCCTCTGATCCTCGTCCGATACAGTCAGATCCAGAGTCACGGTCCTCCCCAGATCTTCAATACATGCTCTCGTCCAATTGCCAAAATCGAGGCTTCCTTTATGGTATGCTGAAACCAACGGGTGACATCACGGTAGCTTCATCCATCTTTTTATGCAGTCTATGCCTGTAATACTTTTCTGACTGTCCAATAAATGTGTTTCAGTTATTGTGGAAAGTTTAAACACTCGGGAATTGGACAAGAAACAGCCAATCAATACATCGTTATAAGTTTCACGAACTATAACTGTGCAGTTGCAAGTGTATAATTGAGTGATTGGCTATCAACACCAGTACTTGGGTACTAAATAAAAGTTCACATACATTTATAAGACCTCCTGTAATACTCTGTACAATCCTAAGCTCTGAAGTAGTTTTAGTGAAACATGTCATTGAAAATTCAATATATCAATTGTAAACTTTAAAGGTCGCAGAAGGTCAAGTTGAGGTCAGCAAATTGACTTCATATATGACTTCCTATAAGTCTCTAATACAGACCTAGGCTCCATCTGTGACCGTTTTGGCAATACAAGTCATTGTATTATGTCAAGTTTGACCACTATCTAACAGTCAAGTTGAATGTCACCAAATGAAAGTTCATGTGTGACTTCCTTTCAGTCTGCGATACAATCTTAGGCTTTATCTGTGACCTTTTTCAGTGATGGAAGTCATTGAATTTCCACTACGTCAAGTTTGACCTTCAGAGGTCAACATGAAGGTCACCAAATTAAACTTCATATGGGCCAGGCTCACGAAATGTGCAACCCCCCCCCCCCCCCACCCAAAATGTGTCCAAAGGCTAGCAAATCTTATATTTTGCTTAGATCATTCCAGAACCATCATGAATGGATAGAGCTCACTAAGAGAAACTTGGAACACCCCGCTTTTGTGGGACTGCGATAAATATTTCCCTGTCTTTTTTCCCCTTAAAGTCAGAAAAGTGGCCAAAATTGCATTTTTTTGATGTCCATGTAAAAAGTTAAATTGTGCACTTTTTGTTTTTTTTTATATTTGTGTGTTCTATTTTTCTCTGTGCATAATAGACATGTGTAGGCTATGTCTGACAGTTGACATACGTCCCTATTGTCGTTTGTGTATTGTGGTGACATTTAATAAATTGTCCACAAGGTCCTGGTTTCTGACTGAGTTTTTACATTTAGCACTCTAGAAAAATAAAAAAAAGGTCCCTACACCCTAATAATCCTTCAGGATAAATTATTTATTGAATAACGACATAGCTACAGTGCGCAAAGCTTTTTAGTCGGTTTCTGACCTAGGGTTTCTGCCTTAGATTGGCGGGAAATTCGTGTTAAAACGGGTTGAAAGCGCCTCTCATTGTAGCTGGGACGTGTTGCACTTCAGGACTACTTCCGCCCGCCAGACTAGCCAGTTTTAAAGCTGAACATCAATCGAAAATCACGAAAAAGATAAGTTTTTGACTGGAACTAAGGCATAAACTTGGTCTTATAACATGTATAAATGGTCAGGGACATGATATTCAGTGTTAGTTTGACATGTTAACATGTATTTTAGCCGATTTGATCGAAAATATTACGATGGCGTCGGTCGGAGGCCTGACATTGGACCAATTGGCCCACGCTCTCAGTCAGAAACCGGTATCTCAGGCAGAAACTGACGGGGGGCGTGGGCGGCCGCTGTGGCCACAATTGGTGGCCAAGCAGTCATAAACTTGATCAAATAACATGCATAGGTGGTCGGGGACATGATATATTGTGTTTCCTAAACATGTCGACTAGTATTTTTGAAGATTTTGAGCGTCGGCCCACGCTCTCAGGGTCCTAATTTCTTGGCGCAGCGCAGGGTGGCGCAGGGTGACGTAGCGTGGCGCAGCCCACGCAGTGGTAATTTCGTCGGTGCAGCCCGCGCAGAGGTAATTTCCTGCGGTGCAACAACGTGCGCAGCCACTTTGGCAATTTGGTAGACGGACGTGAGCAGAGATGGGTGTGGCGGCGTAGCAGGGGGAGGTGTCACATATTCATCAAGACGCAGTGACAATTTCGTAGCAAAAGTCTCTGCTGAAGTTGCGCAGAAAGCTTGCCTGCTCCAACCTGGTTTACTTTCTGTGCAGTGGTAATTTGACTGACCAGCGCACAGTGCGCACATGTCACCGAAATCTCACAGGCAGGTTTCCAGAATGTCAGGCACATTTCAATGCAATAAATAATTACAACAACCACTGTTTAATGTAACTATCTGAATCAGCACATAAATTATAGTATCTATATCGATTGTCCTGATGTCAGATCAAAGGCGGTTGGCACTCGTAATGGAAACTCGACCTGGCTTAATCAATGCAGCTGAATCTGTGATGCGAATTAACGACTTCACATCTTTCTCAGCCAACCACAAACTGCCTCGGCATCAGGCAGTGCGTATATATATATAATGCTTGCATTCAATGCTCAGTAAAGCCGCTTGCACACTGGACGCGAAACAAATTTTTCGCATGACTGATTACAGTCAAAGTCAATGTAAAGACGCGATAGTCGGACAGGGTTTTAATATATCTCCGTGTCCGAAAGTCATAAAAGTTATAATTTTTCGAGTATTCCAGGAATTATCAGACGTACAAACTTGGCCATGTTTGTGTTCAACCTTCACAAAACGCAAATTGATAGCCATCGACTTTTCTTGGTCTTTTTATTCGTCTGTTTTCTTCCGTTGAAGATAGACAACAGTCTTTATTCGGTCTCTCTTTTGAAAATTAGTCAGATGGATCGAACAGATTCACGCTTTATTTCCACACCAGAGATAAAATAGTGCTTGTAGTCAGTGAGCAAATCAATTCCATGACCATAGACATTGTGAATAAATTATCGCATGCACGATCAAGACTGTCCGACGCGAAATGCAAAACACTCCATGTCCGGCAGCCAGCAAAAAGTAAAAGTATTGAAATGGGAACAGATTTATAACGAAATAAAGAATAAAAATATATCACCAACAAACAGAACATCCAAAAAAAGATGGCCCACAAATAAATAAATCGCAGTGTTCATTGGATGTTCTGTTTGTTGTTAAAATGTTTCTTTTTATTCTTTATTTCGTTATCAATCTGTTCTAATCATCCTCTTTTTTATTTTTTATTTTTTGGCAGTCAGACACGGAGTATTTCGCATTTAATGTCCAACAGGCATTGTACATTGTCCCGCGCCAGTGTCGACTCACTTCATTGAGCAGAGCCTAAACAGAATCATTGATTGAAATTCTCGGTACTCACCTTGAAGAACTGAGCCCTCTTATCAAAACATTCACGTTTAACATCTAAAACATTCAGTAAATTTGAAGAAATTAAAAACAATAATCGACTGTCGGACACGGAGTTATATTGAAACTATCCGACTGTCGGACTCGGAGATATTTTAAAACCCTGTCAGACTTTCGGACACGTAGACACTGCGTTCAACGCAATCTGTCGTGCGAAAAATTCGTTTCGCGTCCAGTGTGCAAGCGGCTTAATACTTGGCTACTATTATTGTCACTAAGGTTTTATCGTTTTTAGTTGGGGAAAGGAATACAGCCTGATCGCTATGATCTCGTACTGAGTTAAGATCATATATTGAAAATAAATGTGTAACGTATCTTGCATTGTATGGAGGGTATTTTTGGTCATAATCCAAATGAAAATTAAAATTAAAATAATCAGGCCAAAACTAAATGTAAAAAAAAAAAAAAAAAGCAAATTGAAAAACCTAATGAAACATGTAAAATGATAATGTGAAACTACAAAACGAAAATGAAACAAGTAAAATTTCAAATGCAAATACGTAAATGGATAAAACAACAATGAAATGTTAAATTTAAAATGCTAATATGTAAATAGAAATGGTCAAACGGAAAACTTAAATTGTAAAGATGAAATTGAAAATGAACCTCCTTATTTGCATACAGGCTGAAAAGCCAAATGGAAAATGGAAAAGGCGAATGGAAAATGGAAACGCCAAATGAGAAATCCAAATGGAGAAGCCAAATGGAAAATGGAAAATCAAAATGGAAAATGGCAAATGCAAAATGCCAAATGTAAAATGGTAACGGAAAAATGCAAACATAAATAAAAAATTAAATGATAATTTTATCTTTTCCATTTAAGCTTTTGATTTAAGCATTTCCATTTAAGCCTTTCCATTTCCCATTTTGAGTTTTACGTTTGATGTTTCCCTATTGCTATTTAAATTTTCATTTTCAATTTCATCTTTACAATTTAAGTTTTCCATTTGACCATTTCTTTTTACATATTAGCATTTTAAATTTAACGTTTCATTGTCGTTTTATCCATTTACGTATTTGCATTTGAAATTTTACTTGTTTCATTTTTGTTTTGTAGTTTCACATTATCATTTTACACGTTTCATTGGTTTTTTCAATTTGCTTTTCATTTTTAACATTTAATTTTGGCCTGATTATTTTAATTTTAATTTTCATTTGGATTATGACCAAAAATACCCTCCATAGCATTGTTGTCCATGCATGTTAATCCCAAAATTTTAAGCAGCAACAGGGTGTAATAATGGGAACACGCTATCCATCGTTTCTCTTCCCAATGATCCAGGCAGAAGAAATAAATAAGCAACCGTCATATTTCATTCCAACTTCATAAGTTTGAATGATCTGACGTAGTTTCGTTTTGAAATTCCATTAAAGTTCGCTAATGGTAATAATTCGCGAATGCCCTAGCTAGCCAGCTAACTCATATTCGTAATACTTAATATAGACGTAAGCGGTGCAGAAAACATGCCTGAAGCAGCAAAGTAAAATGCAACATTAATGCATCATACAGATATTGGACAGAGGTTTCTATATTCCAACACATTAAAGGTGAGGAGAGGAGCTCATTTGATTGGTGAAGATTTGACTCGGCTGTGTTATTCCCAGAGCCATGTAGAGAAAGAGTCGCGTCAACTCCGTTCACTCCAATGGACCAATTTTTCACAGTAACGGTGGGTCGTGGAGTCTCCCAATAGTTCCCAGAAGTTAGCGACGAAGACTAGTCCAGCAGCTGAGATGAAGCGGAATGGACCGTTCGTGATGATCTTTCAAAAGGTAAGACGTTTAAAGAATTAGACTGTATATTGTCAGCACATCTGAATTAAATTAACACGTACAGTAAAGCGTTTTCCTGGATTATCCCCTGTACAATTCGAGATATATTGAACGTTTAAGGTCAGAAAATTAGGCTAGGATACTAGCTAGGTACAGTTAGCGACACAGTTACTAGCGCTAACCATGAGCAGGAGCATAATGGAAAACTCCGTTCTCTCAGTGTCATTTCATCCAACGCCGCGATATTAGAGAAAAAGGCTTCTTAAAGTGATTTTTGCGGAGTGGGGTGGCGGAGTGAAATGTTAGAAAATTCACGTAAATATAACATCAGACTGGCTATAGTAGTGGAGGTGGTGAAGTAAGGTTCTCTTTGAGTACAAGGTAGCTAACGTTAGCTATTATAATAAAGTTAACGTTACACAATGTTAAAGCAGAAAGCCATCGGTTGCTGTGATACATCGCTAATAATTTTGATTGTTAGAGCTAATTTTTTTTTACTGCTATTCAATGAACTAAAACGTTATCTATAGTTAGAGTTTTTAGGATTTGAGATTCTATTGACCATTACTTGTCAATATAATGTCGCTGCTCATTTTGCTAATTTTGGATTGATGGTTATGTGAGAGGGAAGCTGGAGAACCAAATAGAAAATTGAAAACAGAAAGTATTGGTCAAATAGGCCAAACAATTTGGAAAATTAAGCATAGAAGACTAAGTGTGGAATCATACTGAATAGTATAAATATTGAGCTGTACTGTATTACTTGTCTGAAAGACTGCAAAGAACATGATCCAACTTTATACTAATTCCTGCTACTGATGCCACTTACCATACTTTCTTAAACATCAGCTGCAAAAGCTGATCACAACTACTTAAGTTCCAAAAGCTAAGTTGGGAAACAAAGACCACGCGTCATCTCTCAACACCATTTCCCATCCAAGCCCATATAGGTGTGTCTAACCCTTTTCCTGTCTTTTTCTCCCCCTCTCTCTCTTTTAGCAGAAGAACTGCAGGCGATTCAACAAGAGCCAGAGAACTCCCTGCAAGGAGACAGACGACAATCACCCTGCACCCTGAGTCTTAACTCCCTAAGCTGTGCAAGCCTTTCCCCGTTCCTTACTTTTAATAAACTGGACAATAAGCTTCCAAATCGTGTGGTCTTTGGTTGTGAAAAAATGCATGTGCAGTGTTTGAATATGATCACCTCACATTTTTGTTGTTGTTGTAATTTTGAATGATTGTTAGATTTCTCCTGCTGAATTGAGCCTACAAACTGTACATTTGTACTCAACCCCCCAGCGATTGGAGCATCCCCACGCAGCACAGCAAACCATGGTAGAGATTATAAACAAGGACAACATGGAGGAGAGGGCACAGACAAACTGTCTCATATGCTATTCATGTTTCTGAGTTTATTCAAGATTTCTTTTTTTTTTTGAAGTAATTGTAGTACATAAAAGCAAAATAAAAAGATATACACAAAATGTATGTGTTTGTATGTGTATAACAATATAAGTTTGTATGTTAATGTGTCTTGTTCTGTCTGGATATATCGTGTTTAATGAGCCCTTCCTAAAAATATTACTGTACATGCAAGCCTAGATAAATTTATACCTTCTGCATGCAAAAAGTCAATGAAAAAGTTGTTTTGAACTTATGTATTGGTGTTTAGTGATAAGTGCAGATGTGCATAAAAATTATGAGCAAATAAATTAGTATTATTACCAGTGGATTTTCTAAGATGCCTCACTGAACATTATGCTGCTTTTAATGATGCAGGGACTAATTGTGCTGTGAGTTGATACTCATTGATAGTCACCTGTCAGTCCTCTGTCCTTTCTGAAAGTCATGAAGATTACATTAGTTAATTACTGAATTGATAACTTAGATCCTCCATTTCCATGGGATGATTAAAACCCCGAGCAAATGAAGAAATGGGAGAAAATTAAACAATTTTGAAACGTTCCTTCCCCTCCCTCTATATAATAAACATTAAGATGGGATTAAACAAGCATTGTAGTCAAAAGCAAAAACCAAGAATTCAAAGCAATCAACAACAGGAACACGCTCTTTAAAATGACTTAATCTCGTTTAAGTCATCTTAAATATTTAAATAATTCTCAGGCACTAAAACTGCTCGAATACTGCCTATATTGAGTGCAAATGTTCAAAATTCTGCTGTTTAATGTAGCTTTTTCGAGGTTGTTTAACGTTGGGGTCACTTAAGTGAGACGGCGACATTCACTCAAGCCTAAAATATGTAAACAAGGCAGAAATAACGCTATTAATTGACTAGTAATTACCAAGAATTTCAGGTATGTCTCTCTGCAGCCTATTTGACAGACGCATTTAAATTGCCCGCCAGCGACTTCCGGGAACTATTCGCTGTCTCCATGAACCACGTGACGATCGAGAATTTTGGACCTCCATTGACGCGACTCTTTCTCTACATGGCTCTGGTTATACCCAAACACGCTTTCTCTCCTCCCTCTTTGCCACTTGCGCTGGCAGGAGGGACTGAGGCGGGACAGAGGAGTACTTGCACCAAGCTGCACCGGGCACGATATTGCAACATACGACTGGACACACCCCGTTGGCGCGGCGCACCCCCTATTTGCCGCACCTGCGCCATGCCTGCATCTGGTCTACGAATTTAGTTAGGATCTCAGGCAGAAACTGATGCGGGGCGTGGCGGCCACTGTGGCCGCAATTGGTGGCCAATCAGTCATAAACTTGGTCAAATAACATGCATAGGTGGTCGGGGACATGATATATTGTGTTTTCTAAACATGTCGACTTGTATTTTTGAAGATTTAATCAAAAATGTTGGGGGCGTCGGCCCATGCCCTCAGTCAGAAACCAGGATCTCAGGCAGAAACTGAGGGGCGTGGCGGCCGCTGTAGCCGCAATCGGTGGTCACTCAATCATAGGCTAATCAGAGCCTCTTGAGCAAGCAGCACGTTGGGACCTTCCTCCTCCGGTCTGAAAACAGCACCTGCTTGCCCGGCAAGTGCGACACCGTCACCGTCGCCAGGGAGAAGCTCCAGAAGTACGTGCTCACCAACATCCTGGAGTTTCTGCACCAGCGGTATGTCGCTGAGTTCCCAGACAAGCAGGTGTCCCTCGCCACCTTCAAGAGGGGCCAGCCAGTCAACATCCTGTCCATGACGTCGGCGAAGCACCAGTGCCTCTGTGCCTCTGCGTGAAGCACGAAAACTTCGCCCTTCTCCTAGTACCACTTCACGCGCTGGGCGTCACGCAGAACCCGAGGGAGTTCACCGAGAGCTTCACGGACGAGGAGGCTGGCCGGCAGATCGACAAGCTAAACAGCCTGAAAGTGGAATATCGGGTCTCGCGTCAGGTCACTGACACCTACAACGACAAGCCAGTAAAGCGCACCACCTTGCTCAACGTCGTTGAGACCAAGGCCGACTTCCGCACCAGCTTCGTCAGTGCCCTGCAGTCCTTCTGAGCCCACCAGGATCGCGTGGACACGCAGAACGCCAGCTACCGCCTGCTCAAGGAATGCCTGGCACCACAACAAGTCACAATCCAGGTGGACTTTGCGGAAAATTATGTCTGCCGCTACAAGAAGGAGGTGTCTGCGGCGTACTACTCCAAGACGCAGGTCACCGTCCACTAAGCAGTCGTGCACTACCGCGAAACGGAAGGCGGCACACTACTCCACCAATCCTTCGCCATCCTCTCGGATGTGTTGTCCCACTAGGCGCAGACCATCTTCTCCTTCTTGAAGGCTCTGACTACGTGGCTCAAGACCAACCTCCCCAACATCACCCAGGTCCACTACCTCTCGGACTCGCCCTCGTCACAGTACAGGAACGCGACGATGTTCCGCGTCGTCCAAAACCACCAGGAGTTGTTCCACCTCCAGGCGACGTTGAACTACTTTGAGTGCGGACACAGCCAGGGCCCGTGCGCCATCAAGCGCGCAGCAGACCTCAAGGTCAAGAAGGGCGCCTTGCTGAAGACTGTGTCCGACGTGTACGAGTGGGGCATCAGCCAGCAGCACATTGCAGTGAAGTTCCTGCTCGTCACCCCGGAAGAGGTCGCCCAGGCCACAGACGAGCTGGACTGCATGGGCTGTCTGCCGATCCCTGGCACCATGCAGGTCCACTCGGTCATCCCTGCCGGTCAGCACATCTACACCAGAAACACCACCTGTTTCAAGGAGTGCTGCTGGACCGGGGCGATCTTCACACCACAGTGTGACCGGTGGGTACGTCACCCCACCAAACAGGACCAACGCTGCGCCTGCCAAAGAATGACCATCACCACCGATGCCAACCTGGAAACGAGACTGACCACGACAAACGATCCTCAGCCTCAGCCAGAGTCCCAGCCAGAGCCCCAGCTGGAACCTCAGCCAGAGCCCCAGCCAGAGCCTGTGCTTCAGCTCTCCCCTGGAGACTATGTTGCCGCCAAGTACAACGACTACGTCTACGTTGGAAAAGTCCTCCAGGTGACGGAGAGCGAGGCACAGGTGGACTTCATGGAGCAGTCCAAGAAGAACCCAGCCAACTTCCACTGGCCCAACCATAAAGACGTGCTGTGTAAATTATCTGCACTGTTGCCCCTCCCACCCCGACAGGCCGATCCAAGCGAGCCTTCGTCCTCGGGGACGCAGATTGACAGCGTCTCTGGGAGCTCGCATAAAGGCTTAAAATGGCAGGATGGGGGGAGGATTTTTTTTTATATTTAACACCAGACAACACCTACAACAAAATAACAATAACTAAAAGACAGAAACACTGCAATCCTCATAAAAAACTCCCCGGGGCTCAGGCTTGGGGAACCTAGGACCCAAAATTTAAAAAAAAGAACTGTCAAGCAGCCTGTCCACCAGCCTACAAGTGGCATCTTCCATTGGTAAGTGATCAATTACCTACTTGAGACTCTTATTCTATCTATTAGTTAAGCATTATGGCAATAGCAAGTCAGTCGGGTTGAGTTTGGTACACTTTGACGGGTTTCTGACTTAGTCGCGGGTTTCTGACTTAGATCCGGTTTCGGACCGATATACCGATATTCTGAGCTAATACACACCTGTTCTGGCTTGGTATTGCCTAGGCTACATACTTTTAAAACCCCTTTCTGCAGATGTAGACGCCGGCATCCATAAAGTCAAAAATTTAATTCCTAAACAATTCTGTAATTGAATTTCCAAATGTCTAGTTTCACTTGAATAATTTTCAAAAATCTCTGTGACACAAATCCTGAGTTCTAAAGCTTAAATAGGCTCATACACAACAGGAAAAATTGGCAAAATTTTGTATTCTGCACAAAGGGGTTTTAAGCCATAAGGACTGTTAGGAGATTTTTGAGTTTTGATTTTGGGTTTTATAACATTTTTTCAGGTATTTGCTGACCAGAATTTCTTTTTTTCAGCAGCGACAGGATCCCAAGGGAAAAAAAAATCACTGTAGGGTTTCTAATTTCAGGTGATATACCTCTGGACATCACTTATATATAATTATAACACTGATTGGAGGCTTAAATAACTTTATTTTCGCTAGTTTTAGGCCTCTGGATGGCTTATAGGCAAACAGTAGGTTTAGTGTTTCTGACTTAGATGAGCAAGGGTATAGGGAAATGTGTATAACTCCCAAATATTCCATCAAACCATGATATTTGGTATTCAGAGATCAGGCGTATACCTTTATCACATACAATTACCACTGAGAGCATAGGGTTGCCTGAATTAATTTTACACATTGTGTTAGAGAGCAGTTTGCACTCACAAGAGTGATTTTGCAGCCAACGCAAAAACGCATACCCGACTTCAGGGCCATGGCAGGGTTGACAATCCCAACAGCATATTACCTATATACCATTTTTCCATCAGCTATACTATTTTCTATACATATCAGGGCATTTTGAGAAGATATAGCTATATCTATGCATGTATGAGGCTTTAGAAGATATACATGTCTTGAAACTAAGGCAGAAACCTGGCCCAAAAAAATGAGTTGAGGGACCCAAATTTGACCAGGTACCACGAAAAAATGAAAAACGTCGCTGTCGCACGGCTTTGGAATATGATCCCACAACACCTATAGATTAAAAAACCACTCACAGCTTAGCCCTATGGGTATTTTCATTATTTTTCAGTACCTGGGGGGGTGCACATTTCGTGAGCCTGGCTCATATATGACTTATTACACGTCTCCAATACAAACCTATACTCTATTTGATTTTGCTGAAATAAGTCATTGAAATTTCATTGTAAAGTTTGGTCGTTAAAGGTCACTGAAGGTCAAGTTGAAGGTCGCCAAATGAAACTTAGTACATGACTTCTAATATGCCCACAATAGTAACCTACGCTCTATCTGGAATAGTTCTGGTGATAGAAGTCATTGAAATTTCACCATGTGAATTTTGACCTTCGAAGGTCACCGAAGGTCAAGTTCAAGGCCACCAAATGAGAGTTCACATATGACTTCCTATAAGTCTTCAATACACGTATGTTCCCATTCTTCTATATTTTCAAACATAGCAGGCTTTGAAAATTGTAACATTTTGCTTGACCTCAAGTTTGACCTTTCAAGGTCATCTGAGGTCAACTTTAACACAGCCAAAATATAGGGCATATATGACTTCCTATCTGTCAATAATACAAACTTCATCTCCATCTGCAATCATTTGGCCTCCAAAGGCCATCTTGCATATTCATAAAGTACAGTGCCCCCACTAGACATACTTCCGTCAATTCAATCAAAATGGCGTTCGCACTGTACATTGAAAGTACATAGGAAAGTTGATTGCCTGATTTAGAAAATAATGTATCACGCAGTTTTTGAGAAATAATTTTTAAAATTTCTCGGTCCTTTCTTTAACATTGAGGCCAAAATTTCAAGGGCCAGTAAAAAGGACAAAAATGACTTAATCAATAATCTGAAATAAAAAGCCTGTAGATATGGTCCAGTAGTATAATATGTATATATAATATTCACAGGAAAATTCATCAGGCAAAAAAAAAAAGATTAAAAATGTTCCGAACGACTGACGACGGACGCCACACCACGACAATAGCTTATCGGCCCATAGGGCCAGTAAGCTAAAGTGGCTGGGGGTAAAAACAATACATTTCTGGGATCATAAACTCCTTGACAAGAGGATTCCTCATCTCAGCATGAAATCTTTTTTGGCTTCAAAAGAGGAGGCCAAATAAGACAGCTCTCCAGGTGGCTACCCAAACACTCATAGCCCTAAAAATGGTGCACTGTCAAATCATAAAATAATCATATTTTTAACATAAATCAACTTTTGACTCATAAAATTTAATATGAACTCATGATTTTCTGGTTAAATTTTGCACGAGTTTATCAATATTGGCGCAGCTGGACATCAGTGGTCACCAGTAACCTCTCAAAACCAAAAATATACCTTTTCTCCATGATAAAGTTCAGAGTTTCGTCCATTTTTCTACAAACTGCACCAGCAAGCACACGTACTCATTAAAGGAACTGCTTATTTTACAGTCTGAATGTTCACTCAGACGGAAAGCTTGCTATTTGCAATTCCGATCATCCAAGCAAAATGCAAGCTTGTAACAATGCTTTTCACACCCTATAAGGAGCAGGTATAACACATTAGCTCTGTGATCACAGTGGTAAACTGAAAACAAGAAATAGCTGGCTAGTTAGCTATCTGGCTAGAAGTAACATAAAGCTACACCATACAGAGACAGTTTTACTCACACTTCAAGAGAAAATAAACTCTCCATCATTGAACTGTTCGTCAAAAGTACCAATGCTGTCAGCAGTGAGGTAATTGTATTTCCATGAAGGCTTGTATGAGGCTCCAAATGACTGCTGAATTCTTTGACAGACGAATCAACGGGTAAATCGACGGTCGTAAATTACGCGTTTTTAATATGTGATAACTATAATTGATAGTATGTTTGTAGAATGACATAGTATCAATACCATGGCAAAGTTTTGCCTTAGAAAATTGATTTTTTAAACTACTTCATTGGGACACAAGAGATCATTTTTTTAAACTGCTGGATAGATACTATGGGCACCTCATGGGTTGGTAACATTCAAGGCTACATCAATTGTAAGAACAAGATTTATCACTCTTGTAACTGTTTAAAACAACTTAAAGGATATTTTCTGTTCCCAGAGTAATTCCATTCAAGGCAGGCTAATGCTTAAACTAACAAAGTACAATTATGTCGGTACCAGCGGTCAGCTGACAGTTCATCTACAACAGTGATGATCTCTTCAAGAACTGTGCTGCACGCGTGATGACATCACCTGCGTAAACAATGCATTGTCGTCGCGCAGCAAAGGTGTGAAGATTCTCTGCCCCCAATCAGGTTATGTTCATTGGAGAGCATTCGCTTTGTCTCTATGCCCACTCTTTCCTTCTTTGTCAGCCAAGACACACCAAGCATAAGGACAGCACTTGTGTCTGGAATTCGCAAACACTGTGTAATTACATGCAGCCTACCTCCTGTGGGCTCACAACTCTGTGGAACTGCAAGTCTCTCATTTAAAGGGGACCTATTATGCTGATCCTTCTTTTAATACATATTAGTAATGTTATAATGTTGGTTGTCCATGCTCAACCTCTGAAAAGTTTCTAAACATAAGATACAGGGGTTTTGCCGTAATCCAAGAACGTGATTTCGTGAGCGTGATTTCCTCTGAACAGCTCCTCCCGAGATCTTCACGAGATCTGGGCAAAACCTGACGCCAGGTTGTGCCGCCCAATTAGTACAGACCTAGCCAGAGCCAACCACTGCGCTGGACCTGCCCACACCGAAACTATTCTAGCAGGCACTAACAACGGCAGATCATACTATGCCTTAGTAGCGTCGACACTTTTTGGAAATACAAAAGAAGAACCACAGATCATTTGAGGTGCAATTTTGTTAGTATCTCTCCCAAAGCTACTTGTCCGTTTACTTTTTGGACGCAAAGAAAAACAAATATTTCTCTTCGAAAAGACGATGCCACCAGAAATCAGTGGCTAGCTTTTTTTGTTGCTGGCAGCAAACAGCTACGGCCAAAGGGAACGTTAGCTGTTTCTGCTCAGCATTTCACCTAAGACAGCTTTGTCAATAAAGGATAATTAGACACAGGATAAGCGTTTCAGCTGCTTCTCAAACCTGAAGCAGCTGCATCGATCAAGCGCTCTGAGCCACAAGCTGTAAGTAACCATATAACAGCAAATAATGTAAGTGAAGCTAACGTGTTACGGGTGGCTAGCAGGACCGCTAGCGATAGTTAGCACTAACAACTGGCCTCAAACGCAGGCTTTGTAAAATATCTGAAGATAAAGCCTGTGTCGGTCGCGACTGTCCGTGACTCACAGACACAGAAGCTGTAAGTTGCTTTTACTGCATAAGCCAACCTGACGTGATAGCCAGTTGATTGTGGCTGTAGCACAGCGCTAACGAGCCAAGTTACTGTTGCTAATGTTTGTGTCCTAAATATGCAAGAGTGACATCAGGGAAATTCTACAGAAGGTGTGTGAACATAAACCTCATTTGAAGCGAACTTTTAATACTTGTTTGTAATTTGGATGCTTGGTACAACTGTTCACAGTAACAGAACTTGCCGTCTGTAAAACCTGTATTGCAAGGGTTTGTCTCTGTGGTTATGACCGCTCGGATACCAGCAACTGCATGTTAGTTTGCGTGCCGTGCTAATTAAAAATGCTCCTGGTTAACATATATGCTGTAATTCTGATCGGTATGCTTGTGTTACTTCGGTAAGCATCAATGTGTCAGTTTCATCATAACGCGTTGCCCGTTGTAGCCACTACAGTTAGTGATCGCTTCACTTATCCATGACCGGATCAGCCGGATACTTCACAAATGTCTGAGCAAGCTCTTTGGTGCTACCATGAAAGCAATGCGAAACGCAGAAGCTCTACCGGTTTACAAATGATTTCTCTGCACTACCTTGACATAATTTCATCCCCCTTTAGAAATTGTTGTGGCTATTAAAAAGCCGAAAAAGGCAGAGATTAAATAGGTAATTCTTTCCTGTAGAAGTGATCAATTCGCTAGCTCCACATAAGCAACTTGTCCGCGCTAACGGAACTTACGGTCGGCAAAACCTGTATTATGTTCATAACATAACCGAGCTCTCTCTAGCTGTCGCGTACTATCCATAAAGCTGCTTTCACATCAGACATCAAACGAATTTTTCACGCGACAGATTACATTCAAAGTCATGACCGCTTATCAGCTACTGCATGTTAGTTCGCCTGCTCTGCAAATTAAAAATGCTTCTGGTTAACTTATATGCAGCAATTATAATCGGTATGCTTGTGTTACTTCGGTAAGCATCAATGTGACAGTTTCATCAGAACGTTGCCTGATTGTAGCCACTACAGTTGAAGCTAAACGGAGAGGTGCTGTATGTGTCTGCCGAGTTGGGCTGCAGTTAGACCAGACGAGATTTTTGCAGAGCTTGGGGGTGCGTTTTTGGGTGCTTATGAAACGATCGCTTTACTTATCCATGACCAGGGTCAGCCTGATACATCTCCAATGTCTGAGCAAGCTCTCTGATGCTACCGGTGAAAGCAATAGGGAAGCGCACAGGCTATAACATGTCCAGTATAACAAACAATTTCTTTGCATTGCCATCGTTTGAATATTAAATTCTTTCCTGTAAAAGTGATCGATTCGCTAGCTCCACATAAGCAACGGTTCACGCAGACGGAACTTACGGTCTGTAAAACCTGTATTATGTTCATGACATAACCGGAGCTCTATCTAGCTCTCGCACGCTATCCATAATGCGCCCATTTTCCACGAGGAAAAGCTGGTCATTCCGAAGCAACAAGTAAACCATTACCACGGGCAATTTCCAATGGAAAAAGGCCGTTTATCTTGGAGCTTTAAGCCCTCCGTCATATACCAGCCAAGCCGAAGCTGTTGATAACAACACACCACAGCTATGCACACGAACCAGCAGGTCCTAATACACACCGAAGCAGTCCATAAGCTGTTGGTCCACTTTTAGCTGCTCCTCACTGTCCATGTTTCCCTCTAAACTCAGACCCACCGGATTTCTACGGTCTCCGGTCTACACTTGGGCATGTCGACCCACCTTATCTCTTCTACAAATGTGTCTATCAGATTGCATAAGGCGATTCAATTCTAGCACCGAAAACTGCATCAGGTGGATTCTAGCTTTCCCTGCATCCTAGCTATAAAAGTAAATAAAACCGGTGTGTCACTCACCACTGTCGCTGTAGCAAACTGTAGCCGATAGCAAGTTTGAGCTAAAGCTTTATACAGATTTTCACATATTATTTTGGATTTTATAATTAGCCCTTTTATGGAAAGACCCAACCTCCACTTTCAGGGTAAATCAGAAATGGATTAAGGGGTCGCTTTGTTAGAAAGATTTAAGTTCATTTCATAAGATCTATATTCAAGTATCAGGTTAGATTATGGAATTTTCCCGCCGCTTCCTTATCAGATTGCAGACGTGTCTGGCGTTTCACTCTGGCGAGCCAGACCCGAAAAACTGGCGTTCTGCAAACTATCCTCATATACTATCAAGTCCCGGACCAACTCCGCCCTCCACAGAGCTGGCCAGTCAGAAGAAAGTGGGCACACGGAACTATCTGTAAAAAAAGGGGCTATAAATGCAGCGAAGAGCCACCCCAATGAGGACAAAAGCTTTTATGTTTGTGAATGAATGTTATATGTAAAAGACAAATTTTTGTCCATTTACTCTTCCCTGGTCTGATGGGTTGCTCAAATGCCTGTGATTGGCTGAATGGCTGTTCAATCAATCTGAATTGACGGCCAGGGTTTCATGTTAGGGGAACTCATTTGCTATGGTACTTCTTTAAAATTATGTTGGATTCATTTGATCAAAGACCATCTCAGGAAATGGGGGGGGGGCGTGAAATCATTTTTCCGCAAAAGTGCGGGTTTTGTAACACCTATTAAACCCATAAGTGCGACGCTCCTGAATAAAGGCCGTGCCCACAAGCTTCATTTGCCAACTGTGGCCACGTGGCAAAGTTTCTTATGCTGGGATTTATGATCTTGGTCTGAAAATTTCATGTGAACCAAATTTCATGTGAATTGGTAGCACCTTCAGGAAGATTTTAAAGGCTTTACAAAAAATTCTAAATGGCAGAAAATGTGCAAATATGCACATGGAGGCAGGGAATATTTTCCACAGTATCGTATCGCAGTTAGCCCCACAAAAACTCCCATACAGCGACGCAAATCTCACCTTGTGTCGCTTGGGGTGCGATACAAAATTTTGCCTCAAAAAAGCTGTTTTTTTTTTTACCAAAATTCAGAACATTGCACTAATATTTTCCCCAAGAAGCATTCAATGTTATAAAAGAGCATTGTCTTCCGTAAGCAGTGCTATACTGTCAAAATGCGCAGTGCGCAGAAATGCGCAGAAAACGAGTCGTCTGCCTTCTGAGTTCAGGGCCGAGTGA
Organism: Gymnothorax javanicus; assembly: GCA_029692085.1. NCBI lineage: Eukaryota > Metazoa > Chordata > Actinopteri > Anguilliformes > Muraenidae > Gymnothorax > Gymnothorax javanicus. Next base: position 55,077,644 of record CM056196.1, read on the forward strand.
TTTTTTCAGAACATGCAGACTGAAGCCACTGTTTGATCACGGAAGATTGACAGAATTGGTCTAGAGGAATCTGCTGTACACTGCAAAATATTCAGGTAAGCCCCCCTCTATTCTTGTCGCGTCTGTTCATGTTTTGAACACTGTAAGACAGCACTTCCCTGCAGCGATGACAGCGAACTCGGCCATTATCAAGGTAATTCTGCGCACCCCTCTGCAATTTCTTCAAAAATGTCAAATCACAATAAACATAATATCACCCATCACCAGTCACTCTTTGTTATCTAAATTCCAGTGATTGGCCTTGTTGAAATATGTTTTGAGTCTGTGCCCAATGTCTAACAGGGTTCAAAATTCACAGTAGTCCACTAATCCGCACACTAGCACAAAATTACGACAGACTTATAAACTTGTCTTGAAGCTAGTCCAAGCATTCAGTAAAATATTGTCTATTACTAATTAATAGCAAATGGAAAGAATTCCGTATCCAACCTCCACTTTTAAAAGTACTGATTTCATTCGATATTGGTGAAGGTTGAATATGGAATTCTGTCCAGAATTCCGTCCATTATAAATATGTTTATGCTCGCATTACCGCATCGCAGACTAAGATCAACTTCTAGAGAGATTAGATAAAACATGGCGTAACTTGAAATCACTTTGTCACCATATACTTGGGTTTCTTGGATAAAATGAAAGCAACAAATGTAGATGAATAGCAATTATATACTAGGTTTTTAATTAGTGTTTGAAAATAATTATAAATAGACAAACCAGCATTTTTGATCATGTCAATAACTGGCTAGGGATTTCTATTTGTCCAAGGTCCTGAAAGGCTTTGAAATTTGAAGTTTTTATCGTTTGCCATTAATTATGAAGAAAAGGTTACTTTCTGTTTTACTGAAGGGCTTGTGTCATCTGTCTTATACATTTATTGGCATGAATGATCATTAATTAGTATTCGAACATAACTGGAGTTAAATTAACACAGATGTGTGTTTAATTTGTAAAAAAAACAAAATAAAAAAGATTTGAGATAACAGATATCTTATTGGTGCTGTAAATTAAAGAAAAAAAAAAGGCTGTGTATTAAAAGATGGGGAGGACCAGTAAACCTGAGTGATTACTCATCCGGATGTCTAGTGGAAAAAAAAAATCCAATTTATATCCCTGTATAATGATAAAACTCTTCTCTTGGTTTTTATGGACAATATTGACTGCTATACAATTTTGAAAGCGTGCTATACACTTCAGGGTTTGTATAGCAATCATTGCTATAGAAATTCTCAACCTGAAAATATTCCCTGGGGTGTGGCTTATATGGATCAATTCATCTGGACCTGCAGAATTCAGCAAAAAAAGAATTTTGTTCCTACGACCAACATTTCAGAACAGTATCTCTCCATAAGGCCACCATATGGCTCATTGTGGTGATTTTTTTATCTAAATGGAGCTTGAATATAGGAATCAATGTACCAAATTTGGTGAATATTGCTTTTGTGTTCCAATAATTGAGTTCCAGCACTTCATGGTTGGACCCCCAACTAATAATCTGAAATAATCTGACTACCCAATGTAGAAAATTTTTTATTAGATATTAAAAGATGGTCCGAAAAATTATGAAAAATCTCTTTTAAGATTGTATGCCATTTAGTTTTAAGCATCAAAAAGCAAATGTCTAAAGTGGAAAACGACTTGTTAAGCATGCTGAATCTGCACTGAATGCAGACAAAAGCATTCCGACGTCCACTTGAATTCCTGGACCCAGGGTTTCCCAGCAGAACATTCTCTAGATCAACAGACTCCCTCCACGAGCTCACCTTCTTCCCACAGAGCATCCTGGTGCTATTCCTTCCCCAAGTAAATGGAACACACATATCCGGCCAATGAACAGGATGTGAAGCAAAATGGGACTCAGACCACCTTCTTAAATTGCTCCATGTTTCAGTTCTGATGCTCACATGCCCATTGTAGAACTTTTGGGGAGTGGATTGGGGTTAAAATGGGCATTCCGATTGGTCTGCAGCTACAAACCCATTTCCAGAATAGTTGGGATGCTGTGTAAAATGTCAATAAAAACAGAATCCAATGATTTGCACATCATTCAAACCCAAAATTTAACTGAAAATTTATTTGCTAATTTATATTGATTTGCTCATTTTGAATTTGATGCCAGCAACATGTTGCAAAAAAGTAGGGACAGGGGCAACAAAAGATTGGAAATGTCTTATAATACTAAAATAATTCACCTAGTGGAACATCTCAGCTTATTAAATTAATTGGCAATGGGTCAATGGCATGAATGGCTATGAAAAGAGCATCGCAGAGAGGCTGAAGTCTTTCAGAAGATGGTGAAGGCTTCACCACTGTGACAGACTGCATGGGAAAACTGTTCAACAATTTAAGAATGAAATGGCAAGAAAACTGGGGATTTAATCATCTATGGCATGCAATATCATAAAATTATTCAGAGATTTTGGAGAAATCTCTGTATGCAAGGGACAAAGCCAAAAACCAATACTGAGCGGCTGAGATCTTATGGCCCTCAGGCGGCACTGCATTAAAAACAAGCAGTACTCTGTAGTGGAAATCAATGCACGGGCTCCGGAACACTTCTGAAAGCCATTCTCAGTGAGAACAATTTCTTACTGCATCCACAAATGCAAGTTGAAAACTTCAATATGTAAAGAAAAAAACATGAATAAACAAGATCCAGAAAAGCTTCCGCTTTCTCTGGGCCTAAGCTCATTTATGATGGCCTGAGACGAAGAGAAAAACTACTCTGTGGTCCCACTGATCAAAATCAAATTATTTTTGGAAATCAAGGATGCCATGTCCTCTAGGCTAAGAAGGGGAGTGAATATCTGGCTTTTTATCAGTGCATAGTTCAAAAGCCAGCATTTATTATGTATGGGGGTGCATTAGTGCACGTGACATGGGTGACTTGCACATCAGTGAAGACAGCATAAATACTGAACAATATATACAGGTCTTGGAGCAACATATACAGCCATCCCGACATATTTTTCTGGTAAGGCTTTGCTTATTTCAGTCAGAGGATGCCAAACCACATTGTGCGGGTTACAACATCATGGATCTGTATTTAAAGAGTCCGGGTGCTAAACTGGCCTGCCTGCAGTCCAGATGGGTCATCCATTGAAGAACTTGGTGCATTATGAAATGACAAATGTGAGAAAAGAGTTTGCACAAGCATTGAGAAGCTGAAATCTAAAATCAAGCAAGAATGAGAAAACATTTTGCTTTCAAATCTACAGCAATTGGTCACCTCAGTTCCAAAACATTCACAAGGTGTTGTCATAAGAAGAGATTATTGAACACAGTGGCAAACATCGCCCAGTCCCATTTTTTTTAAACGTGCTGCTGGAGTGAAATTCAAAAGGAGCAGATATTTTTCAAAAAAATAACATTTCTCAGTTTCGACATTTGATATGTTGTCTTTGTCCTAGAGTTTAAATGATTTGCCAATAATTTCATCTGTTTTTATTTACATTTCACACACCGTCCCAACAAGGTTGTACAAACCGCTAAAAGCAGCGGGGTGTGATAAACAGAATGCTTTGACACATTGTTCATGTGACCACACCTAAAATCCCAGTCCATCCACCCATGTCTTTACCAACCAGCCTATTTATACCGTCTTCATTCTACAATCCTGGTTTGTCTCGTTCATTGCGTCTAGCATTCAACCAGAACAGCTTCTCCATAAGTTAACGTTTTTCTTGTTTTTCTTTTCAGAACTAAGTTGCGACTTACTTAAGGACACAGATTCCAGAATCGGAGCTGCAGCTGAATCGAACAACCGAACCAAAGTATTCCAACAAATACTCCTCCAACACGTTCAACAAAGATGCTATCTTCTTGTTCCTGATTAGACAGTCCATATTCCATGACAGCAGATCACTAACAGCTGTTCCTTCCCCTGCGTCTCCACTGGGCTCTCCCCCAGGGCAAAAGCGACAACTTCAGCGACTCCAGCCAGCGTTCACTGCTCACTGGCAACTCATCCCAGCGCGGGCTTGCCAGTGCCTTTCAACGTCTTCAATGATTGTCAGGTGTCGACAACACACTCTCAATTAAAGTATGTTTCATTTCATTTGATGCAATTTTAACAGGCAAAACTATTCCAATCTTTTATTCACGACTTTGCCAGCAACCATAACAAAAAACGCTTCTTGGTTTGACATGCGCTACCCAGAAGCTGATTAGTTACTATGCAAATGAGGAACATTGTTTTAGTTTGCACCCCTAATAAGTGACGACCTAGCTGAAGACCCGCCTTGACGAGACGTTGACAGATTGCATTTTTATTTTCTTTGTCTCCCAAAAAAGAGCGTGGTGACATGTATTTTTAAATGCTATGGACTGGGAGGCGCTGTTTCCCTTACTGCATTTGAATATTGTCCCATGTATTGCAGGATAAGTCTTTGAAAATGAAATATCAAATGCCGTTATCATTATTATTTCCAAGTGATTAGAAAACAGCATTTTCATTTTCATGTTGACCCTAAAAGAGCGTGATGACATGTATATGTAAATGCAATAGAATGGGAGTGTTGTTAGGCTTATTGCATTTGAATATTGTCCACAGTAGAGCAGGTTAAGTCTTTGCAAATTAAATGTTGAATGCCATTTTCAATATCATTTTCAAATAGTCAGCAAATAGCATTTACATTTTCATGTTGACCCTAAAAGAGCGTGGTGACATGTAAATGTAAATGCAATAGGCTGGGGTTGCTGTTTTGCTCATTGCATTTGAATATTGTTCACTGCATTGCGGGGCATAACTTTGAAAATTAAATGTCAAACAGCTTTTCATTATCATTTGAATATAGTCATAGATTTTCCATATGACTGTGAAAATGAAAGTGATCATTGGATTACTGCATTTTCAATTTAATATTGTCTCAAAAAACTCATTCATAAGCGGAAAATTATAATGCAATAGTGGAATTACATTTTCATTTGAATACTGTCCCCTATGAGCTTCCATAGTATAAGAATGTGTGACAAATTCCATTTAAATTTCACACCCTTGTTCCTCCCCCATTTCCTCATCCCTTGTCCCCTTACTCTTTCTCCCTCTTGTCCCGCATTCCTTCGTCCTCCCTCTGCCCACGCGAATTGTTATCAAAGCTTCTGTTTTACAGAAAATCTACTGTTAATCCAATAATCCAGGTTATTCCAATGATGAAAATGTCACTTTCCTCCAACCATTTGTCCCCCTGTCCTCATGTACCCTCTCTGCCTCATCAAAGAATGTTAGTTTTGTGCTTTCTTCAGCGAAGAAGCAGCACACTCTATTCTCTTACTTCTTCTGCTTATTCTTTTTCTTCTTCCGCCTAAATTTGGCCGACTAACTCCTCCTACACTGTTTAAGCTATTGAGTCCGTTCAAACTTTAAAAAAAATCAGCATGTTCTGAATTACGCTGCATCTGTGCAGATTTTTGATTTTCTGGTTAGTTTTTGAGATATTTAATTTTAAATGTTATTTAAATAAAGTACCAAATGCTGTAACCATTAACTGAAATGGCTCAGAGTGACTTGGCGAAACTTTAGCATATTGCGGTTCAATTCTGCCTTCTGCTGGACTTTTTCCTGGCCTCAGCATTATCATTGTTTGAATGAAGATTGATAGGAGTGCTGGACAAATCTCATTCTTCTGCGTCAAACTCAGTGAAAAAATTTTTGGTATCGTCGTTTGTATAGTCGCTCAAACCAGCTCCAAGAGAGCACATTTAGGGCAGCAAAGACCAGTCTTTTTGCAAGGCGGGTCCATGAGAATACATGTTACAGTAAAAATTGCAAAGCAGGAAAGAATTGCTCGAGCTCCTATTCCAGTATATACAAGCAACTGTTAGCACTAGCTAGATATATTTATGATTGTATAGAAAACAGGCCAAATATTGGTATCAAAATGACCGTAACTGCCATGCTTGCTAAGCCAGCAGACATAGCTTTTCCATACTCATTGAGTAGTTTAATGGTTAACGTCAGCTAGCTATTGATAATGTCATCTGCAGTGACGGAAATTTCAACGCTCAAGTTTGACCTGTTTCGAACACGTTCTGTGCACTGTGTGTTCGCGAGCTAACTAGCTAATAATAGCACAGAAATAAAACGGGAGCCGTGAATAATATCACAACCTGTGTTAACGATATCTTGCAGCTTGCTATTATTAGCTATTTAGCTAGTGGACACACAGTGCACAGAAATGAACAAAGAGCCGCGAATAGTGGCATTTCACTACTTAGCCAGGTCTGCATTGTACAGTTTGGGACTGGGGGAGACACTGACAACGAGCTATTAGCAACAGCAGCTACGGCAGTCTGCCAATGTGGCCTGCCATGTTTGCTCTGCCATAAAGCTAATTTCTTAGCATGCATTGCGTTGACCTAGATACGTACAGAGCCATAGAGAGAGATGTGTCAACGTCATTGACTCCAATTGAACTTTTTTTTTTTTACAGCTGGGTTGAAGCGGAGTAGACTCAGTCATGATGCTGCTGAAAAGTCAGAATTCCTTAAACATTTACTTTCTGCTGTAAAGTCATGTGTTTTCATTTCCGCAGTTTTTCAACATTTATTTGGCAATTTTCTTTGCCTCTCAGTTTCCAAGCACCTTCATTTTATAAGCCAACCTCTTTAACTTTTCTTGCTGAAGCAAGCACACAAATGTTCTTCAGAAAATTTAGCCTTTTCTAGTTTTTAATGCACTTTTCTAACGCTGCATTTACCAGATATGAGCGTCTGATGAATGCCGTTATCATAATTTCTCCATCATCCCAAACCCAAGCATCCTACCCACCATCTAGGTGCTAAACACATGGGTTTCCTTCCCCATGACAAAGAGTTATTCCATCCCTCCCAATGTGCAGGAGCCCAATCACATCACAGCCTGGTTGTACCTTGAGAAATTATTGCTAAGGGAAACCATCAGACTGGGTGAGTCTAATCAAAAAAAGCTTACTTAGCCCATGCCAAGACATACCAATTCATCTGCCCTCCTTGAGTCGTATGTCATAATTACTACATTTTTAGGTGTGGCTGAAAGTACTTGTCTCTCACTTGGACAACATGGCCAAAGTTGATTCCGTAAATTGGACAATCTCACTCGCCAAAAAGCCTTCAATGAGAAAATCATCCTTAATTCCTACTCCACACCCATTAATACTTCCACTCTCACTGCCTCAGGTGGCCCTTTTACCATAAATTCCCGATACAGTCGTAGAGTGGCTGTACACAATCCTGTGCAGCTTCGCACCACACAGTCTCTTCTTTGATCTCGGCGATAAGATAATTCAAATACTTTTCATTCTAGTCTCTATTGTGAGTGATGGCGATGTGAAGCTTTCTACCAATAGGTTCATTTCTCCTGGCCACATTAAACACCATGTACACTTGTGACATCAGCAGGGAAAACTAATTTACAGCCACTCTCTCTCTCTCTCTACATATGTATATACAGTGTGTAATGTTTTCCACAATTCAAGATTCAAGTGCGAAAATAGGTAAATGATGCACCGATTATGCATCATGTTAATGCAAGAATGTGCACAAGTTAAAAAAAACAAAAACAAATTAACACCTGAAAATTGAAAACTATCAATAAAAACATCTCAGTGTAAAGCAAAAACCAACCAACGACAACTCACAAGTTAGGAGGGGATTCGCTTCCTCATATGAACGATCCAACTCATCAGACAAACCAATCACATGCCTGCATAGAAAGCAAGGGCTCATTTGTCATTGATCATGTGCATCTCTGAAAATGATACAAGCCAAGGTGTCATGCTTTGATAGACACTATCCTTAGCACTCAGAAGATGCTTTGGAGCCTCAGTATTAAATGTATCATTAACCATTGCTTTTCTCCTAACTGCACCTCCTAAAAAATCCACTCTTTACTATCAACAGTAATGGAGAATTATCTCACATTACTGGTCTCTCTATTGTTCTTCACTCGTTTCAATAAAATCTGGCTTATCTCTCACATTGACTCACTCACAACTTTTGAGAATTCTAAGAAGCCTTTATGACAACAAGAAGAGATGCTACCTAATCCCCCTGAGTCTTGTCGCCTGGGGCACCCCTTTATCCTGCACCAGTCTCCCTCGACTCAACTTCATCCTGTCCAACATCAACGCGAATTCCCATGCCTATCCAATTGAAAAAATATTGTAAAATATAATTTTAGGTGTGGTCTGGAATTTGTTACATGGAATTATGTTAATGAAGGTAAGTGAACCAGGCCATGCCAAAACGCCACCCCATACGTCCATGTCCTACCCAACCCCAGCATATTTACACCACCTTCATTCTACAAACTTTCTGTCATTAAACGAGACATATTGGCTCATGTGATCTGAAAGTCGTTGCATTTTGATTTTATTCACAATTTACACTTCGTCCCAACTATTTCGGAATTGGGGTTGTATCATACATGCAAAAGTAAACAGTCATTATAAAATTGGCAAAAAGCTCTTGGAACGAGAGCTACATACCATGTAGTTTCTTCTTTATCCAAATCATGTATGATGTGCAATGCCATGAATAACAGGCCCCTACTAGCCTCAACAAGTGATAATGTGTAAAAGAGACCAGTGCTGATGGATTTAAGCCAGGCTATGCAGGCCATTCCTGTTGGCAACACCAAAAGGAAGATTAGGAATAGCCTATTTATCAAAGACTTGACACCTGAAAAGAGAAGTGTGTAACAGGATGTGGGCCAAAAGAGACAGCTGAAAAACCTTGTGAGGCAGAAGCCCAGACATATGCCCAGATTTTAATTGAAATGTATAAAAAGAAAGGTTAATGTCACAATTTATTGGAGCTAAAATGGCCTTTTGAGGATAATTGAACTCTGATTTAAAAGGAGAAGTATGAAATGGAACTTGGCTTGAAAAATACATGTACATGTACATAATGTACACAATTTGTGTGTACACAGATACTGATGAAATACTCAAATATGACAAATAAAAGAGTTCATATCTGCATGGAATGAAATGGTCCCAAGCTTTTTATTGGCAAAATTGAAAGTTCATATGTGGATGAAGCAGATACTGGTGAAGGTCCTCCTGGGAGGCCATGTAGGTTCTAGTGGGCGTGGCTTGAAGTTGGGTGACCATGCCCATCTACCTCACTTTTGGTCCCTTATTCTCCTTCCTGCACAAAGGTCCCAAAACTTTTATTGCTGATTATTGATGTTTGGCATGCAAAGATTGGAAAACAGTTGTAATTTGTTTGGGACCTTTACGAAGGATGGAACTAGGACCAAATTTCTATGTGTCAGAATTGGCATCTCTTATGACTTCAGGTGGCGCTAGCGTCAACCTACATGGAGGTCCCAGGATTTTTTTCCACTTCACATTGCAGTCCACCAACTCTAGTTTCAATATTAATTGATAAAAACATGGGATCTCCATCTAGGTTGAAATATGGAGCAGTCAAATTTGTTACTGCTCAAAAGGGCACAGAAAAGTAGGCGTGGCCTGCTCAGGGGAGGGGTTAATTACCAAGGCCATAACTGATTTCCATATTCCCAGCCCCAGACTCAAAAAATATGAAGTATGAAGAGCTTTGGAGATGGTGAATTGGCACCCTTGGGCTGATCTTAGAAAAAGACACTCTTCATTATTTGATTGCTAATCAAGAAAAATAAATGGGAACAGGTTGAGAGTAATAATGTGTTCAAAGGTGCTCTTTGTGGCAACCATATCTCACCTACAACCACAAGTCTCTGACAATTAATTTCCATTTAACATTTTGTTACATCACACCATAAATGTTTTACCTAATGTGAGACAAAATGTTGAGAAATATCAAAAAATAGGACCAAGGGTCCTGTAGCTTACCAGCAAGCAGTCCTACAGCATGATACAAGTTATGAAAATTTCATGTGAAAGTTTGACATTTGAATCAATGAAAATCAAAGTCAAGGTCACTAAATAAAAGTTCACATACATTTATAAGACCTTCTGTAATACAATCCTAAGCTCTGAAGCTGTTTTGGTGATACAAGTCATTATAATATGTCAACAATATGTATTCAATATGTCAATTGTGAACTTTAAAGGTCACAGAATGTCAGGTTGCAGTCAGCAAAAGGACTTCATACATGACTTTCTAAATTTCTCTATACAAACCTTGGCTCAATCTGTGACCATTTTGGTGATACAAGTCATTGTAATTTCACTGTCGGTTTGACCCTCAAAGGTCTCTGACAATCAAGTTGAATGTCACCAAATGAAATTTCATATGTGACTTCCTAGAAGTCAGTAACACAAACCTAGGCTCCATCTGTGACCATTTTAGTGATACAAGTCATTGAATTTTCACTGGGTCACATTTGACCTTTGAAGGTCAATATGAAGGTCACCGAATGAAAGTTCATATATGACTTCCTATATGTCTCTAATACAAACCTAGACTCCATCTGTGACTGTTTTGGCAATACAAGTCATTTTAATTGTATTATGTCAAGTTTGACCTTCAAATGTCATTAACAGTCAAGCTGAATATCACCAAATGAAATGATATGTGACTTCCTATGTCAGTAACACAAACCTAGGCCCCATTTGTGACCTTTTCAGTGACAGAAGTCAGTGAATTTTCTCTAGGTCAAGTTAGACCTTCGAAGGTCAATATGAAGGTCACCAAATGTTCATACATGACTTCCTATACGTCTCCAATACAAACCTACACTCAATCTGTAACGATTTTGCTGATATGAGTCATTGAAATTTCACTGTATAGTAAGGCCGTTGAAGGTCACTGAAGGTCAAATTCAAGGTCACCCAATGAAACTTCATACCTGACTTCCTATATGGCCACAATACAAACCTAAGCTCTATCTGAAATAGTTTTGGTGATAGAGGTAATTGAAATATCACTATGTGAAGTTTGACCTTCGAAGGTCACCGAAGGTCAAGTTCAAGGCCACCAAATGAAAGTTCATGTATGACTTCCTAAACATCTCCAATGCAAACCAAAACTATCTGTAACCATTTTGCTAATATAAGTCATTGAAATTTCACTGTGAAGTTTGGGCATTCAAGGTCACTGAAGGTCAAGTTCAATATCACCAAATGAAACTTCATGCATGACTTCCTATATGCCTGCAATACAAACCTAAGCTCTATCTGTAATAGTTTTGGTGATAGAAGTCATTGAAATTTCACTATGTGAAGTTTGACCTTCGAAGGTCGCGGAAGGTCAAGTTCAAGGCCACCAAATGAAAGTTCATACATGACTTCCTATAAGTGTTCAATGCACATATATCCCAATCTTTAATATTTTCAAGCCTAGAAACCTTTGAAAATTGTAACATTTTGCTTGACTACAAGTTTGACCTTTCAAGGTCATCTGAGGTCAACTTTAACACAGCCAAAATATAAGTCATAAATTACTTCCAATATGTCAGTAATACAAACTTAATCTCTATCTGCAACCATTTAGCTTCCACAGGCGATTTGGCCCATTCTCTATAAGACCCAATGTCAAAGTACAGTGCCCCCACTAGACCCACTTCCGTCAATTCAATCTAAATGGCACTCGCACTGTACATAAAGTGTATCAAGGTGAGTTGATTGCCAGATTTAGAAAAAAAGTTATCATACAGTTTTTTTAGAAATCATTTTTTGAAATTTCAAGTCATATCTTTTAACATTGTTAATATATTCCCTGACCTCGAGTTTGACCTTTCAAAGTCAGCTGTGGTCAAATTTAATATTGCCAAAATATAGGTCATATATGATTTACTATATGTCGATAATACAAACCTAATCTCTATCTGCAACCATTTGGCCTCCACAGGCCATCTTGCATATTCATAAAGTACAGCGCCCCCAATAGACCGACTTCCTCTGGAATAGCACAACTTACGCTTTTACGCCAATATCCAAAAGAAGAAAGTTGATTTAACGTATTTGACGTGTTTGTTATTTTCATCAAACCATTCATCAGTGTTCCTTGGATTTCCCATGGAAGGAGGCTGAGCTAGTCGATAGGACTTCGTTCAAATGTTTATATGTCAATGAAGATTGCGTGGTTTAAATCTAAAGGTCTCTCCTGTTGTTTTAACTCCAGTAGCATTTCAATCTCGTAAATGTGGTCTTGGTATACTGTGTTTTTAAGGAGTTTCTTATCATAAATGGGTTGTTTTAGGGCTTTGGTTCTTCAAAGTAATCCTGATATATTTCTTGCAGCTGAATCCTGGTTGAATGCTTCTGTGTCAGACCTTGATATAGCATTGGCTGGTTATAGTGTTTTTTGGTGTGACAGGAGTAAGAGAGGGGGAGGTGTAGTGATTTTGTAAAATCCTCTCTCACTGTAAATGTTATATTATTCTCCTCTATGCCTGAGCAATTCGAGTGTCTTGTTCTCAAAATAGGTTTGGGTTGTGGAAGTATTATACTAGCAGGTGTGTACCGCCAACCAAGCGCACTTTCCTCCTCAAAACACAGAAGAAATCCTTGGTTTTTGATTGCTTTATCCAATGAACTATGCATAAGCTTGGGTTTAAGCTAGGGAAACTCAGACACTTTCTGACTGGCAGGTTTTCAGAAAACTAAGAAATAAATGCTGCTTACTGATAAATAAGGCAAAATCTGAATATTTCATCTTGTCACTGGCAAAAAGTCAGGGGAATCCGGCAAAATTTTGGACAATTGTCAAGTCCCTGAATAATAGTCCTTCTTCTTCATTACCACATTCTATCCACACAGATTCTGGTCCTATTACTGATAAGCACAAAATCTGTGACTTTTTTAACCAACATTTTATAACAGCTGGAAACATTTTTGAAAATTTTAATAATCAATCCACTACAGGAGATATGTCTGACCTGAGCTCTAGTGCACTTACAAATTCTCAAAATCCTAGAGTATTGTTTTCTTTAAGGGAATTTAAGGTGAATGAGGTCCTACTAGAATTAAAACGTATAAAAGTAAATAATTCCACTGAGTGGATCACTTAGTCCCAAGTCTTTTGCGTCTTAGAGCCACACTGATTGCACATTCAATAACTAATATTTTTAACTTGTCACAATCGACCGGGTCTATTCCCAGTGTATGGAAAGCGGCTCATGTTTTTCCTTAATTTAAGGGGGGTGATCCCAGTTCAGTAAACAGCTATGGGCCCATCTCAAAATTGCCATGCCTGGCTAAGATTTTAGAATCTCTTGTAAAACAACAACTTTGAAACTTCTTAACTTTCAACAACATTTTAACGTCACAGCAATCTGGTTTCAGGCCTGGACATAACACCATTACAGCAGCTTTATTGGTTATAAATGATTTAGTAACAGCTGTGGAGAGTAAACAAAAATGTGTAGCCCTATTTATTGATTTAGCAAAAGCGTTTGACACAGTAGACCATATTATTTTATTAAATAAGTTATCCTCCATTGGTCTTGGTTACAGAGCATGCTCATGGTTCCAGGACTACCTCTCAAATAGAACATAAGCTATTATTTCTGGGGATGCGCAGTCTCAATTTTTAAAGGTGACGAAAGGAGTACCCCAAGGTTCCATTCTTGGGCCAATTTTATTCACAATTTATATGTAAATGACATTGCTTGTAATGTAACTAATTGCAAGGTTCATTTTTATGCAGATGACACAGTGCTTTATTCCTCTGCTCCAACATGCATACAGGCCCTCACATATTTACAATCTGCTTTTAACCTTATACAGCATGCTCTAGCTGATCTTAAACTGTTTTAAATACTGATAAAACAAAGTTCACTATCTTTTCTGCACAGAATGCAATTATGCCAGGTGACTCAATTTTCTCAGTGACTGGAGCTCAAATTGAGCAGGTTCAGTCTTACAAATATCTGGGTATCTGGTTGGATCATGACTTCTCTTTTAAGACGAATGTGTCCAAGCTGTCCAAAAAACTTGAAAATCAGGTTTCTTTACAGAAACAGGTCCTTTCTTTGGACAATAGGAAGAGGATTGTCCAGGCGACAATATTACCCACATTTGACAACGGAGATGTCCTTTACAGGCATGCCTCTTATAGTACCTTAAGACCCTTGGATACAATTTATTATAGCGCATTGTGCTTCATCACAGGTGATGGTTTCCGAACCCATCACTAAGCTTTATATAATTCTGTAGGGTGGTTTTCCCTTCATTTTAGAAGGAAGCTACATTGTATTTTATTTATTTATAAAGCTTTGCCAGGCAAACTGCCTTCATATCTCACTAAGCTCTTATCCATCAAAATCAGAGGTCAGCATAGAGTGGATTTTGTTAGAGGCTCCCAGGACTGGAACAAATTTGGGCGGTACCTCTTTTAGTGCATTTGCACCTTGTATGCAGAATAATTTCCAGGATACTTTGATGCATAGATTGCCTTATCCCCTTCGTGTCCTTCAAGAAATTAGTGTTGGATATATTACTTTTGGAGGCCAGATGTACTTGCTTTTAGTTTAAGGTAGGATTTGCACATCGTTTTTCTCTGTCCTGTGTTCTTATATATGTGTGTGTATATATATATATATATATATATATATATATATATAGACACAGTTGCAATCAAAATTATTCAACCCCTGTTGCAAATTAGGTTTACTGGCAAAATTTACAAACTTTCAGCTGTTTGCAATGAACAAATAAAACAATAACAATTTCAATGGCTCAACACAACAAATACTACAAGTGGCTTCTCCAAATTCAACACAAAATGCCACTTTTAATGACTCCTGCAGGCTCAAAATTATTCCACTCCTTCATGACAAGCATCTTTAATACTTAGTAGAGCACACTTTGCTGCTATGACCTGCTAAAAATGTGATGCATAGGCAGATGTCAGCTTTTGGCAGCATTCCCAAGGAATCTTAGCCGAGTCCTCATGGACAATGGCCTCCAGTTCACTAATATTCTAGGGTTTGTGTGCTGCGACTGCGTTCTTCAAATCCTTCAAGTGAGGCAACTGTGATGGGCACTCTAGAATCTTCCCATACTTCTTCTGAAACCAAGCCTTGGTGGATGTTGAGGAATGCTTAGGATCATTGTCCTTTTGGAAGGTCCAATGATGCCAAAGCGTCAGCTTCCCTACAGACGGCATGACATTTTCTCCCTGGATATCCTGGTACTTGACTGAATCCATCTTACCCTCCACACTTTGCAGATTTCTAGTGCCAGAGGAAGCTAGGCAGCCGCAGAGCATCAAAAAGCCCCCATGATTCTTCATTCGTGTACTTCAGGGTGTACTTTTCAGCATATGCCTCCTGCCTCCAAGTCTTGCTGCGGGTCTCCTGCAGTCACTCGGAGGGTTTCTGACCACCCGTCTCCTCAGGAATCTGGTGACAGCCATTGATAGATTCCTCTTTCTGCCACATCCTGGTACTGTCACCACTCTTCCTTTAACTCTCAACTTGTGAACTATGCTTCCAACTGTATCTCTATGAAAATTCAGTGCAAGTGCTACCTTTTTGTACCCTTCTCCTTGTTTGTGCCAAGCAATTATCTCCTCTATTAGCTTTTTGGACAATTCTTTTGACAGCCATATTTCTAATATGCAATCAAATGTCACTGTCAACAAACCCCTAGCCAGTGCAAGTATTTGATGTGTTCTATCTCAAGCAAACCTGATGCAACTAATTAAGCTCTTGATTAGCTGCATTAGGTGTGCTTGAGACAACACCTGATTTGCAAATATGCTCTTATGAGGGATTCTATTCTGGGGGTTGAATAATTTTGAGACTAGAGTAGTCATTAAAAATGGCATTTTGCATTAAATTTGGAGAAACCACTTATAATATCAGTTGTGTTGAGCTATTTAAAATGTTCTTGTTTAATCTGTTTATCACAAACAGCTGACAGTTTGTAAATTTTGCTGTTAAACCCAATTTGCAATGGGGGTTGAATAATTTTGATTGCAACTGTGTGTGTGTGTGTGTGTGTGTGTGTGTGTGTGTGTATGTGTGTATATATATATATATATATAATTTATATATTTTTTAAATTCATTTTTTTATTTTTTATTCAGTTTTAAAATTTGTTATTCCTTTCATCTGGAATTGTTGTTTGTTAATTTTGTGTATTTTTATCTGTGCTGTTTGTCTTTAACCTACCATTGTAATTGTTTTGCTGTAATCAGGGCTCCCCTGCAAAAGAGACCTCAGTCTCAGCCCCCGTTTACACGTACAAAACGGACAAACGAAGACATTTCCCTGCGTTTGTGCCCTTTGTTCACACGCAAACATAGAATTCGCCTCTGAAAACAATTCTTTCTAAAAACTCCGCCCAGAGTGGACATTTTGGAAAACTTTGGTTGCAAGTTTGCATGTAAACTGAGAAAAATGGAGTTTTAGGCAGCTGACGTCACAGTATGTGCCAGAACTTGCACCTGCGCCAAAAGTGCGACCTATGTTTACATTTTCATTTGGCAGTGGTGATCATGGATGATCGTGATTTGTTTCTGTTGTTGCTATTTTCGGTATTCTGATTGGCTAACGTGGGCTTGAGCTTCTTGTTACACAGCTACCTACAGGTTTGGCATGCTCCTGACGGCATATATACATAGGTACGTGTAAATGAATACTTTTCTGAAAGCTGATATGTGTGCATGATATTATTTTTAAAAACGAAGACAGTGAAATGTTCGTTTATGAAAATAAATGGAGTGTCAGTGGGAATTCCTTGCAATAAAGGTTATTGATTGATTGATTGATCTTCATACAAAATGTTGTGTAATGCTGGGTTTACACATAGGCACAATGCGTTACGAATATCATTTTCCCGTCATTTGTGGCACATTCGTGACATTTGTAACGTGACTTAACGGATCTGAATAGGGTTCTTAACAATGCGTGTCGGTTCGTGACATTCGTGATATTCGTGGAGCATGTTTTTGGCTGCCAAAAAATCTTCCACGAATGTCACAAATCACCCTCGATTTGTGGAGTTTGCAACTGAGAGTGTCGATTTGTGGTGATTAGTGGTGATTCGTAATAGAGCGTGACAGCATTCGTAGTGTATTCTTGCCATTCTTGGAGCCCATATTGTCACGCGTCGTAACGAATTGACACGAAAGCTGTCAAGAACTGAACTGAATGACGCGTGACGCCTCTGCCCCGAATCATCAAATTCAATTCAAATTCATGATCCTCGGCCACGAATTTAGATTCAGACTAAGCGTTTTGTTATTAATCACGAATATTTTACTTGCACTGTTTATTTATTTATATATTTTTTTCTTTTTCTTTTTTGTTTTCTGTCGTGTCTTTGTGGTCTATTTGGAATTGTATCTCGTGTTAAAAAAAAAATGTGAAAAAAAAGAGAAGGAAAAATATGTAAATTGAATATTTGTGGCATAAGTCCCCACAATGAGCCTATGCTCTTGGGACAAATGTAAAAATACTAAAATATGGTTTAAATTAAAAAAAAAAAAAATTTGATTCGTGGCATTCTTGACTTGTCGTCGTTATGTGTAAACCCAGCATAAGATAGACAGCCTGTAAGTAAACACAAAATACAGTCAAAATACAAAAACAACATGTTTTCGCACCCAAGTAGCCATATATACGTCCTTTGTTTCCAACCCTACGATATGACCCATGGGAGCATTTCCTAAATAACAATTCATAACAGCAGCATGAGATATTATATATTTTCAGCACCTTCCAAAACCAAAGGTTATGAAAACACAATGATGAAGATTATACTTACTATTTTCTCAAGGTTAAGAATAGGTTATGGTTAGGGTTTTGGGTTAGGGTGAGGCCATTGTGGTTCAAGACAGTCTAGACTTGCATTTGTGACTGTTGAGCTTGCGGGTGGAAATGGGAATCAAAGTCTCCCGTAGGAATGTCAACTGTTTAGTTCAACCATCCACCACCCCAGCCTCCTGCCTACACAGACTTTCTTACTATATTAGGACAACACCTGATGTCCTCCTTAGCTCTTCTGTCACCTAAATGTTAATGTAGGTCGTTTGAGCACTCGCATTTCTGACCTATCCAGTCGTTTTTCTTTCCTTCTTTTTTGGGGGGAGGACAGGCTCTCTTTAAGTGGTAACTTAAAGGAAAAAAGTTACCCAAAACCAACTAGCCATGTGTGAAAAAGTAATTGTCCCTGTAGTTACTCCATCAGCCAATTAACTAAGCTTAATTGACAATTGGGTTAAATTAGACTTAATTAGACTAGGACACATCTAGGCTCACACTTTTGTGAAATGAAAATAAATTTTGGAAGAAATGGAAGACAGCTAATGAAATATTTCAATCAGAATCGGCTTACCAAGCAATTCCTAAGGCTCGGGTCTCCAGCAAACCAATGAGAGCCATTGTCTGCAAATGGAGAAAACTTTGAATAGAGGTAAACATTCCAAGAGCAGCTGACCTCCTAAAATTCCTTCAAGAATGCGCAATGATTCATCTGGGCAGTCACGAAAGAACCAAGACAAATATCAAAGGAACTGCTGGCCTCTCTCAGCTAAGATAAGGACAGTATTTGTGACTCCACTATGAGAAACTCCACTCAATTTCCACTCAGAACCCAGTTGGCATAGCACCATCTCACAAATTTTGCAAAGAAACCTCTATGACACCTGGGCTTTTAGGGATTATGTTCTGTGAACTAATTAAACAAAAGTAGAAGACATGATTCTTGTTGCATCAAGCAAAGCATTCATTTTTTTCATGTATGCAAACAGGCCTGCACATATACACGCACACATGCATACATATCCACATTCAAATACATGCACACAGTACTGTGCAAAAGTGTAAGTTGTTCCGTAAGGTGAAGGTGCTTCAAAAATCATGAGAAAGTATCGAAAATGGAAAAATGTACCATAATGCACCGTGATCTGTTGAAAACTAAATCAAATCAATCTACGGTGGGGCTACTCTTCGCAAAAAAATTCGATTCTCTGTCCAGTAGTTTTATAATTTAATAATTTAATTTGGTATCTGGTTGTTCCAAGCATATTGAAGAACTTTTCAGAGTTGTTTTGCAGGCTGTCTCGCACACCTCTGTCTCAACGAGCTATCCCAGGCAGCCTTGATTATGTCCAGAGCAGGGCTCCATCCATACTGTCTAATTAAATTAATAATTTTTAATGGAGCATTTATTTGTAATTTATTTTCTTTTTTGATTTAGCTTTAGTATCTCAAATGTGCTTTTGATGAACAACACTTTCGCGAAAAACAAGAAAAATCTAGGACCAGATTTAAATTTAAAAAAGAAAGAGAGCCAACACTTTCACACAGTGCTGTATGTACACATTCATGCACAACAAACGTACATAAAACTAACTAGAAAAATAGATCACGGAGTGACAGCACAGTGACAGTGTATAGATCACACATAAAATGAACCTTCATAATGCTAAAAGGCCCCTAGTGTGTCCTTTCTGATAAAGCCTAACTTTGTTCAATAGGATGTTTTATCAGTAGTGGGCACAAGCAGGATTCTAAGCTGAAAAGCAGTCTTATCTCCCTGTGAGACAGACAGATATGGCTCTCTCCCATTCTGCCTTCAGACAGATGCAGCAATCAACATCTACAAGCCATGTTATAATTTGAAACAATGCACCATTAAGCAACAGTGTTGCCACTGTTGCCATAAAATAATTAATTATCAATGCCTTGCACTCTTCAGTGCATATCGGATTGTGCTGTCTATTTCATCTGTTTGTGCTCTAAAATGAATTGCCAATGTTTGAATATTATTAAATGAAAGCAGCCACGGGCTTGCCTAGATTTCCCCTCCAAAGTATCTGTAGTTGGTTGCCAAGCAGGTTGTTGGGATATGTGGCTCATAGAAGTCTTTTTTCAACATTACTGAATTGATATTTCCAAAAAACTCCTCCGCCAAACATGAAATTTCATCTCTTATTACAGCAGTAAAATGCAATAAGTACCCAAAAACAGAAATATTTTCTGTATGTTTCATTTTCAAAGACCAATAAAAGGTTATTAAGAAATAATACTACTACGTCTATTAGTCCTACAACTACTACTACTAATAATAATAATAATAAATGAAATGCACTGGGTAATTGGGTTCAACACATTTTGTCCAGCCATTAAATAGAGATTTGAAAGATGACATTGTCCAGTTGCAGACATAAATTTGGAGCTTTGTAATGCCAAAATGGATTCATGTCAAAAAATAATGTTTTCCTGACTGATACAGGGCATAATTACTAATTTCACTTTGATCTTTCAGGAAAGAGAAATGCATAACGTGAAACTGCACATAGGTCAAAAGAGGTTGGCTGAAAGTGAACGAGTACATACTACAATCCAAAGGAGTTAACCAGGCAGACATTCGTGATTCTGCCAATGTTCTCAACACTTGAATTAGACACAATGAAAAAAAACTGAGGAATCCATACAGACATCATAATTTAATGCATGGCTGATTTACCAGCACCATTTTAGGAAGTGAGTGTCTGAGTAAAATTCTTTTACTGGGTAATGTTGGATCTCAGCGTACAGAGCTCACTTAAAACTCTGCGATATGACACAAGTCATTCATGGTTATATAATGTGCAACCAGCACGGACACGGTGTGTCATACTGGAAGCATCAGTTTGCTTAAAACAATTGCTATCTAGCAGCAATGTAGCTCTTAAAAGCAAAAAAGCCTAAACGGCTTAGCAATATATCTGTAATTCAGCGCATTAATCAGTACATTTTATTAGTGTGCTGCCATGTTCCCGTCTTCATAGCACAGCAAGCCTCAAAAGCCACAATCAATTCTCAAATAACCTGGGTGGGCCGGCAAAAGCCTCCAAGCAAATTAAATCAATAATGAGTACAGCAGCTGAGGCAGTGGCACATAATCCCTTTTAGCTGTAGATGAACTGCTAATATTTGTACTCTGAGAGTAATACTTCACTAGTTAACATTACCAACGTTTAAGGACTTGACAAAATGGAAACTCCACATACAGCAATCGGGGCATTAACCTCTTATGCTGCGCTTCCACTGAACGTGAAACGAATTGATTGCGCAGAGTACATTCAAAGTCAATGCAAAGACGCGAATATACATGATAAGACAGCAGTTGGCGTCGGGCGATGCAAATCACGCAGGAGACACGGCGCAACGTGACACAAATGGTGCGCGCAAAGGGCGTGAATGCATGAAATTCACATTTCTCTCAACCATAAAATATACATCATTGGCGAAAGATTGTGCGAGAAAAGCAGTGTTCTGAATTGCATCATTGCTACTGGTAGCAATATTGGCTAGGTAGGCTAACTAGCCACAAATTCATGCTGCAGGTACATTGCTTGAGATAATGGGAAGGCTAACTAGCGAATTAGCTGTATCAAATAACCTCTGTAACACAGTCTCACAAGAAAATAGTGGTCTCGCTCAACTTCGGATAGGACAGCATCATCAGTTTTGTGAATATTTTTATTCTCAAGCTGACACAATGTTCATGAAGTAAAATGTTTGAGATATTAGCATAGCAACATTAGCTTCAACATTTTTTTGATGATTTTTGGAGATTGCAGGAAGTACTGCCCCTTAAGTGTAAACAAGGCTCAACTTGCATTGCTATTGGTCAGCGGTGTGAATTCGCGTGTCAATCCTCAATGAGGTTGTTCTCCCATAGACGTGAACGGGATCTTCATCTGAACAGGGCAGAAAATCTTCAAAGCAAAAAAATTAAAATGATCCTACGGTCAAACTCCCACGAATTAAGCGAGGAGAATTTTTGTTTGGCGTTCGGTGGAAACGCGGGTTTTAACAGGTAAGGAGAAAAAAATCTATACACATCACGTATAGGTACAAGGCTATCAGTGAAAACTGTCAATGGAGAAAGAAGTGACACCTGCATTCTTACTCCATGCCATAAAAAATATTTATTCAAAAGGAAATCACTTCGGTCCTACTTTGATCTGCGTCTGGTCAAAACGTTTGAAAATGGTAAACATACCCATGTTTGTACATCATCCACACCAACAGGTTGACAAAATTAATTAGGCGTGGTTATCCATCCAAAACACCCAGATCGCTGAAGAACAATAGATTCAATCTAATTCATAAAAGTACTACATTAAGTACACAGAGGAAAACGGAAATTCAAACAAAAAACTAATTTCGATCACGTATTTTATATACCAGAATATACAGTGTCAGATCTTCAGCCCATATATAAAAATCCAATACAACAATGTTTGAAAAATTATATAAAAATAGAAGAAATCTTAAATTCATATTTAAGCTGCAAGCAGCTTTGAACGGGCCCTCGCACCTTGCGCATGTTGGGGCTAGTTGTGAGATCTTGATGGGTGCAGGTGTGCACTCACGACCATTGGACAGGTCAAGTACAGGCCCAAACCTGCAATAAAGTGTCAAGCGAATCGGACAAAGCACGAAGGAGTTATGACAAGTTGATTGTTCATCCACCAGGGGGCGCTCGGAGCGAAACCAAATGTAGGCAGGCGCATTTAGGGGCAATGCTCCGCACAAAAGTGAAGTTTCGAGCAAATCGGCCAATGTCAATGTAAAATATGGCATTTCCTGTTTCCACAAGGGGCCGCCATGAGCTAGATTGCCTACGAGCATATGGAGGCTTTCAGGGCGGGGCTCTTATCATGTACAGGAATATTGAAGCCGTTTGGAGGAAGTATGTGGGAGACAGAGCTGCTCGAATGTGTATGGCGAGGCATCAGAAATGGGTACGCCATAGCGGCCACGCCCATTGAGGTACAGACATGCAGAGCACAAATTTTGATCAGCATGGTCTCTAGATGATCTGTAATAAATCTTAGGTTGTTTGGAAAAAATATCTAGAAGAAGTTCGTTAAAATACAACGTGTGGAAATCAGGCCAAAATGACACGTTAAAATCAAAATGGCCGACTTCCTGTTTGGAGTAGACCAATGGTGCCAGAGACTTTTTAGTGCGTCTTGGCAACATACACATGTGTACCAATTTTGATATTCCTATTCCAAAAAAACCCCTATGGGGAGGGGTTTTTGAAAATTTCAAGGGGGCGCTTTAGAGGCATTTTGCTACCCTAATGGGCGCTGCCCCAATCAGATGTAAGAACTTGCCACCCTTGACCTGTGTATCAATGTTCACGATGATACGAGTTCATGAAAGACATGAAATACCCAAACGTATTTTCATGGCGAGGGATGGATAGTCGCCGCGTCGCCACATGGACGCCATTACTCGTAGCTTCACAGCATTCAAAATATAGCTTCTCCAACTTGTTCTGCATGTTACAGAAGTGGAATGAAGTTGATGGGTTGAACTATGTGTCATCAGTACAAGTGAAAGTAAAATGTGGTCACTTCCTGTTACCATCGGGGGGCACTATTAGTGAAGTGGGAAGTTAATATATAAAGACGTTCAGGGCGGAGCCATCATCATGTCCATAAAGTTTGAAGCTGCTGTGAACAAGTATGTTGTCCTAGAGCCGTTGGAAAATGGATCACGAAATCACGAAAAGTCGCCAAAGTTTGTCACGCCCTTGCAGCCACGCCCTTTGAACTACAGACATGCAGAGCAAACTTTAGATCAGCATGGCGTCTTCATGATCTGTACCAAATAAGAAGTCGTTTGGGGAAAATCTCTAGGAGGAGTTTGTTAAAATACAAGGTGAGGAAATCGCCGGAAATCAAAAATTCTAATCAAAATGGCCGACTTCCTGTTGGGGCTGGACCATGACGTCAAGAGACTTTTTTGTGCGTCTGGCTATGATACATGTGTTTACCAAATTTCGTCTGCCTAAGACAAAGTAACCACAATGCGGAGGGTAATTTGAAAAATTGTAGGGGGCGCTATTTCGGCATTAAGCGTCAAACATGTACGAGCACCCAAAAATATCGAATTTCGGATCCGGCCAGACGAATGTGCAAAGTAAGAAGCGTTTTCAAATTTGGGAAAGGGGCGAAATTAAGGCATGAAAAGTTGGAAAAATAATAAAAAAAAGAAATAAGATAATAATGATAAATTAAAGCGGCAAGCAGCGATGAACGGGCCCTCGCACCCTTGTGCACGTTGTGGGTAGTGGTGAGATCCTGATGGGTGCAGGTGTGCACCCACGACCATTGGACAGGTCAAGTACAGGCACCAACCTGTGATGAAGTTTTGAGCGAATCGGACAAAGCACTAAAGAGTTATGATAAGTTGATAGTTCATCCACCGGGGGTGCTTGGAGCGTAACCAAATGTGGGCAGGTTCATTCAAGGGCAGACCCTCAGCACAAATGTCAAGGTTAGAGCAAATCGGCCAATGTCAGTGTGAAATATGGCAAAATATTTCCTGTTTCCACAAGAGGGCGCCATGAGCGAGATTGCCTATGAGCAAATAAAGGCGTTCAGGGTGGGGCTCTTATCATGTACAGGAATTTTGAAGCCATTTGAATGAAGTATGAGTGAGGTAGAGCTGCTCGAATATGCATGGCGAAGCATCTGAAATGGGGACGGCATAGCAGCCACGCCCATTGACCTACAGACATGCAGAGCACAACCTTTGATCAGCATGGTCTCTAGATGATCTGTACCAAATTTGAAGTCAATCGGGCGAAATCCCTATGAGGAGTTCATTTTAAAATTAAAAAATCTAATCAAAATGGCCGACTTCCTGTTGGGTTTAGGGCATGGCTCCAATGAGTTTTTTGTATGTCTGGGTATGATACATATGTGTATCGAATTTAGATCTGCCCCTCACGACAAAGTAACCGAACTGGTCACTTCCTGTTACCACCAGGGGCGCTATTAGTAAAGTGGAAGTTTTTATATCGTGACGTTCAGGGCGGAGCCATCGTCATCTCCAGCAAGTTTGAAGCTTCTATGATCAAGTATGTTGGCGTGAGAGCATTTTGAAATTATTTTGTTGAGTCACCAATATTTGTCACGCCCTAGCAGCCACGCCCTTTAACCTACAGACATGCAGAGCACAACTTTTGAATCAGCTTGGTCTTTAGATGATCTATACCAAATTTGAAGTCATTCGGTCGAAAACCCTAGGAGGAGCTTGTTTTAAAATTCAAAAATTCAAATCAAAATGGCCGACTTCCTGTTGGGTTTAGGGCGTGACTTTAATGAGTTTTTTGTATGTCTGGGTATGATACATATGTGTATCGAATTTCGTCTGCCTACAACAAAGTAACCGAGCTGGTCACATCCTGTTACCACCAGGGGGCGCTATTAGTAAAGTGGGAAGTTATTATATTGTGACGTTCAGGGCGGAGCCATCATCATTTCCAGCAAGTTTGAAGCTGCTACAATCAAGTATGTTGGCATGAGAGCATTTTGAAATTTTTTTGGCGAGTAGCCAAAATTTGTCACGCCCTAGCAGCCACACCCCTTGACCTACAGACATGCAGAGCATAATTTTTGATCAACTTGCTCTTTAGATGATCTGTACCAAATTTGAAGTCGATCGGGCAAAATCTCTAGGAGGTGTTCGTTTTCAAAGTAAAAACTGGTCAATTCCTGTTATCACCGGGGGGCGCTATTAATAAAGTGGAAAGATATGAAAAGGGGATGTTCAGGGCAGAGACATCATCATGCTCAGCAAGTTTGAAGCTGCTAAGATCAAGTTTATGGGCGTGAGAGCATTGTGAAATTTTTTCATACAGTCGCCAAATTTTGTCACGCCCTAACAGCCGCGCTCTTTGACCTATAGACATGCAGAGCACAACTTTTGATCAGCTTGGTCTCTAGATGATGTGAACCAAATTTGAAGTCATTCGGTCGAAAACCCTAGGAGGAAATTGTTTTAAAATTCAAAAATTCAAATCAAAATGGCCGACTTCCTGTTGGGTTTAGGGCGTGACTTCAATGATTTTTTCTATGTCTGGGTATGATACATATGTGTGACGAATTTCGTCTGCCTACGACAAAATAACCGAACTGGTCACTTCCTGTTACCACCAGGGGGCGCTATTAGTAAAGTGGGAAGTTATTATATCGTGACGTTCAAGGTGGAGCCATCATCATTTCCAGCAAGTTAGAAGCTGCCAAGTTCAAGTATGTTGGCGTGACAGCATTTTGAAATTTTTTTGGCGAGTAGCCAAAATTTGTCACGCCTTAGCAGCCACGCCCTTTGACCTACAGACATGCAGAGCACAACTTTTGATCAGCTTGATCTCTAGATGATCTGTACCAAATTTGAAGTCGATTGGGCGAAATCCCTAGGAGGTGTTCGTTTCAAAATTCAAAAATTCAAATCAAAATGGCCGACTTCCTGTTGGGTTTAGGGCTTGGCTGCAATGAAATTTTTTGTATGTCTGGGGATGATACACATGTTTACCGAATTTAGAAACGAGTTTAGGGGGGCGCTATTTTGGCATTTTGTGTCGACCATGAACGGGCCCCCAAAAATATCGAATTTCGGATGTGGCCGGACGAATGTGGAAAGTTACAAGTGTTTTCAAGTTTGAGAAAAGGGTGAAATTGGCTCTTGAAATGTCGGAGGAATAATAATAATAAAAATTAAAGCTGCAAGCAGCGTTGAACAGGCCCTCGCACCCTTGTGCACGTTGGGGGTAGTGGTGAGATCCTGATGGCTGCAGGTGTGCACTCACGACCAGTGGACAGGTCAAGTACGGGCACCAACCTGTGAGAAAGTTTCGAGCGAATCAGACAAAGCAGGAAGGAGTTATGAAAAGTTGATCGTTCATCCACCAGGGGGCGCTCTGAGCGTAACCAAATATGGGCAGGTGCATTCAGGGGCAGACCGTCAGCACAAATGCAAAGTTTCGAGCAAATCGGCCAATGTCAATGTAAAATATGGCATTTCCTGTTTCCACAAGGGGGTGCTATAGAGACATTTTGCTCCCCCCATAGGCGAGGCCCCTATCAGATTTAACAGCTTGCCATCCTTGACCTGTGTATCAATTTTTATGATGATACGAGTTCAGTAAAGACATCAAAAACACAAACGTATTTTCATGGCAAGGGATCCATCTTCGCTGCATTGCCACACGAACACCATTACTTGTAGCTTCACAGCATTCATAATGTAGCTTCACCAACTTGTTCTGCATGTTTTAGAAGTGGAATAAAGTTGATGGGTTCAACTATGTGTCATCAGTACATGTTAAAGTAAAAAATGGTCACTTCCTGTTATCATCAGGGGGCGCTATTAGTAAAGTGGGAAGTTAATAAATTTGGACGTTCAGGGCGGAGCCATCATCATCTCCAGCAAGATTGAAGCTTCTGCGGTCAAGTATGTTGGCGTGATAGGATTTTGATTTGTCGAGTCGCCAAACTTTGTCACGCCCTAGCAGCCACGCACTTTGCCCTACAGACATGCAGAACACAACTTTTCATCAGTTGGTATCTAGATGATCTGTTCCAAATTTGAAGTCAATCGGTCGAAAACCCTAGGAGGAGTTCGTTTTAAAATGGAAAAATTCAAATCAAAATGGCCGACTTCCTGTTACATTTAGGGCGTGGCTCCGATGAGTTTTTTGTATGTCTGGGTATGATACATATGTGTATCGAATTTCGTCTGCCTACGACAAAGTAACCGAACTGCACACTTCCTGTTACCACCAGGGGGCGCTATTAGTAAAGTGGGAAGTTATTATATCTTGACGTTCAAGGCGGAGCCATCATCATTTCCAGCAAGTTAGAAGCTGCTACATTCAAGTATGTTGGCGTGAGAGCATTTTGAAATTTTTTTGGCGAGTAGCCAAAATTTGTCACGTCCTAGCAGCCACGCCCTTTGACCGAAAGACATGCAGAGCACAACTTTTGATCAGCTTGATCTGTAGATAATCTGTACCAAATTTGAAGTCGATCGGGCGAAATCCCTAGGAGGAGTTGGTTTTAAAATTCAAAAATTCAAATCAAAATGGCCGACTTCCTGTTGGGTTTAGGGCGTGGCTGCAATGAAATTTTTTGTATGTCTGGGTATGATACACATGTATACCGAATTTTGTCTGCCTATGAGAAAGTAACCAAATTTCCCTATGGGAATTTTGAAATGTGTTTAGGGGGCGCTTTTTTGGCATTTTGCGTCGACCATGAACGGGCGCCCAAAAATATCGAATTTTGGATGTGGCCGGACGAATGTGGAAAGTTACAAGTCATTTTTGAGAAAGGGGCGAAACTGGCTCTTGAAATGTCGGAGGAATAATAATAATAATAATTAAAGTTGCAAGCAGCGTTGAACGGGCCCTCGCACCCTTGTGCACGTTGGGGGTAGTGGTGAGATCCTGATGGCTGCAGATGTGCACTCATGACCAGTGGACAGGTCAAGTACAGGCACCAACCTGCGATAAAGTTTCGAGCGAATCAGACAAAGCAGGAAGGAGTAATGAAAAGTTGATCGTTCATCCACCAGGGGGCGCTCTGAGCGTAACCAAATATGGGCAGGTGCATTCAGGGGCAGACCGTCAGCACAAATGCAAAGTTTCGAGCAAATCGGCCAATGTCAATGTAAAATATGGCATTTCCTGTTTCCACAAGGGGGCGCTATGGAGACATTTTGCTCCCCCCATCGGCGAGGCCCCTATCAGATTTGACAGCTTGCCATCCTTGACCTGTGTATCAATTTTTATGATGATATGAGTTCAGTAAAGACATCAAAAACACAAACGTATTTTCATGGCAAGGGATCCATCTTCGCTGCATTGCCACACGAACACCATTACTTGTAGCTTCACAGCATTCATAATGTAGCTTCACCAACTTGTTCTGCATGTTTTAGAAGTGGAATAAAGTTGATGGGTTCAACTATGTGTCATCAATACATGTTAAAGGAAAAAATGGTCACTTCCTGTTACCACCTGGGGCCTCTATTAGTAAAGTGGGAAGTTAATATATTTGGACGTTCAGGGCGGAGCCATCATCATCTCCAGCAAGATTGAAGCTTCTACGGTTAAGTATGTTGGTGTGATAGCATTTTGAAATTTTTTTGCCGAGTCGCCAAACTTTGTCACGCCCTAGTAGCCACACCCTTTGCCCTACAGACATGCAGAACACAACTTTTCATCAGCTTGTTATCTAGATGATCTGTACCAAATTTGAAGTCGATCGGTCAAAAACCCTAGGAGGAGTTCGTTTTAAAATTGAAAAATTCAAATCAAAATGGCCGACTTCCTGTTGCGTTTAGGGCATGGCTCCAATGAGTTTTTTGTATGTCTGGGTATGATACATATGTGTATCGAATTTCGTCTGCCTACGACAAAGTAACCGAACTGCACACTTCCTGTTACCACCAGGGGGCGCTATTATTAAAGTGGGAAGTTATGATATTGTGACGTTCAAGGCAGAGCCATCATCATTTCCAGCAAGTTTGAAGCTGCTACGATCAAGTTGGTTGGCGTGAGAGCATTTTGAAATTTTTTTGGCGAGTCGCCAATTTTTGTCACGCCCTAGCAGCCACGCCCTTTGAGTGACAGACATGCAGAGCACAACTTTTCATCAGCTTGGTATCTAGATGATCTGTACCAAATTTGAAGTCAATCGGTCGAAAACCCTAGGAGGAGTTCATTTTAAAATTCAAACTTAACGCGTTGCTGAATACCCCTTGGCCCAGACACGATTTCCTGCCTCAACGTCACAGCGTTAAGGTCAAAGGTCAAATCCAGCAAAAAAGGTGACATTGCACATCTATGTCTCACAGTGAGTTACCATACCAAATTTGCTGAAGCTGCTATCAGTAGTTGCTGAGTACTGACCCATATAAGATGTCCTGCCTCAAGGTCACAGCGCAAAGGTCAAAGGTGAAATCCAGCAAAAAACATGACACTGCACGTATGTGTGTGATAGTGAGTTACCATACCAAATTTGGTGAAGCTGCGAGAATTAGTTGCCGAGTACTGACCCGGACAAGATTGCCAGGGTCAAGGTCACAGAGCTAAGGTCAAAGGTCAAATCCAGCAAAAACCCTGACGATGCACATCTATGGGTCATAGTGAGTTACCATACCAAATTTGGTGAAACTGCGAGAATTAGTTGCTGAGTACTGACCCGGACAAGATTGCCAGGGTCAAGGTCACAGAGCTAAGGTCAAAGGTCAAATCCAGCAAAAACCCTGACGATGCACATCTATGGGTCATAGTGAGTTACCATACCAAATTTGGTGAAACTGCGAGAATTAGTTGCTGAGTACTGACCCGGAAAAGATTTCCAGGGTCAAGGTCACAGAGCTAAGGGCAAAGGCCAAATCCAGCAAAAAACCTGACGATGCACATCTATGGGTCATAGTGAGTTACCATACCAAATTTGGTGAAGCTGCGATGATTAGTTGCGAGTACTGACCTGGGCAAGATTTCCAGGGTCAAGGTCACAGAGCTAAGGGCAAAGGCCAAATCCAGCAAAAAACCTGACGATGCACATCTATGGGTCATAGTGAGTTACCATACCAAATTTGGTGAAGCTGCGATGATTAGTTGCCGAGTACTGACCTGGGCAAGATTTCCAGGGTCAAGGTCACAGCGCTAAGGTCAAAGGTCAAATCCAGCAAAAAACCAGATCATGCACATCTATGGGTCATAGTGAGTTACCATACCAAATTTGGTGAAGCTGCGATGATTAGTTGCCGAGTACTGACCCGGACAAGATTTCCCGGGTCAAGGTCACAGCGCTAAGGTCAAAGGTCAAATCCAGCAAAAAACCTGACGATGCACATCTATGGGTCATAGTGAGTTACCATACCAAATTTTGTGAAGCTGCGATGATTTATTTGCGAGTACTGACCGGGCATGATTGCCAGGGTCAAGGTCACAGCGCTAAGGTCAAAGGTCAAATCCAGCAAAAAATGTGACGTTGCACATCTATGGGTCATAGTGAGTTACCATACCAAATTTGGTGAAGCTGCGATTATTAGTTGCTGAGTACTGGCCCGGAAAATGTCACCCGGACAAGATTTCCAGGGTCAAGGTCACAGCGCTAAGGTCAAAGGTCAAATCCAGCAAAAAACCTGACGATGCACATCAATGGGTCATAATGAGTTACCATACCAAATTTGGTGAAGCTGCGATGATTATTTGCCGAGTACTGACCCGGGCATGATTGCCAGGGTCAAGGTCACAGCGCTAAGGTCAAAGGTCAAATCCAGCAAAAAATGTGACGTTGCACATCTATGGGTCGTAGTGAGTTACCATACCAAATTTGGTGAAGCTGCGATTATTAGTTGCTGAGTACTGGCCCGGAAAATGTCACCCGGACAAGATTTCCAGGGTCAAGGTCACAGCGCTAAGGTCAAAGGTCAAATCCAGCAAAAAACCTGACGATGCACATCAATGGGTCATAATGAGTTACCATACCAAATTTGGTGAAGCACGCGGACACGCAGGTGACGACAATACCCCTCCGGGCCGGAGTCAGCCGAGGGGTAAAAATTCAAATCAAAATGGCCGACTTCCTGTTGGGTTTAGGGCGTGGCTCCAATGAGTTTTTTGTATTTCTGGGTATGATACATACGTGTATCGAATTTCGTCTGCCTACGACAAAGTAACCGCACTGCTCACTTCCTGTTACCACCGGGGGCCGATATTAGTAAAGTGGGAAATTTTGATATCATGACGCTCAGGGCAGCCCATCATCATTTCTAGCAAGTTTGAAGTTGCTACGATCAAGTATGTCGGCGTGAGAACTTTTGAAATGTTTTTGGCAAGTCGCAAATATTTGTCACGCCCAAGCAGCCACGCCCTTTGACCGACAGACATGCAGAGCATAATTGTTGATCAGCTTGGTCTCTAGATGATCCGTACCAAATTTGAAGTCAATCGGTCGAAAACCCTAAGAGGAGTTCGTTTTAAAATTCAAAAATTTGATTCAAAATGGCCGACTTCATGTTGGGTTTAGGGCGTGGCTCCAATGAGTTTTTTGTATGTCTGGGTATGATACATATGTGTATCGAATTTCGTCTGCCTACAACAAAGTAACTGAATTGGTCACTTCCTGTTACCACCGGGGGGCGCTATGAATAATGTGGGAAGTTATTATATCTTGACGTTCAGGGCGGAGCCATCATCATTTCCAGCAAGTTTGAAGCTGCTCCTATCAAGTATGTTGGCGTGAGAGCATTTTGAAATTTTTTGGTGAGTCTCCAAATTTTATCACGTCCTAGCAACCACGCCCTTTGCCCTACAGAAACGCAGGGCACAATTTTTGATCAGCTTGGTCTCTAGATGATCTGTACCAAATTTGAAGTCAATCGGTCGAAAACCCTAGGAGGAGTTCGTTTTAAAATTCAAAAATTCAAATCAAAATGGCCGACTTCCTGTTGGGTTTAGGGCGTGGCTCCAATGTAATTTTTTGTATGTCTGCATATGATACATATGTCTACCAAATTTCGTCTGCCAACGAGAAAGTAACCAAATTTCCCTATGGGAATTTTGAAACGTGTTTAGGGGGCGCTATTTTGGCATTTTGCGTTGACCATGAGCGAGCACCCAAAAATATCGAATTTCGGATCCGGCCGGACGAATGTGGAAAATTAGACGCGTTTTTACCGTTGGGAAAGGGGCGAAATTGGCCTTTGAAATGTCAGACGAATAATAATAATAATTTAAAAAAAAAAAAAAATAATAATAAACGGCGCGATTTCAATAGGGCCCTCCGCAGACAACTTGCAGTTGGCTCGGGCCCTAATAATAATAATAATAATAATGAAAATAAAAATAAACAGTACGATTTCAATAGGGTCCTCGGACGACTTGCAGTTGGCTCAGGCCCTAATAAACAGCGCGATTTCAATAGGGTCCTCCGCTGACGACTTGCAGTCGGCTCGGGCCCTAATAATAATTATAATAATAAACAGTGCGATTTCAATAGGGTCCTCCGCGGACGACTTGCAGTCGTCGCTCGGGCCCTAATAATAATAAAAATAAACAGTACGATTTCAATAGGGTCCTCGGACGACTTGCAGTCGGCTCGGGCCCTAATAATAAAAATAAACAGCGCGATTTCAATAGGGTCCTCCGCGGACAACTTGCAGTCGGCTTGGGCCCTAATAAAGACATTTTATCCAAGAAATGCTTACATAAGAAACTGTGCAAGATGCAATCAAGATTATAACAAAGATCCACAGAAGCTGTTCTTGTTTTTCATGTGCTTTGTGTTTTTCCCGCATACATAAGCTAAATCACATGGACATTTAAAAGGGTACATTACATTTTTTGTCGAACAAGAGATAGCACTCCTGATTTTCACTGTTTTTCCTGTAATCGGGTGGCTGTATTTAGTTCATTTTTAAGTAAAACTGCAGTGAATGCATGAGCCATAAGGTTAATTGCCTGGTCGTGGATCAAGAAAAATAGTGTTTTATTAATAGGTATGAGATCAGATTTCACCAACGTTTGTTTTCAGTTAGGGGGATGTTTGCACACTCCCTTGGATAAATCTTTGAATTCATTTTGAAGAGGTGGATCAGAAATCAAAATGTGCCGGTATTTTTTGCATGATTTTCTTCAATGTCTTTACCCAGAACTGATTATTTTAAAAAGCATTCAGTGAAATTATTCTGTGTAGATTTATCTTTTTTGATGAGGCATTCTTCTTGCATGACATTAATCCCTCTCTGCTGACGTGGACGCTAGCGTCTATGGAATTGCTCAAGCGATGCGCTCTGTTGCGATATCCTAATAATATCGGCTAGACGAAGGTAGACGCAAAATGTATATTGAATGTAAGTGATGGTTCGTTCCTGAGGGATTAGTTCCTTTTGAACAAATCATTTTGGTGAACGAGAGGAACTCCCTTGTGATCTGGAAAAACCTAGTAAGTTTATCAGTGGCAAAGATCTCGCAATTGAACAAAAAATTTAGGTTCTGGACTTTTCCTAACAGAAAAAAAATATGATAGAAACTTGATTTTGTAAGTTCAAATGACACTAATCGCTAGTGTTTTAAGATTTTCACCACTCTTAATTACTGCAAATGAGGGTTTAACTCAGTTTCTACCAAAAGTGACACACGTACTAGGTTTTTCCAGATCACAGGAGAACTGACTCACCTCCTCGTAAAGATTTGTTCCTTTCGTTCAGCTATCGGTAAATAAAGTCGGAAAATTTTTACTTGGAAAAACTCTTGCTAAACCTTATAAACATCAATTTAGTTAACATAAAATAACATGAGTGGCGAGAATAAGCCGTTCAGCCCAACTAGGCTCGCCGGTTTCTTATTACTATGGTGAATCTATCACTTCAGATACTCAAAGACTCAATGGTATCGAGCACTAAATGAAGCCTGCTCTTGAAAATTCCCAAGGTTTCTGCCCCAACAGCATGGTCAGGCAAGCTATTCCACGCTGAGATTACTCTATGGGAGAAAAAATATTTCCTAATATCAGTGCTAAATTTATTTTTGGCCAACTTCCATTTGTGACCCCGAGTTCTACTAACAAAACTTGGTCTCAGTAATCCCAAATAATTCACTTTGTTCATCCCTTTAACATATTTAAAGACCTCCATCAGATTACCCCTATGTCATCTTTTCCTATAAGACTAAAGAGATTAAGGATCTTCAGCCTCTTCTCATAGCTTCCATCTTTTATACCTGGAATTAGCTTTGTGGCGCTTCTCTGAACTTTTTCTAGAACCTCTATATCTTTCTTAAAGTATGGTCCCAAGTACTGTACACAACATTCCAAATGTGGTCTGACGAATGTGTTGTACAAGAGAAGTATGACCTCCTTGGATTTATACTCAATACTTTTGGCTATGTATCCCACCATCCTGTTGGCCTTTTTAACTACTACAGCACAATGGCTAGAACCTCTAAGGGTTTGGTCAACAATCACTCCCAGATCTTTTTCATGTGGAGCACATTCCAGTTGTAATCCTTCCATGAAGTAATCCTGTCTAATGTTTTTATTACCTACATGTCGAACTTTGTATTGAGCTTCATTAAACTTCATGTGCCACATTTCTGCCCAATTCTGGATTCTATCTAAATCATCCTGAATCACTTTAGTGGACTCAAAACTGTTTGCAAAACCTCCCAATTTAGTATCGTACGCAAATTTAACTACGTAATTTGGTTTCAATATTTCTATCAAAGTCATAAATGTAGATGAGGAAAAGCAGGGGTCCCAACACCAATCCCTGAGGGACTCCACTTCCCACCATACCTAGCTCAGATGAGATCCCACTGACCACAACTCTTTGTGTTCTGTCCTGTAACCCGTTTCGAATCCACTCCAGGAACTCCAACAGAGCTCATTCTAAAAATTAGTCTCTCATATGGTGCTGTATCAAATGCTTTCTGAAAATCCAAGTATGCGATGTCATAAGCCCTGCTCTGATCATAAGTCTTGGTCGCCTATTCAAAGAATTCCAGAGGGTTTGTCAGGCATGACCTTCCTCTACGGAAACCATATTGGCTATCCCTCAATGTTCAAGAAATGATTCCAGCTCATCTTTCATGATTGATTCCAGTATTTTGCATGCAATGCAAGTTAAACTGACTGGTCTGTAATTTCCTGGCTCAGTACGGTCCCCTTTCTCATATATTGGGATTATATTGCCCTGCTTCCAATCATGTGGTATTTCTCCAGTTTCTAAAGACTGTCTGAAGATAGCTGAGAGTGGTTTAGAGATGATCTCACTAACTTCCCTGAGTACTCTACGGTATAAGCCATCAGGACCCACCACCTCATCTGCCTTTAGTTCATTCAACTTGTCTAATACTTCATTATCCCTAACCTCATTTTCTGCTAAATAATCTTGAGCACTGGAAATACCCTCTGGCCAAATAAAAATCTGCTCCAAGGTAAAATTCTCAACAAAGTAACAATTTAAAGAATCAGCAATATCCTTATTCTCATACAGCAGCAATCCATCTTTATTTTTTATACACTTAACCTCCGATTTGACATTCTTTTTTCTACTGCAGAACTGAAAAAAGCGCAAAGGATTAGTTTTTGCCCCCTCCGCAATTTGCCTTTCAAACAGTCTTCTTGCATTCTTCAGCTCTTTTTTGACCATAGCCTGCATTTTACATAATTCAGCCGTAGTATTCTCATGACTGTCCTTTATGTACATTGTTAGATTTTAGTGTTCATAGCACATATAGGGATATATGGCATTCTGTTGGCAGTAATCTAGAATCTTTACAACCAGCTATTCTGTCTCGCTCTACTACTTAATCAAGGCAGTTTCAGCCCACTGCTGGGTTGAAACTGGTCAAGCAGGAACACACTGATGGGTTACGTTCTGTATTCACTGAGACAATGTCATCTGTGTTTAACCCAATGAGTTAATCAGGCCCTATTGTTTCTGCACCATAGCGAAACTCTGAAAATATCTTTTGTTCACAATGAATATTTAAACCCTGTTGTATCCCAATGAAGGCAGTCAGATCATAATTACACTGGACACTGCGCTGGTTTGAATAAACTCAGTTTCTTTTTAACTGTGTTTTCTAACACCAAATCTGACTCCGTCTCTTCTCTTGAAACGCACCACAAAATTCGCGCAAGTTTGTTTTTTACGAAGAAAACAGAAGAATTCTTCAGTTGGAGGTTCCACGAGATCGGCCCTAACCAAGGCCCAAGATTTTCCCCGGCATCTGGAAAAACTTGAACTGTTCCAGCGGACTGTCACTCCAGCAACCAGAAGTTTGCGGTGAAGTTTTGAGAGTTTCTTGGTGCTAATTACCTTCGCTCGATAAAAACTAGGGATAGAATCGCCTGGCGTGGTTGTAATTCAAGGAAGGCCTCATGTTGTGGTGATCAGCGCATTCGTTTGTTAGCGTTTGCTTGTTCGCGTTCGTTCACGTGTGTTTGTTTGTTGAGTAAGTATATTGAGTCTGTGAAACTCACATTATAGTACTTGCGGGGAGGCAAGTCGTTGATCGTCTTGCTGAGTCATAAATTTGTGAAATTAATATTACTTGCGGGGGAGGCAAGGGTGTTTGCTGGGGGCAAGCATTAGAATATTAATTCTGTGAAGTCTGAAAATTAATATTACTTCTGGAGGCAAGGGTGTTTGCTGAGGGCAAGCATTAGAATATTAATTCTAGGCTATAAGACAATTACTCAGGGATCCAAGTTGTATGGGCGAACAAGGCACGTTTCTTTAATCGAAAGAAGTAGATTAAAGGAATCCTCCATTGAGCGGTCAACAGTTTTCAGAGGACTTTTGACTGCAACAGGGTGTCTGTGGCAGTGTTCATGTTTTAACGCTGGTGCATTACTTGTTTAACTCAGGGGTCTTGGTCAGTTAGGGAAGCAAGGCACGCTTTTTAATTGAAAAAGAAGTAGATTAAAGAATCCTCCATTGAGCGGTCAAAAGTTTTCAGAGGACTTTTGACTGCAACAGGGTGTTTGTGGCGGCGTTTGAGATTCAAAAGCGCCGGTCAGCTTAACCATTGGAAGACCTATTCTTCCGTTTTGAGCAGTGGTGCTGCTCGGTTTCTGTGAACGTTTAAGTGTTTGTCAGCAAAACACGCTCTTTTAATTGAAAGAAGTAGATTAAAGGAATCCTCCATTGGCGGTCAAAAAAATTTTCAGAGGACTTTTGACTGCAACAACATAAATTGTGGCGGCGTTTGAGATTCAAGCGCCCGTGTCTATAGCCCCAGCCCAAAGACCTATTCGGGGTCCGTTTTGAGCAGTGGTGCTGCTTTCGGTTTCTGTGAACGTTTAAGTGTTTGTCTTCGTTGTGTTTACCCTGAAATTTAGGCTACTACAATAGAATTGAGTACGCTTGGTTTTGTAAAGTGGGCGGTTGTTGCATTGATCGTTCGGTCATTAGAGTTTCTCAGGCACTTCAGGTGCGTATGAATGATCTGATCGTTTGTGGAAGCGAAATTTGCGGTACTAAGCTGGCTGTGCGTGTATTAATTTTTTCAGAAAATTAAGGACACAAAATCTCTTGTGAGTGAGTCGAAAGAATATACCTGGAGAGTATTGATCGACAAGACCTCCGATAGTTTGCATCTGGGTGAAGGTGTGAGAGGCCTCCTCGGAGTAAATTATTTGCAGTAACGAAGAATTGTGTGCAATTCTGTCGTTGTGTCGGGTTTTCTTCTGGTGGGACCACTGGAGCGTTTAAAGTGTGGCGCAAGTGTTAGGCCACTGTGCTCAGCGGTTACTGAGTTGATTCGGACGTTCTGGGTTTTGTTCGTTTTAATATTGTTTTCCAATGAGATTGTGAGTCCCACGTTATCAGGAAACTGAGTCTCATAAGTGGTACAATTTTGTTTAGTTTCAGAGTCCTAAACAAAATCGCTTAAGCGTAGAACCAGAGTGCTCATTTGAGACCTTTGAACAAAAAAAATTGAGGCGTGGTGTCCCCGTGACAGTCAATAGACCTATTTTCAAACAAATATTGGAATAAGCGTTACACC
Source organism: Gymnothorax javanicus (assembly GCA_029692085.1). Taxonomy (NCBI): domain Eukaryota; kingdom Metazoa; phylum Chordata; class Actinopteri; order Anguilliformes; family Muraenidae; genus Gymnothorax; species Gymnothorax javanicus. The sequence continues at coordinate 55,115,905 of CM056196.1, forward strand.
GTTGTTTACCTACTGAAAGCTCCAAATTTGAATCAAAAGAAAAAAAAATCATAATCATGTTCAGTAAAAGTAAAAAGCGCGTCTTGGAAATCCCTACCACTGAAAAAGGTGGCAGAGCAGTACCGAAATTGATGCTGAAACAGTGTTGAATACCGCTAAGGGCTTTTTGCAATCGTTTTTGAAGCTGGACGATTCTGGCCTTTTTGAATTAAAATACGGTTTCAACGTTAATGAAAATCACGTTTGGTCCATAGATGACATAAAAAGAGGCATGGGGCAAAATGCAACGTCTGCCAGCGAAGGAAAAAGTTCCATTGGCTTTGTTAATTGTCAGCCATATGAGAAGGAGGAAAAAAAGTAAATACCAAGTGTGAAGCTGAGCGTTTATTGAATATCGAGAAAGAGAAAGTTCAGGCTCTGGTTGAGGAGTTGAAAAGCGTCAAAGCAAAGGTGGCTAAGAAAAATGCGAAATAGCTGCTTTAAAAGATGGAATCAAATTATTGCAAAACGGGCAGTTATTGGTGCCTGGTAGTGGGGTGACCGCAATGTCAGTTCCGCCCTCCGCTCGTAATGACGAGTGGACTAGAAGCGACAGCGAGGCATCTGACCATAATTTGGCGTCGGTAACCCATCTTAGAGCGTTAACGCAAAGACGGGTAGAAGGTGAAATGCACTATAACCATAAACCCGTAAGGCAGAGCAATTCTGACTGTACTTTCAAATTCCCCACTCGCACCAGTACACTAAACAACGATTCCACCCAGAGAAAAGAACTGCCGTGTTTTGGGAATCCTGGCCACTTTGTCAAAGACTGCGAAGTTAACTGTGAGAGGTTTTTGCGGCGTGTCGGAAAGAAGGCCACACAGTGGACAAATGCTGGTCACTTGGTAGAGGCAAACCTCCCCCTTACTTTTTCAGACGACCATGTACATTAGACAGTGGGTACTCTAAGAGCAGGAAAAAATGGGAGTCTGAATTTAAATTTGAAAAGGCAACCAAATTCTTGATAGAAAAGATGAGTCATATTGAGGGACTGTTGGCTCAAATCTTGCGGCAACATTAACAATATGAATTGTACCACTTTCATACATACTGTTGCCGACCTTCATTTTCGAAACGAGGACTACGATTAAGTTGATGCTTGATTGGTTTTGTTGATGTATGTTCTGTGTAATCAAAATGTTCAGCATTTTTTAAGTGTATGCTGATGTTTTATTGTTGTTGCTGGCACATGAGCAATGCACTTCTTAGACTGCAGGTTGTTTGTGTTGCATACACCTAGGCTGTGCAAGTTGTTAGAAGGCATATGTCCTCGATGCAATAACGGAAACAAAGCATTTCACTTGAAATATGGAATATTTTTTTTTTTTGTATTGTATTTGAAATGTTGAATATATTTGTTTTGTATTTGAAATTGAGAATCTGCTCCTATAACAGCTCTTAAAACATTTCTGCTGTCGTTCACATTGCACCAACATAGTAATGACTTCTTATTGTCAATCAACGATGGTTTTTTGTTATTTTGGAGATTACCAGTAGTCCAGTTTTTCGGTTTTGGTTTGTTTAAAATATATGTTTCTTTTGTTTAAGGGAATCTTTGGGTCCGCGGCCCATCGCGAGGTTGGCCCGACGATTTCCCTTCTTCTGTTCTGTTTGGCTGGGGTCTCCACTTTCCTTTTTTGTTTCCATGCGTTGAACTCACTTATTTCATGTATTAGAAAACCTTCAAATGCTGTGTTCTGGATGGTACTGCTGCACCTCTCTCCCCTTGACAGAATACAGATGAAGGAGGACCGATCCGGAAACAAGCACCCACCTGGAGCCAAAGTGTCACGGCTCGCAAGGAGAGACATTCAAAAACATATATAACCCATTACACATCCGTGGAAGCCAACAGACTCTTGCCCCCAAGGAACCAGAGACTGTACATTCATTCCACCGTTTTATTTCAATCAGAGTTTTACGGGCAATGTTTGTATTCCCATGGCTTACAATATACATGTAACCCAGTATTCCGAACCTGCATTTTTGTACCTTTCTGTGGTTGTGGTTTGATCATAGATGTGAGTGATCATATGATCAGAGGGGGAAACTGTTAGATTTTAGTGTTCATAGCACATATAGGGATATATGGCATTCTGTTGGCAGTAATCTAGAATCTTTACAACCAGCTATTCTGTCTCGCTCTACTACTTAATCAAGGCAGTTTCAGCCCACTGCTGGGTTGAAACTGGTCAAGCAGGAACACACTGATGGGTTATGTTCTGTATTCACTGAGACAATGTCATCTGTGTTTAACCCAATGAGTTAATCAGGCCCTATTGTTTCTGCACCATAGCGAAACTCCTCGGCCAATATCTTTTGTTCACAATGAATATTTAAACCCTGTTGTATCCCAATGAAGGCAGTCAGATCATAATTACACTGGACACTGCGCTGGTCGAGGCGACAATAAACTCAGTTTCTTTTTTACTGTGTTTTCTAACACCAAATCTGACTCCGTCTCTTCTCTTGAAACGCACCACAAAATCGCGCAAGTTTTGTTTTCACGAAGAAAACAGAAGAATTCTTCAACATCTTAGAAAGATTCCTCTTCTCTCTCAAAATCCTACAAATAGCTGTGGTCATCCACTGAGGATTCTGCTTTTCCAGCTTACTTTTGGACACCTTTGGAATGAATTTGCATTGTGAATCAAGTAAAACCCCCTTGAATCTATCCCACATCTCATTTACAGACTTACAATCAAGGCATATCTCCCATTTTAATTTGCTTAGATATGAGCGCATACTGTCAAAGTTTGCTCGCCTAAAATTGAAAATTTTTGTTTTCGATGACACGTTTTTAACTTGCCATGAAACATCAAAATTAACAGTAGAGTGATCACTTGTCCCAAGTGGCTCTAGTACCTCAACATTGCTAATTCTATTAGGGTCATTACAGAGCACTAAATCTAAAATTGCCTATGGTTTATTAACATACTGCACCAAAAAATTGTTATTTATAACATCTAGAAATTCTTCCTCCCCTTTACCCTGTCCTTTCATCATTTCCCAATCAATGGCAGGATAATTGAAGTCTCCCATAATCCTCCTCTACAAGCTTGCCTAATCCTCTTAAAGAGCATTTCTTTGACAATACTGTCCAAAGCTGGCGGTCGATAGCAATCTCTTGTGTTTAAAACTGTCTCTTGTTTGCCAATGAGCCTGACCCAGATATCTTCACAGGGCAAGGAATGTTCAAATTCAGGAATTTATGTTTTTGTTCACATAGAATGCTGCACCCCCTCCTCGCCTATTACATCTATCCTTCCTAAAGAGCTTATAACCTTATGTATTATATTCATCTCCATCTCTTCACAAAGCCATGTCTCTGTAATCCCAACTATGTCATAGCCCTCACTGATCATAACGTCCTCAAGTTCTGGAAATTTATTTTTTATGCTTCTTGCATTTAAATAAAAACATTTCAGGTTATTACGAATGCTCTTCCCCTTCGATTTCCCATGTGCCTGCTGCTCCAAGCCCCCCACTACACTTTGTTGCTTTAAAAATAGATCATCAACAGTGCATGTAGCGCTGTCAGCTTCCATCAGGGCAGTTTGCATTTCCCTTTCTATAACACTCTCTAATCTCCCTGCCCCCCAAGTCCCTAATTTAAATAACCCTGTGCCAGTGGCGTCTCTGGAAGTGATAATTGGTGGGGCCCGGACCACGCCTTTGCGTCAATGATTGTTCCTGGCTTGTATTCAGTTACTTTCCATTATTAACGCGTTTTCCAATTATGACAATAATCCTCTGGCAATCGAAGTTACGGTTTCTCTCTCCATGCGATCTATTGACGACTAAATAATGGGATAAATTAAGATCAGAAAAATTATTTAGGCAACTCAAAAATTGTTCAACGCTTTGTGAAAGACAAACTGCTCTCAAACGTCTGCGCTACCTTTTCCACACATCAAGTGATTTAACTGGCGCTTCATGATTGTTTTGTTTAAATAAAAGACCATTTGAAACGTCTGTGTGCAATTCTGAACAACACTGATTTAAATGCACGAAATTACGCGTCCAGATTAATGATTGTTGCCGTACCGAAATGTACCGTACCTTACCGGCGTGTTCTCGGAGTGAATCTATTGCTCAGTCCCTCAAGGAAGTTGCATGTCGCGATTGCAACTATTGAAGCAAATTCAACCAATCCATGCAAATTTCTCGCGGACAAAAAAATAAATCGCCAAGACATTGCAACTTTCATTGCCACTTTTTGAAAAAGTTACCGCAAAAAATCAATAAAACAACAAAAAAGCCGGGAAAATCCTGGAAGGATTGTTTGTCAATTATGCGAATGATTGCATGCAAGTCAGGGTTAGTAATTGTTTTAAAGGGGAGCTCTGGGCCCCACTAATCGTCAGTCCTGGAGATGCCCCTGCCCTGTGCTACCCTCAACATACGCTGACCCAGTGCAAAGGTACCCCTTCGGTTCAGGTGTAGCCCGTTCAGGTTGAACAGGTCACCCCTGTCCCAGAAGAAGTTCCAGTGCCCCATAAACCTGTACCCTTCTTTCCTACACTAGGTTTGTAGCAACGTGTTCAACCTCCAGATAAAATTCTGCTTCCCTCTGCTTGCATGTGGTACCGGTAGAATCCCAGAGAAAACTACTGTGGAGGATCTGCTCCTAAGCTTCTCAGCTAATTGACCTATGGCTAAGCCCTGCCCTCAAATGTGATAAGCCAAACACAGTGCGTATTCTCTCCCCATATACTCGGACATTCTGAGCCTGAACTTCCATTGAAATGCATTACGGAAACTCAGAATTGTTCGCTTTTATGGGGTTTTTAAATGTTTCTAAGCAAAAAAAAAAAAAAAAAGGTCAAACGCTGTGCGTGGGGTAAATGTAACTCCGATACGAGGTATCCTGAGAGGCTGGGCGATGGGGTGTATTTTATACCCTTCCCAAAGCCACATCATAACCGAGAGAAGTGTCTCCTCTGGATAAAGCTTTGTGTAAAGAGCCCACTATCAGTTTAACATAGCTAACAAAGGTCAACAAGGATGTCTACATTTGCTTCAAGCTAAGCCAACATCGTGTTTCAGGTGACATCTTGTCACTTCACTGGAGATTAATGTAAAGTTCTTTTACATTGCTAAGTTAGCTAACATCAGCTAAAGTTAGTAAACTCTATGGCTAGCCTTAGTGCTGACGGACGTTGGCTTAACGTGACCTCCTGGCTGCATTGTTCACCATGTCACCTTGTTTACTTAGAAGGAGTTCAGTCACGTCAGGTTAGATTTCTGAAATTCAGTAGCAATAATAATGTGTAAATTAAATGTATTACCCTGCAGTGCACGAACAATGCTGATCCTCTATCTTATTGTGTGAGAGGGTGACGGAAACGAGATGTGGTTGATCGCGTTTGCACTGAGACCTGAAAATTTTAGCTTCTAATTTAAACTTTTCGTTGACCTTCTCCACTCTAAATTCATTAATGTATCCCTCCAATGCATAGTATAACCCTTTTTGCTGACTTCTTGATGATATCTGAGCCTTCTATCGCCAAAAATCATTGATAGCATCCTGAAAAATATCTCCAACTGTGATACCAGCCATTAGCGCCTGTTCTAAAATGTTGATTGTTTGTCCGAGTCATTGGAGGGGGCAGGGCTTAGCCATAGGTCAATTCCACAAATTTGTCTTGCAGAACCTCAAACCTACCTTTACCTATGTCATTTGTCCCAACATGGACCATGACCACTGGATCCCTCCCAGTTCTGGCTAGGAGCTTGTTTGCACGCTCCAGGAGGTCTCCTACCTGCGCACCGGCAGACGACACACCGTACGAGACTCCTTGTCCCGCGAACAGACTAGGCTGTCTATTCCTCTGATGATTAAGTCCCACACTATCACTAACTCCCTTTTCTGAGGGGAAGAGGCCAACAGGGTGCCCTGATGCTCATCAGTCCTACCACTCTCAGGGTCAGGGGCCAAGTCGAGTTCCTGCAAGGGCCGGAATCGGTTGGACACCTCAACCACTGGAGGAGTTGTCGCTGTATGGCGTGCACGCCCTTTCCTGTGCTGACGTTCTGCAGTCACCTAACTTTCTCTCCCTGCCTGCTCTGGGGTCTCCACACAACCCTGCTTTGGCGTACACACCATTTCTCTAAACCAGTGTTTCCCAGTCCTGTTCCTGGAGTACCCCTGCCCTGCATATTTCAGATGTCTCCTTGATTTAACACACCCAGATCAGGTCATTAGGTATTCCACTAATGAGCTGATCCCAGCTGAATCAGGTGTGTTAAATTAGGAGACCTATAAAATGTGCATGACAGAGGTTTTACTGCAGGAGCAGGGTTGGGTTCCTCACTGATTTAACACACCTGATTCAGCTGATCAGCTCATTAGTGGAGTACCTAATGACCTGATCTGGGTGTGTTAAATCAAGGAGACAGGGCAGGGGTACTCCAGGAACAGGGTTAGGAAACACTGCTCTAAACGACACACTACTCAGTTCCTCTAGGAACTCTACTGATTGCGAATTATGTTGTGCCGCCAACTGGCCCTGAAGATCAAGGATCTTGCTCTGCAGATGCTCAATTCGCTGGCACCGGTGGCAGACAAACCCACCCTGGAAATCTCCTTCCAGAAGTGCGATCATTCTGCAACCGTCACATAGTTTTGGCCACATTTTGAACTCCCTACCTAATGACCTTGCTCACCCTAGATGACAAAAGAAAATTATTATTGCCAAGACACAAGCTCAGGAACCACAATTTATTAACCTGAGAAGCCCTAAGCAGCAGTCACAATAGAAACCGTGGGGAAACTATGTAAATGGATAATAAGCCTCTTTGAGCAGGGGCTTAGTTTCAGTTAAGAAAAATGAAATACCAAATTGAGACAAACTGGATATGTAATAATTTCTCAGATGGCTGACTTATCCTGATAGTAGAATATCTGTCCCGTAAAAATACAGTATATTTTGGATATTACTGTGTTAGTAAATAACACCTGCTCCTCTAAGGAAAGGAGCAGATGTAGAAAGCATTTCAGCTTCCTTTTTGCTTTTGTGCTCTGAGGTGGTAACAGCACACTGACAATAAATGTTCTGACAGTAAAATAAGCTGTTTTTTTAATGAGTACTTGTGCTGGCCAATGGGGCTCAGATGAAACATGGACAAATTTCTCAACATTATTATGGTGAAAAGGCATTTTTTATGGTTTGGAGAGATTATTGGTGTCTATTGATGTCCATCCCCACAAATATTGATGAATATATGCTAAATCCCACTTGAAAATCATTAATACATATTGAGCTTCATGAGTCAAAAGTTGAATATTGTTTAAAATATGATTATTTTATGATTTGACAGTGCACAATTTTGAGAGCATGGATAACCACTTGGAAAGCCATTTGGGGAGCCACTTGGACAGCTATCTTATTTGGCTCATAAACAATTGGTAATTTTACATATCACATCCAGATGTAGCACACTTGTGATAATCCCGGGAAAGTAATGTTTTAACCCAATAGCACTTAGTCTCATTATATTTATGACATTGGATTTTGGAGTTATACGGGCTCAGAATTATTGTCAATTTCTAAATATATCTCTGAAGGAAACAAGCAAGCAAATGAATAACAAACACTCTCAATATAATATGATGATAAAATATATTCTAAAAATAACAGAAATTGAGCACTTTGTGCATGGATAATACAAAAATACTGAATTTAGCATCGATAACAAACATCTGATACATGACTCAGAAGCATAGTTTTTGGCACAATGTAATATGGAATTGTCTTGAGAAAAATGAATGAACTTTACTAAGATTAGGCATTCTACCACTGATTGAACAATAAATTGCGAAATAGCGACCCCTATGTTTTATCTTGAATTTAGGTTACAGGGGAATCCCTTTTGCCGATTTGAGCCATTTCAAGCTGATGATTTAGTCCAATGTGTAACCCTAGGCAATCATGTGACACGGGCGGTTTGAGACGGTCTAGGGAACAGAAGTTTCAGGCGGTATCGGTCGGTCCAAGTGCTATTGGGTTAACTCGCAGCCATTTTTCAGTTCTCTCTTTTTTTTTTTTTTTTAATTTTTATGCTAGATTTTCATGATAATTTTTTTTATGTTTGTGGCCCTTGTTCTGAACTAAAATTATGAAAATTATCTGGAATAAGATGGTATTCAAAACACTACAAGTGTTTTGTTTCATTGTAGCCATTTCCCCTTCTTTGTACAGCTCAAATCTTGAGTTATAAGATCTTAAATAGGGATACGCATAAATTGACAGATTTGGCTTCTTCGCAAAGAGGTGAATAAACCTGTCTCTGGCAGTTTTTACCTGGCATTCATTACACCCTTTTACCTTAAATCTACATTGTAATTCATCTGCTTGCTTGTCACAATCAGTTTATTAACTAAAGATTCTCCAAATATGACTAAACTGGAAAATGGGGAGGATCTTTTTCTGATGGACTGTATGAAATGATTGCGTATGTAAGAAAGAACACATAGGTTTCTTTTCTATACAGGTCTGTTACTGGTGTCCTGCCCTCACATAAAACAGGAATACCCCCCGCCCCAAAAAAAAAAAAAAAAAAACAATTTTTTGAACATCATAATTGATAGGGAATTTTATATGTTCAGAGCAGCCATTGAGGTACTCATGAAAGTGCAATAAACTGCCAACAGAACAATCAAAGATCATGAAATTGTCAACCGCATTGCATTTCCTTGAAGGTCTCATATAATCAATATAATTTTGCTCATTTTTATATGTAAACATGTACACTGATTGATATTTTTTGCAAGTTTCGTCTGTGAAATCACTACTACTTGGAACACTCTACAGACTGAACTGAAGCTCTCAGAGCTCATTTCACTTGGATCCTTCCGGTCCATGCTGATGGACAAACAGCGTGAGACCATTGAACAGTGCCTGTGTTCCTGACTTGTTATTTATGTTAAAAATTTCTGCACTTTATTGCAAGACACTTTGCACTCACAAAAAATGTGTATTCTAACTATTGTATATTTTCACTTTTAATGTTTTTCATGACGTGTGCTGCTGACCTCTTGGCCAGGTCACCCTTATGAAAGAGATCTTGATCTCAATGGGTTTTATCTGGTTAAATAAAGGTTAATAATAATAAAATAGTTCTCTGTGCATGATCGTAGACCTCGCTTGTAAAGGCACGTAATGCTTGAGGTGATTTTGCAAGTCAAAATGTGCACCATCCGATGTCAGTCAGCAGGAATAAACAATGTAAAATGTCAATAATGTAACCTTGTAAATCTAAGCGAGCTGAGGCTAGCTACGCCACAGACACAGCCGTGGTCAAACAAGTACGTACTCCAGTGACGGATGGTGAAATAAAAATTTTTGAAGCGCTGAACATCCCCTCGAAAATAATTATTGGTCTTACACTATTTTCAATCATTAATTTATTTTAACATTATGTGAACTCCAAAAACACTCAACATTACTAGATTTGACAAGTTTTCCCTCAGTAATTTACCAAAAAGAAAACATGTCATTTTGACATGAATTTCCTTTCCCATCAATGTCATTCATTTGCGGATTTCTGTTGCTAATTTTCGCTTTCTTTGTTGCAATCAAACAATCATGAGGTGAAGATTTGATGAAGCAAGATGGGCTTCAAGCAAGCACAACAGTTAACGTAGTTTATCTTTTTTTGGAAAGTGTGATTTATTAACTGCAACTTCATTAAATAATTAGAATTTTTTCATTATCGAATTGAGGAGGCATTGCAAACTAGCTAGCATATTGGTAGGTTTCGTAGTTTGCCAACATCATTAACTTAGGTTAGCGCAGTAGCTAAGTTTGTTGCTGGCATTGCGCGCTGTACCACACTGTATTGTGCTGTATTGTGATGAGCTTTTTTGCCTACAGTGATACCAGAATAAATGATGTGGAAAACACACAAGCTTTTCAATCCTAGAACATCATAGCTACTTTTCTAAGCCACTGAGAGGTAGTTATGCTAGTAGGAAGCCTGTAGCCTAATGTAAGCTACTGTGGAGTAAGTCCAGGCTAAGAAAACAATGTCCAGACATGGTACACTTTATTAATTGCTCTCATATGATTCTATTTACTGTCCACAACATAGCCTGTAAGATCCATCAATTCAAGTCCATTGGCAATAATTAAGCAATATTCATAGGCAATGGCAAACCATTGAGGGAATGAGTGCCTCAAGCAGTTCTCAATTGCAATTCTCCCCAGACAACCTAGATGGGGGTTTAACATTCCAAATCTAGCTGAAACTTGGATCTATCACCTTTAACTCTTTTCCCCATAGACTCTCCCCTCCCCTTCCCAATCATGAGTACAAATGATGGCAAATAGAGAGGCTTGGGAAAAGGCCCATTGATATACATACAGGCATCATATGTAGTCATTATGGGGGAAAAAGTTAAAGGGTGGAACTAGAAAATGTAGAATAGGCTTACATATATTTTGTTTTTGACTTGTGTCTTTTTTGGTTGCCTCTCCAAATAAGAACTCCCCAATCTCAGAATACCATAATTGTTCCTTGGATGAATTGTGAGCTATTAGGCTGCCACTGTTGGTGCTAATAAAAGCCCTCAGAACAGCTGGAGCGGGACACAAAGGGGATTATTACCTGGGTCAAGGTCACTAAACATTGGCAGTAGAAATTGTTTGGTTTATCCTGTATTTCATTTGTTCCGTTTTTTTTTTGTTTTATTTTTTTTTTCACCAGTATTGGTAATTATTGAGATGAAACCTTATGGCATTGATATGATTCAAGACTATACAAGTGGATTTGCACATTTTAAATGTATGGGACATTCTATTACCAAAAAAAAAGTCCCCATGTGTGTTGAGTTGTTTTCTGAGCATATGACTATGAAGAAAAATCAATACCCCATGCCTCTAATGGCTGTCATTTCTTCATCAAACTCGACCTGCAGAACACCTACCACCTGGTGTGCATAAAGGAAAAAGAAGAATGGAAGACTGCCTTCTGCACCCCCCTTGGGGTACTTAGAATATTTGATCATGCCATTCGGGTTCACTACTGCCCCAGTATTCCAGAACCTGAACCTCATTAGCAATGTCCTCCTGGGAATGAGGGGAGGGGCGCAATGTGCGACTGACACATTTTTCAATCGCTCCCAAAAACATTTTGAAAATATGTTAATTTTACTGCAGTTTTTGCCTTTTTTATAAACCAATTTAGTCAAATGTTCCTGTATGAAGTATTTTGAAACATTTTAAAATGTTTTTTTTTTTATTCCTAAGTAATGAGCCCGAAGCCAAGAAGAGTAAAGAACAACAAAGGCCCAACTTTAGCATTGGCTTTACCGACCCCAATTGGCCCAGATATAGTTAACCCTCTAAGCACCAAAGTTGCAAAACTGCGACAAGCAACATTGCTGTACAGAACAGGCTCTTGTTCCAAATATACTGCCAAATTTTATAATTACTCTGGACCTCTAGATGGCAGACATGCGTAGCAGTTCTCCTGACGTAATTTGGAGATGTGTCTTTATTAACAAATACCACGAATACAGAGCTTTAAATAGGGTGGAGCGAGCGCAGTGAACACAGCGAGGGTGCCCCAGTGAGTGGAGTCAGAGAAAGCTGAGCGAGAGACAGCAGATAAGGAAAGATAGAGAGCGAAATACCGCAAAAACACACAAAATGCCGAAAGGATTTTTTTTTTTTTTAACCATTGATGAAGTACTTAGTCAGGTACTTGCCGATTCTGATCCTGACGGGAAATATTTGCCCTCAGATGGCGATTGGTCGCCGAGTCACGAAAATGAACGTGACGGTGCGTCTGTTACATAGCATGCGCAAAAGCAGCATTGATCAGTCCCAGACTTCAGGAATGAATTCGAGATAAGGAAAATGTGACTGGTTTTTGTAAAAGATGAAACTGAAAGTGACGGTGCGTCTGTGCATAGCATGTGCAACGACGGTCCACAAAAAGCAGCACGTCATTGATCATACCCAGACCTCAGAAATGTATATGAACCAAGGGAAATGTGACTGGTTTTCGTAAAATCAATAAACAAGAGTGCATTGACAGTTATAACTCCTTTATGGGAGGAGTAGATACAGCTGACCAGCAAATGAAAACTGCAAACAATGCCATCTTGATAGGTAGACAGATTAGGCTTCTGTGCTACTTGGCTGGTGGGCTACTAGAAAACTACATTTTATTAGTGTCTGTTTTACCTTTTACTGACTCCTGTTCTTTATTTTGAGGATGAGAAGACAAAAAATAATAATAATAATAATCTGTGTAAATATGTTCAAAATTCAGTTTTACTGAGAGTTATGTTATCCAATATTTCCGCCGCCTATAGACGTCACAATATGCAACTTAGATGAGTAAATTTACTCCCATTAGATTCCTATTCCTTTATTTTGAGGATGAGATGACAAAAACAAAACAAAACAAAAAATCTACTGTGTAATTATGTTCAAAATTCAGTTTTATTGAGAGTTATGTAATCGAAAATGGCCACTGCCTAGTGACGTCACAATATGCAAAGTAGATGAGTAAATTTACTCCCATCACTAACTCTGGGTCATTATGAATATTTTTGTCTTTACTGTATGCCTTTATCTCTCACCACTTTCAAGCTACATCCTTTTGAAATCTTGAAATGAAAATGGAATATCTTCCTAAATTAACTCCGGCGCCTAAAGGGTTAACATAGTGGAGGGAGAGGACAGAACTGTGCTCGAAGCTCTCCGAGATTTGTGCTCGGAGATGATTTCTATCAAGGCAGACGTATGTCCAACAATTGACTCCTGAATCGAAGCAGTGTCCCAGATGTTTTGGATCGAGTTAGACTCCATCAGAAATGAGTTCAGTCCTGTAATTAATGCACTTAAAGTAGCGAGTGAAACAAATAGTAAGAAAATCACAGAATTCGAGTGAGCGGCCACCGATGTCTCGGACTTAACTACTAAACTGGAAATAGAGGTAAAACGGCTTTTGGAAGAGCTAGAGTTGGCACAGACTAGATGCGATAATTTGGAGGGTTTCTCTTAAAGAAACAATCTGAGAATAGTCAGAATTAAAGAATCAGTGGAAGGCCTGCATCCAACAGATTTTATTGCAGGGCTGCTTAAGGACACTTTGATCATGGAAGAGAAACCTCTACTGGACGCCGATCACAGGTCTACACGCACAAAGCCCAGAGAAGGCCAAAGACTCTGTGATTTTATTATCCGAGTGCATTTCTTCCATGTCAAAATGGAGATATTACACCAAGCCTGCAATGCTACTCTGGATTATCAGTGACAGAGATTTTTTTTATTTACCAGGTCTTTGCTCCCACTGTGGCTAAAAAACGAGCAGCCTTTGGAGATGTAAAAGAACTACTGCGAGATTTTCCAGAGATGAAATACGAACTGCGATTCCCTGCCCGTCTTTGCCTGACTCACGATGGGAGAGATAACTACTTCGACACCCCAGAGAAAACCACGGCCTATATCCATTGTCACACTACGCAGTCCTGAATGTGCTCATCGAATTGAAAGGACTTGTTAAATTGAGTTAGAATATAAGTAACTCAGCTGGACAGGCCATGACGGTAAATCACTTCTCTGTTTCTTCCGATTGAACAGGTGAAATAAGTTAACCCGATACAACGTCTGTTGGGCCACTTTGGGGAAATTTTGCGAAAGAAACTTGTCCCCAAGTTCACCTAAACTTTATTGGATTGCAATCGGATAATGCTTGGTGATACTTAAAAGGAGTGAATTAATTTTGTCACACCAGTGAGCCATAGACTGTGCTGAAAGATCCCAGAATACTATACTGTTCTACTTAAAAAAAAGAACCCCAATTCTGAAATAGTTGGGACAAAGTGTAAATTGTGAATAAAATCAAAACGCAATGACTTTCAAATCACACCAGCCAGTATTTTATTCACAATAGAACAGAGATAACATAGCAAATGTTGAAACTGAGAAATTTTACAATTTTATCCACAAAATGAGCTCATTTCAAATTTGATGGCTGCTACAGGTCTCAAAAAAGTTGGGACAGGGGCCTGTTTACCATGGTGTAGCATCCCCTCCTCTGGAGAGTTTTGGGTCTCCTTTGATGGACTTTTCGTTTAATTATGCGCCAAATGTTCTCAATCTGTGAAAGATCAGGACTGCAGGCAGGCCAGTTCAGCACACAGACTCTTCTACTGCGAAGCCATGCTGTTGTACTAGCTGCAGTATGTGGTTTTGCATTGTCCTGCTGAAATGCACAAGGCCTTCCCTGGAATAGTTGTCGTCTGGAGGGGAGCATATGTTGCTCTAAAACCTTTATATACCTTTCAGCATTCATGGTGCTTTTTAAAACATGCAAGTGTCCCACACCATTTGCACTAATGCATCCCTATACCATCAGAAATGCTGGCTTTTGAACTGAACGCTGATAACAGGAGGGGTGGTCTTTCTCCCCTTTAGCCCGGAGGACACGACACCCATGATTTCCAACAAGAATGTCAAATTTGGACTTGTCTGACCACAGGACACTTTGCCATTTTGCTATAGTCCATTTTAAATGAGCCTTGGCCCACAGAACACGGCGGCGCTTCTGGATCATGCTCAACAATGGCTTCCTTTTTGCATGATAGAGTTTTAGGTGGCATCCGTGGATGGCTAGGCGGACTGTGTCTACACACAGGGTTTCCAAGTATTCCTGGGCCCATTTAGTAATTTTAATGACAGAATCATGCCGGTGAGTGATGCAGTGGCGTCTGAGGGCCCGAAGATCACGGGCATCCAGTAAAGGTCTTCGGCCTTGTCCCTTACGCACAGAGATTTTTCCAGTTTCTCTGAATATTTTGATGATGTTATGCACTGTTGATGATGAGACCTTCAAAGCCTTTGCAATTTGACGTTGAGGAACATTATTTTTAAAGTACTCCACAATTTTTTTACGCAAGCCTTCACAGGTTGCAGAGCCTCTGGCCATCTTTACTTCTCAGAGACTCAGTCTCTCTATGACATCCCTTTTACAGCCAATCACGTTACACACCTGATGCCAGTTAACTTAATTACTTGCTAAATGTTCTTTCAGCTGATTCTCTTATCTATTAATTGCTTTTTCAGCCCTTTCTTGCCAGTGTCCCTACTTTTTTGAGACGTGTTGCAGCCAGAAAATTTGAAATAAGCTCATTTTGTGGATAAAAATGTAAAATGTCTCAGTTTCAACATTTGAAATGTTATCTATGTTCTATTGTAAATAACATATTGGCTCATGTGATCTGAGAGTCATTGCATTTTGATTTTATTCATAATTTACACTTCGTCCCAACTATTTCGAAATCGGGGTTGTACCTTTCGTGGGGTACATTATGCTTGTGTGATCCATGGTACAGCCTATGTGTGAGGTCCTCCAATTGGCTCCAGCTTTTGGGCACCTAAACATTAATAAGGTCTTGACAGGGACAATAATTATTGGAAAAGTTTTTTTTTTTTTTTAGGTTGCTCAAGAGTTAATGTGCCCAATACTGAAGGGTTTGTTTTCCTATGCAGATTGTATACTTTTATAAAACTGCCCTACAAAGGCTAAGCGCTGGAACTACAAAATAATTTAAGCAGTGAAAAATTGAGTCAGAGTTTGTTTGCTGTCTCAACAAACGAAATGCAAGCACATCTATGACAGATTATGGTTAACTGACTTGCCATGGTATAATTTCTATCCAAATAAATACTAGCCTCCATACTTTCATACTTTCAAAACTGCATAACTCATATTCTACCAAATATGGAGTTACTGCACTAAGGCTTTATAGGGCAGAATAATGTTCCTATTATTTTACTGACCATGGTTTTGTGGCAGAAATGTATTACTCTTTAAAACACATGTTGTTTTGGAAAACAAAACTTTTTATTTTTGTGACCCCAGCAAACTAGCCTGAACTACTTACTTCAAAACTTAGGGAGGCCAGAACTCCGCTCATGGGACACATTAAAGAAAAAAATCACCTCTCATGTTATACACTGCTGAAGAGTATTTCATACATCTTCATGTCAAAGAATCCAAACTATCTCTTTAACTTATGACCAGCGAGCAATAAACGATTGTTTCAAAAATTTCTATGAATAGCTGTATACATCAGAAAATAGAGATGCAGCCCAAAATAGTGATGCGTTCTTGAAAGAATTGAAATTGCCCAAACTATCAGAAGAGAACAGAAATGTGCTGGATCAGCCACTATCCAAAGGAGAGCTATTGAATTTGCTCGTGTCTCCAGCCTGGAAAATCTCCAGGATTGGACGGCAAAACGGTTGAATTCTATAAAAATTTCAAAAAACACCTAATTAATCCTTAAATGATAATGTATCAGTTTATTATTGACAGGGGTATCTTGCCTACTACCCTACTATTTGCAAGCCTGAGAAGGACCCTATCCAACTAGCTCGTATCAACCAATCTCACAACTAAACCTTGACCTAAAATTTTTTTGCAAAAGCCATTGCTCTTTGATTGGAGAAATATCTCTCTTTGCTAATAAATAAAAACCAGACTTAGTTCATAAAGGACAGAATGTCAACTAACAATTTAAAACACCTTTTCCATATTTCTGAAATGAAAAAATTAGAGAAACCCATAATAGTAGCATCCCTTCATGCCGAAAAGGCGTTTGATCGTGTGGAGTGGGCGTATCTTTTCAATGTACAAATATATTTGAATTTTGGGACGTATTTCACCAATTGTATTAGGCTCCTCTACAATAGTCCAAAAGCCAGAGTGAGTACTGATGGTATGATATTGGATCCTTTTCCTATCAGTCGATCAACAAGACAGGCTTGTCCTCTGAGTCCTTTATTGTTCGCATTAGTGTTGGAACCCCTTGCTCAAAAGATAAGAGCCCTCTATTGCGGCGATTGTGGTTGGAGACATGGAGCATAAAATATCTTTGTACGCTGACGATATTCTTTTTTATCTATCAAAACCTGATCTTTAATTGAAAACCACGCTGACCTTGATAGATACCTTCAGTCAGCTCTCCGGCTACAAAATTAATTGATCGAAGAGTGAGGTTCTCTCAATATCTGACTCATGTCCTTCCTCACCAGGATCATACTTACCTTTTAAGACCAAATTAAGAATGAGACATTTGGGAATTATCATTGATGGAGAGATGGGGAACCTATACAACTGAACTATATACCACTGATGAGAAAAACAGCAAAGACCTGGCTAAATGGACTAGCCGGCACCTTTCACTCATTGGGAGGGTTAACGTTATTAAGATGAACATTATACCTAGGCTTATGTACCTGTTTCAGTCCATACCAATTGGCCTTCCCAGACATATTTTCAAGAAATACAACACGTTGGTTAGCAAATTGTTATAGAATGGTAAAGTCCCATGAATTAAGAGAGGTACCTAGGCACGGCCTCTTGAGAAAGGTGGGTTATACTCATACCTCCCAAGTTTGAAGGATCGAAATGTTGAACGGGGGGGTGGAAACGATTGATTTCCTATTTTGTTTTGCTATTCAAATGCGGGTATAACCCGCCAAATGCGGGTCACTCGGGAGCTATGCATATTTTTAGGCTGCACAGCTTAGGCTCCTCTGCTACTGCTTCAATAGCAAACTTTGCCCTGCGTGGACACAAATTGAAGGGCATATCCTCAAGATGCAATACCTTTCTTACATCCTGTATTGTTTTACATCAAAAAACATGAAGTCATTTACAGCCAACACCATTCTCAGTCACTCAGTAAAGATATGGGAGGAGGTCCTTAAATACATGGGATGTCCAGTTTCTCTCTCACCAAAGACACCCATCATGTCTAACAGTACAGTACTTTACCACTGGTCACAGAAGGGCATAGAAAAGACAGAGGATCTGTATCAAGGGGACACCTTAATGACTTTTAAGGACTTGAGCGAGAATTATCAGATCCCAGCCTCCCACTTTTTCAGATTCTTACAGATGCAACATTTTATATAGACCAAGCAGGGAGGTTCCTTAAATAGGCCAAAGTACTCTCCACTGGAGTCTTTGTTACTTGAGGTTAATTTGAACTAGCATATATCGCAAATATACAACTTGCTACTAGAATACTCCAAGACCAACATAATAGCATTAAAAGAGAAATGGGGAACAATAGCATTAAAAGAGAAATGGGGAAAGGGATCTTGAGATTCAGATCACAGAAAAACATTGGAACTAAATCAATGAGTACTCACAAAGAAGCAGCATTAGCACCAGGTACAGACTTTGCCATTATAAATTCATACATTGTACATATCTTCCGCCTGTGAGACTAAGCCATTTTAAAACTGACACATCACCTCTCTGTTCTGAGGCAAAGCAGATACATTCCATAAGATTTGGAACCCGTGGATAGCCCAAATGGAAATGAATTAATTTACTGGCGATTCAGTGTTATCTCGTTTATTTACCCATTCCTTTTATCTATTGCCTACCTCCGTATTCTTAATTTGAGGGGTATGAGGGGAGACAGAGGACTCATTCCTGGATGTTAAGGGGGGATATGTATATGTATATCTTTGTTAAATACAAGATGTAACCTTTTTATTGTGGCACTGGTTATATGTTATGGGTTTTTTTGTATATTTAATGTGAAATACGAATACACAGAATTTAAAAAAAAAAAAATGTCCTCCTGGTTTGTCTCTATGTATTCCTTAACAATATCCTGGTCTTCTTGCGCACTCGAGAGGGTCAAACCTGCCTTGTCCGCCAAGTGATGCAGCCCCAGCTTGAAAACTAATTGTATCTGAGACTGATGAAGTGTGAGTTTCTTCAGCACCTGAGGTTCCCCATCTCTCAAAATGACATCAAATTGAACTGCCACAAGCTACAGATTGTGCTAGACTGGGAGGACCCCGGAGACAGGAAGAAACTGCAGAGGTCCTCAGCTTTGTGAAGTTCCACTGACGATTCATTTTGGAGGATAGGGACCACAGTTACCTTCTGTGGTCCTAATCCTCACGTTGTGTATAAGAGTTTCTGAATCCGTGTCATCCGTCACTGGATTGTTCTGCCTGTCTGAAGTTTCCAAGCCAGCTCTTTATCTCAAGCCTTAGTGCTCTCAGTCTTTGGTTGTCTAGTTAACCAAATGAAACAAACACAACTCCAGGTATTTAATAGGGACAGCCTGTCCCTGCTCTCTAGCGTGTACAGAGCAGAGACAGACCCCACACCCAAGGGCTTCTGACCCTGGACTGTTAATAACCATGGCTTATTATCCCCCTTTTTTATCATTGTTTGCTGATGACCTAAACCAGACTTCCTGACCACTGTTCCAGTCTGAGCCCCTGTTACAATTTGTCCTTATTGTTTTTTACCCATTACAAAGCCCAAGAGGCATCTTCTGCTGATCTATGCTTGGTTCCTTCTGTGAATTTTGTAACACTGCTTCCTTAGTGCCCTTGATTAATCTAGTGCCAACCCCCTTTTATATGTCTATTTCTGGGGGTCCTTTCCCATATAAACACTGAGTCCATGGACCACCCAAGTGCTGTCCCCCACCATGTGGTCGCTGGCTGCTGCTGTCCTGCTGTCCTGATCCAGTTTTACCCCATCCTTGCCTCGCCACTTCCTGGAGCTATAGATGCAACTCCTTGGATGTTTTAAACAGCTTTTTTTTAAATTGGCTTTTAATCAACTTTATCAATTTGCTTGCCAGCGGAGGATGGGCTCCCCCACTACAGCTGGGTTCCTCCTGAGATCTGAGATTTCTTCCCGTCAGTGAGTTTTTTCTCACCTCTGTTTGAGGATTTTTCTCCATATTGGGAGTTTTTTTTTTTTGTTGCCATGTGCTTTTTTGGGGATTAGGCTGGGCACTGCCCTTTTTGCTCTGAAAAAACAAGTCTTTTCGTGAAAAGTGCTAGAAAAATAAAATTGAATTGAAAAAAAAAATTTGAGTTGGGTATATGTCATCACAACCTGCCACCATATTATTTTTAATATATGGAATTGTTTACTACTCCTTTATCTTCAATTTCAATATTACAAAAAAAAAAAAAAAATTCTGAGCATTGGAAATGCCTTAAGACCTATTACAAGTTTTTTTTTTTTCCTGGTAAAACTCACAACTATTTAATGCATCCAAATTTCCCTGTTCTCAAACAACAATGATCGATCTTTATTTTTAATACTCTTGACCTCCTCCTTAACGTTTCCTTTTCTACTGCGTATTGAAAATACTATTTAGGATTACTTTTAGCATCATCTACAATTTGCCTTTCAAAGGAACTGTTTGCTACCCTCAGCTCTTTTTTAACCTCTTAGGCGTGAACGCTCCCGGTACCGGGGGCAATCAATAAACATCATAAATACAGTATGTTTCCTAAAAGCAACATCATCATGCGGTATATCCATTTAACGAGAAGAAACTCGGTGAAAAGTTCATGTTGACCATTTTTACCTCAACTGAACACAATTCAAGCACCAAGCAAGTAAATAAGCATGTAGCAAAGCATAGGGTAAAATAATGTCAGAGCTCGATCGCTAGCATTTCTGCTGAATTTGTGCAGGGCGTGCAAAGAATACATCAAATGTAAGAGGAAAGTCCACAGAATCCAACAATATAACCCATGTCATTTTAAACCAACTCAATGAAGTGCAGGCAAACACTTTACATGCTACAATCCTGAGGAACAGACTTTTTCTTAACTTTGATATTTTATGATAAAAAACTGTTCAAGGGTAAATCTGCACTAGCTTTTTTTAGTGCCATGTGTCTGTGTTAAATTGAACCGACATTTTCCAGTCTCCATGCATGTTTTTTCTGTGGCACCGCCCCCAATTAGGTCAGGCCCTGATCATTCCCCTTGCATGCACGCATTTTCTCCTATGTGATTGGCTTGTGATGCTGTCAATTTGATTTTGGGTGGCCATTTGATTTTATGGGCTCTAAAGTTTCAAATGAGCCCTCATCCACCGTAATAGCACAAACCCAGCCTGAGATAGACCCTTGCGTTCCTGGTGCATCTAACTGGGTGTCCATGCGCCAGCGCTATCTTCAATTCCACTGACTCAGTGACACATACAGATTTTTACACAATGGCAAAAATCCCCAAGGTGTTACCTTTATTATGATACCAAGATTATTCAAATGGACCAAGTAGTTGCAGATATACACTCATTTCATTTTGGGCATGTCATTTTCGAGCAACAGGGCTTAAGAGGTCAACTTTGCAAGCATTTTACAATATTCAGCCATATTACTTTCATTACTGCCTTTTTGAATGTCAGATAACGTATATTTTTTCACTCAAATTCCTCTGAATAGTTATTGTCATCCTCTTTGGTACGCTTTTTCAACCTAATTTTGCACACCTCAACCACACATCGTTCATTTCTTTTTAAGTATCCACTAGAAAGCATATGTTCCTATCAATAAGCCTTCTTTTGAATGAGGGCTGAATAAAAATAGTCCTTTCTGCATAAGCATGAATCAAATGTTTTAGCTTAATCAGTCTGGGAAAAATTGGGACTTGGAACTCTCTACACTTAAAACAGCTTACTCTATTCCAATCCAATTTCACAAGATAGGCCTCCTCTAGTTCAATGGTAACCTAGATAGGTTTTCGTACAACGTTTACTGAGCAAATGTATTCTTAATGAGAATGTATCATAGTGATGACCAATATTACCAATTGCAATTACCACATCAACACAATTGCAGTAAATAATAAACTGTCATACATACCACATCAAGCAGCCATTATGCCCCCATTTGGAGACCAACATAACATTTTGCTTTGAAAAACATTGCCGTTTATCAACAATAAAACAAGGTCATATGCAATAAAATGTCCCAGAAGATGCCAGATCAGTTTTGTTCAAATATAGAAAGTAAAAAACAATAACCACTTTCAGTGCTTGTCACTCAGAATCACAAGATCGCCTCAAATCCATCAAAAAACAATGGACCTCATACAAGTACTACTCGGACAAATAGACTTGTTCTTAAACTGCTCGTGCCAGTGATTTCAAATATCTCGCCTCCTTCACCAGTTTTTCTTGCGTTAAGATTTTTTTGCCTGAGGAGAGAACAAAATTTACAAGTGGTTTTGACCTGTCTTACAAATCATTTTCTCCTGGCCTCTTGGATTCTAGGCCTCCTGTATGGGACTAATGGATAGCATCAGGCGCGGAGCCAGTGTCACATTGCAGAGGGGGCGGGGACTTGTAGTGGGCCCTTATAGCCTATTGGCTATTTCACTTGTTAACAATTCACATTACGGATCTGGGCCCGTATTCACAAAGCATCTTATCTAACTGCTAGGAGTACTCCTAAGTCGCGCTAAAACATTTTATGTAGGAGTAAAATCTTAAAAGTCATTCACAAAGCCGCTGAGAGCAACTTTTAGTTAAGAAAACTGGTAACTCCTAGAATAGGAGTAGCTCTGAGATTGGTGGGAGTAAATCTCCGTTGCTATGGGTGACGTCAATTCTCATGCACGAGTCTTGGGACAATGAGCACGGTGATTGGTTGTTTGGTGACAGGGCGGCCCATTGAAAAAAATATCCCACATACAACCCATGTGGAGGAAAAAATGAGGAAATAGTCCAAGCGGCTGGTTTGTCCCATAAAATAATAACATGTTGAGCGCGGCTAAAAAAGCACTATGCGCAGTCCCCACATATCACGCTCTAGGCAAATAAACATACATAGGAAAGAGATCGTTGTAAAAACGCCAATAGCATAAAACAAGTTAATAATAAAACGCGTTATTTTGAGTGGACTATCCCTTTAACCAAGAGACATATGGGTCCCAAACATGACTGATTTAATGTATTGTCTGGTGGTATATATAATTATTGAGGCACAAAAACATAATTTCAACATTAATCAATATTATAACTGCGCAAGCCACATGCAGCTTGAGTCTTGACGTTCGCTGCAGATGAGAGGGAGAAGACGCCTATGATCTGTCGCTGTCTGACTGAACAGCCTCATGGTCATGGAAATTATATTTTACAATTCTTCATATTATAAACTAACGAAATTCGTTAAGGCAAGTAGTTTGGTGCTTTCATAGTCATGGTTTTGAGCTCAGATAGATTCCATAATCTGCTCGCATTCAGACGCTGCGGGTGGCCGGCACGGTGTGTGCCGCGGTGTCAGACTGTCGACTAAATAATGTCAGCAATTTTTCTTTATTCAATGAGAGCCCCATTCCACCAAAGCCAGCTGCATCTCTGTCTGAAGTGTTTTGCATGAAGTATGAATCCAGTGTTCTTGTAGTGTTGAGCTTTCACCTGGAGTTTTGTCTGAGATTTTAAATGTTGCAGTCAGCCGACTGTTGAACCTCAGTCTTGCGCATTTGATCCCTCCCTCAGACAGAGCAGCGCGTCCTCATTATTTAATATTTTGAAGTAGGCTGTTATGAAGTATTTCCACTCACAGCTGATGTCAAAAATCGTGTTGCGTTAGTCTAATTCAGATTATAGAGCCACAAGTTACTTAACTCACTGCGTTAGCGGTCAGAAGTGTTTGAATTCAGGGCGTTTTGTGATTGTTAATCAATTAATTAAGGCCGATGTTATTCGCACTTATACGTGCAGCCAATGCTTAATCTTTTTCTTGGCCACACTTACTGCTCGCCAGTTGATGACCATTCCAGTTTTTAGAACGTACCGCTTAAAATAAGTTTGGCCAAGAAAACCTTTTTTTTTTTTTTGGACACACTTAAAATAAGAGTGGGCATTGGAGCAATGTGCATTTTGGCCACACTTAGAAGTGCGTCTAACGCGAATTTCGATCAATTTTTGTGCTTGGACGAACTTAAATAAGTGCATATAGTCAGTTCGATTAATTCTCTTTCCTCGCACGCATACACACACAGCTGTTCCGCCTGGCTGTTCCACTATCTTATAAATATTTTTTAAATGTTTTTTTTCCCGGTTTCCCGTTTTTCTATTTCCCGGGAAACGGGAAATGGTTTGGAGGTCAAATCCCAGGAATCCCGTTTCCCGGGATTAAACCCTAAGATGTCACATTACCTCTTAATCTTATTTCAGAAACGCTCTGATCTGGACTGTTTTTTCCCCATTTTTTACACTTATATCCTTACAAATACAGTAGTAAGAGACCGACTTTCTGACTTTACGTTTTTGTTTTTGTTTTTTTGCCATCAGTCTGGCGGTGGGCCCCCTCGTAACCGTGGTCCCGGGGCAGCCGCACCCTCTGCCCCCCCGCCAGCTCCGCTACTGGATAGCATTTATCATTAAACTTTTTTCTTTATTTGAAGAAACACACAGAAGCTATATGTGGATTCACTAAGCCAAAAAAATAACTTATACAGTAGTTCTAAAATTATAGGCCAATATATTTCAGAACGTAGCAGTGCAGCACCAATTTGTAATGATTATTCTGACTAAAATTATTTCAAAGCTGGGCCGAGGCATGGACGTGAATATTTATTAGTCTTCTTCACTGTTCACATTAACCCTTTGACAAATATAGTATCTGCAAGATGCAACTCCATGCATGTATTTCTTTCTGTGCCTGTTAAAGAGTTAAAAGGAGTCCTCAACATCCAATTTAAAGGAGATAATTCATACTTCAGGCTCTGTCTGTTTAAACCAGTGAAAGACAATGTGCCATTTGCTCCAATAGAGCATCAAATGGTGGTCAGAGTCCAAAGTAAAATCCTTCGTTGCAGTGCCTGTCAGTGCAACATCAACAGTGATGGAACAAAACTGTGGCAAGATGTTTTTACAAGTCTGTTTCGTATCAAATGACTTCCATTTGATCCTAGTGATATCACAGACCTTGGGTGGAACTGTATTAACAGCAATTGCAATTTTTATTATTAACCTGCTTGGAATCAGGCGATCTGTGAAATCTGCTTTTGGCAGTTAATTATGACATGCGTTCATTTACCGATCTCTGATTGGAGGAATTACTATATCTCTGCAAATAAAGCTCTTTTTCTTAATCAGGCATCATTTTACTTATTTTTATGAATAATTCTTCTAGAAAAATAGAGTGCGAAGTCAAACATAAGCAATGTTTGGAGTGTCACGTTAATTTACATTTCTCAAGGATTAGCATTCCATTTGGCAAAGGTGTATTTCATCAGGTTTTACATGTTCATTTAGGAGAGTTTTATGGAGATTGTTCCAAGTTCTTGAGTCGAGTGTTTGACAAATCTGACATTGCATGTTCATACAAACACATCTTACAAACAAATGTGAGAAAGATTTAAAATGCAAGTTCATCTAATTCTCTCAAACAAAAACTAAACTGGTATATGTTTGACCAAACAGTGTCCTGCAAATTAAATGCCCCAAATTTACTGCTTTTTCTCAAAAATTAGCCATTTATTGAGGTCCAAGCAGAGATTTCCGAAGACAAAATGAATGATCCAAATTTGCCAATCAGTGGATGTGACATTATGGGAAGTGTTCCAAATGTGGAAGTCAAGCTCAAAACAATAGGAAAACAAGATTGTCAAAGAATTACTTCAAAAAAATGATGAAAACAAATATTTTTCACATAACAGAGGGAAAAAGTACAGCGTGACAATCAGCCTGTAAGCACAGTGCACCAAAACTCAACTCAACTTACTACTTACAGAGAGTTTTATTAGGCCATGATGAGGAAAGATGTCCGAAAATAGGTATCCTAAATACATAATGACAACACACGACCATCATTCCACAGTGCACACTCGACAAACAACGCGACCCATGCAGGTCAATGGAGGCCCTGTTTGCACAGCTGACTGGCTAGCATGCTAAAGTTTTGCTCTTGAAGTATTCAGTTACACATGTAACAGCTGTCGTAGAAACTTGAATTTATTCATTTAATGGCAAATAGCATTAGCATGCTAGCTAGCAAATTATTCACCCCATTGACTTGAACAGACTTACGCTTAAAAAGCTTATGCCTTTTTCATTCTCCCATTGCAGCTCCTGATCTTGTTATGGTTTTACTATCAAGCTGAAGTTTCGATTTTACTCAAGGTCTTGTGGTGGAAGATGAATTTAGTTTTGTTTTGAGTCATTTTTTGCATAAAATAGTCTCTGGAACAATTACTTACACAGACCTCAAATTTGCCTCATATTGTAGGTCTAGTAAAGGGGAATCTAATAAAGGGGGCTTCGAGGATTGGGGAATTTCGGGGATATACCTTTTGCTGTCAGCCGCCAACAGCGTAGGCCTAGTTTCTCTCTGGGTTTATCATGTCATAAAGCCACCCAGGTAATCCACACAAGATACAGTAAACATGTGCAGTGCGAAACAATATCTCTCAGGAGTCTGTACCATGGCAATTTCCTATAAGACCTACCAATGGAAATTTTGCTTCCAAAAGTGAATGGAAATACGCATGCAATAAATGTCAATACAGTAAGTCAATTAATGAGAAAATGTTTCGGCCTACTAACATCAAAAGGCTTTAATTCATGCCTCTTACCCAGCATCACCTCCAGATCCACAAATCAAGGCATCCTTTGCTCCTTCCACTTTAAAAAAATTATCTGGAAAACAAAAATGGCAATGTTAATAGAGTTACAAGATCCATGCACTTCATTTCGCTGTACTTATCTTTGCACTTATCTTTTTTCATTATTTTTATTCTTTTTCACAAGGCATTACGTCCTACATACAATTTGGCGTAAACTAAAGCATGTAAAATACAAAGATCCCTTATAAGATTAAAAATATGAAAAGTTTGTATAAAAATATATATAAAATACGTATATAAAAATATAAAAATTAAAGTTAACCATTAAGCAGTAAATAGCTAAAAACTGAATAAAATCAGTATTTGCTGCAACAACCTTTCACCTTTAAAATCACATTAATTTCCTTTCGCGCACTAATGTGTAGTTTTATGTAAAAAATTATTGACAGTAAATGGGAAAACTTTCTTCAGTTTTATGCAGACTGGTTGTCTCACTTAGCTCTGTCTCTACAGGTAATATAAGATGGACTTTATTGAATGCTTTGTTTGGCAAGCCCTTTTAACGTTTAAACAGTAGGACTGACAAGTAGCAATTTAGCTTTTACTAGTGGAAATGACATTTTCACAAGTTAAAATTTTCATTTCAGATATCTGTAAACCAATTTTAACATGTTACAAATATATTCTCACATGTAGAAATTACATTCTGACCAGTCAAAACTGATTGACTTATATCTTTAATTATAGAGATCAGTCATTCCTTTTTGACTAGTACGAATATGCATTGCAGATAGTTACAATTGAATTTTCACATGGTGAAAAAGTATTCTGACTAGAGTAAATGCACTTTCTCATTTCAGATATTAGCCATTGCTTTTGTGTCCCACCCATCCGAAATCCATTTTGGACACGTGGGCATCATACAATTCAAATACAATAAAGCAATTGGTCAATATTAAAATAGGCTAAGGCTAAATTAGGATTATTCAGCAAATGCTAATGCCTAGTGAAACGCACTCTTCATTGATATCAACGCTTTAATTCTTACAAAGAACAATGTTTATTCAGATACCTTAAATGGAATACTTGATATCTAAAATTCAATTCTGACTAGTCAAAATTAAACTACTGATATGTCAGTGTGGAATTTCAACAGGTAAGAATGTAATTTCAGATATCTAGAATTGCATTTAACATATGTGCAATGTAATCCTAAATACCTGAAATTACACTCTAAGTAGTAACAATTACATTTGAGATATCTACAACCCCAATTCTGAAATAGTTGGGACAAAGTGTAAATTGTGAATAAAATCAAAACGCAATGACTTTCAGATCACACCAGCCAGTATTTTATTCACAATAAAGCAGAGATAACGTGGCAAATGTTGAAACTGAGAAATTTTACAATTTTATCCACAAAATGAGCTCATTTCAAATTTGATGGCTGCTACAGGTCTCAAAAAAGTTGGGACAGGGGCCTGTTTATCATGGTGTAGCATCCCCTCTTCTTTTCAACACAGAGTGGAGGCGTCTGGGCATTGAGGAGACAAGTTTCTTGAGTTTAGTCATTGGAATTTGATCCCACTCTTGTTTAATACAGGCTTCCAGCTGCTGGAGAATTGTGGGTCTTCTTTCACGGACTTTTCGTTTAATTATGTGCCAACTGTTCTCAATCGGTGAAAGATCAGGACTGCAGGCAGGCCAGTTCAGCAGACGGACTCTTCTACTATGAAGCCATGCTGTTGTAACAGCTGCAGTTTGTGGTTTTGCATTGTCCTGCTGAAATACACAAGGCCTTCCTTGGAATAGATATCGTCTGGAGGGGAGCATATGTTGCTCTAAAACCTTTATATACCTTTCAGCATTCATGGTGCTTTTTAAAACATGCAAGTGTCCACACCATATGCACTAATGCATCCCCATACCATCAGAGATGCTGGCTTTTGAACTGAATGCTGATAACAGGAGGGATGGTCTTTCTCCTCTTTAGCCCGGAGGACACAACGCCCATGATTTCCAACAAGAATGTCAAATTTGGACTCGTCTGACCACAGGACACTTTGCCACTTTGCTACAGTCCATTTTAAATGAGCCTTGGCCCATAGAACACGGCGGCGCTTCTGGATCATGCTCAACAATGGCTTCCGTTTTGCATGATAGAGTTTTTGGTGGCATCTGTGGATGGCACGGCGGACTGTGTTTACAGTGGTTTCTTCAAGTATTCCTGGGCCCATTTAGTAATGTCAATGACAGAATCATGCCGGTGAGTGATGCAGTGGTGTCTGGGGGCCCGAAGATCACGGGCATCCAGTAAAGGTGTTCAGCCTTGTCTCTTATGCACAGAGATTTTTCCAGTTTCCCTGAATCTTTTGATGATGTTATGCACTGTCAATGATGAGACCTTCAAAGCCTTTGCAAATTGACGTTGAGGAACATTGTTTTTAACGTATTCCACAATTTTTTTTTACGCAAGCCTTCAAGGTTTGGAGACCCTCTGGCCATCTTTACTTCTGAGAGAGTCAGCCTCTCTAAGACATCCATTTTATAGCCAATCATGTTACATGCCTGATGCCAGTTAATGTAATTACTTGCTAAATGTTCTTTCAGCTGATTCTCTTATATACTAATTGCTTTTTCAGCCCTTTTTTGCCTGTGTCCCAACTTTTTTGAGACCTGTTGCAGCCAGAAAATTTGAAATGAGCTAATTTTTTGGATAAAAATGTAAAATGTCTCAGTTTCTACATCTGAAATGTTATCTATGTTCTATTGTAAATAACATATTGGCTCATGTGATCTGAAAATCATTGCATTTTGATTTTATTCACAATTTACACTTCGTCCCAACTATTTCGGAATTGGGGTTGTACAATTCCCTTTGAAAAAGTCAGAATTGAATTTGAGATATCGAAGAAGGAATTTTCATTTGTCAAAAATGTCATAGTCTAAATTAACAAAAACGAATATGGTAATTTGGGTGACGTCATATTGCAACATCTTGTATGAACATGACAATGAGGGCAACGATGACAAGAGAAAATAGAGCGGGAAAAAAATTCTAATACTGAGGGGGCAGTTTCTCCATTCCACATTATTTTTAATGTGGCAAATCAAGACAGACAAGACATGGGCTGAGAATTAACTGGTTCTTTCTCCACTTTTTACAAAATGGAGAAGATAGGATATGAAATTTTACTCCATCAATTTCTCCCTTCAAGTATATTTTTCAGATGTTTACATTCAGGGGAGGTATTGGGACTGAAAGGTAAAATATCATGCAGTTCTACCTTCGGTATAATGATTTTAGATTTAGGAAATTGTAAATGGAAATAGACCTTTGGAATTTTCAAAATGTCATAAATTTTGCTGGTATATGGTTCCATCTCCTAAATAGCTCCTTGTATTTCCAGAAATGTTTCGCCATGAGGTTCTATGTTTAGCCTTGTGGGTTTTGGAAAAGAACACAACAATGTAACTCTACCCAACTCTGCAAATGTCATGTTCATGGTAAAAGGTAATATAGAATTTGAAAGAAAAACAGAATATCTGACAGTAATAATCACAGAAAATGGGCAGCCGCCTCCTGTTTGAGTTCAAAGCTTCTTATGGCTTAGGAGTTAAAACATCTACCATAAAAAAAGTTAATGAATTCCAGACCACACCCAAAATAGTAGTTAATGATATTTATTGAATTGAATGAGCATGGGAATTGTACTGATGAAGGATGGACAAGAGTCGAGTAGGAGACTAGTGCGGGTTAATTGGAAACCCTGGGTGACGAGACTCAGGATGGGGCTTGCCTCTCTTCTCAGAGTCATAAAGGCTCCTCAAGTCCCCAAAAGAGTGAAGAGATTAAACGAGATCATGCCCTTGGCGGATGTTGTTATGAGAGAAGCATGGGCGTTCTTGTAATGGTGTGAATTGGCGGTAAAATATTTGACTAGTGGATGTTCATACTGTACATTGTGTTTAACCAGCCACGAGAGATACCGACAGGTGGGAAGGCTCAGTGCTTCAGAAAGCCTCTCGTTGCCATCAATTGAATGAGCGGCTAGAATGAAAAGTAGCAGGCTGATATAATTGCAGAGGTTAGAAGAGCGAAGCTGCACAGAGTTGCGTATAGTCAAGTCTTCTGCTAGATCAGAGATTTTTAGGAAAATGACCAACCGACTGGCGAGAGTGAAATTTCAATATGACTCCATTTTATTTATATCAGCTTTTCACGGAAGGACTGTGGCAGACACGATGAACGAAACGTAAAATCGGCAGTGCCCAGGCTAATACCCAGGATAGCAAATGCAGCAAAAACTCCCAATAAGGAGAAAAAACTCCCCAGTGGGAAGAAATCTCAGGAGGAACCCGGCTATAGTTTGGGAGCCCATCTGCCATGGGTAAGTGAGAGACGAGTGCTTTCAGTCCCCCCACCGCCCCCCCCCCAAAAAAAACAGGAAGTTCTTGAAGGAGACGTTACGTTTACAGTAATTCCCAAACCTTCGTACCCAGTAGATGACGTGTTCAGAAAGTGTGTTACAAACTGTGAGTGTGTTAGAGGGGCAAGAGGGAACATGGGGACCACATAAAAAAATGACTGGGGGGAAAGGACATTATTGTCTCGTTTACTATATTCCCATTATGGTACATTTCCTTTGAAATTAAGTTTTGATAAAATAATTTGTGTGGAGACAGGAGACGGGGTCATGAGAGACAAGGAGATGAGTAAATGGGGGAGAAATTTGGGCATGAAAATTCTATGGAAATTTGTTGTGTGTTCTATTAAGATGAAAGCTTCTTAAAATTGAGATGCAATGAAATAATTTTGTGAGGGATGAGGAGCGAGGGGTCAGTGGACAATTGGGCATGACATTTTGTTATTTAAATTTTTGCGAATCTGTAAGAAAAAATTTAAAAAAAGGAAAACGAGGGGGGGGACGAAGAAACAATGGGAACAAGGGACGAGGGAGTGAGAATGGGAAGGAAAATGGGGCATGAAAATTCGATGGAATTTTTCAGGCATTGTTATTAAGTAAGGCTTCTGAAAATAAATATGCAATTAAATAATTTGTGTGAGGGATAAGGGACGAGGTATTAGAGATTAAGGGGGTCTCTTATTTCATTATTTGGATATTGCAAATCTGTAAGAAAAACTGCAAAGTCGTGTTGAGATGAGAGGAAAAACGGGAAATGAGGGAAGGGGACGAAGGGACAATGGGAATGATGTGTATGGGGATGAGTAAAAGGGAGATAAATTAGGGCATGAAAATTCGATAGAATTTCTCGTAGCTTTATAATTAATGCTTCTAAAAATTGAAATGCAGTGAAATAATTTGTGTGACGGATGAGGAACGAGGGATCAGGGGGATGAGAGGATGTGATGTTTTGTTATTTGAGTTTTGCGAATCTGTGAGAGAAAAAAACAAAATCATGTAAGGTTGAGGGGACGAAAGGCAAATGAGGGAAGGTGGACGAAGGGACATGGGAACGAGGGACAAGGGGATGAGTAAATGGGGAGAAATAGTGGCGTGAACTTGATGGAATTAGTCATGCATTGATATAAAGTAAAGCATCTGAAATTAGAATGCGATGGAATAATATGAGTGAAGGAAGAGGAATGAGGGAACAGAGGGATGCAGGGGTGTACTATTTCATTGTTGAATTCTTTGCAAGTCGAAGAAATGTGCACACAATCATGTTGGGATAAGGGAATGAAAGGACAACGCGAATGACAGAGGGGGACAAAGAGGAATGAGGGGTGTGCGATTTCATTATTAGAAAGTATAGCATTTTTCTACACTGATGAACTTTAAAAACTTACAACCAGAATTGTAGCCAAACTCGGATTCAAATTTGTAACCATTTATTGACTTTACCCATAACAACAACTTTGACAAAATGTCAGATAACATCAACAAAAAAAGGACGACAAAAGAATCAACAATGACAAGTTTAACAACAAAATCAACAACAAAGATCAACTCCAATCTCAGTACTGAGTGTGACTGCCATGTGCCTGCAAGCCATCACTTCTCTTGGCATGGACAGCACCATTCTGTTGAGCTGTTGCTGGGGAATGGCCTGCCACTCCTGGAGAAGGGCTTCTTGGAGCTCCACCCTCGCCCTGGGCGCTGGAGTGCGTTGCCGAACTCGCTAATCCAACAGGTCCCACACATGCTCGATGCACTTCATGTCAGGGCTGAAAGGTGGCCATTCCCTGACTCGCACACCATTCTGGGCCAGGAGCTGCTGGGTCACACGTGCTGAGTGAGGTCTTGCGTTGTCTTGCATGAACGTGACCTCAGGGTGGTCTGTGATGTAAGGAACGACGTGCGGTCTGATGACAAGGTCACAGTAGCGGGCTGCATTAAGATTTCCATTGATTATGACCAGGTCGGACCTCCAGCCACACTGAATGGCACCCCAGACCATCACCGAGCCTCCTCCAAAGCAATCTATCTCAGCGATGCAGGGGGCCTCGTTTCTCTCACCATGTCGTCTGTAGACCCTCTGTCTTCCATCATGTCGGTACAGACAAAATCTGGACTCATCACTGAAGACAACATTCCTCCAGAATCGGTTGAGGACTCGTCTCTGACTATATTCTTCAGCCCAGCGAAGCCTGGTAGCCCTGCGCTGTGCATCAAGCTGCATTCCAACACATGCCCTGTGGGCTCTGATCCCTTGCTCTGCAAGTTGGCGACTCACTGTTCTTCTGCTGATCCTTGGTCTGTCGATTCCTAGGGTCTCCTGAGCCATCCTGGTGCAGGTTCGAAACCAATCTCTCAGGTGGACGAGGCGGATCTGATTGTCCTGGGCTGGGGTCGTGACCCTTAGCTGACCAGGTTGGGGTCGATCATTGGGGCTTCCAGTCTCCTGGTAACGAGCCACAAGGTTAGAGATTGTGGGTTAGCTTACCCCAAAATGCTGGGCAATGCAATTCCAGCCATCTACAGCCCAATGGCTTGATCACGTTGGGGTCTGGAAAGGCGAGGCATGGTGCACGTAGTGTCTTTGAACAAATGCTCTCGGGTTCTGGCCTTAATGACCTCAAGGATTGTTTTAAGGCATTTGACAGCATTGCAATTGTGATCAGTGAAGCCGGACGAGGTCACATCACTAATTCCTCAAATCCTGCTCCACAGACACAAACAAGGTCATGACCTCACGCACTGTTGTGTCTCCTTACTCAAAGGCAACTGCATATCAATTATGTAATCATCTAATTAAAGTTCCCCTAACCCAACTATACTATTTCTGTCTAGTCAGACTTACAAGTTTTTAAAGTCCATCAGTATATGTTTGGAAAAGGAAACGAGGGAAGGGAATGAAGATGGACGAAGGGAGTGCAATTTCATAAATAGAATTTATAGATTTTTTTTTTTTTGGCAGAGGTCGCATCTGTGAATTTGTTAGCTACATGTACACAGGAAAAAACATTGGGATTTTAGCCAAGAGGGAGGGGGTGGGGTGGGGGTAAGGGAGGTGGTAAAAGGATAGAGAAGTCAGAAAGAGAATTGCCAGAGTTGTTCCCCTGTGATTTGGATTGCCTGCAATTAATTCCTTAGAGGCTGAAGGAGCCAAAGTAGCCGTGTTTGATTTTGAAACGGTGAAGAAAGAGGAGAGGAAAGGGACGAGGGGATGACAAGTCACATGTTCTCAGGGATTTAGTGCGGCCTGCTGAAACAGGGACAAAATGGGGGAAAGCAAGGATTTAAAAAGATCGCAAACAGACGGTGCAGGCACTGGGGATACGACTTGACCCACTGACTGTGGGTAGCTCTTGCAGGATCAATGACGATGGTTGTTGGATGATGATGTCATGGTTGATGCAGGCCAATGTTGAGACGAGGGCCCGAAGCTGCTGTATTTCATAAGGAATGGTTCCGGAGGCTTGACGAAATGATAGAAAGGAACAAGAGGTCATGTGATTTTGTTATTGAAAGTTACTGCATTGTCCTTGCTGGGGGAAAATTGGTAAAAGGAAAGGCATCAGCAAAACAAACATGGCAAAAAATACATTAGGATTTTAGCAAGAGGCGGGGGGTGGGGAGGGGGTAACAGACATAGTCGGAGAGAGAATTGCCAGATTTGTTCCTTCATGCTTTGAACTGAGTACTGCACTGAGTAGGTTTAAGGCTGGAAGAGCCAAAGGAGCCGCGTTAGATTATTTAATACAGCGAAGGAAGAGGAGAGGAAGGGACGAGGAGACGGTAGAACGCATGTGCTCAGGGATTTAGAGCAGCCTGCAGAGACAGGGACGAAAGGGAGGACACAAGGTCAAAAAGATCGAAAATGGAGGGTGCAGGCATGGGGAATACAACATGGCCGATTAGCAATGGGCAGTTGCTGCGGAACCGGGGTCGTAGGCAGTTGGCGTGATGATATTGTAGTGGTGCAGGAAATATGGTGAGGATCTGAAGCCGCTGTATAGCAGTTGAATGGTTCTAAATGATGGAAGGTTGCTTTGCTTGTGATTGACGTGGAACAGGATTGGAATCGTTTTGCGGTGTTAAAATAGTTGCTGAAATTAAGGTCCGTTTTTTCATTGCGTGTTGGAGATGAACAATGGTCTGTCAATAGGAACCAGGAAGGCATGCTGAGTTGAGTCACTGAATAACCGAGGATGAGGCTGTAAGCTATATTCCGAGTTCTAACACTTGAGAGTAGCTCAGTAGAAGCAATGGCTAGGGCAGAGATAGGTGATGAGGGCCGTATTTATTCCTGGCTTTCTTTGAGATTTCTGGCCTCTAATTACCAAATAACCTTAATTAGTCAAAACGTTTAGCAAATATTACATTTTACTTGCCTTTTTTCCCCTGCTTCAGGAGAATAATTGATGGAAATGACAAGTGGCTGGATGCCAATCCTCCGGCACGGGAATAGCCTGTCTCAATTGCAAACTGTTGCTTTAATGGATTTTTGAGGGGCGTGCTTTTCGAAATGACGTCAGGTTTGTGAGGATGTAGCAAACCGGGAGGTCTTGTTTGGTATTACTTTAGGCGTAGCATTGCAAAACAAGCCAACTAGTGTAATTTTCTTTGTGAAAGCCTCAGCAGATTAGTACTTAAATCCAGAGAATGGATTTGTTGTATGGTTGACTAGGGAGAGCAGTTTGATTCGTTTAAACCTCGGAAATAAAAGGTTCTTTAATACAGAGCACATTGCATATGGCTTACTTGCTATAGTGGTCTAATTTGTAAAACCTTGGCAAATGAAATCCTTTAATTCAGAGCGAGTTACATTCACCATCACTGAAGATCTCAAAAGGGGCTGCTACAGGCGCATGTTGGAAGGAGTCGCCAGAGAGCGGGAGACGCTGACTGGAGCCGGTGAAGTTGCAGCTTTACCTGCGGGAGAGGCCAAGTGAGATGTGGGGAACAGCTGTTTTTGATCCTCTGTCTTGGAAGATGGTCAGTCTAATCTGATAGGAGGACAACATCTGAACTGGGGGCGTTGGAGAATTTGTTGGAATACTTCGGTTCGGTTGAACGACTGAATTTGAGACGAATTGGCCATTTGATAGTTGAGCTGGTTTTTTGATTCCATACTCCGTGTTGCTTGGTTAGTCGAAATATTGGATAACAAGAGAAAAAGTTAACTTAGTGAGAAGCTGGCATGGGAAAATACAGGTCCAGTAGAATGCAGGTCCTATAGAATGCTGGTCTTGGAGAATGCAGGTTCTATAGAATGCTGATCGTGGAGAATGTGGGTCCGATAGAATTCTGGTCGTGGAGAATGTGGATCACCTTGAACGAGACAGACGGGGATTGCAAGAAGAAGGCGGTATAAATAAGCTAGCTGGTTAGGACATGGATAAATAAAGTGACGATTTTAGGCGTGGTCTGCTTCACTAACTTGTGTTTATAACACCATAATGATCTGGTTCTAAATTAAAAATCTTTGATGCTATTGCAGAAAATGAAGATACAAACAAACTCTCTATTGAACAACCAGTCTCAAGTAGTCTCCCTAAAAACCTTACTACTGATCACATTCAACTAGTACTAAGTCCATCATATTTTACTTGTTCATGTGCATACACATGCATCTTGCAAAGCATAAAAAATTAGAAAAATCAGGTGGTACTATCTTAAATGGCCCCCTAGAATAAGACAAATGAAGGGTTTTAAGACAGACAGACGTGCTATAGTGCCTTCGTATCCAAAATATCTGATTTCATCATCTGACATCCTTCTATTTGGTAAATCAGCTCACTGATTCAACAAAGTGGACATATAACTTTTTTAACTGAAAATTTCCACAAAGTACTATGCATTTTCTGGATGTTTCTCCCAGCTGCCCTCTATAATTGAAAAATGGCATCTGAGACTAATACTGAGATTATTTCCATGGTAGCACATAATTTTTGATGAAAAGTGGAGATAGGCCCTGTCAATCCTCAGCCCACGAAGAGCCCCCAGTCAATCCTCATCCCATGCAGAGTGGTAACAATGACATTCAGAGGGAAATACACGCCATTGATGCCTCAATTGTCAACTTCGAGCGAATTGTTGGTGAACTTTTGATGTCTTGGCTTTGAATTCACAATAGATTGAAAGCAATTGTTGAGATCTCCAATTGTTATTACTGCTTCTGATTAAATGTTTTAATTAAATTAAACGGCTTGCCATGCACCGTGTGATAAATCATCCACTACCTTTGAACCAACCTAGTGAGCAGTGGGCAGCCACAGTGCAGCGCTCAGGGAAAATTTCCGTATTCCTTGAAAATGACTCAGAGGAATTTATGTGGCAGCCATGATAAGTGTTTTCGAACTTTCTAGATGTTAAGGAAAAATGCTTCAGTGCTTCCCAACTTATCTCCTTTAGCATAGGGTCCAGTGAACCATCCTTTTCAAAAAAAAAAGTATATAACGCCATCCCACAATTGCACGCAGCAGCAATATTTAAAGAAACGACGATCCATTTAGCCTATCACAAAAACAAAGGCACATGGTATGCAAGAGATGCATGATCACGTCACCTGGAGTAAGTGCATTTGGATTCTATTAGCAGCATGGTTGTCTTCCTGAGGCTTTCTGAATTCCATTTTACATCTTTTCTTTACCACATGACATTTTTCATATAGGTTTAAGAAAAGTGGTTAGGACTTAGATGATAGGACGTAATTTTTTGACTATTCAAACGCAGCCTTTTTTGGTCTCCTGACTTCAAATATAACCACGAAAACACCATTTTTACCCTCCAAATAACATTGAGAATGAAAATGATAACATTTATACATAATGATGAAAATTGGTACACATGTGTAAGTTGCCAAGACGAACAAAAAAGTCTCTGGCAACATTGGTCTACTCCAAACAGGAAGTCGGCCATTTTGATTTTACCGTGTCATTTTGGCCTGATTTCCACACATTGTATTTTAACAAACTCCTCCTAGACATTTTGTCCAATCAACCTCATATTTATTAAAGATCATCAAGAGACCATGCTGATCAAAAGTTCTGCTCTGCATGTCTGTAGGTCAATGGGCGTGGCCGCTATGGCGTCCCCATTTCTGATGCCTCGCCATGCATATTCGAGCAGCTCTCTCTCCCTCATACTTCATCCAAATGGCTTCAAAATTCCTATACAAGATAAGAGCCCCATCCTGAACGCCTCCATATGCTTGTAGGCAATCTCGCCCATGGCGCCCCCTTGTGGAAACAGGAAATACCATATTTTATATTGACATTGGCCGATTTGCTCGAAACTTCACATTTGTGCTGAGGGTCTGCCCCTGAATGCGCCTGCCCATGTTTGATTACGCTCCGAGCGGCCCCTGGTGGATGAACTATCAACTTGTCATAACTCCTTCGTGCTTTGTCCGATTTGCTCGAAACTTTATCACAGGTTGGGGCCAGTACTTGACCTGTTCAATGGTTGTGAGTGCACACCTGCACCCGTCAGGATCTCACCACCATAATAACAATGCAGAAAGTTAAATATCAAAACACTTTAATAACAGATTCAATTAAACAAACAAAATTGCAGCATTTGGCAATAGCTAAAGACAACACATCAAATATAAAATACTTAGGGCCCTATTTTAACGATCTAAGCGCTTGATCTGAAACGTGTAGCGCAAGAGCATTTAGGTCAGGTCCAAATCCATTTTTGCAAGTTAAATGGCAGGGGCGCATAGTAAGGCACTCAGTGCAAAGGGGTTGGATTTAATCTCTTAATTAATCATAAAAGTGTTTTGGGCGGACCATGGAATAAACAAATCAGAGTGTCATCTCCCATCCCGTTTAAAAGCCAGGGGGACTCAATCCTTGGCATACAGTAATTAAAAGGGCAGATTTTCTGAGCAGCAGAAAAGAACTATTCATTGCAGCAGAATGAGAGCTGCTCGTGCGCTTAGTCAAAGCGTGCAAGCAAACCATTGCTTAAAGTTTGGAAACCTGATCAAAGTCATCTCCAAAAATATAATAAAAACTGACAATTTTTTATATAATAAAAATATACTATATATATATTATATATTTATATATAATAAAAACTGACAAATGTTAAAAACTGACAATTGACCGTAGACCAGGTTTTTGTCGGTCAATGGCGCAAGAGCTTTATGTGACCTCAAGGTATCGACAGGCCAGCATTGTGCCTGACCAGACCTCAGTTTGTGACCAACACACCCATGGGCACACAATTAGGTGCATAATTAGGCGCAAATCAATTGGCTATTCATGAAGCATGGACACTGGAGGGGACATTGGTATTTTTGTCAGTAGTAAAGCAGCAAAGCGACTTGAGCTGCATTTTGCGCCCCTCTGCGCTGGGTGTAAGATAGAGGCCTTAATAACAAATTCAATCAAAAACAAGTTTTTAAGATGAAATAAAATTAATTTTGTGGCTCGAAACATGTTCAAACTGAGTTTAGCTAAATGTCACCTTAACTCACATATCGTCGCTGTCGGGCGCAAACCTATGTCCAAAAATCATGATTTTTATTTTTTTTCCATAAATCAGTACTATTGGTCACCCTTTATGTCTGACTGTGGTTTTACAAATATTTAACCAATGAAAAGTATTTGAAACCGCCTGTGACTAAACCTCCTATCTCCATTGGATCCTGAAACAGTCGACCAAACCTCCTAACTCCACCCCCACCCCCTCCGCTATATTTTAAAGGACGTCAAAAGAGGAGCGGATACAATACTGTTGGATTTCACTGAGGAAAACAGCTCAAAGTGTTTTCATATAAGGCATAGGTGACTGCAAATTCAATTAAAAAGTATGTAGTGTACCTGATTGATCGATTTTAACAACGTGTCGAAGTGCTGAGCTTGCTTGCGATGTGATAAGAAATTACCAGAGCAACGTTATTCACAGCCTATCTCTTACTAGCTAACTTAAGATCAATACTTCATTGAAAGTTATACTTATTTAAAAAAAAAAAACGAAGCACATTTATTCCAGGGCAAGTTCTACAGGCAGAACATAATCAAAACTGTTATTTAATCACATTTGGGTGTCCAGCCTTCCTCAGGAAACAAACTTTTACACAGACGGTGAGTCATTAGCAGGTGAAAGCGTTCAGTAATCAGAGCACACCGGTCTGACGGCTGGATGCCAACACATGTTTAAGTAATTGTATTTTTGTTTTAATGCGGCATCTGCAAGCTGGACTACCTAACTAGAAAACTTTGTTTTTTCGCATGTGCAGCCTCCTTTGCTCAACATAGGAAAGAGTACACAGATTGTGGGTTTCCGTCAATGTATGCCCTCCTCGCCACTGAGTTTTGAACGCTGACCGAATGACCTTGCACAGAGGCTTATCGAGGAAAAAGGGCTAATCGAGATTTGAAGAGCCAAGAATTTTCCATACGAGCGTCTGTCTGGTCAACAGGAGGCACCTAGGAGAACTCTAATCTACATAAACCTTCCCAGCAGACCCTTCCCAATTTGCATCCCTGTAGCGCATTGGCCAATTGCGCGCTACTTCTGAAAAGAGCTGCCGAACACTGCTGGTTGATACGAGGCGGGGAGCGAACCCGCACTTCTGCTTCGCAACGCAATGCTTTTCCGCGTGAGCCATCCGGCAGCCCACGAAGTAATAGTTTTTAATCATGTTCTGCTGTTAAAACTTGCCATAGAATAAGGTATTTTGTCTATTTTTCTAAAAATGAGTGCCTCGTTTTTTGTTCTTCTTGATTATTTCAAGATTTGCTCTGGACCCAAGAGTTTCCGAAAGCGCTCCTATCTCTAATTTGATAACGGAATGCAATGAGCTACTGCAGCCGATGCGGCCGTCATAAACAGTGACGGCAAAAACCTTCTATCTCCACTTTCGTTGGTCACAAACCTCCTAACTCCACGTTGAGCTTGATTTGGGTAAAATATTAATAAAGTTTTGACACATTCAAATATCTGACTATATGTAAACACAGAATACCAAGTTTGATGACGTCATGTCCAGTTATTACAAAACCACAAGGTTTTTTTTAATTTCCTGAAAAGTAACAGTTTTGGACATAGGAGGTTTGCGCTCGACAGTGATGATATACAATTACAGAGTGCAGTACAAGAAAATCCATTG
Source organism: Gymnothorax javanicus (assembly GCA_029692085.1). Lineage (NCBI taxonomy): Eukaryota > Metazoa > Chordata > Actinopteri > Anguilliformes > Muraenidae > Gymnothorax > Gymnothorax javanicus. The sequence continues at coordinate 55,156,869 of CM056196.1, forward strand.
GGACAGCATTTGCATTTCCTGTTGCAGCCTTTCTAACAGTCATTTCCTGACGGCTCATAACAATTGATGCTATGGTCATCCAAAATACCTGCCATGTTTCTTCTTCCTTGGTCCAGCCCTAATCAGCTGGACTGCAGAGTTCTTGATTGGATGTTGTTGACAGATCCCAAATAATCCCTGCCAGGTAGGTAGGAGACACTGCATACTTCTTGAGGGCTGCTCTGGTCGCTGAGATTGAATGATAGGATCTCTGCTTGTGGGCAAAGAGATCAAGTCTTGCCCCATTAACACCAGTGGCTGAACTGGATCTGCCATACATGAGTACAACAAAGTTCTCCAGTTTCTGCAGGTCACGATCAGACACCTCTATTGGCCAGGAGGTGAGTCTTGTGAAAGCTCATTACAAACGTCCCATGTAAGCCATGCAGATTTCTTCCCTTTCCCATGAAAAGCAGATACAGTGACACAGCCAGTGAAAGCATGGAAGAAAAGGATCCCACTGGCTTTCTGGGGTCTGACTGCTGAGACTGATTCATGAACTGGAATTCATTGTGAACAAGCCCCATAGCCAAAGGCAATCCACATATTCTGAAGACTAAGCTTCCATAGGGATGCCACTAAAGATACTGCAGTGATTAGCATATCTGTGTCATAAACTTGAAGATGAGAGACTTACTACACTCCAGTGTCGCATCTCTAGCATGTATATATATAATATCCCAAATATCCCAGTGCCTGCTTCCTCATGGGAGCATGGGGCTACAGCATCCACGGTTTTCTGGTTTGTGCTGATGACATCTACCTCTCTTGTTGCCATGTGCGGTTGTTGTTTTGACTTCACAAATTTTCACTGCGAGAAAGTCATACATCTCAGTCTAACTGCTGTCATTCCTGAGAAAACTTCTCCAATTTGTTGGGGTCTCGCTGCTTCCTGTCACTCTTCTTCTAATCCCCTGTTGTCTTTCAGACCTGGTGACAGACTTTAGACTCGTCTTCTAGTAAACATCAAATACTATGTCCACATGCTTGTATTTGGCTCCGTGACATTCCACCTCAGGAAGGGTGCCTTCTCTGGCATAGTCATCAAATGTCTTTGAGCTCCATGGAGGCAAGGAATTGACAAGGGCTGAATAATCAATGATGATGGCATATCCGTCTGGTTCTCTGTCTAGCAAAGTCACTTTTGCTTGAAGAATTTCCATCAGCTGAGTTTCTGTCAGTTTTGTACTTCTGACATCTAAGAAGCTTTCCATTATCACTGAGAGAGGGAGATGCTGACTGGTTTTCATGCTTGAGTAATTCTTGCCAGTCACACAATCTATTTCAGCAAGAGGTGAACAGCTGAGAGAACAACACACAGGCATCTTTCAACACTTTCTCCTCGAGACCTCTGGCAGCCTGTTCATGTTTGAGGAAAGATGTCTTAGACTTCTTGATAAGTTGATAGAAAGGGCATTCTCCTTCATTCTGCAGGCCCTCCATGAATGATTTAGATTTTTCCTTGACTCTCTGGTGATGTATACTAACCAGTTCGGAAAGAGCCAGATCCACAATTTCTGTGTGTCAAATACCTGCTGACTCTTCTTAACACGTTGACTGCCAACTACGAGATAACTCGTAATGGCGGGTCAGGGCCGGCGCTAGACCTGAATTCGGGGGAAAATATCCATATTTTTCTTGACAACAATTAGTCCTGGCTAATTCTCGATGGTTTTCCTTTATTAACATGTTTTACAATTCAAGATTAATCAAGTGGTAATTGAAGACACGGCTTCTCTCCCCCATGCAATCTAAGAGCGACAAAATAATGGGCTACACTGAGTACAGAAAAATAATTTAATTATAAATAGGTCTATGCACTGGCACTCAGCAACGGTAATTTTTTTCCCAGCCAGAGCGGTATTTCAGAACTCTTTTGCAAATTAAGGCAATTTGGCGACAAGTACGTACACCTGTTTTTGCAGCATGGTCACGCAACTTGCTGTAAAAAATAGACAGCTGTCCGATTGAAAAATGTAAACGGACGAAACCACGTACTAGTCACCAAAATTACCTTTGTTCGCTGAAGAGTTCTGAAATGCCGTCGCCGAGTGCCAGTGCATAGACCTAATTATAATTAAATTATTTTTCTGCACTGAATGTAGCCCATTATTTTGTTGCCGTTAGATCGCATGGGGGAGAGAAGCCGTGTCTTCAATTGCTACTTGATTATTCTTGAATTGGAAAATGTGTAAAACCATCTAGAATTTGCCAGGATTAATTGTTGTCAATAAAGGGATGGATATTTGCCCACAAATTTTCAGGTCTAGCACTGGCCCTGACCCGCCATTACGAGTTATCTCGTAGTGTGCAGTCAACGTGTTAAAAAGTGTTCGCTATCTCTTTCAGTACTACGACCAGTGCTTTCACCTCCTCAAAGAATGACCTCTGAGCTCCTGGTGTCTGTTCATGATGTTTGCTGTTGACTATTGCATCTTTAACATGAGACAAAGCCTTATATCCAGCAACTAGGCGGCTTACTTCAGGTCCAGCAACCTACCACCTCTGAAGTGCTCCTGGGTCTACCATCAACTGGCGCAGATTAATGCGCAGGCTGACCTAGGCTGCAGCCTAGGGGCCCCACGTGTGCAGGGGCCCGGATTGGCCAGACTATTTTTAATTATTTAAAATTTACCTAAGCATAAACTAAAAAAACTACCTCTATTGGCCCATAAAACAAATATACAGCTGATTGGATAGATGTGATGTCTATCCAATCAGCTGCAGTGGTCTCATGTCAGTTATTTTGATTGACGTCACTGCTCTTGCTGAACAGCATAGCAGCAAAATATCAGATAACATTAAAAAATATGACAATGGAGCGCAAAAACGAAAACAACAACGTTTAAAAGAACAGAAGCTTTAAAAAAATCGCTAAATTGACGGGATATTTCGAGTCTTCATCCTGTCAACAACAAGGCACAGAGGATGAAACATCTGCAGCGTCAGGATCCTTAGATGTAGCCTCATCTCGATAGGCTGACGGTTAATATTTCAGGGAATGGAAAGAGTGACGTTCCCATATTCAACCTCGACCAATATCGAATGAAGTCAGTACCTTTTCTGCTTACCTTAATGTTCAGGTACACAAATAAACATTTGCGTGCGTAAAAACATCAAGCGTACATCCAGTCAAAAGGATTTATAGCTTAATTTCTTGTGTTGATATATGTGGTAATCACATATTTTCGGTTGCAGCAGTGTCGGCGCCAGAACTGGAATTTGGGGGAGCACAGATACATCGCTTTAAAACAATTATTAGTCCTGACTTGTGCTCAGTCATTTTCTAAATTTACAATACATTCACTCCGGAAACACTCCACAGTATCAGACGTTGCTAGTTCTCCTTGTTGATGTAAGGCGAGTATCATTCATTCGGATGCGCACGTTGGTACATTCAAATCAGCGTTATTCAAAATTGCACTGCGGCGTTTCAAACAGTCTTTTATCTCATTTTAACAATTTAAACGATCATGAAGTGCAGGGTAGATCACCTGATGTGCCGATAAAGTAGCGCAGAGTTCCAGAGCAGTTTGTCTTTCATGAAGCATTGGCCTGTTTATAACTAAATTATTTTTTCTGTACTGAATGTGGCCCATTACTTTCTCGTTGTTAGATTGCAAGGGGAGTGAAGCTGCGTCTTCAATTGCTAATGGATAATTACTTTGATCGGAAAACGTGTTAATAAAAGAAAATGACTGATAACTAGCCTGCAGGACTATTTGTTGTTAAAATGCAGGATGGGGACCGGGACCCTATTAATCAAACCTCAGGATTTTGCTCGGCCCAGTTTATTAGGAACAACCACCCAAGCCTGTTATGGTAATCAGGATTGGAACCACGTTGGTGCAAAACTCCATGGTCCTGCCTTTGGTTTTGGCGTAATTATGGATGGATGAGTAGATGCCTCAATCCAAGACAGCAGCAGCTTTGTGTTGTGTCAAAAATAAAAAAAAATAATATATATATATAAATATATAAATATATATATATTTATATATATATGCTGTATCTCACAAAAGTGAGTACACCCCTCATATTTTGACAATTAATTTATTATATCTTTTCAAGGGACAATGTTACAGAAAAGAAACTTGAATATATTCTTGAGCAGTCATTGTACAATATGTGTAGCAGTGTAGATTTACTGCACTGTCAAAATAACTGAACAAACAGTCACTATTTCCAAAATGGGTGGCAACAAAAGTGAGTACACACCCCAATTGGTAATGGTCAACCATTCAATGAAACGTGTCTTATTCATCATGTTCATCCTTTTTTCAACTGGGCCATATGAGGATGTGTAATGTGTGTTGAAGGTTTAAATTGTGGTGCTTTGGGTGCAATGCTCTCATTCTGGTCACTGGATGGTCAACATGGCACCTCATGGGAAAGAACTCTCTGAGGATCTGAAAAAGAGAATTGTTGCTCTCCACAAAGATGGTCTAAGCTACAAGAAGATCTGTGAAACCATGAAACAGCTACAGCACGGTGGCCAAGGTTATCCAGCGGTTTTCCAAGACGGGTTCTGCTCAGAACAGGCCTCGTCAGGGTTGACCGAAGAGGTTGAGTCCTCGTGCTGTGCGTCAGGTGCACAAGTTGGCTTCAGAAAACAGACGCAGGACTGCTGGCAGCATTGCTAATGAGGTTGCGGCAGTGGGAGAACAGCCTATCAGTACTCAGACCATACGCCATGCTCTGCGCCAAGTCGGTCTGCATGGCTGTCGGACAAGACGGAAGCCTCTTCTGAAGCTTGCCCACAAGAAAGCCCGAAAAGAGTTTGCTGAGGAAAACCAGTCCAAGAACGTGAACTACTGTAACCATGTTCTGTGGTCTGACGAGACCAAGATAAACTCGTTCAGCTCAGATGGTGTACAGCATGTGTGGCAGCGCCCAGGTGAGGAGTACCAAGACAAGTGTGTACTGCCTACAGTCAAACATGGTGGTGACAGCATCATGGTCTGGGGTTGCATGAGTGCTTCTGGTCCTGGGGAACTGCACTTCATTAATGGAATAATGGATTCCAACATGTACTGTGACATTCTGAAGCAGAATATGATGCCCTCCCTTTGGAAACTGGGCCACACGGCAGTTTTCCAACATGAGAACGACCTCCATGATGACAACTGCCTTCCTGAAGAAGCTGACAGTGAAGGTGATGGCGTGGCCAAGTATGTCTCCAGACCTGAATCACATTGAGCACCTGTGGGACATCCTCAAGAGGAAGGTGAAGGAGCAGCAAGTTTCCAATATCCACCAGCTCCGTGATGTTGTCATGGAGGAGTGGAGGAGGATCCCAGCAACAACCTGTGCAGCTCTGTTGAATTCCATGCCAAGGAGAATCAAGGCAGTGCTGGACAACAATGGTGGTCACACTAAATATTGACACTATGGACACAATTTGGCATGTTGACGGTGAGGTGTACTCACTTTTGTTGCCACCCATTTTGGAAATAGTGACTGTTCAATTATTTGGACAGTACAGTAAATCTACCCTGCTACACATATTGTACAATAACTACTCTAGAATATATTCAGGTTTCATTTCTGTAACGTTGTCCCTTGAAAAGATATAATAAATTAATTGTCGAAGTTTGAGGGGTGTACTCACTTTTGTGAGATACTGTATTTATTTATTTTTATTTATTTATTTATTTATTTCTGGGTCAGGCTCACAAATGGGATTAAATTCAGCTTGTTTTCTATTGTTGAGGGGCTATATTATCGTGTGCAAGAAACCGTGTCATAAGATTATGCATAGTTTTCGCACTACAGCTGGTCAAAGTTGGGTCTCTCAGTTCCCCAAAAACTGTTCGGTTTTTTGAGTTATCGGAGACTTTTGATACTCAATCATGTCCTAATCATATTTAATTATAGTCAACACTGCTTATAATGGTCTGGTATGTACAGTAGAACTATAAACCTCTTGAAAAAATACAAAACATCCGTTGTGATGGCTGACTTACTGATCACGACACATCCCTGAAGTTGGCATAGTTTTTGGGCATAGCGAAAAATTTTGCTTTTCAGAAAAATGAAAATACCCTGCCCTAGGCCCCAGTTGGTTATTTTACGTGATATAGCTTTATGTCTAGTCTGTGCATACGCAATCTGGTGTCCCTACTCCGAATCCCTGCTGAGTTATACAACTTTCCCAACAAACATTCCTCTGATAACTCAAAAAAAAAAAAGCCTACTTTCACTGGTTGCAGTTTTATGGCCCTGATGTCAATTCTATCAATGGAAATGTTGTTTTGAATGTAGAAGAGTGTTATACATATGTCTTAGACCTGAAAAGTCAAAAATGTAATTGAAATTTACTTGATTGGCTTCCAGGGGGTGACCAGAAATCTTTCCGAATCCTGAAAACCAGTAACACATCCTGACAACATTCACCTACTTGAATACACCTCTAAATAACTTAAATCTACAAACCGCAATTCCAGTGAAGTTGGGACATTGTGTAAAACGTGAATAAAAACAGAATATAATGATTTGCAAACTTTTTTCGACCTATATTCACTTGAGTACACTACAAAGACAAGATATTTAAAGGTCCCATATTATACTGATCCTTCTTTTAACACATAAAAGTAATGTTATAATGTTGGATGTCCATACTCAACCTCTGCAAAGTTTCAAAATAGAAGATACAGGGGTTTTGCCATAATCCGAGAACGTGATTTCCTGAACGTAATTTCCTCTCTGAACAGCTTGTCCCGAGATCTTCATGAGATCTGGGCAAAACCTGACATCAGGTTGTTGCGTCCAATCAGGACAGACCTGGCCAGAGCCAATCACGGCGCTGGACCTGCCCACCCCGGATTTATTCTATCAGACACAAACGAGCCCAAATCATTTAACATGTAGATTTATTAGTATGTTTTCCAAAGCTGTTTGTACGTGTTTTTTTGGATGCGAAAAAAAGCCCTACTATTTTCTCTTTCAAAAGACGATGCCACCAGAAATCAGTGGGTAGCTTTTTTGTTTGCTGATGGCAAACGGCCACACTCAAAAGGAAATTTAGCTGTTTGTGCTCAGCATTTCACTGAAGACAGCTCTGTCAATAAAGGATAATTCAACGCTGGATATGCATCTCAGCTGCTTCTCAAACCTGGAGCAGTTGCATCGATCAAGCGCTCGGAGCCACAAGCTGTAAGTAACGATATAACAGCAAATAATGTAAGTTTAGCTAACGTGTTACGGGTGGCTGGCAGGACCGCTAACGATAATTAGCACTAACAACTGGCCTCAAACGCAGGCTTCGTAAAATATCTGAAGATAAAGCCTGGATCAGTACCAACTGTCCGTCACTCACAGACGCGAAAGCAGTAAGTTTTACCATTTTGTGATGCTTTACTGTATAAGCCTACCTAACGCGATAGCCTGTTGAATGTGGCTGTAGCACTGCAGCTAACGTAGCTAAGTTACTGTCGTTAATATTCATGTCCTAAATATGCCAGAGTAAATAATATCAAGGAGACATCCTGTTTGAAGAATTAAAAAAAAAGTGGAATCCCAGAGAAAATTTTTGATGGACGTCTTTACCGTAATCATGCCCTTTTCTGTAGAAATGCCCGTATATATATTCCTTTACACTGGGTATTTTTAAAAAATTTTGGATAATCTTGTATAGACTACCGACATTCATACTAGAGTCCATATTTGATCATTTTTTAAATTTTCAGGTCACAGAGGATCTGGGGTGTTTGAGTGACTTTGGGGATTAATCTAGACTGCATCCTACACACAGTGCTCAGCACCTGCAAACGCCCTGCTCCGCATGCGAATGCGTGGGAAACTGGAATGACAAGAAGCCATTTTCCGGGGTTTCTGAACTACTATTCTCAGCCACTTTGCTTGTTTTTATTGGGCAGAGATTGTAGTTGTGGCATCGGCAAGCTGTTTGTGAGTTTGTCTTTTGGCTCTCAGGGGATATGTGTTAGAACACCTTGTTCAGATGTAGTGTGGCAAAATGAGGATTAAAGTGCTTGCCCCCCTGGTTTGGTTCTGTTTGCCTCCAATCAGTAACCATGAAGTGTATGGTAAAAGTTGGGTGAGTGACTTAAACTATCTCATGCACAATAAGCACACAGCAACCAAAACAGTGATGACACCTGGCCAGCTGGCAGGAGTGTTAAGTACCGCCATACACCTGACCTTACAGCAAGCAAATTTTAAACATCTTTTAAGCCTCCTCATCCTGAAGGACAGTTTTACTCCAAAAACCCCTGGCCAAGAACTCAAGTAATCTTATCCCAAGAAAGGCATGAGCTACGCTCACTTTACTCACACACTGAAATGAATCATCACACATATGTTATTGCTGTCTGGGAATGTACAGCCAAATCAAGGGCCTGTTTTGAACGCAAAGAGTATGGAAACCCCTTGCGACTTTCTAAATAGGTCTGCCATTGGCTTTGTGCCCATGAATGCGAGAAGCCATTTACCGAAAATTGATGTAGTCAGGATATGGGCAAAGTCAAATAATGTGAATGTTACAGTCTCGTCGGAGAAATGGTTAAGTAAATCTGTTCCTAAAAGTCATATTAATATGGATGGGTATAACATCTTTTTCACTGACTGCTATGCTAAAGGTGGAGGAGTTGCGATATACATGAAAAAGCATGTACCACGTAAGAGCACTTTTATCCAACTTGGTGCCAAAACAGTACAAGCTGCTTTATGCTGCAAATGGAATTTACTAGAGGCTGTGTTTTGATGATTGCAGGATGTTATAGACCCTATACCTGTATATAAGCCCCTAAGAATCATACCGGGCCATCCCGCGCTTTTGGCGAAATTGAGTAGAGGTAGTCAGCATGTGCAGAAAACTGAGATCTGTATTCCCTAAATGGGCCAACCCAATCTGCCCACATGGATTGTTAATACAAGCAAACGTCTTCTCTGTCACTGTAGAAATGCACTGCACTGCCTAAGGCACAGTGGGCTATCCTACAACTTTCCCATAATTCATTGTAAACATGGCAACTAGGTATCTCACTGATGAGGAATTACTTGTTATGATTAATGATGATGGTGAAGTGGAAGATGACAGAGACCCAGAGTTTGTCCCAAATGAATCAGAAGATGATGGTTCCTCCTCAGAAGGAGGTAGGTTTCACTTTAAATGAAACAGAAGGGCATCCAAAACCTGCATAAGAGGTGCATGTACATAGTTTTACATATCTTGACTTTGTGACATATGCAGTGTTTTTGTTGCCAGTTACTCTATATGATGCAGGAAGCTGGCAACTTTGAGTCTCATTTTCTCAAAAGTACCACAACATGGGTTTGCCCAGTATGGTTCTTAGGGGCTCATATAGACCCTGTGCACCTCAGGAAACATTGTCCTCGCTATCAGAATCCCTGTCCACAGTGAGTTATAATTAGCTTGTTTTTTGGGGGGACTTCAACTAAGACTGGTTGTCTCCTGCATCTGATCCCTGTAAATGCTATTATGACTCAGCCCGCTTGATACAAATTATAGATTCACCAACGAGGCCAAACTCAAAACAGCCTGACAAGTCTACACTCCTCGACGTAATTTTGACAAACACTGCTCACAAGTCTAAAGCCATCCATGTATTTGCTATTGATGTCAGCAGTTAATGCGTCATTGCTGTGATGAGGGACTGTAAATTCTCAAAACCACGACAATATATTTTAATTAATAGACATTTTAAATATTTTAGCGAGCAAGCATTTTGATTTGATCTTCATTTATGTTACAGGGATAAGTTACAGTAGTGTGCAGTGATGATTATACACCAACACTTTTATCTAAAAGGGGTCCTAAAATATGACTTCTCTATAATTTTTTGGTGAAAATGTATTGAAAAATATTATTGTCGGCAATGTGTACAAAAAATCATTCCCACAAGTACAGTATATTGAGACAAAAACATGGGCAATAAACAAAAAACACTGAAAACATCAAATTTTTATAATAATTGAAAGGTGTCGCAAATTTTATTTTTTTGACTCTTGTATAGCCTGAATGCATGTTTGAAGGCTCAAGATTATTGACGCTAAGAAATTTGTTTCAACTGGTTTGAGGCAATATTACCCTGCAAAATTACCTCTGATGGTCAGTTGTTCCAGTACATGAGGTGACATGAACTTTGAGCAGTGTCAAAGCGTTAAACACAATGACATGACGGAGGGAGCTCTCTGAGATTGTGCGTAGCCACATTGTGGTCTTACATGATGCTGACGATGTTAAATGCTGCCATGGCACTGTAAGAAGCACCATCAAGCCTTTCAAAGAGACTGGTTTGCTGAAAACTAGTGGCAATAGAGGTGCAAAATGTAAGTGCCTCTGATGTTCGTTATCTGTGTATGACAAGTTTTAAAAAAAAAAAGATAAAAGAATCAGTTGACAGCATGTCAATGTGATGATATTAATTGCGCCAGAGGTAAAGAGATGAAAGTGTCAACATCAACTGTTTCCTGACCCCTGTGTGAAAATGATCTGATTGGTCATGTTGCTGCCAAGAGCTGGCAACATCAAAAAAAGACTTGAGTTTGCCAAAAAATTCAAGGATTGGACACCAATGGACTGGGAACAAGTCCTTTGGACTGATGAAAGATCTGCTGACATTAAAAGTCAGGGGCCTGCTCAAAGTCCAGACCTCAATCCGATTGAGAAAATCTGTTGTAACATCAAAAGAATTTCTGTGGAATGAACTTCAAACCATATAGAATGGTTTAGCGAGAGAAGAAATTAAAAGAAAACTATGCCTGAAAGATTAAATGCTGAAATCAAAGCAAAGGGTGGCCACACTAGACATTGACTTTTTCTCTCACAAAGACAATATAATTTTTGTTTTTACTATATATTCTTATCTGTTTACTTATTTTCATTTATACAATCCAATATTACATGGAATAAATACATGAATAGTTCTTGGTTTCTGATTTATCTTGTTAAGTGTATAATCATCACTGCACAGTACTGCATATTACTTTGCCTTTGCAACTTGAGACTGCATGCGCAAATAGGCTCCATATCCTCTCCCCTCTCCTGCCCAGCAGAGAGAACCTGGCTTAATTACACTGTAACCTCATTGAACAGGCAGTACTGGTAATTTGCATAATTAATTGGTGTTTGCACTGCAGTACTGGTGAGAGGTCTTTAATGAGGCATGTGTTTTGACTGGCTTCACACCTCCCCTTTGTTCTGATGTGAGCATAATAAGCCTAGCAGACAAACTTCGGTCTACCTCGGTGAAATTCTCCAGAGGAATACCGATGTGGTCTCTGAACTTCAGTGGGCCAGACGTGTGTTTTAGGAAAATTCAACCGAGGTTTACTGAGGTGTTGTCCAAACTTAAGTAAACCAGACAGACTTCTGGAGACCTCAGTAAAATTTTTCCGAGGTTTACCGAGTTGACCTCAAATCTTCAGTAAACCTCTGTGACTTCTAAGTTTTTGCAGGAATTTCTTGGAAAAAGGTGCAATTTCTCGGTTTTTAGGTGCTACTAGTGTAACCAACACCACACCTGTTCAGCTGCAGCCACACAACTGGGGCAGATTGAGCAGTGGCATGACTGCTGCTGATTAGTTAGTACATTTCGAGAGGAGCAGCGAGTTTTTATTTTTTAAATATTGAACTCCGTTCATTAAGGGACAAAGTAATATACATACACATGGCATGAAAGAATTTTCATTTGTGAATGCACATAAACTAAAAGGTCTGTAGTACAGTGCATATTTACAATCAATACATCTTATTTTTCCCTTTAAGAAAGATTTGTAGGAGCTGCCGTCAACCTAATTGCAAGCTCACTTTGGGGATTCACAAACCTACAATAATGTGCTCAGCGGACATTTGTGCTCACCAGTCATTTTGAACGGTCATGTTGACAGTCATTTATTCAACCTGAGGTTAAAACACATTCCTGAGTGCTGAATGATGTTTTAGGTTTTTTTTTTTGTATGGTTCTACACAGACGCATCTTCACATTTAAGTTATACATCAGTAATCTAAAAAATGAAGTTGATTGATGATCATAAAGAGAAGTAACTGATAAATGAAAGTGTTTTACTTAAGATGAGAAATTCAGCAATATTCCAGAGCTGTTAAACCTATGCACAAAATGTCTACATTTTGAATGACCAGCATTAAATAGCATGCATCTATACACATACACTGCTTTCTGTTATACCCTCAGTAATTTTATGATTAGATTTTTCCGGAGCAAAGGTGGCACATTTAAAGCTTACAGAAAATCTAGCCTTCAATGCAAGTTTCAGAGAATCACAGGTGTTGGATATTTGTGTGTAAACTGCCCCGCCATCAAAGACATGACTGCTTAGTGAGAACTGTAACATTACCTTCATCAACAATGAAATCCTCCTTAGAGGCCCAGGTTTTGTTGTTGCAGAAGAATAAGGTGTCATTACCGCGAGTACCGTTCACACAGTGCGCGGTGCTACGGATGCACTTCTGCCGCAGGTTTCCCATGAAAAGCTGAAGCCCGATGAGGGCAAAAACACTGAGGCAGAACACAGTCAGGATCATCACATCTGCAAGCTTCTTCACTGACTGGATCAGGGCCCCCACAATGGTCTTCAGGCCTGTCAACATCAATCACATCATTAAGCAGAACCTGGACTCAACCACTCATTCCAAAAACGACAGCATTAAAGTAATCCCAGCCCTAAGTACAACCCCAATTCCGAAATAGTTGTGACGAAGTGTAAATTGTGAATAAAATCAAAATGCAATGACTTTCAGATGACATTAGCCAATGTGTTATTTACAATAGAACATTCATAACATTCCAAATGATGAAACTGAGAAATTTTACATTTTTATGCACAAAATGAGCTTATTTCAAATTTCTGGCTGCAACAGGTCTCAAAAAAGTTGGGACACAGGCAAAAAAGGGCAGAAAAAAATTTATATATACTGAACAAAAATATGAACGCAACAGTTTAGTCCTTTCAATATTCCGCATAAATTTTTTCTGAGGTTGGCTTAGTTGGGTTTATTTATGTGACCAAGGTTGTGTGCCACTGGTCTGTGTGCATTTCAGTCATCTTCTCCATATCATTGTCAAGTTCATGTCCTTTGTCAAAATTAGCCTGTCAGACAGGTGGAGTATGATCCAGAGCTACCGAAATCAGGTACGGTCAGCCCAGGCACATCTTGTACTCTGGTCAATAAAAGGCCACCTCAAAAGTCCCAATTCTGCCATTGTTCAAAATGCCATAAATGACTCGAGCCATCAGGGAGCATGCCATTGGCACGCTCAAAGCAGGAATGTTTCTCAGGGATGTTGAAAGGGCTCTTAATGTCCATGTTTCAACGATAAGTCGCATAAAACACCTTTTTTGAGGAATGAGGAGAGACAGCACACTGCCCACATGCATGACGACCATGTGTGACAACCCCCGCCCAAGCCCGCCATATCTGGACTCTCCATCTCTGTGATCGTTTGAGACCATTAACTCCCACTGCAGATGAGACAGCTGGTCCCCACCATCACCCCATTTTTGCCGAAACCGTGAAAAATAATCTCCAGGAAGTCCATATCTTTTCATCTTTTGCCCTTTGTGGATTGGACCTCTCCTCAGCTCGATGAAAAAATTGGTTTGACTGAGTGAATAGACACGTTTGATGGCCAATGGCACAATGGAGGACTGTTTTTTTCTTTTTCAACTTCACAGAGCGGATGGACATCGTTTGCTGACATCGTGGTTGTGTGCACATGGTGGTGGAGTGCTGGTTTGGGTGGGAATATTCCAAGGACATTGCACCCAACTGCAGTTCAAGAACAGCAACTTGAATGCAGTGTGATTTCACAATGAGATGCTGCTGCCTATCGTCCTACCATTCATCCATCAAAGCAATAACCATCCAGCATGACCATGCCAGACCCAAGTCACCCGTGTATGCACAGAATTCCTTCAGCCTGAAAACATTTGTGTGCTTGAATGGCTAGCTTATTCCTTGGATTTGTCCCCCTTCCAGCATCTTTGGGATGTCCAAAAGCAACGAGTTCGTCATTGGTTCCCATTTTCAGCCAATAGCTGCCAACTCTGCACTGCTCTTGAAGAGAAGTGGGAACATGTCCCCCAAGTCACCATTGACCATTTGTAACAGTCCACACAGCAGAGATGTGTAGCAGTGTAGCAGGCCAAAGATGGATATACCCAATATTGATTTGTGAAATTTGGACAATAGACCCCATCCCCTTTATCATCACGCCATTGCGAGATTCTTGTTTGTCTTTTTAAATCATTGATCGAAATATATTGCAATATGGTCATACAATCTGTCAACACTCAATGAAAGTACAATGAGCTTCTGAACATGGTCCTATTTCTCACAATAAGAAGTGTTGCGTTTATATTTTTGTTCAGTGTACAAGAGAATCAGCTGAAAGAACATTTAGCAAGTAATTACGTTAACTGGCATCAGGTGTGTAACATGATTGGCTATAAAAGGGATGTCTGAGAGGGGCTGAGTCTCTCAGAAGTAAAGATGGCCAGAGGCTCTCCAACCTGTTAAGGCTTGCGTAAAAAATTGTGAAATACTTTAACCCCTTTGTGCAGATGTAGACGTCCACGTCTATGGAACTGCAAATTTAAGCACGCAGTTACAGTACTTGATCACTAGATGACACCCCCGAATCAGTTATTGAATATTCACAAGCAAGTAGAGTACAAACGCGGTTAGAATATGGAGAAGTTCACTCCAATCCATGTTTTTCAACAGTTGCATGGATTAACTGGTCAATATTCTTGCCCATAGTATCGACCCAGCAGTTAAAAAAATGATCTCTTGTAACAGAAAAAATCATTGTCCTCTGTAGCAACCACTTTAGCTACAGTGAGCCAAAGGTATTCCTATTAGTGGATTAGAAAAATCAGTTTTCTGAAGAAAAAAATTCAACATGGTATTGATTCTCTCACATTCTACTGTCAATTACAGTCATCACATACAAAAAATGCGCAGTTCCCTACCGTGGATTTACGTGTAGATTCCTTCATTGACAAATTCAGCGCTTCCTTATATCCACCCAAGTACTGGTGTTGATAGCCAATCACTCAATTATACACTCAGGCTCTTCTGCGTAACTGCACAGTTATAGTTCACGCCCTCGTGAAACTTCGCGGTAACGATGTATTGATTGGCTTGTTTCTTTTTATTTTTTAAAGATTATTTTTTTGGGAATTTTTCCTTTACTTGACAGTTATACTGTGTAGAGAGACAGGAAAGTTGGGGAAAAGAATGGGGGAAGAGGCAGCAAATGACCTGAGTTGGAATCGAACCCAGGTCGCTGCGGGAAGGACACAGCCTTTTTGGTACATGCACTTAGACTGATGAGCCACCGGGGTGCCCCGATTGGCTCATTTCTTATCCAATTCCCGAGTGTTTAAACTTTCCACAGTAACTGAAAGACATTGATTGGACAAACATAAGAGCATACAAGCCTATGCGTATCAGCAAGGTAGGTTGTATCTGTTCAACGTTGAGCACGATTGCGCAGCTGAAAATGACGCGATTTATAGAAAAAAAGAGTCTCTAAACCGGCCTGAAGTGTTCAGTTACATTTATAGGATTTAAATGAGGTAAGGACATGGTCAATGGGAATTATTTTGAATGAAACAGGACCGGAGGGTTCCTTCTACTGCAGGGGTGGGGAACCTTCTCCAGAAAGGGCCTGTGTGGGTGCAGGCTTTCATTCCAACTAGGTAATTACGCACCTGATTCTACTAATCAATTCCTCAGCAAAGATCCCAGAGGTTGATTAGTAGAATCAGGTGTGTAGCTGCTTGGTTGGAATGAAAGCCTGCACCCACAACGGCCCTTTCTGGATAAGGTTCCCCACCCCTGTTCTACTGAATACATCGGTCTTTCGAGGAGGGATTCAGTGAAAACTGTTAGGCTGCTACTTTTGCTTTTTGTTTTGGAATGTATACCGTATTCAACAAAATCGAATGCCGAGGTTTTTTTGATGTTTAAAACGTGAACTGGTCATGCATTTTGGTGGATCCCCCGGTACGTTCATTGCACCTTTCTGTTGAATCTAGTGAGGCATATATTTTTTTGATTTTCCCTGATAGTGGAATGTCTGTTATGTTAAAATAAGGTATATTTCAGAAATCAGATATCACTGAGTTAGTGAGTTGTACTTGTTCCTTATAAGTGTTGAAATAAGGTTGTGAGCTCAGAAGTCGGAACTGCTAGCTTTCATTGCAGGTGAATGTTCTGATGGTTTAATCGGCAGTTTATTTAATGAGTATGTGTGCTGGCTTGGGGGAATTTGAAGTAAAATGGACAAAACTCTTATTATGGAGAAAAGGCATGTTTTATGTTTGGAGAGGTTACTGGTGACCACTGATGTTCAACTGCACTGATATTGATAAATTCATGCTAAACTCAACCAGAAAATCATTAGTTCATATTAAATTTCATGCCTCAAAACATTATTTGTGTTAAATATATGATTATTTTATGATCTGACAGTGTACCATTTTCAGGGATCTCAGACTTTGGGGAGCCACCTGGATAGCTGTCTAATTTGGCTCATAGCAAGAAGGTAATCTAGAATGTAATGTTCAAGATAAATTACACTTGTGGTCAAGGAGTTTATGATCCCAGAAATGTATAGATTTAAGCCCCAGCAGTTTTTCAATTCTCTGTATTTTTTTTTTTTTTTTTGCAATTTCAATGTTGAATTTTCATGAAGATGTGTTGTGTTTGCAGCTTCTTTTCTCTCCCAAAATCATGAAAATAAACTGAAATACAATGTGAGTCTAAATGCTTCAAGTGTCTAGACTCAGTTCAGCCACTCCTTTCCTGTCTGTGGAGCTGCAATCTTGAATTATAAAGCCTTAAATAAGTTAACCCCCCAAATAGCCAGATTTGGCTTCTGTGCAAAGGGGTTAAAAAACAATGTTCCTCAACATCAAATTGCAAAGGCTTTGAAGCTCTCATCATCGAAAGTGCATAACATCATCAACAGATTCAGAGAAACTCGTAAAATCTCTGCGCGTAAGGGACAAGGCCGAAGACCTTTACTGGATGCCCGCAATCTTCAGGCCCTCAGACGCCACTGCATCACTCACCGGCAAGATTCTGTCATTGACATTACTAAATGGGCCCAGGAATACTTCAAGAAACCACTGTCTGTAAACAAAGTCCGCCGTGCCATCCACAGATGCCACCTAAAACTCCATCATGCAAAAAGGAAGCCATTGTTGAGCATGATCCAGAAGCGCCGCTGTGTTCTGTGAGCCAAGGCTCATTTCAAATGGACTGCAGCAAAGTGGCAAAGTGTCCTGTGGTCAGACAAGTCCAGATTTGACATTCTAGTTGGAAATCATGGGCATTGTGTCCTCCGGGCTAAAGAGGAGAAAGACCACCCTTCCTGTTATCAGCGTTCAGTTCAAAAGCCAGCACCTCTGATGGTATGGGGATGCATTACTGCATATGGTGTGGGACACTTGCATGTTTTAAAAAGCACCATGAATGCTGAAAGGTATATAAAGGTTTTAGAGCAACATATGCTCCCCTCCAGATGACACCTATTCCAGGGAAGGCCTTGTGTATTTCAGCAGGACAATGCAAAACCACATACTGCAGCTATTACAACAGCATGGCTTCGTAGTAGTTGAGTCCGTCTGCTGAACTGGCCTGCCTGCAGTCCTGATCTTTCACCGATTGAGAACATTTGGCGCATAACTGAACGAAAAGTCCGTCAAAGGAAACCCAAAACTCTCCAGCAGCTGGAGGCCTGTATTAAACAAGAGTGGGATCAAATTCCAATGGCTAAACTCAATAAACTTGTTTCCTCAATGCCCAGACGCCTCCACTCTATGTTAAAAAGAAGAGGGGATACTACACCATGGTAAACAGGCCCCTGTCCCAACTTTTTTGAGACCTGTAGCAGCCATCAAATTTGAAATGAGCTCATTTTGTGGATAAAATTGTAAAATTTCTCGGTTTCAACTTTTGCTATGTTATCTCTGTTCTATTGTGAATAAAATACTGGCTGGTGTGATTTGAAAGTCATTGCGTTTTGATTTTATTCACAATTTACACTTTGTCCCAACTATTTTGGAATTGGGGTTGTATAATATTGTGTATAGTTTCCCCAAATAAGGCCTGGTCACAGGTCAAATGTGTGTATGATCCAACGTCCTACTACAATTAACAGAAGACTGGAGTTGCGATCTTTACAACTGATATGACCCTTCCTGCACAAATAAAAGACAAGGTCAAAAGGGTTCCAGAGAAAGAGGACAAAATTAAATATTGCCTGAACTTGACAAAACGATTCACTAGAGGTGAAAAATGTCAAAACAACAACTATTCATTGTCTGTTGTAGAGCTGCTCAATATTACTTTCAAACAGCTTGTATGTGAACCTGTGCAATATTTCACTGAATCAATATTATTTACAATTAATTACAGTGGGCTACTAAATTATATGTTCCCCTGACTGGCGATGCGTAAACAATACAAAAATAAAATAAACAATATAATTATAGAGAAATAGAACAAACCAACAGGTGTGAAATGCTTCATTAATGTTTTGATGGAAAACCTCCAAAATCATAGCAATCATTTAACCTCTGGCAATTAAACCTCTGGCAAGGAGAACAGCATGCAGTCCTTTCCTGTAAGTTTTGACAAGGTTAAGGGTGAATTCTGGACCATTTCTCCAAGCAGATCCTTTCAAGATCCTTCCCATTCTTGAGTTTGCATTTATCAACTGCCCTCTTCTACTCAGACCACAGATTTTCAGTTGGATTGAGGTCTGGCGATTGAGATGGCCATTGCAGAACATTGATTTTGTAGTCACAGAACCATTTCTGTGTGGATCTTGAGGTATGCTTTGGCTTATTGCCTTGTTGGAAAGTCCCCCAACAGTGAAGTCTCAGTCTTCTGGTGGTAGTTACCAGATTATCAGCCAAAATATACCGATACTTGGTGGAATTCATTATGCCATTAATCTTAACCAGTGCCCCTGGAGCTCTTGAATTAAAACATCCCCAAAACATGACTGACTCACCATCATATTTCACCATAGGTATGAGGTGCGTCTCCTTATATACATCTCTGTCTCGATGCCAAACTTGCCAATGCAGTATCTGACCGAAATGTGCAATTGTGGTCTCATCTGACCAAAGCACCTTGCTCCAGTCATAATTTAAATGACACTTTGCAAACTCCAGGCACTTGCTTCAGTGTCTTCTGGTTGGAAAAGCCTTTCTTCTGGCAACCCTTCCAAAGAGCCTGTAGTTGTGAATTTGGTGCCAGATGGTGCTTTTTGAAACCTGGTGACCCGAAGATGCCACCAAGGCCCGCAACTCCTTCACAGTGATTCTTGGGGATTTTGTTGCTTCTCACATCATTTTCCTCAGTATCCTGGGGGGTAAAATGCAGTTGCGTCCTCTACCCTTGAGGTTTTCCACAGTTCCATATCTTTGGAATTTTGTAGTAATTGTCCTAAGAGTGCTCAGTGGCATATTCAATCGTTAGTGTATCCTCTTGTAGCCATTATCAGATATATGAAGGTCAATGACCATCTGCCTCTTTTCAACTGATAGTTTTTTTTATTTTCTTCCGTGGTATTGGATAAAGGGATATTGCATGTGTGTGACCTCATTTTTATACCCTAGTGAAACAGGAAGTGATGCAATAGCTCAATTTAGTTTCTTAACACTTCGTTAAAACTTAAATAAGTGGAATTTAATATCTGGTTTAATTTTGCGAGGTGTTATTTAGAGTAATCTTTCAGAGTGCCATGAATTGCAAAACCTTGATTTGGAGGAAATTGATTTTTAATTAAATGAGAAAACGATTTTGCTTGGTTCCATTGGAACAATAATATAATACAGTATTTATTATATATTATTTAGAGTTTTTCTATAAATACATGTTTTAGAAATTTTAAAGCATTGTTTGTGCATTGCCAGTCAGGGGTGCCAGTAATTCTGGAGCCGACTGTACAAAAAAATGGAGTCATGCCAGTTTGAAAAAAATCTTCATATCAAAAGTAATTCATGATTATTTATATATTATGCATATTTGTGATCTACAATGTCTTGGACAAAACCTAATCTGAAACTAAAAACATGTCAGTTGGGCTCATAGAAACGGGCATAGTACTGTGAATTATTGGGTGCACCCCTATGCACGAATTAATTACATTATATATTTCAAAAGCACAAATTGGGGTAACAAAGCAAAGATCACAAGTATAGGCATGCACACAAAGCAAAACAAAAGGAGAAAGCCAACCCAAACTTTTATTTTTTATTTTATTTTACCTTTATTTAACCAGGGAAGTCCCATTGAGATTGAAATCTCTCTGGGGGGTTGAGGTGGAGATGGAGGGGACAATTTGCAGAGCCAATTAGATCAGGGGATGATTAGGTGGCAGGTTGAAAGAGCCAGGTTGGGAATTTCACAAAAACACCGGGTAACACCCTACTCTTGTCAAAGAGTGTCATAGGATCTTTAATGACCACAGTGAGTCAAAACCTCGGTTTCATGTCTCATCTGAAAGACGGCATCTCCTTCAGTACAGTGTCCCCATCATGGCACTGGGGCATTGGGGATTATTCCGCCAGAAGGAAGATCACAACCTACTGGCCCACCAACACCTCTTCCAGCAGCAATTTGGTTTTCCCCGGTCTCCCATCCAAGTACTAACCAAGCCCACATCTGCTTAGCTTCAGCCACGCAGCTGGAGTAGATCATGTAATGGGTGCTGGCCTGTAACTGCACCCTGTCAGAAAATTTTGTTGAGTGATAAATATTGTCCCTTGTTTTTCTGTGTGTAACGGCACATTTTGCTGAAATTTTGCAACATGCTGGCGCAGGCAACAGATGCTGACCGCAGATGTACATAAGGAAATGCTAATGTAGCTGTGAATTATGCAGGGTGTCAAGTTCCAACTGCCCGCAGAAAAGTAGGAAAAGAGGAATATGCTTTTTGAAAAAAATAGGAGTAAAATAGGAAAACTAGACAGAAATATGTCAAAAATAGGAATTTAATTAAAAATAAATGCACAAATAAAAAAATAAAATCACAAACAAACAATGAGCAAAGTAAACCCCCACTTTGAGGTAATCGAAATCATAGTTTTAGGACAGTAAAAAGTTTACATTAGTGCTGTAAACATGCATGAAACCAAGGCCCATGAACCTGGCGTGTGCAAGAAAACTTAGCAGCAATATTATGTTCAGGCCAAAGGCCCTTGTACCGTTGATTTACGTGGCTAGCAAAAGTGACCTATAACCAAATCTTGCAAGCTTGCTGAAAACTGTTAGCCAGTAAAGTGGCAAATCGAGATTCAATAGGGCCACCCTAGTTATCTAGCTAGCTCGATGTTTTAAGGTAATGTTAAAATGCATGACGGGGGAGTTTATTTACTCATAGACTATATTTACCTTATTTTAAATAGTTAGTTCAAAATTTTTGAAGTTTGGTTGGATGAGGTAGCCAGCTAGCTACTTACCAGTGGTCAGTGTATTATGTCAGCTAGCTAGTACCGGACATTGGTATGGGAGCCAAGCAATGAACTGCGAAGGAGGAGGAAAGCAGCAAATGTACAACTCCAATTCCGAAATAGTTGAGATGAAGTGTAAATTGTGAATAAAATCAAAATGCAATGACTTTCAGATCACATGAGCCGAGATGTTATTTACAATAAAACATAGATAACATTTCAGATGTTGAAACTGAGACATTTTATATTTTTATCCACAAAATGAGCATATTTCAAATTTTCTGGCTGCAACAGGTCTCAAAAAAGTTGGGACACAGGCAAAAAAAGGGCTGAAAAATCAAATAATATATAAGAGAATCAGCTGAAAGAACATTTAGCATGTAATTAAGTTAACTGGCATCAGGTGTGTAACATGATTGGCTATAAAAGGGATGTCTTAGAGAGGCTGAGTCTCTCAGAAGTAAAGATGGCCAGAGGCTCTCCAACCTGTGAAGGCTTGCGTAAAAATCTGCGGAATACTTTAAAAACAATGGTCCTCAGCGTCAAATTGCAAAGGCTTTGAAGGTCTCAACATGGACAGTGCATAACATCATCAAAAGATTCCGAGAAACTGGAAAAATCTCTGTGCATAAGGGACAAGGCCGAAGACCTTTACTGGATGCCTGTGATCTTCAGGCCCTCAGACGCCACTGCATCACTCACCGGCATGATTTTGTCATTGACATTACTAAATGGGCCCAGGAATACTTGAAGAAACCACTGTCTGTAAACACAGCCCACCGTGCCATCCACAGATGCCACCTAAAACTCTATCATGCAACAAGGAAGCCATTGTTGAGCATGATCCAGAAGCGCCGCCATGTTCGTGGGCCAAGGCTCATTTCAAATGGACTGTAGCAAAGTGGCAAAGTGTCCTGTGGTCAGGCAAGTCCAAATTTGACATTCATTTTGGAAATCATGGATATAGTGTCCCCCGGGCTAAAGAGGAGAAAGACCACCCCTCCTGTTATCAGCGTTCAGTTCAAAAGCCAGCATTTCTGATGGTATGGAGATGCATTAGTGCATATGGCGTGGGACACTTGCATGTTTTAAAAAGCACCATGAATGCTGAAAGGTATATAAAGGTTTTAGAGCAACATATGCCCCCCTCTAGATGACATCTATTCCAGAGAAGGCCTTGTGTATTTCAGCAGGACAATGCAAAACCACATACTGCAGCTATTACAACAGCATGGCTTCGTAGTAGAAGAGTCTGTATGCTGAACTGGCCTGCCTGCAGTCCTGATCTTTCACCGATTGAGAACATTTGGCACATAATGAAACGAAAAGTCAGTCAAAGGAGACCCAAAACTCTCCAGCAGCTGGAAGCCTGTATTAAACAAGAGTGGGATCAAATTCCAATGGCTAAACTCAAAAAACATGTCTCCTCAATGCCCAGACGCCTCCACACTGTGTTAAAAAGAAGAGGGGATACTACACCAGGGTAAACAGGCCCCTGTCCCAACTTTTTTGAGACATGTAGCAGCCATCAAATTTGAAATGAGCTCATTTTGTGGATAAAATTATAAAATTTCTCAGTTTCAACATTTGCTACGTTACCTCTGTTCTATTGTGAATAAAATACTGGCTGTGGCGATTTGAAAGTCATTGCGTTTTGATTTTATTCACAATTTGCACTTTGTCCCAACTATTTCGGAATTAGGGTTGTATTTTAGCCTCATACAACTCCACTTTGATAAAAACCCGAACATGCTAACATTTTAATAAACCTTCAGTCGGAGTAGAACCGGTCTCAAGTCTCAGTACAAGAGGCGGTGTTGAACACCAACACTGTCGCAGCTACCCCGGATACATGAAAATTCAGGGGATGTGCTTGCTACCACTAAGTACAGCGGGTACATGGGTGGGACATTGATACTGTGGCTCAACCCCCCGAATCATAACTGCGCAGACTCTGGCTCCAAATGTTCAAGGTGTCTGACTCCGTACGAAGGATATTTCGGTGCCATTTTTATACAAGGCTAGGAAGTGGAGACGCATTGTCCAACTTTATATACAGTCCATGTTTAAAAATGGTACCATAGTTGCAAAATCACGGCACATAAAATATTCATATTGACGCAAAACTGCCTGCAAAGACGCAAAAATATCATATACATATACATGTACAGTTCATGCAGTGTTCAACCATAACATTATGACTACTAACAGGTGACATAAATAACATTGATTATCTCATTGCAATGGCTCCTGTCAGTGGGTGGGATATATTAGGCAGCAGGAAAATATTTTGCCCTCTGAGTTGATGTATTGGAAGCAGAAAAGAACGGGCAAGGGTAAGGATGTGAGCGCTTTGACAAGGGTCAAATTGTGATAGCTAGAGGACTGGGTCAGAGCATCTCCAAAATTGCTGCTCTTCTGGAGTGTTCCTGGTCTGCAATGGTCAGTTCGTACCAATTGTGGTCCAAGGAAGGAAAACCGATGAACCAGCGACAGGATCATGGACGGCCAAGGCTCACTGATGTATGTGGGGAGCAAGGCTGGCCCGTGTGGTCCGATCCAACAGAACGACAACTGTAGCTCAAATTGCTGCATAAGTTCATGCTGGTTCTGAGAGAAAGGTGTCAGAACACTCAGTGTTCCACAATGTGTTGCGTATGTGGCTGCGCAGCTGCAGTTCGGTCAGGGTGCTGAAACCTGTCCCCCACCGAAAGTGCCTACATTGGGCACACGGGCATCAGAATTGGACAACAGAGCAACGGAAGAAGGTGTCTTGGTCTGACGAATCATGTGGTCTTTTGCATTATGTGAATGACCAGTCGCGTGTGCGTTGCTCACCTGGGGAAGATATGGCACCAGGATGCACTATGGGAAGAGGGCAAGGCAGTGGAGGCAGTGTGATGCTTTGGCCAATGTTCTGCAGGGAAACCTTGGGTCCGGCCATTCATGTGGATGTTATTTTAACACGTGCCACCTACCTAATCATTGTTGCAGACTAAGTACACTCCACCAAGGAAATGCTATTCCTTAATGGCAGTGGCCTCTTTCAGAAGAATAATGCCCCCTGCCAGACTGCAACAATGGTTCAGGAATGGTTTGAGGAACAGAACAACAAGTTCAAGGTTTTGACTTGGCATCCCAATCTCCCAGATCTCAATGCAATCGAGCATCAGTGGGATACGCTGGACAAACAAGTCCAATCTATGGAGGCTCCATCTCGCAACTTATGGTACTTAAAGGATCTGCTGCTAATGTCTTGCAGCCAGATACCACAGCACACTTTCAGAGGTCTAGTGGAGTCCATTCCTCAACAGGTTAAGGCTGTTTAGGTGGCAAAAGGGGGACATACACAATATTAGACAGGTACTCATAATGTTATGGCTTATTGGTGTATATCGGCAATGGATGCGTTTTTTAATGATCAGTGTGAAAAATAGGGAAAAATTTGGAATATAGGAGTAAATAGGATTTGCCCCCAAAAATGGAAAAAAGAGGAACTTGACACCCTGATAAGGAGAGTTGACCTGCAGCCACTGAAAGCCTGCACTCATGCAGTGTATTTTGAAATTACAGCCAAATAAGCTCCATGTCAAATTATTCTTCTCTTAAAATCAAATAATAGCCTTTTGCATAACAAATCCAAGATTAAAGGTGACATAGAATCAAAAATAGTTTTTACCTTGTCTATGTTGAATGACGGTAGTCTACCCGCATTCAAGAACACACGAAAAGTGCGAGACATTCTGAACATCTCCCTTTCATTGAAATTCCTCTTTTAAAAATGACCGCCAGAAAACAGGCCAATCTGAACAACGGATACATATGGTGTCACATGTATCTCACTGCGCCCCCACTCTCATTCCGTTTCCTCCCCTTCAAAATAATTTGCATACACGTCTTAATGCAATTCCATCGCTTCCAATACCTCAGTAAAGACAAGCGTGAGAATTCCAGAGTCATAATCGATTTCCGTGTCGCCAGTGGGGAAATCCACCGTAATGCATGTGAAACGCATTAACTTATTGCACAAGGACTTAAATTCCGCAAATGAATTTCTTCAGTGCGCTTTGATTGAATACTTGCTGACTCCGGCACAGGAACGTCAATGCGAGAAACTCACTCCGAATGCGTAAGCCTTGGCAGCTCGTTTGAAAAAAAAAAAAAAAACATTCAAAAATACTTACCATTCAGAAACGTTTAAATGCAGCCTTTGCTGGACTGGTTCTTCCTCCAATTCAGTGTCCTCATCCGATTTGGGCTCAAACAAATAAGGCTGAATCTCTTAATGTGCCATAGCTGCATAAAGTTGGTCTGTCCGTGTTCCGAAACCGGCGAGTGTTTTCCATTTTCCCAACTGCTCTGGGCGAAGTTACATTCTTTTGAGTGGCAGCAAAGCCAGCCAATCAGCGTCAAGTGCTTGCATTTCATAATGAGGTTGCCAGTTAAGCTCGAAAGGTCACCAAATAGGTGCAAAACAACGCGTTCAAAATCCCCACCCTAACATAGCTTTTTGAGAGTGGTTTTAAGGAAGCTTCTGAGGCATTACAGACCCAACCAAAATTTTGTTGTCTATATGTCACATCACAGAACAAGGATAAATACCCCGTCCAACCATTCTATGTCACCTTTAAAATGACTGAGGACTTAATTTCAAGCAGATGACTGTTTGAGGACTAAACAGTGCAGACCATTCTAAACCAGCACTTCCATACTGCTATAAATAATGGTCTAGTGTGTACAGGCCAGACGATGTCAGCCATCTGAGCCCAAAGACCACAATGTTCTGCTATGGTTTCCTAAACAACTGGAGGCAACAATCTTTGACACTGGAGAGGCCCGTGAAAAAGAGGGAGAGGAATTGGGGTGGCAGGGTGGGGGGGGCATGGCAAGGGGGAGAGAGCAAGAGAGACAGAAAGCGATGAGGGGAAAAAGAGAGAAAGGGGGAGGAGGGAGGGAAAGATGGAGAGGGCAGAGTGACAGGACCTTCATATACCTATACAGACCTATATAGACTGGTAAGAACATCTTATTTTTTCACACTAATATCTGAAAATGTGCTTTCAAATACCTTTTTCATTGTTCCAGCCAATACATAAAATGAATTACTACATTCATGACTACATAACTGTTTGCTTAAAAGTCATATTACTGTGGTAGCTCCTTATGTGAATGAAGCGCAAACGATACAAACAAGTAACTCGCCAACTACAGTACTCATGCCAGTTAAATGTAAAACACTAAGGTTGAATGAGACCAGCTGATTGACATAACAAAATCCCCAGGTGTCAGGGCAAATAACCAGTAATACATAAACAATTTTTCTTTTGTATTTATTTGCAGACTTGTGCATGTATACTGACGGAGGAGTTAGAAAATGAATTCAAGTGCAATTTATTGAAGCAAAATGTTTTGGCAACTCATGCACTGTACCCACCGCGGAATAATTTCCTATATTACATCTTTCCCAACCTGTTAACATGAGTACAACTCTAGCTAATGAGAATTTGAGATAATATTATCTTTATCGTACAGGTGACGTCAATAACTTGTCTCATTTTATATTCCTATATGCATTTCCCTTGTTGAGCAAAACAATGTTGTTAGTTTGAGGCAGGAGGAAAAAAGGAAATGGCAAGTAGGTTTGAGTTTTCTTAAAGGCAGCCTAAGTGTTTAACTCCATTCTCACCTGGAATGACAGAGATCGTTTTCAGTGCTCGCAGTACTCTGAACGTTCTCAATGCTGAAACATTGCCCAGGTCCACAAACTCAGTAACATATCTGCAATAAGCAAACATCACACATACAATGACAGTACACTATCAAAAGGCAAATGTGGTGATAAGGTAAGGGACAGAATGGCAGATGACAGAAGAAAACAGGGCAGGAACAGAGGGGGCAAAGGTCAAAAGGCACATGGCTTGTTTAACTGGACAAGACCGACAATACAATCCTTTTGAGGAGAGCTGCAAACCCTCACCTGGAATTATTGAAATAGTTTTCAATGCTCATTGAAATAGTTTTCAATGACCCTGAACGATCATAGAGATGAGAGATTGCCTACTTTAATAAAATCAGTTAGAAACCTGTGGAATTAAATGAAGAGTTATTTTGAAAAACCACTATATATGGAGAATTAAATGCCATATTTGGTGGTGGTCTCCTCCACAAAGAATCATACAGGTCATTTTTATGCACTAAAAATCCTCAATATCAGCAATACTGCATGAACAACTAAGTTGATACTATTCTGCCTGCTGCCTTAAATTTGGTGAGACCAAAGTCATCTCAATCCTGTGGGTTTTATTCCATATACATTTTATCCGCTTTGATCATTATTCTGACTGATATGAAAAAAAAAACCCCCACGGGCTAACTTGACGTAATCAAGAGGTAATGGATGTGTGGCAACATTAACAGATGTAGCCACAGCAAATCTGAGACACCATTTGCGTTCACACAGTGCTTTTGATGAAAAATGTACTCATCTACCCAACAGTTTAATTGCTTATTTAAAAAAAAAAAGATTTTGCGACTGATAATATATATTTCCCTGGTTTCCATTTAATAAGGTCAATATACAGAAGTTGCCTTGACTTACTGTACTGTATATACTGCAGCCTCGCTAAGCATTCACCTGATCCTGCTAAGTATCTAGTTCAAGACAAACAGAAAATTAAAAAACACTTGTTCACAGTAACGAAAGAGAACACAACATCCAAGGACCTTCTAAATGCTTGACTGGCACATGGAATTTAAGTGAATTATTCATCTTTAATAAACCATCTAATTAGCAAGAAAATATTCTACTCACATAAATATGTATACAGAATGTTTGAGTATCAACCACCTTTGATGTACCATATCTCTCGCAGCTGATAATAGAATCTATTCTATATCTATTCTATTCTATCTATTCTATAGAACCCAACTAGATGGGTGTTATATGAGGTTGATTACAATGAGAAAATTATAGCTGCTGCGCAGCAATGGTCGGGCCGGGCAATTTTAGGCAAAATTAGGCAATTCTGAACAACAAGCAGAGTGTAGGAAGATGAAAAAAAGGTGGCATTCTACATTTTACATTGCATTTTACATCAGTTGAGGCTTGAACTCACAATTTCTGGCACAAGAGACTATGCTCTATCTCACTGAGCTAATTAGCAAGAGACAACTCTGCGGTATGTATGCTCAAAACTTCTTCCAGCTCGGTGGTTCTCAAACTCGGTCCTGGCACCTCACTGCGTTGCTGCTTTTTGTTTCAACCACAATTGCAGTCTTAGTATTTTAACAAGCAATAGATTTGTCTTAATTAGATGCATTTATGTTTGGAGTCGTTATTTATCCTCTTAAGCCACATTTGAAAAATCAATACATGCCTTGAAGAATAAAAATTTCATATCCACATTGAGATATATTAGAAACTATAAAAATAACTGCAGAGGGAAACAATTAACCAAACATTTAATCTACGTAAACAATCAATCGGTCCCTTGTTGGTGAAACTGTTGACGTGGTCGCAAAAACTGCCAATTCATTAGGCGAGCAATAGAGTCATACCTGTTTTGTTTTTTTTTATTTTATTAAGTTCAGGCCAATTATTTTGAAAGAACTCAACACACCTGTGTTCAGCAACCTAATTTAGGGCTTACTGATTTTCTCAAAGTCTGATTTGATCTGTTTCAGTATGTTTAACCTAAAAATCCTCACAAAATAGAAAAATAAGTCCAATATGTTCAAGGGTTTTTATTCTTCATGGCACATTAAAATATGGCTTCAGATGGTAAATAACCGCTCTAAACATGGAATGCAGCTAATTAAGACAAATTCACTGGTTTTTAAAATTCTACAATTGCAGACGCGGTTCGAACAAAAACCAGCGTACACAGGGGGGCACTAGGACCGAGTTTGAGAACCACTGTTCTAGCTCATTATAGGAATAAGCTGCAATGACAGTGCATAAAGGCAGATTTCAAACGGCTGTCAAAAATGCAGTGATTATGACAAAAATCTGAAAATATACAAATTGCATCTAGACAGCATGGAGATGTTGGTAATTTGTTTTTAACAATGATTTATTGGCTCCATAAGTGAAAAACTGATGCTTTAAAATGCCATTTTTGCATTGGCTCCAATTGTTTGCATGATAGCGAAATTCAAAATGCTGTAAAAAATTCACTTTTTGCGAAAAAATTCTGATATTTTCCAAACATCATCTACCATGACTCAAAATTTTGTCATTTCTTTTAATGAACATTGAAAAAGTATTTTGCAAGAATTTGCGAGTATATGTTTACAATCCCGTTTACAGTCAACATTTTGATGCACTGTAGGCTCAATTTTTGATAAATCAAAGATCTGTGTAAATTGTTTGTGTAAAACAGTCTGAAGATGCTCTGTAGCAAGTTTGGAGTCAATTGACCAAAAATTGTGGGAGAAGATAGGTTTAATAAGTTTTATAGTTTTTAAAAAAAAAAAAGAGTGATGGACTTCATAATTTGCAATGGGTTTAAATGTACAAAAGTTTTTTCAGTATTGGGGCTACATTTTGGTGAAAGTTGCAAATCTGTAGCACATATGGTTGATTTGTTGTGAATTTTCAAAATTTTGAACTTTAGAGGCTTGCTGTAGCGCCACCATCAGGACTATTGGCCTGTTTTTGCAGTTGAGGTAATCTGGCATGAGACTGGACCTTTGAGCAAAGTTTGGTGATTTTTTGCGCATGGGAAGGAGGATTTCCTCGGAAGAAGAAGAAAAAGAAAAAACAGAACATGCAGGATAACAATTGGGTCCTGGCAGCTTAGGCTGCCTGGCCCCTAATTACCTCTGAGGTTTGGCTCACATTTACTGATGTGTTCAAGAAAGATAATCCTTATCTCATTCACCCTAAACCGTGGTGCAGCACTGACATGCTTCACACGAAATCCCAAAAAGGAGACCTGTTCCTCTCTTACATAGTATCTCAACAGGCACAGCCTATTGCATAATATGAATTTTTCAGTTATGAAGACAGTGCTCCATTGAGATATCCCAATCTAGAAAAAAGTAATTCTGGGAGAATACAAAATGAATTCTCCACCCCCCAAATAAAACTGAAAATACACAAAATACTAAAGCACTAAGCTTTATCCTCTTGTGCAGTGTGAATTTGCAAATTTTCTTTCAGCAACAAGATTACTTTAAATTCTTAATTTTTGTGCATATTGCTGATTTCGGACCACATTTCTGTATTATAGGGCAGAGCAAAGCAATGCCATTTAAATCGTTTTAACTAGTCAAATAAAGCTTTGACAATGATAAAATAAGCTATGATAGGCAGTAGCACAGGAATCGGTAATACAACCCTTAGATATGGAGAACATGTATTATGTGTATGTGGATCGTCAATAGACAACATTCCATGCCATATCAAATAAATTCTTGAGTCAAAAAGTCCTTTTTTAGTTGACATTTTTGAGAACAATGCACCATTCAGTCCACTTCATCTCAGAAAACAATGCATGATTCATAGGTGATTTATTCTGAACACATTAAAATACATTAACAGGTGACACTGCAAAACATTAAGGAACAAAAGCCTATATTTCCTGTTGAATTACTGCATTAGTGTATTACTGTAGACAAGAAAAAGGGGATAGTCATGATATGTGTTTAAGTACACGTCATAATAACTAGTTTTTGAAATATTAGGCTGAGCACGCTTGAAATAAAGGATGCATTTTCCATTATTAAGTTAATATCAGGAAACTTGACCTTAAACCTTACTTTGGTTCACAAAATCAAACTGAATGTCCACATGCAAAGACAAACTAATGTGAAATTGATAACAAGCTGTTAGATTATATGGTATTTGAGACATTGGGCCTCATGCAGCAACATTCTCTTAAATTTCTCTTAAATAAACTCCGGATGCACCAAACGCTCTTACTATCCAAATCTGTTCTTACCCATGGGTGCAGAATGTTGAATCCCACTTGATCGTAAATTGGAAGCGCGTGGCCGGTTGTTTTAAATAAGTATATATGACAACCACTAAACACCATATAAGGGCAGGTGATGTGCCGTGTGCAAAGAGCCCTCTGCTCATGGCAATCTAAGGCGCTTTCACGCTAGGTACGATTGTTCCGTGCCGTGCCACAGTATGATTGCCCCCCCCCCCCCGCTGGTCAGCTTTCGCGCTAGTAATATCGTACCGTACCCGAGTACACTTGCATACATGTCAAAATGGCGGGTTCCAGTATGCACCTAGGTGGTTTTAAATGGGGAACGATTTTAAAAGGAGGCGCCAATATGGTTACATTATTGAGAGGGGGGTTTAGAATATTAATATTTAATATTAACATCGCAAATGCATATGCTGCCCTAGCAACCCGGTGTGTCATCTGGAACATGGATTACCACGTATAGCAGCATGAAAAATTAAACACAAAATTTTCTTGACTGAATGCTTGATGTTTTTACACATTTGAATCTTTCTCTGGGTACCCAAACATCAAGGTAAGCCGAAAATGTACTGATTACATTCGATATAGGTGGATGTTGAATACGGAATTCTTTCACCCTTGCGTTTTTGGCCGATTATGCTGTCCACTGCCTCAGACCTCGAAAATTTATCTATTTCATTACTTGAGCTGACAGGCTTTCGCACCGCGTCCCGCACTTTGAAATATCGCAGCTGCATTTTCTTTAGTTTGTCTGCGGCACTGATCCATTATTCTGTGATAACCAAGCGAATGTAACTACTCACGAATTATTCTATAAATCTCTGAGTTTTGTGTGTAGTATCCAGTTGTGATTGTATGTTTTCGTCCGCCTATACATTTCGAGCAAGCATTGAATTTCTTTGTTTGAATGGAAATATCTTTTCGCCGCTGCATTTGTTAGAACAAGAGAGGCATAACACGCAACAGCAATCTTCCGTGCTCAAGCACAGTTGCTTTCACATTTGGTAAGAGTAGTCATTCATCTGTCTCTGCAAACAGATCAGCGCGATCTCTAAAAACGCGATCTCTGCGCAAGGCCTAGATGGCCAAAGCGTCCAACAGCAATAGGTAAGCCATTCAGAAGCAGAATGCACGCAAGTATCCAAGGGTTTTTATAGCTTAGTCCTAATTAGGCTCAACTGGGCAAACTCTTTAGCCCAAGAATTAAATAATAAAATCATTATAATTTCTCAAAAACATAATGCAATCAAAATTTGATTACATGACACATTTTTAATGTTTAGGTTTTAAAACTTTTGTTTCTTTGCATTGGACATGCAATTTGTGGACAGAGATAACAGTTTTATGTTTTCTCTTATCTCGGTAAGAGTGCTCTCGACCACCCGTAAAATTTTCTCTTACCTAAGAGAAGAGCAAAAATAAGAAAATATGGTGCAACCCAGAAATCAATGAGTAAGAACAAGATAAGAAAAAATCGGGGATACGAACAAAAATAAGAGAAAATTTGTTCTTAAATCGCTTCTTGCATGAGGCCCATTGTGCGCAGTTCCAATGCCAATTCTAATGCAGTGGTTTTCTCTTTAATTGTTTGAAGGGGGAAAAGGCATGGGTGCTCCTAAGAATCACAGTTCAGTGGTTTTTGTTCATATTATATAAATTATTACTAGTTTATGTGCACAATAATATGCTTTTAGAAACACAATGGAAAACAGCAAACTTATATTCCACCTGAGTTTTTTGTATTCACAGAAAACAAAAGAGGTTTCAAAGATATCTTACAGGAAGACACCGTGGGAAAATTAATTTGAAAATAAAACATATAAGAAGCTCTAGTTTGAGGAAGCTAATGGTTTCTGCAACGGCAATAGAAGTTGGCAGACTGATACTTTGAATTGCTATGAATTTCCAGGATGTTCTTTTCCCGGTTTGCCATTTCTTGATTTCAGACATAAGTCTCCTTTGAAACTCCTAATTCTCATACCTGTGATCGTTCAATAATATAATTTACATGAGCTGTGGAGATTTTCATTCAATTGAGGTATAAATTTTACACAATAAGAACTACAGAAATCTGACATGATCACCATTTACCCTGTGCAAAGAGCAGGCACCTCATTTGCCTTTGCAACCTCAAAATAGAACATATGTAATTATATTCTGATAGAAAAATAAAACTGCAATCTGACAAGCAGGGCATAATTGGCAGGGAAGGGCAACTGTGGATCAGGGATTTGCACTTTCAGTGGGGATAAGGTATGCGGGATGTTGGTGAACATGCAGAAAACTGTCTGAGAATGCACAGAATATAATTTAGAGTATACTTACGCCATGGCTATTACACTGAAATCCAGCCAGTTCCAGGGGTCGCGAAGAAAGGTGAAGGGCCCAACACAGAATCCTCTAGCCAGTATTTTTATCAGGGATTCAAAAGTGTATATGCCAGTGAAAGTGTACCTGAGTGAAGTGTTTGGGGAAAGAGAAATTCAGAGCATTAGCTGCCAAGTTCGAAACACCCCTCAACATGGCCATCGGACATGAATCCAGTAATTGAAACATCAAAAACCGAGGTAACGGGTAAAAAAGTACAGGACACTGTAATGTTGTAAGCATGTGTATTTGTCAGCTCCAGAAGAATGAACAGCAAGCTTTAAAGTTACATCATCGCTTGATGAGTCGACAGCCATCAAGACAAAAATGAGCATTGATCCAGTGAGACAAATCTGACACAAAAACAACTTATGAGCCTAGTCAATTGAAACTGGGATGGAGGATGCACGATTCTGTCTGCAACACCGTGTTCCCTGATTTCCTTCACATTGTTTGAATGCTTTGGAACAGTTGTTGTGTATATATCACATCTCTCAACCACAGGAGCTCAAAACGAAAGGTCGCAGGTGCGGGCATGGTATTTAACTTAATTGCCATATCGCTGTGCAGATATTAGGCATCTATTGTGTAGCTAAAAGAACTAAATCGCAGATAGCGGCTACATCCCCTGCACTCAGGAACTGAGAGGTACAAACATTTCACCTGTTTGAGCAGATGGTTGGTTAGGGTTCACTGTATGCACTGTGCCGATGAGCCCTTCTCCCCCCCAAATACAACAACAAAATTTTGTTGCCGTATTCAATCATGAGGTAATTTCTCTTCATAAAAGGTCAGTCATTGATTGCTCATTCTAACTTTAGACCGGAGATAACATAACATGAGTGGTGAGAACAGGCTGTTCAGCCCAACTAGACTCGCCAGTTTCTTGTTACTATCGTGAATATATCACTTCAGATACCCAATGACTCAATGGTACCTAGCTTTAAGTCAAGCCTGCTCTCGAAAATTCCCAAGGTTTCTGCCTCAACAATATGGTCAGGCAAGCTATTCCACATTGAAATTACTCTCTGGGTGAAAAAAATATTTTGTAATATCAGTGCTATATTTACCCTTGGACAACTTCCATTTGTGACCCCGAGTTCTACTAACAAACTCGGCCAAAGGAATCCCACATAATTCACTTTTTTAATCCCTCTAACATATTTAAAGACCTCAATCAGATTACCCCTAAATCTCCTTTTCCTAAAATTGAAGAGATTAAGGATCTTCAGCCTCTTCTCATAGCTTTCATCTTTTATACTTGGAATTAGCTTAGCGGCTCTTCTCTGATCTTTTTCTTGAGCATCTATTTTTTTCTTTAAGTATGGTCCCCAGAACTGTACACAATGCTCCAGATGTCGTCTGACGAATGTTTTGTACAAGAGAAGTATGACCTCCTTGGATCTATACTCAGTACTTTTGGCTATATATCCCAGCATCCGATTGGCCTTTTTAACTGCTATGGCACAATGGCTAGAACCTGAGAGGGTTTGGTCAACAATCACTCCCAGATCTTTTTCATGTGGGGCACATTCCACCCCTGGTTTAAAGGGGAATGTAATAACTGCCAAACCTATGTAAACGTTAATATATACCTTGATGCTATAAAAAATCGCTAATATATTTCTTCCCCCAATTTCCGAACTCTAAATTGGTAAATTTGGCGATTTAAATGCATTCACAGCGCAGCCTGTCAGAGCGATGACGTTTGACCCATGACGTCACACAGTGAGAATGTTCACAAATTAACATTGGTAGTACATGCAACAACTGGAATCTGCTCCAATATTTTCCTATTTTCAACGGTTTTCCCGAACTTTGGAGGCACCATACCTCGTACCTGTGTTGTTGGAGGGTGTAACAACACGAACGCAGATACTTTTTCTCGGGAATTTTCTTTTCCATGTCAGGAAATGAAAGGACGAGAGAGAACTGCTTCTCTCGTTTTGTCTCTTTTTAGTCCCAGCTAGCCACACAGCCAGCGTGCACTGTGAATACGGCTATGTACAGTGATCGCGATGGACCATGTGTGACACACATGCTACATGTACTTGGTGCGATACTGTTCGTTGATGCTACACCGGGCAAATTTATCATTCCCAAACCGAACTCATCTGCCTCCCTTATGCTTCTCTCCCCCAATAAGTACAGATAGCTCAGTTATAATGGCAACCTCATTCCCATATAAAATTTAGTCAGAATAAATGCGAATATTTGAATATCGTAAACATTCATCAATAGTAATTGCTTCAGGTAGTGTTTCTATGCAAACAACTTCAAAACCCCAGACAAAGCCTGAAAGCTCAGACGGGGCTGTCCTCGAATTTTCCTCAAGACAAGTGAATCATGATTAATGCAGAGATTAAATATCCGTGGTCCTGTGAACTGCCCACCAGCACATTTCTCAAACTCACAATATCACAATCAGTTGTAACATAACATAAAGTCAGCAGCGAATGCAAGAAGTGAGAGAACGCAGCTTTAGCTTACTGAGAACGGGCCGGTTTTGAACTTACTGCGGCGAAAAGCCAGCTCAGAATTTAATATTAATGGAGAAAGTAATGTTGTCTGGAAGCACAGACAGCGCAAAATATTTCGAGAATGGAAAAACAGCATAACCAATGCCCGCAAAACCAAAATAGTCAACACCCAGAAACGGGGCTCTGTTAAATCCGTGAATGAATTTTTCTAACAACTACACATAATTTATTAACAGCATGTGAAGTTTTCACTTTTAAATCGTTGGTACTGTTATCCTTCAGTGCGACAAAAAAAGTTGTTTTTATGCATGCTATGTGAACACTAATGGGACATTGCCTAAGGAGCGGTCTCGGCACGGTTCTCAGTGGTTATAAAACACCGTATTCGTGGTGCTTGTGTGACCGAGAGTGGAGCTCTACTTATCACCCGTCTGCTGCACTCAATTCTGTAAAATGAGCGATTGTGACGATATGAATGTTTTAATGTCCTTTGTGTGATGAATAGTTTTGTTATATTGCCAATCGGAGTTTTAGCACAGAGTGCACAGCGTGCAAAGACGGCATATAATTAGCTAGACTGTATTCAGTTAATAGCCTACTTAAATTGAAGGTGACATCCTACAGCGATATGTGCTGTTAATTTGGCTGAATAGTAATGACGTACCTAATCAGAATTGTTTTTTTTTCTTTTTTCATTTAACGTTAACTTATTTCGAATATTTGAACGCCAAATAACAAAGCAGTGCATCGCTAAGATGTAAATTCTCATCTAACTTCGAGCGGACAGTGACAAACCGTCCGTCCGCATCGGACCGCAGTCAGACATCTTACTTTTGTTTTATTGAAACACCTGATGGACATAGTCTGTCGAAGGTCCGACTTTTCACTCGACAGATGGTCTGACTCGGTCGGGCAAGTAAAGTTTATTGAAACAACCCTCTCCTTTCAGAAAATCAGCTAAGTCCCATGGCAGGTGACTGGTTGCATCTCAGAAAAACGACCGAGTCCAGCTTTCAGAAATTTGGCTTAATTCGCGTGGCGGGTGACCAGTTTTATCTCCATTCATCAGCTTCGATATCTGTGCGATCTCCAGAGTTGCCAATGTCGTTGAAATCTGAATCTGAATCGGAGCTGCCGCTATGCCTTTCTGTATTGTCCGCAATGTATTTTTGTGTGGCTATCTCACTGTGTGACGTCACGGAGTAATGGGCAGGAAGATTTTCAGAGGGTGAAAATCAGCCACTTAGAAACCATATTTCGGGATATTGCGTCAACGCAAATATTTTGAAAAAAATCTCAAAAATACAGTAGGCCACAGGTGACTGTTTTATATAGTTTATAGCCCTATAAAAATGTGATAATATTCCCCTTTAAGTGTCTGTTACAATTAATCTCCAAGTGATTGAAAGCAAACCTGTACACTAAATGCCACAAAGTTAAACATGACACCTTTCTGCAAATTTAAAAGCAAGGTTTCTTTTTATTTTAATTTTTCTGAGTTTTTAAATGATAACAGAGGAAAAAAGGACCCTGTGCAAAAGTTTGGGAAGCCTTTTGGATTATTCTTTGTTACCTTTTAAGAAGATGGTCCAGACCCAGGCGATTTACTCGTTAGGGCTTCGATGAGTTGGGTGAATTTAATTCCAGGGTTGAACTATATATTCTCAAGTAACTTTATGCCTTCTAAAGTATCTGACTGTGGTGGCTCGTGTTAAAAACCATGTGTTCCTCTAAACAGTTGTCCAAGGATGTCAAAATCAAGATAATTCACTTCCACCGACAAGATGAGGGCTGCAAAAAACTCTCGCAACTACCCATTTCTACTCTCAGAAACATCGTAAGAAAATGGAAAATAAATGGAACAATTTAAGTCAAGGCAATATCTGGAAGACCAAGAAAAATTTCAGATAGAATGGCCCGAGATCTGGTGAGAAATTCTCAGAAGAACCCACACATCACTGCAAAAGAGCTGCAAAAAAGAGTAGCAGACACAGGTCTAGTAGTTCACAGGACAACAATACAGCGTACCTTAAACAACAAAGACCTACAGTTGCAATCAAAATTATTCAACCCCCATTGCAAATTGGATTTAATAGCAAAATTTACTTTCTGGCCACAACCAAAGAAGGTATATTTGGAGAAAAAAGGGTGAAGCATTTGTAGAGAAGAACACGTTGCCAACTGTTAAGCATGGAGGTGGATCCATTATGCTTTGGGGTCATGTAGCAGCTGGGGGCACAGGCAATATTGTGCGGGTGGAAGGAAGAATGGATTCCACCAAATATCAAGAGATTTAGAGGCTAATATTCAAAGCTCAGTCCAGAAATTGAAGTTGAAGAGACGATGGGTATTCCAGCAAGGCAATGACCCAAAGCATTTCTCAAAATCCACCATGAAGTCCCTCCAGGAAAGACAGGTGAAGGTTTTGGAATGGCCATCGCAGCCCCCAGACTTGAATATTATTGAAAATCTGTGGAGAGACCTCGAAATGCCGTGCATGCAAGAAGGCCGAAGAATATTTCTGAGCTAGAGGTGTTCTGTCAGGAAGAATGGGCAAAAATTCCAAAGACAAGAACTGAAAGACTCTCAGCTGGCTACAGGAAGCGTTTGCAGGCTGTTATAGCTGCCGGAGGACACAGGGTTCCCAAACTTTTGCACAAAGCCTTTTTCCTGGTTTTATTGTTTTGAAACTGTAAAAAGCTAAAAATAAAAATTATTCTTGCTGTAAAATGTGATGAAATGTGTCATGTTTAACTTTGTTGCATTTAGTGTTCAGGTTTGCTTTCAATCACTTGGAGATTAATTGTAACAGACATTGTAACAGACATTTAAACCAGGGGTGTCCAAATTTTTGCACCCCACTGTAATCCTGTCTTATGTTTTTATCACCTGCATGTAGAACTTTACATTTCACAACATTAAATTTCATTTGCCTCATTTCTGCCCAATGCTGGATTCAATCCAAATCATCCTGAATCACTTTAGTGGACTCAAAACTATTTGCAAAACCTCCCAATTTAGTATCATCCGCAAATTTAACTAATTTGCTTTCAATATTCCTATCAAGGTCATTAATGTAGAAGAGAAACAGCAGGGGTCCCGACACCAATCCCTGAGGGACGCCACTCCCCACCATAGCTAGCTCAGATGAGATTCCACTGACCACCACTCTTTGTGTTCTGTCCCGTAACCTGTTTTGAATCCACTCCAGAATACTTCCAGTAACTCCAACGGAGCTCATTTTAAAAATTAGTCTCTTATGCAGTACTGTATCAAATGCCTAATATTGAGATTTTACTCACCTTCCATAGGTGGAGAGATCTTACAATATAACTAAAACTGTATCCGCTTTTGGTCAGGACATTGGTTACATCAAGAACAGTACAAAACCATGATTCAAACATCTTTTTTGAATCATAGCCGGGGGCTATGCTAGGAAAAATGTACCACCCAAAGGCACTGACCTGGCATTTTAGGTTGACGGGGACTTGGACTGGGCCTTCAAGATCTCTAATGCTAAACTATACCAAATCACCCAGTCACGACCCATAGATGATTTCTGTCACACTCAACGTCTCAAATATGTAGCACGTGTGCAGGATGCCTAACAACGCAATACAAAAAGTAGTAATGTTTGACAAGAGATCAAGCTGGAAAAAGGTTGAAGAACTGCTTGGAGTCGACAAACATCAGGCCCTAAAAACAATGATGAACAAACCCGACTTCGAGCGGCTGCTGAAGAAGAGGTTTCCCCTCCTCCAGGCAGCCGTGCCAGAAGGCCGATCTCGTGCCCAAAGGGAAACTATGATGATGATAAAAGCTTGGTTTATATTTTATTTCAGCTACTTTACTGAAAGGAGCACTGCACACTCTGAAGCATGTTCATCCATAAAAGTAATCAATGAATGTAAACAACATCGGTAGAAAAATACAGCTTACAATTTGACTCAAAAATAACTTAGTCTTTCCAGAAGAGGTTTAACTAGTTACTCTTGTATATTGCTGAGCTTACAAGACTGTGTTTGCAAACAGGAGAATACATTATTCTGCAAAAATACAAATTTAATTCTGCAGTATGCTAAATACAGTGCCGTGAAAAGTATTTGCCCCCTTCCTGATTTTTTTTTTTTTTTTTTACATATTTGTCACACTTAAATGTTTCAGATCATCAAACAAATTTTAAGATTACACAAAGATAACTTGAGTAAATGCAAAACGCAGTTTTTAAATGATAATTTCATTTACTGAGGGAAAAAATCTATCCAAACCTACCTGGCCCTATATGAAAAAGTAATTGCCCCCTAAACTTAATAACTGGTAACATCTAAAGTACTGCAGGCCTCACTTGCCTCAGTTAAAGTCAGTGTTTATGATTCAACAATAAGAACGAGACTGGGCAAAAATGGCATCCATGGGAGAGTTCCAAGGCGAAATCCGCTGCTGACCAAAAAGAACAAAAAGGCTCGTCTCTCATTTGCGAAAAAACACCTTGATGATCCCCAAGACTTTTGGGAAAATATTTTGTGGACTGACAGGACAAAACTTTTTGGAAGGTGTGTGCCCCGTTACATCTAGCATAAAACAGCATTTCATGAAAAGAACATTATACCAACAGTCAAACGTGGTGGTGGTAGTGTGATGATCTGGGGCTGCTTTGCTGCTTCAGGACCTGGACGACTTGCCGTAATTAATGGAACCATGAATTCTGCTCTCAACCAGAAAATCCTGAAGGAGAATGTCCAACCATCAGTTCGCCGCCTCAAGCTCAAGCGCACTTGGGTTATGCAGCAGGACAATGATCCGAAACACACCAGCAAGTCCACCTCTGAATGGCTTAAAAAAAACCGAATTGAAGCTTTTGGAGTGGCCTAGTCAACATCTGGACTTAAATCCGTTAGAGATGCTGTGGCATGACCTTAAACAGGCTGTTCATGCATGAAAACCCTCCAATGTGGCTGAATGAAAACACCAAAGAAGAGTGGGCCAAATTTCCTCCACAGCGATGTGAAAGACTCATTGCTAGTTATCGCAAATGCTTGATTGCAGTTGTTGTCGCCAAGGGTGGCACAACCAGTTGTTAACTTTAGGGGGTAATTACTTTTTCACATAGGGCCAGGTAGGTTTGGTTAGTTTTTTTCCCTCGATAAATGAAATCATCATTCAAAAACTGCATTTTGTATTTACTCTGGTTATCTTTGTCTAATATTAAAATTTGTTTGATGATTTGAAACATTTAAGTGTGACAAATAAGCAAAAAAAAGAAATCAGGAAGGGGGCAAATACTTTTTCACAGCACCGTATCAGGACAAATGTCGTTTGAATCCATGCAGGCCAAAATTTGTGACCAAGGTCCATCTTTATTTTCTCTGCTTCTCATCCAAGCATTTGAATGAAGCCTCACACCGAGTCCACATTTTTGGCACAAAAAATCTGCACGACAAGACTTGAAAATGAATCAATGCATCTTTTTGGCCTCCAACACACTAGGGGCTCTATCTTTCACCCTGCCTTACCCGTTGCCACTACCCGCAACCCGTGAATTACGCATTTAGCAGCTTCCACTATCCCTAAACGATATCTTGCGGCCACACTACCCGCTATGCATTATGCCGAATCCTCTATTTGCGCCCGGAGGTGTGCCCGTGGGCGTGTTTATGCGCTTTCCCTAAAATTGCTATCTTGACCACACACTTTAGGGAAAGCGTATAGCGGTCCCTCAAACCACGCGCTACCAAGATTTGGGCTTTCACAAGAGCCCTATGCATTAGCACTCAGCAACGGAAATTTTTTCCTCGCGAGAGCGCATTTCAGAACTCTCTTGCGAATGAAGGTAATTTCGGCGACAAGTATGTACACCTGTTTTTGCAGCACGGTCGCGCAAACTTGCTGTAAAAAAAATAGACAGCTGTCCGATTGGAAAATGTAAACGGATCGAAACCACGTACTTGTCACCAGAATTACCTTCATTCGCTGAAGAGTTCTGAAATGCCGCCTCGCTGGGGGTTACGTCGCTGAGTGCCAGTGCATATACCTAATTTTATTTTTTTCTAAAATGGGATTTTGTTCTATGCTTCATTTCAGACGGGAGAGGGAGTTGGAAGTGCATGGCGAGACGCTTTTTTTTTTTTTTTTTTTTTTTTTGAAGTTTCCATCACAAAAGGGGTAGGCTTGATTTATTTATTTTTTTACTACAAACCAAACATTGAACAATATGTCAATGTCAAATAATAATAATAATACAATTCATGATTAACTTAACAAAAACAGATCCTCCCCTGACTGGATTTGACCTCATGCACGGGCAATTTTACTTCGTCAACGGAGAAATGTGGCGACCTTCCTCTCTCCATCACGGGTTTTGGTTTGAGGATTTGGGATAGCGCAGCCTGCTCCGAAAGGCAGTGGCACCTGGCACACTGATTGGTTTAACTGGCGTAACGCCCAAACCACGCCTATGCATAATGTAACGGGTAGCGCTGGTGTTTTAGGGATATAGGCAGGTGTGCAAGATAGCAACTTTCGCGGGGGAACGCCTCTTACGCAATGCGAAATCCCCAAATAACGGGTTTAGGGACTCTGGCGCAAGATAGGGCCCCAAGTCCAAAATGTCGCCCGGCGATAATCTGTCACTTTACTTAGTCAGAGTCTATAGGTGCATTCTCATTGCAAAAAATCACGAAGCTAAAAATAGCAAAATTTCACCCTGCTGTCCTCACTGGCACGAAAACTTGCGAAGTTAGAAAAAATCGCGAAGTTTCAGGAAGTAGTGAGCATGCCCCGCGTACACTATTCAAGCATTCCCAGCACGCTGAGTAACTCAAGTCACGTGAGTAACTTTGCGAAGTTTCAGCTGTGTGCGTTCTCATTACAAAACTTCCTGCGAAGTTTTGCATGGAGCGCGAAACTTCGCACTCTGGCTTGCAATTTTTCTTGCGAAGTTTCAGGCGGCTTTTGGCACGGTTGCTAGGCAACTTTCACCCTAACTTCGCGATTTTTCTCACTTTGCAAAATTTCACTTGCAATGAGAATGCCCCTTATGTCAATTTCAGAATTTTTTGAATGCCAAAAAAAACCAAAAATGATATAAGCCTTTATGACAAAGCTTTGTTGAATACTCAATTTTTGTTGGTCAATCAAGGCATTTTACGGCATGTTATATCTGAACAACAACCGCTGCTAAGAATTACAGACCATTACTCTGGATGCAGTTCTGATCACAAATGCTGTTTTAACC
The DNA here is from genome assembly GCA_029692085.1 of Gymnothorax javanicus. Classification (NCBI taxonomy): domain Eukaryota; kingdom Metazoa; phylum Chordata; class Actinopteri; order Anguilliformes; family Muraenidae; genus Gymnothorax; species Gymnothorax javanicus. Next base: position 55,200,410 of record CM056196.1, read on the forward strand.
ATGGTATCTAACATAGTATTTTTAACCAAGAGCAATAATATTATTTTGAAATCAATTAAATAATTTTAAATCAATTTTTCTGTCATATTAAAGATTTCTTTCACAAGCATGTAATAAATGGAATAATGTACAGCTCAGCTTTGCATCAGGTTCCCGTATCACCTTGTTGAGTAAAGTCCCGCTCTCTGTACAATATTCCTTGCATGTGATAGGTGTCACACTGATACAAAGTGGACTTTCAGTTGTTCACATGGTTTTGTTTAGGAGAATGAGGAGCTTATTGATTAAAACTATGGTAGCAACAAAAATGCAGAAGAAAAAGAAATTCAGTGGAAAATCCAATAAATAAATAAATGGGAAAAGGAGACATTATCGACATGTATTTACTGAGTGGTTTCTTTTCTAGCATTAGCTTGGATAACAAGCTAACCATGTTTACTTATGTCTGTGTGTTGTGTAGTGGAGGAGGTTAAAGCCAAGTGGAGGAATTAGTGTGACACCTGCATGGGGAAAAACCAGGAGGATCACAAAGAACTTTTTTTTTTTCAGGGGGTGATGAAGAATCAGCATAGGACTCAAAGTGAATAGTTTTGAAATGATGAATCTAATATTTTACACTTTTGTGTCATTTAATTGCATCAGACTTAATCCCTAGTTTTCACTAAAATAAATGGCACAGGTTGGTTGGTTTATTTGATGCATATTCAAATATACTGGACAAAGAAAATTAGGGATCACCCCAATTTTCGAATTTGAAATATTTGATAGTTCAAATTATGTTCCATATCATATTTCAATATTAAAAATCAGAGTGATCCCTAACTTTCTTTGTCCAGTATATATATTTTAAACAATCCACTCATTTCTATGTCAAATTTCGAAATTAGCTTACAACCCCAAATTAATAAAATGTTGGGACAGTATGTTAAATTAAAATTTAAAAAGCAGTGGTCTGTAAATTATCCTTGACCAGTATTTTATTGAAAACAATACAGCAGGACATTACTTAATGTTTCACCATATGAATTTTATCAATTTTTCAAAATAATTATTTTCAATTTTGACTTCAAAAAAAAAGTTGGGACAGCAAAGTATTAAAACCACTTTCTAATCTTCCTTTTCACAACACTTAATAAACATTTAGGGACTACAAACGCCAAGTAATTAATTGTGCAATTTTGTCTTATTCTTCCAGCAAACAAGTCTTAAGGTGCGCAACACTACGGGGTCTTTGTTGTTGCAGTTTTCATTTCAAAATGCCATAAGTTTTCTACTGGGGACAAGTGAGGATGGCTGGCGGCATCGACACCCAGTTCTTACACAGCCATGCCTTTGTAATGCATGCAGAATGCAATTAAGCATTGTCTCCTTGAAATATGCATGAGTGTCCCTGCTAAAGATGTTGTCTTGAAGGCAGCATATGTCACTCCAAAATCTCAGTGTACATTTCATTGTTAACCCTTAAATGCCCCTGTGACAAATTTGTCACACTATTTTGGGGGTTGTCAAAATCACTGACCCCACATAAATTTTGCAACCTAATGCCCATAGTGACATATTTAGACCATCAGTGCTGCCATCTGATGCATAAAAGTGGAACTGACACTACACTGGCTGCACCAACTAACCTTTCCAATATGGCTGCCCCCAGGGTGGAATCCACAGGATAGATCAGCACCCATTCATCACTGGATAAAGTAGACAAACAGGAAAGCTAATACTATGTCAACTGTTTTATCATTCAAGTCATTTTAGCAATAAGGTCCCTGAAATGCCCATTGTGACATACTGTATATGTCACAAAACTAAAATGAGGTCAAAGGTCACCAAAAATTAAAAATTGCTATTGGGTTGTTATTAGCCCCTCCCCAGGACATATTAACAGAATACATAGATTTTTCTTTCAACTTTTACTATAGTTGGGCATTTAAGGGTTAATGCCGCACTCCAGCCAATGGTACTTCCTCTTTTTCAGTTAAAGTTCTTTCTGAAACAGTCAATGGGGGTTTGGTTAATAGCCAGATGTAATGCATTACCATGGCAACTATATTGCTGCTCTAGCAGGTGCCACAAGCTTTCCTCTTTGCGTCTCAGCAGCATACTGACAAACATTGTTGCAAGCTAGCCAGTGAGTTGAGGGGTGTAATGCAAAGCAAGTTCAATATTAGCCAGGTTTCCTCTGTCTAAGCTAGCTTGACAAACCCTAAACTCGAAATCAAAGTGACCATTGCAGGTTGAAAGATGGCCACTTTTGTAACACTGCAAACCCAGGCTTCAGGTCCAACATACTGCATCAACCCACAAATCTCATTTCGTAGTGAACCCCCTGATCTTGTATATCACCATCATTAAAGCATTATAGCCTTCTTTATATCGATCTTTGTAGGTGTGTCTGTTTGTTTATCTGTCTGTAAGTGTCAAGGAAAAAATCATAAGTATTGATCGCGATAAAATGGATATTGACATGGATAGCGATGGCGATCACTCTATTATGAGTTATCACCTACTTTGGCTGAAAACGAAGATGCCAACTAAATGAGGGTCATCAGACTATACACATTGAGCTAGAGGCTCGCATTTTTGGTGACACTGCGGTCGATTCTATGGCTTCTCAACCAGCAGAGCAGCACAGCGTAGGCCAATTGTGATGTGTTGGACTGGTAGAGATATTATAGTTTAACCTCTCTATACTTACTAAAACAGCATTATCTATCTAGCTATTTTGACAGGTTACATGATAGTAACAGAGATATGTGAAATAATCCACATACCTTCATCTCGATTACATATTCCTCCATAAAAGTGGAGAATGAATAAATGAATAACAGGGCTTAATATTAACTCCCTAAAGCCCGACATCCAGCTAGCGGTAACACTGGCATTAAAGGATTTTCAAATGACATTCAATGAGCCTCTGGCCATTTAATGCATAATTGCTTTCTAGTTGTTCCTGAAGAATGCTTGATTAATAATCACACAATTTATTTACTGAATAATCAAGAACAATATATAAGCCTGAATGAATGAATGAATGAATGAATGAGTTTATTTCGGTACAATAAAAAACTGATTTCTCAGTTAGCCTATGTAGCCGAAAGGGTGCAGGTTGAAGCAAAAGCTTATATACACCTACTCCTTTTACCTTAGAATATTATGCACGTCACTACAAATACAAAAGAGCAAAGCACAGACATTTGAAATGAATCAGTAAACTTAAATTTCTCATTACAACAAAATAAAGAATAGCGCACAGCGCACAGTCCAAAGTAATAGTACAAAATCAGTAAACTTAATTTTCTATACTGTAACCAGAAATTATATAGTTTTTATAAAGTCTTTTAAAACCGACTAGAGTGCAGCATAATTTAATATTTTTGGGACAGTTGTTCCAGATGTTTACCCCTTTCACAGAGACACAGTGATTTTTTACGGTAGTTCGGGTCTTTGGTTTGTAAAATAATAATGTTCCTCTCAAGTTAAAATTGGAGTCCTTCACTTTAAACAGATTTTGGACATGTTCAGGTAGAAGTTTGTTTTTTGCTTTGTACATGGTTTGTATTGTAATGTAATCAACTAAGTCTTTGAATTTCAGAATGTTTAAGCAGATAAATAGTGGGTTGGTTGGCTCACGGTAAAGTTTATTACTGATGATTCTTATGGCTTTCTTTTGCAATAAAAATATTGAATTAGTGTTTGTTTTATATGTGTTTCCCCAGACCTCAATGCAATATGTCATATATGGAGCTATTAATGAATAATATAAAGTGGTTAATGAATATTGAGAGAGGAAATCTTGGGCTTTATACAGAATGGCAATGGATTTTGACATTTTGGATTTAACATAATTTATGTGTGATTTCCAGCTTAATTTATCATCAATAATAGCTCCAAGAAACTTGGTTTCAGTTACAATTTCAATTTCAGCATCATTTATTGTTAAGTTTCTGCTTGAATTCCTGGGCTTATTTCCAAATATAATGCACTTTGTTTTACCATGATGTAGTGATAATTTGTTTGAATCAAACCATTGTTTGAATTTCTGTAGTTCCTTCTCCACCATATCCAGAAGCTGTCCCAAATGATCTCCGCTACAGAACACAGTCGTGTCATCAACAAATAAAATACAATTCAGGGACTTAGAAACCAAACATATGTCGTTAATATATAAAAGAAACAGCAATGGACCAAGGACTGAACCCTGAGGCACCCCACATGTGATCTTCAAGAATTCTGAATTTGTCTTATTAATATGGACATACTGATACCTGTTTTGAAGATAGCTGGTTATCCAATCATGTGCCAATCCCCTGATGCCATACTTCTGTCATTTGTTTAATAATAAGGTGTGATCTATGGTGTCAAATGCTTTCTGTAAATCAAAAAATACCCCTACTGTATATTGCTTTTTCTCAATTGCATTGGTTATTTGTTCAACAAAGTCCATTAGAGCTAATGATGTGGTTCGATTTTTTCCTGAATCCATATTGCTGTTCGTAGAGTATTTGGTGTTTAGCAATGAAATCATTTAACCTCTTTACAAATACCTTTTCCAAAATTTTTGAGAATTGTGGTAACAGTGAGATTGGCCTGTAGTTTGAAAAGACATGTTTGTCGCCAGATTTAAACAGTGGTATCACTTTGGCCATTTTCATTTTTGAAGGAAATTTCCCAGTCATTAGTGACAAGTTACAAATATAAGTTAAGGGTTTAACAATACAATCAATAATACTCTTTATCAAAAACATATCAAAATTATAACTGTCAGTTGATTTTTTACCTTTTGATTTATGAACTATGTCAATTATTTCTTTTTCATCCGTTTTTTTAATAAACATTGAATCCAAAATTGTATTGATTGTATTGTTATCATCCCAGGAAAACATTTTAGAAGATACAATAGAATTGACTAAATTTTTATACCCACATTAACAAAGTACTCATTGAAATGGTCTTCTATAGGTTTATTTTCCTTCATGATTGTTAACAATAATTAACAGTATTTTTAGTTAATTAAAATGTAAGAATAAGTATTCCTCAACAACTTTTTTTTTCTTTTTTTGTGAATGATTTCATTTAAAATAATTTATAAATCCAGGATGCATTTTGATGTTGGTTTAGATTTTTTTACTAGTAATTCACTGTAATACTGCCTCTTGCAAGATCTCATAATGCTGGTTAATTTATTTTTGTATATCTTATATTTACTTTCAGCATCCTTAGTTCTAAATTTTAAAAATTTCTCGTACAATAGATTTTTATTTTTACATGCATTCTGTAGCCCCTTTGTTAACCATGGTTTGTCCACATACCGTTTGTTACCTACTTTGGCCACAAGTGGGCAGTGTTTATCGTATAACTTCGAAATAATAGAGATAAATGATTCATATGACTTGTCTATATCCTCAACATAAATGTCGTTCCAGTTTTGAAGCAATAAGTCCATTCTAAGATTTTCAATAGTTACATCTGTTATTTTCCTTGTTAAATTTCTAGTTTCGTCATGATTATTTTTATCAACAGGTAATTTAAAGGCAGCAAAAACAGGCAAATGATCACTGACATCACTTATAAGTAAACCACCAGTTAAGTTGCCTTCAGTAACGTTTTTTTTTTTTTTTTTAATGTAATCAGACAAGGACAAAGACAATGTGGCGCTGCACTCAAGTCAAAAGACTTATTTTAACAGCGCCACATACACAAAACAAGTACAATTCATAAATAAACAACAATTAATACAATATATTAACTATATATAAAGTGCGCCGAAAGTCCCACCACCCCAAAACATGAAATAGAGCAAGTGTTAACCTGAACATTAGTAGTGTAAACACAACGTTTTTAGTAACGTTTGTTAATATATTATCAATAAGTGTCGCTGTGTTCATAGTTATCCTGCTTGGATGTGTGATTGTTGGATACAGTCCCATACAAAACACAGAGTTAATGAAGTTCGTTATTTGTGATTGACTATATGGATTTAAAAAATCTATATTAAAGTCTCCACAAACAAATAGAAGCTTATTGCTATTGATTGTGTTATACATTTCTGTCAGTTTATCCTCAAAAATATTAATGTTTGATCCAGGAGCTCTATAGACACAGCTTATAATTATATTTTTTGATTTTTCACATTTAATCTCAACTGTGATACATTCCATAATATTTTCTAGGGAAAAGGACATATTTTTGACAATTTCACATTGATGAATTGATTTAACATAAAGTGCAACGCCCCCGCCCCGTTTATACATCCTGTTTGTAGAGAAAAAATCATACCCCTCAAGCTGGACAGCATCTTCTTGGTCATCGTTTAGCCATGTTTCGGAAATTGCAATGGCTGAAAAGTGTTGGTTGGAATTTTTTAAACAGTCCTGGATTTTTGGAATGTTCATAGAGAGACTCCTACTATTAAAGTGTATTATTGAAAATGTCCCATTTGTCATTGGGTAATCCTTAAATTGTTCCTCAGTGAAATATTTGCAATGATGAATAATGTTGTTGAGAAAAAAAAGTGATCCGGGTCTATATTATATTCAATGTTGTGAGATCTATGATCAGTATAGTCCAAAGTTTTCAGACTGAGCTCCTGTGCAGAGGTAGATTGAATAGAGTCAGCTGATGTCATATAATATTTAAATATGTAATATGTGCCTGTAATTATTAAGAAAGTATCAAGGAATGCCAGATTACGGAAGGGCTAAACTGACTACGCACTGAATAGTGATATCATAAGGATGAAAAAAAAACAACAATAAAGAATTGTTTATTCACCCAGTGCTTTTCCTGAATGATGTGTTCAACAACATTGATTTTTTTCATATTGCTAAAACCACAATATTTAATACGGAAGCCCATAAGGGACAATATTAGAAGAAAGTGTAATTCCATTATTGCATTATAATTTTCCACTTATGAATGAGTTATTTGAGACAATATTCAATTGAAAATGCATTAATCCAATTATCACTTTCATTTTCACATACTCATATGGGAAATCTAAGACTATATTCAACTGATAATGACAAGCTGCTTGACATTTAAATTGCATAGTCGTGCCCTGCAATACAGTGAACAATATTCAAATGCAAGAAGCAAAACAGTACTCCCAGTCTATTGCATTTACAACCCCAATTCTGAAATAGTTTGGACAAAGTGTAAATTGTGAATAAAATCAAAATGCAATGTCCCTCATTTATCAAACTTGCGTAGGATCTGGTGTAGATTCTGTTGTAAATATCAGCATTCGCCAGGTGTCACGTCTAATTTACTTAAAGTGTGTACGTCACTGATTTCGGTGTAGAACTGGTGTGGCGTTGATAAATCTGGTGGCTGAAACCATCGTAATTTACATGACACGCCCCTATAAATACATGCTCTGGGAGGCATAGTCCTGCCCATTTTACGACATGGACTCTCGAAAGACGGCAAAGAAGAAAGAACTTCACTGAGGAGGAAATATAAATTATCACGTCTGAGGTGGATAAAAACAAAACAATTTTATTTGGGAACCTTAAGAGTGGCATAAAGGGAGCCCAGAAGGCTGCAGTTTGGAAAACTATTGCTGCTGCGGAAAACCGGAGTGCAGCAGAGGTTTGATTTAATTCATTCATAAATCGAAGTGACTATTTAAGTGCATCCAAGCACAAAAATTGATTGAAATTCGTGGTAGACGCACTTATAAGTGTGGCCAAAATGCACATTTTTCCACTGCCCACACTTAGGCTATTTTAAGTGTGTCCAAAGCTAAAATTTTTTTTCTTAGCCAAACTTATTTTAAGCGGCACTTTATAAGCGGCACTGAAATGGTCATCAACTGGCGCACTTATGAGTGTGGCCAAGAAAAAAATTCAGCATTGGCCACGCGTATAAGTGTGAATAACATCGGCCTTAATAAATTCAATTTATAGATCCATGATATTTCATGTTATATAGCCAACATAACTGATAATCCAAATGCTTTACATGTAGGTTAAAAAAAGTGGTCCGATTTTAAGATCGCCACCAAAAAAAAAAAAACGGGTTGCGGTGGTCAGGCACAGCAGTGCACGGACCAGTGGAGGCCAACCAGACTCAAACCTCCAGCTGTCACCGTTCGAGGAGCGCGTGGCAGCACTGATGGGCTCCCCCTGCATCGTGGGAATGCGAGGGGGTGGGGACATGGATGAGTTCCCACCGCCTCGATCGGAGCTGCATGACGGTAATTGTTAAAATACAGTCTGCAGAGATTACTCTTCATTGTACTTTTATTAGTATTACTCCTCGACATTTTTTTGGGTGCCACACAAAACAAGCAGCCACTCATCACTTTCCCAGAGGAGATCTTTGTGCCGAAAGTTCCACTCACGTCGGACAGAAGCTATTCCTCTAACTATAGAAGATCTGCCATTATCAAAATGTGATCACGGTCAAAGTGTCTGTAGGCCTATACTGAGCAACAAAAGAAACGCAAGTTAGCTAGTTAGTTAATGTACTCTTATGGTTACTCAGTCAAAGTGACCGCAAAATGAAGAAAAGTTTGATTAAACAAGTGTAAATGTGCACGCGTAGTAATGCAGTTGATTTTCCAAAATAATTTCGCGCAAACTTATTTTCCAGTCTGCTTTTAATTAACTTGCGTTTCTTTAGTTGTTCAGTATGTATCTAACTGGATGAGCATCTGACATTCCACACTGCATATCTGTCAAGCAAAGCATTGTGCTTAATCAAATTGATTAATTGTCAGCCGTCGGGGCTGACAAGCAGGTTGTCTCAAAATATAAGTTTAATTAATTTCTCAACACTGGTGTCCTATTTATTTATTTATTTAGCCTATTTATTCATTTTACTATAAAGAGCAACAACAGCATGACGTCCGCATTGCTGCATATGGTTTATTACTCATTTTGACAGCTGCACTCGTTCCTGCATGTTGTACGCTGGTTTCAAATCTCTCGTGACGCCTGGTCAGACCTGGCGTGAGATTTTTTGGACCGTTCGCTCACGTTCAGATTGATAAATGCCGATCCTTGCAGGAGATTTGGCGTACACCCATTTTTTTGGTGTACGCACGTTTGATAAATGAGGGCCAATGACTTTCAAATCATACCAGCCAGTATTTTATTCACAATAGAACAGAGATAACTTAGCAAATGTTGAAACTGAGAAATTTTACAATTTTATCCACAAAATGAGCTCATTTCAAATTTGATGGTTGCTACAGGTCTCAAAAAAGCTGGGACAGGGGCCTGTTTACCATGGTGTAGCATCCCCTCTTCTTTTTAACACAGAGTGGAGGCGTCTGGGCATTGAGGAAACAAGTTTCTTGAGTTTAGCCATTGAAATTTGATCACACTCTTGTTTAATACAGGCTTCCGGCTGCTGGAGAGTTTTGGATCTCCTTTGACGGACTTTTCGTTTAATTATGCGCCAAATGTTCTCAATCGGTTAAAGATCGGGACTGCAGGAAGGCCAGTTCAGCACACGGACTCTTCTCCTGCGAAGCCATGCTGTTGTAATAGCTGCAGTATGTGGTTTTGCATTGTCCTGCTGAAATACACAAGGCCTTCCTTGGAATAGATGTCGTCTGGAGGGGAGCATATGTTGCTCTAAAACCTTTATGTACCTTTCAGCATTCATGGTGCTTTTTAAAACATGCAAGTCTTCGGCCTTGTCCCTTACGCTCAGAGATTTTTCCAGTTTCTCTGAATCTTTTGATGATGTTATGCGCTGTCGATGATGAGACCTTCAAAGCCTTTGCAATTTGACGTTGAGGAACATTGTTTTTAAAGTATTCCACAATTTTTTTTCCACAAGCCTTCACAGGTAGGAAGAGCCTCTGGCCATCTTTACTTCTGAGAGACTCAGCCTCTCTAAGACATCCCTTTTATAGCCAATCATGTTAAACACCTGATGCCAGTTAACTTAATTACTTGCTAAATGTTCTTTCAGCTGATTCTCTTATATATTAATTGCTTTTTAAGCCCTTTTTCTGCCTGTGTCCCAACTTTTTTGAGACCTGTTGCAGCCAGAAAATTTGAAATAAGCTCATTTTCTGCTTAAAAATGCAAAATGTCTCAGTTTCAACATTTGAAATGTTATCTATGTTCTATTGTAAATAACATATTGGCTCATGTGATCTGAAAGTCATTGCATTTTGATTTCATTCACAATTTACACTTCATCCCAACTATTTTGGAATTGGGGTTGTACATATAAATGTCACCACGCTCTTTTAGGAACTACATGAAAATGTAAATGCTATTTTCTGAATATTTGAAAAGGATATTGAAAACGGCATTCAGCATTTAATTTGCGAAGACTTAACCTCCTCTACTGTGCACAATATTCAAATACAATAAGCCAAACAGTGCTCCCAGTCTATTGCATTTACATATAAATGTCATCACACTCTTTTATGGTCAACATGAAAACGAAAATGCTGTTTTCTGAACACTTTGAAATAATAATGATAAAAGCATTTGGCATTTCATTTTCAAATACTTATCCTGTAATACATGGGACAATATTCAACTGCAGTAAGGGAAACAGCGCCTCCCAGTCCATTGCCTTTACAAATCCATGTCACCACGTTCTTTTTGGGACACAATGAAAATTAAAATGCAATCTGTCAGCGTCTCATCAAGGCGGGTCTTCAGCTAGGACGTTACTCATTAGGGGTGCAAACTAAAATGATGTTCCTCATTTACATACCAACCAATCAGCTTCTGGGTAGTGCATGTATCCATAGAGGCTTACTTATAATGTCAGATGGTTAGGCTGCTATGTAATGTGTGCCATCGCTCCTTAAGTTACGTTGCTCTTTGGATATAGCCACCTTGGCAACTAGTATGCTAGCTAACGCTAACTAAGGAAAATCTTTGTAAATGATCATCACATTAAAGTGATATGATTTGGTTTTTGCCCCAACTTTATGAACTTAGCTAGCTGTAATCGGCATGAACTTATCAGAGGCTTTGGTGCAATGTTGTGCGACTGCAACCCAAGTGTGCTTGCAGATTTCTGAGACGTTAGCTAGCTTGCTAGTGAGTTTAAAAGCAATCGCTTAGGTACAGCTCGCTAGCTAGTGAGCCTGTGGTAACTATGATGCCTATTGTTCTTACAGCTCTGTTTTGTCACTTTCAATGCCATCACAGACACGTGACCTCTTTCACCATTGATTAGCAGCTTCTTTTACCTAAAGCGGAAACTGACATTTCAGCCTGAGACATGTTATTTCATAGCTAGTTTTAACAGCATTGTCCTTCTATGCCTGCTTTTGTGTATTACATTACTCCTCCAGGATTATAACGCTAGCCATCTTCCCACCATGCTGAGGCTAATTAAGGGAAATATTTGTAATCATTGTCATACATAAGCGATGTGATTTGGCTTTTACCCTCACTTCACAAGCTAGCTAGCTAGTTGATAGCGTTTGTTCTTGAGCTAACCAAGTAAGGAGCTAGCTACCTAAATCTCCCAGAAATCTGACAGTACTGTTGGGACGTACAAAAGTGCTGCGAAACATATCAAAGAAGTTCATGCCTATTACAGCAGGTTAAGTTTGCGAATGAGAAACATCGTTTTCATCCTCTCAGAGATATCAAAAGTTCTTCCGTTGCTATGTGGCTTGGGAATCACGATTAAACCAGGAACAGTGGCAGCCTGCCTGCTGGCCATTTATCGGACCGTTCATGGTCTGCATCATGGGCATCCATTATGCATGTTTCAGGAGAGGCCGATGGCGAACTTGCTACTTGCCTAGCTCAAGAGCAATCGCTGTCAGCTACCTAGCTTGGGCAAAAACTGAATCACATCGCTTAAGTATAACAATGATTACAAACATTTCCCTTAACTAGCATCACCAGGGTGGGAAGATGGCTAGTGTTGTAATCGGGTGTGCGTGCGTTTCCCAAAACCGTAGTTGGAAACTAATTTAGCAACTTGCATAGTTCGTCCATTCACAGTCAATGGGTCTAACTATGAAAGTTAGCATCTGTGATTTTGGGAAATGCACCCCAGGGCTGGAGGAGTAATGTAATACGCAATAGCACCCATAGAAGGATAATGCTAAAACTAGCTATGAAATAACATGTCTCAGGCCGAACTGTCAGTTTGGTCTTCAGGTAAAAGAAGCTGATGAATGGTGAAAGAGGTTGTATGTGTGCCATGGTGTTGAAAGTGACAGATCAGAGCTGAGAGAACTTCATAGGCATCATAGCTACCACAGGTTCACTAGCTAGCGAGCTGTACCTAAGTGATTGCTTTTTAACCCACTAGCAAGCTAGCCAACATCTCAGAAATCTGCAAGCACACTTTGGGTTGCAGTTGCACAACACTGTCCCGAAGCCTCAGATAAGTCCATGCATATTACACTTAGCTAAGTTAGTAAAGTTGGGGCAAAAACCAAATCATATTGCTTTAATGTGATGATCATTTACAAAGATTTTCCTGAGTTAACATTTGCTAGCATACTAGCTGCCTAGGTGGCTATATCCCAAAAGCAACGTAACTTAATATGCGATGGCCCCACTGATCTATATAGAATAACAGTTGATGGCACACAGTTCATAGCGACCATGACATTATCAGTGAGCCTCCCTGCGAACATGCGCTACCCAGAAGCTGATTGGTTGTTATGTAAATGAGGAACATCGTTTTAGTTTGCGCCCCTAATAAGTGACGTCCTAGCTGAAGACCTGTCTTGATGAGACGCTGACAGATTGCATTTTAATTTTCATTGTGTCCCAAAAAGAACGTGGTGACATGTATTTGTAAAAGGAATTCCCTGACTGCATTTGAATATTGTCCCATGTATTGCAGGATTAGTCTTTGAGAATGAAATGCCAAATGCCTTTATCATTATTATTTCCAAGTGGTTAGAAACAGTATTTTCATTTTCATGTTGACCTTAAAAGAACGTGATGACATGTATATGTAAATGCAATAGGCTGGGGATGCTGTTTTGCTCATTGCATTTGAGTAGTGTCCACAGCATTGCAGGGCAAGACTTTGAAAATTACATGTCAAACACCTTTTTCATTATTATTTGAATATAGACATAGATTTCCCATATGAGTATGTGAAAATGAAAGTGATAATTGGATTAATGCATTTTCAGCTGAATATTGTCTCATTTAACTCATTCTTAAGTGGGAAATTATAATGCAATAGTGGAACTATATTTTAATTTTAATATTGTCCCCTATGGGCTTCCATAGTTTAATTTTATTTTTGTCTTGAGCAGGGCTGGACTGGGACAAAAAAACGGCCCTGGCATTTTCGGCCATGGCGGCCCAACCTGATCGTGACGTGACGGCCCACCATTTGCGCACACTTTGCTGGTACCAAAAGTTAAAATTAACTCAGCTGTAGTGTACATGCCCTGGAACTCCACACAGAATGGCCCCAGGCCGGAATCGAACCCACAACCTTCTTGCTGTGTGGTGGCAGTGCTAATCACTGCACCACCATGACAAAGAAGAAGTTATTAATAATAATAATAATAATAATAATATTATTAATATATTTACATGAATGAATGTGAAAAAGAAATGTGACTTTGGGGCCATTTATAATTTTTCAATAAGACCATTGCTCTATTTGGATTGATTCATACATAACCTTTTTAAATAACATTACATATCTTACAGACCCAACAGGGCATAGAATAGCTCACTAACTTCAGAACTGCAGTACTCGCTGGTTGCCAGTTTACTGAACATCAAGACAGGGTTTTACATAGGAAAATTTGAAAGTTTTCCTTGCTGTATTCCGGGACAAATTTTATTTGCCACTGTAAAACAACGAATTAATATGCATCAAATAGTAGGTTATTAACAGCTGGTCCATCAGATGGGGCCTTTTGTAAGCTCAAGCAAATTTTAACCGAATACATACTTGCGATAGCCTATTAATTTAACGTCAGTCTTACCACTTTCCGTGTCCCCCTCCAAATGAAAACTGCTTGCTACATGAGGATCATCGTGGCCAAACAGCTGGTCAGTTTTTTTTTAGCATTTGAAAGTCTGAGGCTCCAATGTCTGTTTACTTTATTCTCAAAGCTTTTCAGCTTCTCCACTGCTTTCTGACATTTTTGTCTGATCTTGTAGTCGTTGAAACACGTTTTTAGCCTTTTAACGCAACTGGGGACAGGCAAGGCCATTGGTCAAACTAATTTCCCAGCAAGTCTGCCTTCTTAAACTTTTCGGACAAAAACAACAACATTAAATGAACTGTACATAGCTTAAGCCTTTGCATCCTTTTTTTTTCAATCTGCAAAAATACAGTTTTTCGTTAATTCCTATTTCATAAAACAAATATATAAATAGATACTGAAAAATGGCCAAGATGCAAGATAACTGGAATAGCGAAGTAGAAGAATATAAAGTGGTATATAAAGCATGTGTCACCTGAAAATTAGAATGCAGAAAATCCCAGGGAGAGTTCTCTAAATGAGATAGTGTAAGGAGAGGAATACATTAATGTATTAATGTATATACATTAATTAATTTTTGATTTTCTCTGTATGAAATTCCACTTCAAATTATTTAAAATCATCCTGCTGTTTGCTCACCTTAATGTGGGCCACTGGCTACCAACGGGCCGTATGCAGTTGCGTTTTTTTTTTTTTTTTCCCTGAGGAGGGAGGGCTCAGGGATTTCATTGGGCCAGCCCTGAGTCAGTGTAGAAATAAACCAATGGGCCGCTTGCCGTGTTTTAAAGGCTGGTGCGGTCATTTAAAATTATCGATGTTATTACAATTTTATAAACTATGATTGCATCGGCCCAAAATGTGTGTCGGCCCACCGGGCATTGCCCGGTATGCCAAATTACCAGTCCAGCCTTGGTCTTGAGTATTATCCTGTACCCAGAGCTGTTGAATAAGAGAGCTGCGACACGCTTTCATCTTGTTACAGCATGATGGTCCATGTAGCTCTAAATAGTTTCAAACAAGTCCATGCTTTCAAGCAGACAGACAACAGCTGGAACTATATTTGCAGCAAATTTGGTAATTATTAACGCATAATTTGCATTGAATAGTGTGACCTAGCCTTTGAAATGTAACCAAGTACATTTATTCAAGTATTGCACTAAAGAACAAATTTGAGGTACTTTACTTTCATACATAGTTCAATTTCATGCAACTTCATACTTTTACTCCACTACATATTAAAGGGAAGTATTGTACTTTTCACTCTATTTGTCTGACAGTTTCAGTTACTAATTGCTTTTCAGATTACAATTTTTCATACCCCACCTATCCTGTGAAACCATTTACAGGGCCTATACAATTAAATGTTTTTTTTCCTGACAAACAGAACGATTGAAGTTTTAGCGCTCAACTTAGTGAAAATTGAAGCTTCCCTGTGTTTTTCTGATTACGACGTCGAAAACCGCTTAAAAATCGGTCAAGCGGTTACAAAGTTATGGCAGGTAAAAGTTCAGCATTTTACCTGAACGGCAATACTCTAATCAAGCAAATCCATGCATCGAGGAAACTTGTGCACACTAATTGATGACGTCACGTATGGAACACAAATAACCAGCACAATGACAAACAGCGATGATAACTCCTCTCCCCGTCTGTGACTGATGGCGAATCTCGAGAATTACAGAAGTCCATTAGATCATCCGAGTTTGATGTAGATGCGGCACTACATGGAGATGAAATTTACAGCTTACTATAAAAGAGGAAAAGGAAGCAGCTATTCAAATGGCAGCCTTGTGGCTAATGTCCAGTAGGCTTTCACAAGGCAAGGAGATCACTCATGCTCAGGACGGGACATACCAAAGCTGTGTCCCTGGTTTCACTCTGAAAATCAGTATATAGTTCATCATTGAAGGTTAATACATGTAATGGAAAGAGCCTGAAGAAAGAGTGGACCAAAGAAAATGGATTTGACCACAAACCACAGTTTAAGTCCCTCAAATGTGTTGCATCCCCAACTATATACAGCTATGTCACTGAATAATATGGAATTCACTGTTAGAGAGTAATTCTTGCGAGTATCAGGTCTAACTATAAAGTATTTACCTTTGATTTGGCCGTATTCCAGCCCCTTGCTCTCCCCTTTCCCCTCTATGCTTACATCTGAACCGCCTCCAACGATAAAAAAATTTTTCATCATACTGCAGTGCAGAATCTGACACTTTTCAATTTGCATGCTCCACAGACTTGCTGTCTTTTTTATTCATTGCATAGTGTGTTGCTTCCCGCGTTCAGCAAGCTGCCTTGCGAATATTAGTCAGGTTCACTATAAATTTTTGTGGGATTTTTTTGGGGATTTGCAACCCTATACATTTTTGGAAAGGTTATTGTATGAGAAATCAGAAAACCAATGTTGCCATTTGCACAGATGTGTATAAGGTGGCCATATTGGAATTTACAAAATGGCCGCCGTAAAACCTACATTTTGTAATATCTTGGCTTCTAAACAAAGCTAGAACATGGATTTAAACTGCCAATTATATATTTTCAAGGTCAGGGAATACTATGGTAGGAGTTATAATACTTAAACATTTTAAAACATTAACCCTTTAATGCTTGAGTGGGACCAAAATGACCCGGTGATGTTCTTTTCTTACAATATCTTTCTAATGAAAAGTTTTTTTTAAAAAAATATTTCAGCTTTTCCCCAGAAAACATGTTTTATATCATTCACTTAACAATTTCATATCATCCCAATAAAATACATAATTCCCAATATGTCTAAAAACAGCACAGAACAACCTAAAGTTAGTCTCGTTTTCTTTTTATTGACAAGTTAACAGATCATTTGTCCAAGGAGTAAGAATGTGAACTTTAGATTGAGCTCCAACCATTTTAAGCATCATGAAATGCAAATTCAAATGCAAATTTGATAACAGTGGACATACATCATCATCTTCATCATCATCATCATCATCATCATCATCATCATCATCATCACTGTCTTGCATCACGGCTTAGGAATCATCATCATTCTGGCACTGGCTGCTGCACTGACCCATGTCGATACAGGCTAAATCCTTAGCTCTGCAGGAGCATCTGCCAGAAGAACAGTCTAACTTACAACTGCATTGTACCATTTCAATGATGGCATTTGGGGCCGGGAGGAGATCTGTGGTTGTTGGTTTGAGCCTGCCATCCGAATGTTTGAAGTACCCATTTTGCAGGGGATCCAGCTGCGGATTCTGCAGAGCAATGGCTGCCTGTGCCCATATCCTTGTTTGTATATGGACTCTTAAAATGTGCTGCTTCAGAGCTACAAGGGTTGGAGGGAGCTTGTCAACTTCTGCCCTATGTTTGCAGAACAAATGCCAACGTAGTTGAGAGATTTTGTTTATGTAGATACCCTTGGGTGAATAAACTGCACATACAAAAGAAGCCAGTATTGACAGCATCCCTTCCGTCACTTGTGCTTCATCCAAAAGCTTCTGCAGAGACTTTATAACACCTTCATCTGCTTGGAGGTAGACCTGCAGAATGAACAGGTTGCCTTTTTATACCCAGAGCCTATATGGGGCCATAGAAATGGACTCCCTGTGTTGTCTGCCCCAGTGAATGATGATGCGGAAGGCTGGCAAAGCCTTTGCTCTTTTTATACCCAGAGCTCACCACAGTGGTTCAATCCGCACAACACCAGAGGCCATAGAAATGGACGTGTTCTTCATGGACATGTGTCAGTGCAGCAGCCAGTGCCAGAATGATGATGATTCCCAAGCCGTGATGCAAGACAGTGATGATGATGACGATGATGATGATGTATAACCACTGTTAGTCTGCTGATTGGCATTTCATGCTGCTTAAAATGGTTGGAGCTCAATCTAAAGTTCATGATATTCTTACTGTTTTGACAAATGATCTGTTAACTCATTACAAAAAAATTGTAAGAAAAAAGATCAACATTTTGGTCCCACTCAAGCATTAAAGGGTTAATGTTTTAAAATGTTTTAGCATTATAACTCCTACCATTGTATTCCCTGATGATTGAAAATATACAATTGGATGTTTAAAACATGTTTTCTTGTTTAGAAGCCGAAAAGCAAAATGTAGGTTTTAAAACCTTTTGTAAATTAATATGGCACACACATCTGTGCAAATGGCAACATTGGTTTTCTGATTCCTCATACAATAACCTTTCCAAAAATGTATAGGGTTGCAAATCCCCAAAAAAATCCCACGAGCATTTAAATCATAATGTAAGGAACCTGACTATATCCGATTGGAAATTCGTCACAATTCGCCGTCTTGTGACTAGCCTCTTCAAAAGGAAAATGGCACATAAATCAAAATAAGTTAGTCCCTACACATGTGGAAATGTACTCATAAACAAACATAACTAATCACTTAGCCATTGAAAACATAAATATTACTTATGTAAGCACTTGTTGGATGTCACGCTTGATGAAGGCCATTTTTTTTTACATTAGAACCCATTTGTGACATTTGTAAGCAGCGAGTAGAGGATGAAGTACATTTCATATGTGATTCTTTTCTTTATGAGAATGAACATAAATGTCTCTTTCAGAAGCTTCCCAATGAATCACAATGTGGAAATTATGAAGAGAAATTTGCGTATTTGATCATCAATAAGTGGAAAAATGTCGGTCCCTTTTTAAAAAAAAAAAAAAAAACCAAAAACTTGGCATAAACATAAACAAGATTTGTATTCTAGGGATTGCAATAGTCTGGCGAGGTAATGTTCTTTGTAACCAATGTTTGAGTTGTATATAATCCTGCTGGGGCTAAGTATCGCAATAATCCGTGAGATTGCTGACTCCTGCGTGAGAACATGATACACCACTTAAAAGCGTGAGACTCAAGCCACATGTGTGATTGTTGACAGGTATGCAATTTTGAATGACGCTGATTTAAATGCACCAAATTACGTGTCAACTTGAATGACTGCTGAAAATGGGGAGAATAGCAACACCTGATAGTGTGGAGTGTTCTCGGAGTGAAAATATTGATAATCATGCAAATGACTGAGATTAAGTCAGGACAAATAACTATTTTAAAGGGGTGTCCTGTGCCCCACCAAATTTTCAGTTCTCACTACGCCACTGGTTTTATTTAATTTATGACCACCGTGCGCTCAAGAGTTCAGGTGTCCAGGTGACGCAGCAAGCTACTCCGATTCCAGCAAACATGGCGCACCACACACAACGTAAAAATGTGATCTTCTCAAGCTGATTTAGTCTTTAAAAACGTTTTTCAAAAAATACCCAGAAACATATTTGAACAGACGAAGCAGTTTACTTTTATTGGGCAAAAGCTGAAAAAAGGGTTTTCTTTTCCTTTAATTGTATCCAATGTACAAAAGTATTGGGGGATAATGCAGATCACACTCCTTTCTGCATCCGTTTATAATTTTCGTAATCGCTCTATAGGCTACAATTTAAATCAGGTTGTTCTCCTATTTGCTGAGATCATTAATGGTAGTGAAGTCATGTCACCCATCAGTTTTGGTTAAGATTAACTGATGCAAAGGTGGAATTTTGTCCTGGGACAGGGATACACCTGCAGTTGTGGGTGACCAAATTTTCTCTTTAAATATGCCAATTCAACCTAGCTAGCTAAATATGTTTATATGTGCAGTCAATATGTATTGCTCTCCAATTCCCAGTAATGACTTCATGACTACTTTTGTGGATGCATTTTCTAAACTTGAAAAGTGCAGTTTCAGGGGAAACTTAGTGGGCAAACTGGAAGCTGCCAAAAATTTGAAGTTCAAGTTGCTGAAAATTTGAGGCTATTGAAAATGAGTTCGAAGCTTCTGAAAATCAGAATTGATTTATGATATAGTAGGATATTTCGTAGTTTAACTGTGATGTTAAAAAAACAAAAAAAGCAAAAAAAATCTCCAAACTTTATAAGAATATAACTTTATATGAATATGCCTAAGGAAAATAAGAAATAAAGTGGGATTGTACATAAAAGTAGGTAAAGGGGTTGAATTACTTCTTGTAGTACTGTGTAGACATTTTAAAGATTCAAGTGCAAATGCTACTCAGACAGTGTGTGCAACCGCCAGTGGACTGCTTATTAATGTCAGCTATTGAACCCTTTCACCCTCAGTAGTGTGATATGGCACTCTTGTGTGACTGGCATTTTTTCTCAATAGTGCCATATGGCACTCTTTTTGTTATGTTTCTTTTAACAATCAGGAATAAGAACAGACAGCCAGAAATTTAGTTAGAATGTCAACAAAGGCCATGGGGAGAAACAGCAGTGAGAACTGGGCACTGGTGGGGGTAAAAGGGTTAACTGTACATAATGAAGGTAAACATGAACTTTTAGAAAGTATCAAAATGATTCTGAGAATTTTGGAAGAGTAAAGAACCCCAGAGGTGTTATAAACACTGAACATATTTGAGTTCAAGCAGAATATTCAGCTGTAGGTATTAACTATTTTGCTAGGGCTGACTGCACCAAGTAGACTTTTAAGTAGGTTTTAAGCCAGGTCGGGCTCAACTTTAGAGGCATAACTTTAAGACCACCGCACCATATGGTAGTAAACCCTATTTTCACTAAGACTGGGCACCTCCCTGAGGGGAGGCGTACAGTGAATTCCTTGGCCACATCCGAAGGTAAGCACTTATTATGGAAAACCTCCCCAAGATGCAACCTCACCACGTCATACTTATTTCATATTTATTTAAGACAAAAAAATTGCAAATTTATTTTCAGCAGGTTTACACATATCGCTTAAGATTATGGGAATTATTCCAGTGCAACATCAAAAAAGACACTAAAGTAAAGTCCAACTTACAAATATCTGGGTATCTGGTTGGATCATGAAAGGTTCTCTTTTCTGCCCAAGACTCATGTGTCCAACCTGTCCAAGAAAATTTAGAATGAAAAATGCGTCGGGTTTCTCTCATTCAAGGAAATAGAGGGAGAAAATAGGTCCACTACCTCTCAAGCCCTTTCTCCCGAAACATGTCCTGTTTTTCTTTATAGGAAGAGGATTGTCGAGGCAACAATATTACCCATATTTGATTACGGAGATGTCCTTTTTACACAGGCATGCCTCTATTAATACTTTAAAAAGTATGTTAAATGTTCCTCAAAAATCATCCTTTGAAGGTCTCTTCATCGACAGTGCATAACATCAATCTATCATAGCAAGGCCAAGACCTTTACGGATGCCCGAGATCTTTAACAGACGCCACTCATCACAGGTGATGGTTTCCCAGAACCCATCACTGTGCTTCCACAGATGCCGCCTAAAACTCTATAATAATTCTGTGGGACCCAGTGGTTTTCCTTCATTTTCCTGTGGTCAGAAGGAAGCAACATTGTATTTTATTTATTCATAAAGCTTTGCTAGGCAAACGTCCCTCATATCTTATTCTAATATAAATGCTCTTATCCATCAAAATCAGAAGTCATTCCTCTGCATACCAGATCACAAGAATGGTTTTTGTTAGAGGCTCCCAAAATGACTAGGACAAATTTGGGAGGTACCTCTTTTAGTGCATTCAGTCCTTGTATGTGGAATAATTTCCAGGATACCTTGAAGCTAGACTGCCTTATCCCCTTTGCGTCTTTCAAGAAATTGGTGCTGGATATATTGCTTCTGGAGGCCAGATGTATTTGGTTTTAGTTTATGGTAGGATTTACTCGTTTATTTTTCTCTGTCCTATGTTCTTATGTGTATATATATACTGGACAAAGAAAGTTAGGGATCACCCAACTTTTCAATATTAAAATATGATATGGAAAAAAATACAAACTATCACATATTTCAAATTCAAAATTTGGGGTGATCCCTAACTTTATTTGTCCAGTATATATACATATATCTATATATCTATCTATATATATATATATATATATATATATATATATATATATATATATTTGGAATTAATTTTCATCATGTTTTATTCTAGTTTAAAACTTGTTATTCCTTTAATCTGAAATTTTTGTTTGCGACTTTTGTGTATTTTTATGTGTGCTGTAGGTCTTGAACCTTCCATTGTAATTGTTTTATTGTAATCAGGGCTCCCCTGCAAAAGAGACCTCTGTCTCAGTGGGACTTCCCTGCAATAAAGGTTATTGATTGATTGATTGATTGAGTCCAAATTTGACATTCTTGTTGGAAATCATGTCCTCCGGGCTAAAGAGGAGAAAGACCACCCCTCCTGTTATCAGCGTTCAGTTCAAAAGCCAGCATTTCTGATGGTATGGGGATGCAATAGTGCATATGGTGTGGGACACTCGCATGTTTTAAAAAGCACCATGAATGCTGCAATGAATGCTGTATATAAAGGTTTTAGAGCAACATACACCCCCCTCCAGATGACATCTATTCCAGGGAAGGCCTTGTGTATTTCAGCAGGACAACGCAAAACCACATACTGCAGCTATTACAACAGCATGGCTTCATAGTAGAAGAGTCCGTGTGCTGAACTGGCCTGCCTGCAGTTCTGATCTTTCACCGATTGAGAACATTTGGTGCATAATTAAACGAAAAGTGCCTCAAAGGAGACCCAAAACTCTCAGCAGGTTAAGTGGGATCAAATTCCAATGGCTATACTCAAGAAACTTGTCTCCTCAATGCCCAGATGCCTCCACTCTGTGTTAAAAAGAAGAGGGGATGCTACACCATGGTGAACAGGCCCCTGTCCCAACTTTTTTGAGACCTGTAGCAGCCATCAAATTTGAAATGAGCTCATTTTGTGGATAAAATTGTAAAATTTCTCAGTTTCAACATTTGCTATGTTATCTCTGTTCTATTGTGAATAAAATACTGGCTGGTGTGATTTGAAAGTCATTGCGTTTTGATTTTATTCACAATTTACACTTTGTCCCAACTATTTTGGAATTGGGGTTGTACAAACTCGGGGAAAAGTAATCTGCAAATCACTCCTTTCTCCAACTCCCCCCTCCCTTCTCCTCAGCCCCGTCCCAATTCCCCCCCCCCAGGTTTGCCATTGCAGACATTTCAGCCAATCAGATTGCTTGTGATGTCATACAGTTACTTCTCAAGCCATTTTCTTTTATAGCTGTTTAGTTCTTTCCTTTTTCTGTGGGTGTAGGAGTTTCCAGTCATATGGATTCATGTGTCATGTGACTGATGCCTTTTGACACATAAATTAAAACGTTTATGGACCGCAAATATGAAAATATCTTTTCAAACCCTTCAATTACTTTGTTGAAGAGACACTATTAAAGGGCAAAGTATGCAAGTAAGCGCACGCGTTAGGCTCGTCAAACACTTTGGGTGAATTCCAATTCCTATCTTAACCCTCAATCTTAATCATCAAGCTCAACCCTTAATCTTAGTAGCCCTCAAAACCAAGTGTGAAGGGCTATTTTGTGACTTAGAAATGGGACACCCCTTAAATGCAGATACGTCTTCAGACTGTGGGGGGCAGCATTACGCCAAAGCTGCGTTCAGTCTGTCAATTCAAAAAAAGAAGAAAAAGAAGGCATATACGTCATCCATAGTTGTATATTACCGTTGACTTTTATAGGCGCGACATGTTATAATCAACAGAATCAGCGACAATGCCGTCTGCAGCTGTGCTGATGTTTTTTGCGTGGACTTTAGGCATCTTTCTGAGATTGTCCACAGCCAAACGGAGAGATGTACGAATGCATTCTGGGTAGCCCTTGCTCCCGAGGGTGGTGTCGGAGAATCTCAATATTGTGGGCTATAGAGCCCTTAAACTTGTCCCTCAACTTAACATTCTGAGAATTGGGACAGCACTATCACTTCGCGGGAGTGCACATTTTTGAGATTGAGGGTTAAGATAGGAATTGCAACTGCCTCAGTGTTGACAGGCAAACATGTTGTAGTAAGGACAGACAACATGATGGCGGCAGCCTACATAAACAGCCAGGGCGGCATTTGATCAGACTGGTTACTGGAAAATGCCAGAAGCACTCTATTATGGTCTCACACAAACCTACATTCAAGTGCATGACATTCCAGGAAAACAGGACCACGCCATGGATCTGAAGTCACGCAGGGGACTGTTGGTGGAATTCAGTCATAAATTCCTTATTATTGCTTATTTGGTTATTAATTGTTTATCCTTGCTTGCTCTTGATTTAGTATTGAATTACTTGTTTATTCGGTCATTAAGTGTTTATCCTTGCTTGTTCTCATGCGCGATTGCAACTTTTATAATCTAGCTTGCTCCTATGTAGAAGCGTCATGAAGTGTGTTTACTGGAACAGTGTGTTCCTTCTGAGCCTGGAGTGTTCAAGATAAGACCCAAGGAAACGTGAAGTTCTGCAGGGGGAGAAACTTTTTAGGATTACTGGAGCCAGACTTACGTGGGATGCGCACACACGCAGCTGACGCAGAGGGCATACATCATGACGTTCTGCTTTTACATATATCTAGGGATGCATCGATACCACTTTTTTAAAAACCGATACGAGTACGAGTATTTTATTTTGTGTACTTGCCGATACCGAGTGCCGATACCGATATTTCTGAAATGTTTTCCAGGAAAATACAATGACAATTTTGGAGTACAGGTTATATTTTCGTTTTATAACAACCTTAAAAGAGGCCAATATCAAACAATTCACACATGGCCATTTCCAAAAAAAAAAAAAAAAAAAAAAAGATTAGGCCTAACTGCTAAAAATCTTTCTGTATTTAGGCCCGACAAAAAGCCTTTGAACCAGCACTGCCATCAAATGAGGCAAAACCTTACTGAAGCTTGACAAATGAAAAGTAAACTCACTGCATAGGCAAGGTAACACACCCAACTTCATAAAAAGTCAGTAGAACTATTGATTGGCACAGATAGTTTTTTCACACATTCATAGGCATTCTCAATCCAACTAAAGTCAATAATGGCTTTCCAAGCAAACAAGGCATCCCTTAAAGTGTGTGGTATCGCCATATTTCAATTACACAAATGACAAATGAAAAAGATTTAACTTAACCACAACTAAAATGCTTTAGGTAACCGTATGTTACTAATATATTTGTAGTAAAATAAGAAGATTCACAATTCTAAGTCTCTGTGTGTGTGATTGTGGGTGTGTGCTTGTGCGTGCTCGGCTTGCTTGTAAATATTCAATAACTGATCCGGGTGTGCCATCTAGTGATAGAATATTGTAATTGCGTGCATAAATTTGCAGCTCCATGTCCGCTGGCAGAAACATCTGCACAAAACGCTTATGATACCCTGCCGAACACCATTGTTCTTGAGCACGCCGCATCCAGATAATCCTTAAATGATGAATTATAAACATATTTTAATTTGTAACGTGTAGTGAAGTGGCCAGTGTCAAAGGAACGAAGAAAAAGTATACTTTTTATCTTTTAAATGTAGTAGAGTAGAAGTCTCGGTAAAAAAAAAAAAAAAAAAACTCAAGTAAAGTACAAATCCTCAAAAAAACTACTTAAGTACTGTAACTAAGTTGCCTACATGTACTTCTTTACTATACACCTCTTGTGTGTATGCGCGTATGCCTGCATGTGATGTGATGACGATAAAGCTCTCTTTCTCGTGTTTTTTCTAACTCGCTGTCTCCCCCTAGACATAGAAGTCAGATAGTACAAAATACTGTAGCCTATGCGACCGCAAGCAGGCAGTTACCTTGCGTCTTACATTAAGTGGTATCGGTGAGTGGTATCGGCAAATGTGGACGAGTACGAGTACGAGCATATTAACGCGGTATCGGGCAGATACCCGATACTGGTATCGGTATCGGTGCAACACTACATATATCCAAAGCAAAGTAGAGATTCCTTTGTCTTTGTTCTTGCCTGGCACATAGTAAAATGGATCCTATTTACTCTCATCTTGTCTCAGTGTGATTTCTTAGACAAATGAAAATTAAAACTCCCACAACAGGACCCTCTCAGAACGAATGGAAGCTGAACCCCACTCTTGATTGGTCATTATGGCACAAAAGTTTGCTTTTTGTTTGCTTCAAGAGATGACACACAGTGCGTGCTGTGGTTTTCAATAACCTCCACTGGGAATGGTATTTTTCTCCCACAGACTGTGGCTCAAAGCTCTACTTTACGGTTTTCCCCGGTCCCTCTAATTCCTCGCCTCCTGACACTGATTCATGAGGAGGACTTGTCAGTCATACTGGCGCCTGTAGAGCACACAAACGCGTCGTAGTTCCCGGTGCTGATATAACTGCTATCCGGGGAACCAGGCCAATCCCATGGTGCATAGATGCCCTTTCGCAGCTGTATGGTGTGATCAGCCTGGAATAGGTCAACTATACTCGGAGCCATTAAAAACGTACGGATGAGGTATGTACTGTTTTTGTTGCTAATTGAAGAATTGATCGATGTTCACTGCTTTTCCAGTGAGATAAGAGTAGAAATCAAGAAAAGCGTGTGGTATTGTAATCCCGATGCGAGCCACATGGACGCGCCAAGCACTTCAATAATATCAAACATTGGGTTGTTTTTGATGTGTACAATGATGCTTGACTTGTTCTTTGCAGTATGTTCTATAGCTTGCATAAAGCCAACAAACAATGTCGCTCAAATTGCTGAAAAAGTTCATGATGGTTTGTTGCGTATGGGGTAGCGTAGCCACAGACTGGTCAGGGTGCCCATGCTGACCCCAGTCCACCGCCAAAAGCATCTACAATGGGCACATGAGCATCAGAAACATAGACTGTATAAAAAGATGGACGCGGCATCCGGGTCTGAAAACTGAGGCTAATGCAGAAATCTCTAAAATTTGCATTCTATTTAATGGCCAGCAGATGGCGACGTCGGTGGTTACAGGCAGACGTTCAATCCTATAGAAGTCGATGAGAAAATGACCCTAGTTTCCCACCTAATTTATAATTTTAATAACGATTTTCCACATTACTTTATGGTATCTATCGCAAGTTTCAAGTCTCCTGCGAGATATTATGATGTTCATTTTTGCAAATTATGGTCCCAAATAGACTAGAAGAAAGGATAAAGCCAGAATATGCTTTAGGGGCCTGGCTATCCTCTGGTCCTCGTCTGATACGGTCAGATCCACCCGTAGATCCACCCCTCACTCCTCCCTGGATATTCAATTCACGCTCCTGTCCAATAGGATTCACATCCGGTTTCGAAATGACAAAATGGCGCTATGCAAATTGCCAAAATCGAGGCTCCCTAAATGGTATGTGAAACCAATGGGTGACATCACGGTTGCTTCGTCCATCTTTTTATACAGTCTATGATCAGAACTGGACCACAGAGCAATGGAAGAAGGTGGCTTGGTCTGACGAATCATGTGTTCTTTTACATCATGTGGATGACCAGTTGCATATGCATTGCTTACCTGGGGAAGATGTGGCACCAGCATGCACTGTGGGAAGAAGGCAAGCCAAGGTTTTGATTTGGCCTCCAAATTCCCAAGATCTCAATGCAATCAAGCATCCGTGGGATGTGCTGGACAAACAAGTTTGATCCATGGAGGCCCCACCCCGCAACTTACAGGATTTAAAGGATCTTGATGCCAGATACCACAGCACACCTTCAGAGGTCTAGTGGAGTCCATGCCTCAACGGGTCAAGGCTGTTTTTGGCGGCAAAGGGAGTATCTACACAATATTCAGCTGATTGGTGTACATTGGCAAGTCAAGCATAGTGGCCTTTGTCTGACAGCTGGGGACTGGCCAGAAGGGCACTGTTCATCTTCGAGAGTCAGGACAGTTTGTTGTCTTGTTACAAGAAATTATAAATTTTTACGGTGTCCCTGCCGCTATTGTCACTAGGCACCGGCCGTAGCCAGCTTATTAATTTAGAACAGTTAACAGGCCTTTTCACTGTTACTACTAAGTAGATGTTCTTATATCAAAAAATAGTGTACACTCTGCATCCAATCGGAACAGAGTATTCACCCAGACCATGATATCACAATCAAGTTAACTTACATGCTGGAAAATGGCGGGAGGCATTTATGCGTCATATTCCACTCCTGTTTTTTTTTTTGGTGGAATGTTTCTTTGAGCCCTTTATTTGTTTGTGTTCTGTTTTTGTGTTTGTCAGATACCGCTTTCATTTAGCCACCTTATGATGTTAGCCTTGGAGGGTCAATTTAAATAGAGGGAGGAGGTACATTTTGAAATCATCAGCTCAAAAGGGTTTCATGGAGTTGAAATTCTATTTTTGATAAACCTCTAAATGCATAAAAGTGACATAAAGTTTATTTTTGCATACTTTTTTACATATTAACTCTATTAAAAATAGGACCAAGGGTCCTGTAGCTTACTGGCAAGCAAACTTATAGTGATGATACAAGTTATGAAAATTTCATGTGAAGTTTGACATTGAAGGTCAATGTCAAGGTTACTAAATAAAAGTTCACATACATTTATAAGACCTCCTGTAATACTTTGTACAATCCTAAGCTCTGAAGCAGTTTTGGTGACTACATGTCATTGAAAATTCTATAAGCCAATTGTCAACTTTAAAGGTCACAGAAGGTCAAGTTGAGGTCTGCAAATGGACTTCATGTGTAACTTTCTATAAGTCTCTAATACAAATCTAGACTCCATCCGTGACCGTTTTGGCAATACAAGTCAAGTTTGACCTTCAAAGGTCACCAACAGTCAAGTTGCATGTTCAGGGGCGGATCCAGGAACTGCTGAAAGGGGGGGGGCGCAGGAGGGGGTCAGGGAACCCTCCCCCAGAAAAATTTGAAAAATTAATGTGCTGAAAACACATTTTCCTTGTATCTTGGGAGAAAAATCTGGCCTACCTGTTCAATGATTTTCCTCCCAAGGTTCCAAAAATTAAGCTAAAAAAACTTTCAAAGCGCCGTTATAACGCAGTTTTACATTAACTGACAACTTGAACCTTTACCTATGACTATCACTTTACTGTCAAAGTTCATGACCTTAACCCTTTCACTGCTGTTGGTGACTTGGTCAAAATTTCAAAGAGGAGAAAATCTTTCGAAATCGTCCAAACCCTACAGTGCTGGCATTCATTGGAAAGTGCTTGATGAGATCTTTCCAGTGAATACCAATGTGCTATGGTTCGAGCGATTTTCAAAGGTTTTGATGTTTCAGACATTTTGACAAAATCACCGCTAGCAGTGAAAGAGTTTGACCATATTTCCCACAAAACATTGATATTATTCGTTTTTGAGTTTATATAACACCAAATAGCCTCCACCCAAACAATTGTAGTGTATATCTAATACGTAAACCCAGTGGCTATATGCGTCTGTGATTTTAGCAGATGTTAACAGATCACCAAATCCCCCCTCCCCCCCAAGTCCCTAAACCAGGTTTGGTGAAAGATACCACACTCAACAGCTTGTAAAAAGTTATTACAATACTGTGATTGCCTTTTTTCAAAATGGTTTGAAAAGATGAGGCTTTAATGCTTCCAAAACACTCCCAAGTGTTGTGAGAGTAGGGAGTGTTGTCATACACATAATCCGAGTCACCATTAAATTGAATTTCTGCACATGTGAGTGAATTTACTAATCTGGAGGCAGTGGTTGGGTCAGTAATGTCCAAAAACAAACTATCTTATTTATATTAAAGATCCTATTTATCCTAAAGATGTCCTGATATAAATTTAACACAATCATGCTGTCCTATATTAAAACATAACATTGTCAACATATAAACTATTTTTTTACGAAAATATTATTATTATTATTATTATTATATTTACATGAATGAATGTGAAAAAGAAACGTGACTTTAGGGCCATTTTGAATTTTTCAATAAGACCATTGAACTATTTGGATTGACTCATACATAACCTTTTTAAAATAATGTTACAGATTCTAAAGGGCATAGAATAGCTCACTAGCTTCAGAACCGCAGTACTCACTGGTTACAAGTTAAATAACAGGCGATTCTGAATGTCAAGACGGGGTTTTGCAATGGAAAATTTGGAAAGTCTTCCGGTATCCCAGGACAAATTTTATTTGGCACCGTAAAACAACGAATCAATATACATCAAAAAGTAGGCTATGAACAACTGGTCCATCAGTGGGGGCCTTTTGTAAGCTCAAGCAAATTTTAACTGAACGTTGCGATAGCCTATTAATTTAACGTAAGTCTTACCGCTTCCATGTCCCCCTGCAAATGAAAACTGCTTGCTGCGAGGATCATCATGGCCAAACAGCAGGTCATTTTTTTGGATCTGAAATGCTGAGCCTCAAATGTCGGTTTACTTTATTCTCTAAGCTTTTCCGCCTTTCCATTGCTTTCTGACATTTTCGTTTGAAGTAGTCATTGAAACTCATTTTTAGACTGTTACCGTAACAGGGGACAAGCGAGGCCATTGGTCAAACAAATTTCCCAGCAAGCCTGCCTTCTAAAACTTTAGGATAAAAACAACAAAATTAAATAAATTGTACATAGCTTAAGTCCATGTATCGTTTTTTATTTGCAAGAAAAGAGTTTCTCGGTCATTCCTATCGCATAGAGCAAATACATACAATTGGATCCAAATGAATTTGTCATGATTCTAGACATCCGGAATAGTGAAGTTGAACCACAAAGAGTGGTATATAAACCATGAGGACCGTAGTGATAGAAGAGAGTATTACCAGACATGGTAAAGGCTACAGACTCATGCGCAAATGAAACTTGGGCTTATCCAAAGACTGGATTGCGCTGAGTATTTTCACTTCTCTGTGAAAAAAAAAAGGGGCCCCCGGATCCGCCACTGATGTTACCAAATGAAAGTTCATGTGTGACTTCCTTTAAGTCTGTGATACAAACTTAGGCTCTATCTGTGACCGTTTTAGTGATAGAAGTCATTGAATTTTCACTAGGTCAAGTTTGACCTTCGAAGGTCAATATGAAGGTCACCAAATGAAAGTTCATATATGACTTCCTATGAGTCTCCAAAACAAACCCAAACTCTATCTGTTGTGATTTTGCTGATATAAGTCATTGAAATTTCATTGTAGACTTTGGCCGTTCAAGGTCACTGAAGGTCAAATTCAAGGTCGCCAAATGAAACTTAATACATGACTTCCTATATGCCCACAATAGAAACCTAAGCTCTATCTGTAATAGTTTTGGTGATAGAAGTTATTTAAATTTTACCATGTGAAGTCTGACCTTCGAAGGTTCAAGTTCAAGGCCACCAAATTAAAGTTCATATATTATTTCCTAGAAGAGTTCAATACATATATGTTCCCATTCTTCTATATTTTCAAGCCTAGAAGCCTTTGAAAATTGTAACATTTTGCTTGACCTTAAGTTTGACCTTTCAAGGTCATCTGAGGTCAACTTTAACACAGCCAAAATATAGGTCATATATGACTTCCTAAATGTCGACAATACAAACTATTTGCAACCATTTGGCCTCCACAGGCCGCCTTGCATATTCTGTATAGGATCCAATGTTAAAGTACAGCGCCCCCACTAGACCCACTTCCGTCGATTCAATCAAAATGGCGCTTGCACCGTATATTGACGGTACCAAGAAACGTTGATTGCCTGATTTAGAAAAAAATCTATCCAGCAGTTTTTGAGAAATAACTTTTTTAAATTTCTGTGTCCTATCTTTAACATGGGGGTCAAAATTTCAAGGGCCCATAAAACTGACAAAAATGATTCAATCAAAAATTCGAAAAAAAAAAATCTGGAGATATAGGCTAGTAGTATGTTATGGCAAATTTACACCAAAATTCATCAAGCAAAAAAACAAGATAAAAAATGTTCCAAACAGACGACGGATGCCACACCACGACTGTAAACTAAAAATGAACTCCTCACACAAATATCTTGTCTGCTTACTGTCTGCAATGAAACAAAGTAAGTCAAAGTAAATTGATAAATCACTGCTTTCTGTGATTCCGTGGTTTAAAATATAAATTAACACAAGGCCGCTGTGTCATGAGTCAAGACTACAGGTAGTTATACACAACCAGCCATAATGCTGATTGTTTGATTATCACATATAGCACTAGGGGACATGTATTGATGTGGCAAAAACATCAGTACTGACTAATGAAGATATATATAAGATACATTGGTAATTTATTCAAGTAGCATGTCATAAACCTTGAATTGTCTTAACAAATTAATCTAGTGTCTTCCGAACAGTTTCTCAAGTTAATTATGGAAGTCTCCAAACAATATTTTGTAGAAACAAAATCACCTTTGCATTCATTCTAAGTGAGACTTAAAGGGTGAAAGCACATTGAATAGCAGTGACTTTAAGATTTAATACATGCAAGACTTGACAAGCAGAAGCTAATATTGTCCTCATCATTGCTGAATGTGGTATAGCTTTAGCCATTTTCGTTAACTTTTTGAATCCAAAACATTGAATATTTCAAATATTTCAAAAGTTGGATTTCTATGTTTCTCATAGCTTTTAATTTAATGATTTAACCTATGTCCAGAACAGTTCTACAAAATTTTTACAAGTTTTGCAAGTTTTGACAAATTTCCGAAAACTGATTTTTTTTTTTTTGTTGCAAGAAACAAGATCTCTTTCATGAAAACTCAAGAAGGAGTAAAAAGATATGATGTCACATCTTGATTTAATTCCACTGACGCAAAACAAGTGTAATTAGGAAAGTTACAGGCTAGGCACACTGAAATCATCAACTTACTTGCTAACTGTGGTTGGCAAGGCTACAAACACCTGGCAAAGCTTTACGTCAGGGCAAAAAGAGTACAGTTCATAAAGTCAATATAGTCAAAATGAATTAGGAAATGGCAGAGTACAGAGAATTGACTCAGCATATTTTTAGCCAGAAGACGCACACAAGTTGAAAGAGGGGATGTGAAAAGGCATACTTACTCAACATACTTGGCCCATTGCGCTGGTTCAGACATGGCCATAAAACAACAATTGGTCAAAATGGTGCACATAATAAACAAACTGAACAATGTGGGAGATTAAGCGTTAAGGAAATTCAGTTCAACATCTGTATTATACAATGCAAGTGAAAAAATACTTTCAAAGCAATCTATAGAAGATACTGGTCTCTGATTAAAAATTTTATCAGAACAATAATTTGATTCTTGGTGTTCACTTGCTGAATTCACAGAATACACAGAAAAATGCACATTCTATCCTTTTCTACAGAGTAAAATGTGCATGTAAAGTGTTAACCTCTTCCACCCTGAGCGTCTGACTCAAAAAATGTGTGAAAATCACATGCCCAAAATGAAATGAGTATATCTCCACAACTACTTGGTCTATTTGAATCATCTTGCTATCAAAATAAAGGTAACACCTTTGGGATTTTTGTTGTGGTGTAAAAATCAGTATATATGTCACTGAGTCAGAGTAAAAGGAGATGGAACATGGAATGTGGCATAAATGAAAGATCTCATTTCCGCCAGACAAAATTTTACTTTTATCCATTTTGAGATTATTTAGTTGCAGTCTGAAACCCCTAAAAAAATCACAGCACAAAATCTCACCGTCATCTGTGCCAAATTTTATTCTAATCAAGTAAATCAGAACAGAATTAGAGAGGTGGAATCAGTCCCTCTAATGCCTCCCGGTCAGCTAGAGCAGGGGTGGTCAACCGCAGTGTCTGCTGATTTTTGGTGTTACTCACCACTCGATTAATGGATTAAAGTAGTTGATAACTCACTTAACTGATCTCACCTGGTGTCTCAGGTTTAATTTGGTAATAATGAGCTAAACAAGCAATTAGCAGGAACAACCCACTAGACTCCTAGAACCAATTAAGCAGACTTGCAGGTTGTGACAGCAATCTACGTGTTAACTAAGATTTGTCAATGTGGTTGGATATTTAGCGTAGTTGTAATGCAGACAAAGTAGAAGTACAGATAAAAGTTTATAGAACAGGGGTGGATAACGCTGGTCCTGTAGAGCCAGAGGGTGTGCTGAGTTTGGTTTTCTCCACCCGATTTAAACCTAGGACACCAGGTGAGATAAGTGAAGTGTGTAATCAACTGCTTTCATTCATCAATCAAGTGCTGAGTAACACTAAAAACCAGCAGACACTGCAGCTCTCCAGGACCAGGGTTGGCCACCCCTGCTCTAGCTGAACGGGAGGCATTAGAGGGACTGATTCCACCTGTTTTCCATACTTTCATTTTGATAAATTTAGTTTGGAATTCTCAGAATATACAAACCGATGTCTTTTTGGACTTGGGGGCAGTGGACTGTTTTGTGGATGCCAAATGGGCTAGGAGGCACGTTTTACCAGTTTGTTCACCTTTGCAACCACGTTCTATTATTGCCTTGGATGGCCATCTGTTGGGAACCAGGTTGGCAACAGAGATTACGGATTTTATTTTAATGTTTTTTCACTTTAGTGGCCATTCTGAAAGGATTCGATATTTTTTCGTTGATTCACCATCCTTTTCCATTGGGTTAGAGCATGCCTGGCTCATTGAGCACAAGCCACACATTAATTGGGGCAACAGTGATAAACCCATAATTTGCAGGGGTTCCAGTTGTGAAGCCCACTGTAGGCAAGCAGTCGCACATCATCCCAAGCACCAGCTGCAGGTAGAGACGGATGCCAACAGTGACGACGAGGGGCATTATTTTTCGTAGCCAACCCAACCTTGCTGAAAAGGGAAAGGATAGCTTAGTTTGGGACCCTCAATTTGACTGGGAGGCGCCAGTTGATGATTTATATTCAGAGTATGCTTCCCTCTTGGATGATGAGTGTAACTGAGACTCCTAATGACACAGAGAACTGGAGACTAGGGGCGACAGTGGACTTTGATTTACCTTCTAACGTTCTGTCTCACTATGTCGATCTTGCTGAGGTTTTCAGGAAGCAAAGGGCCACATCCCTGCTGCCACATCGCTCTTACGATTGCACTTTAGAGCTTTAGCCTACAACGGTCCTTTCTAGGGGTTCATTATACTCTCTGTACGCTCCAGAGCGCAAGGCCATGAGGGACTACATTCAGGATGCGCTGGTCTGTGGATTTATTGGACCCTTACATCTCCAGAGGGAGCAGGGTTTTTCTTTGTTTGTAAAAAAGATGGAAGACTAAGACCATGTATTGATTACAGGGGATTAAACAAACTTATGATAAAGAATCATTACCTGCTTCCGCTGATAAATCCTGCATTCGAACAACTTTGAGGGGCATCATTTTTTCACTAAACTGGACCTTCGTAACACCTATAATCTAAGGCCTATTCACGAGAGGGACGAATGGAAAAAGGCGTTTAATATGTATGATGGCCTTATGAATATTTAGTGATGCCATTTGGCCTCGCTAACGCCCCCTCTCTTTTCCAGGCGTTAGATAATGACATCTTCAGTGAGATGTTAGAGACATTCACATATTCAACATATATGCGGAAGTGGCACTCGTTACATGCTTGATTGTCATCTATACATGAGAGTCGGTAACAGCTAGAGGGTATCGGCTCTTGGTTTGTTTGCAAAGTCTTCATGTTTAATATTGAGAAAAGATCCTAGAACAAATTCTGCCATACTTATTCTTGTCTTCTCCCTTTTTATTCACTCAATTTTAATCTTGAGTGGCAAGGTTATTCCCTGAGGACTAATTCTTTGTTTTTGCCTTCTTGATTCTTCAGTCTCGAGACCTTAGGGGCTGGTTTGTTTAGAGCTAACTTTTAGATCAGATTGGTAGTGGCAGTTGATCTCTGCCAATTTCCCTGGCAAACTCCCTTACATCTGTATGCTAATTAAAAAACACTGATGCACTCTATTGAGGAAAGAGTCTTGGTAGGGCAAAGGTTTGGACTTAATCAGTCAAATAAACCATTCAGTCTGCTTGAAGGTCTTTTATCAATAACGTCCCAAAGAATATCTTGGTCACCTGAAGACTGTGTTGTAGAGCTCCACCTGGAATATGTTTGCATCTTAAGTGCCTTTCCAGTAGCCTGCTACCACCTTCTCTCTATAAAATGACAGTGCTTGTATTCAGGAGTTTTCAACTGAGTGACAATGGATACACTACATGCTGTTGAGTAGACACGTACTTATCAGATACATTGGCCCAAAATTTACAATTGGCCAGTTTTTTTTTTATTTTATTATGATTATTTTTTTTATTTTATTATTTTTTTTTGCAATTACCTAAATTAGGTCCATATTGGGATCATCCCTTATAACACTATTACGATGTTTTATTTTTAGCATTCTTTAGAAATGAAAATACCCAAAAATAATATTTCACATAGTAATTTTGATATTTTTTGCATGTTTACCCTGTGAGTGATATTCTGCCATTGCAATAACAAGAGATCAGCAAAATGACTTAAAGTTAGGTTTGGTTCCTCAAAATATAAATGCTTTCAAGTACATGAAAAAAGCACTACAATGATAATCACCATGGCTTCACACACTACAAATACAGTGGACAGGGAAATACTCCTAAAGTAGGAGCTTTTTATCACAATGATTGTTTTATTTTCCATCTGGAGAAATGCACACAATGGAAGCCATTGACCAATTGCTTATTTTGAAGCAGTTTATGTCAGATTAAAAAACTTATTTATAATGAATGCATGAATAAATAAATCAATAAATAAGTTCTCCTGTGTGTAGGGCAAGCCTAGGCAAGGGATTAAAGGGAAGGTCAACACATCAAGGATTTAGTTGTATACTGCGAGAGGCAGATGGGGGCCATGGTATGGGGCGATGACAGGAGTTGATGTAGCCTCTGATGGGAGAACTATTGCCTTCAGACAAACACCTCCAGAATCAGCCTCTTCATCCAAGTATCAGAGTGACAAAAGTGTCCAGGATTTATACCTCTCAACATCTGTAAACCACCAACATTTCATTTATAGAGACTGTCAGAAAGAAATGGCAGGAGAATTGACGAGGATTCTGGAGGGAAAACAGCCATTCAAACTTGGCATAAGTTTGAGTTGAAAATATTTCCCTGTAGAAGTAGAAGTTCTGTAGAAGTTCTAGTCTGAGGCAGCAGGGTGTTAGCAGCAGCACTGGAATGTAAGATAATTCTTCAGTGATAATGTTGGGTGCCAGTAATCTTGCACAGATGCATATTTAGTGTGAAAAAATGAAAAGGGAGTATGAAGACAGAAGTATTAGGCTGCTACTCTGGCCAGATCTTTTGTGCTCCACACACAATGGAGACTCTAAGAAGGACATGACTAGAAATATTCATTGATTGAGTTCTTAATTTTTTTTTTTTTTGTTTACTCGTTCTTCAAATCTGCAATCGAACAAAAAGTTCAGAACATTTTACATTAATATACTTTGGGTTCATAGTTTTCTTGGGCATTTAAATGCGAAAAATACGCTAGCGTTGCTAGACTCTCTTTTATAGACAATGAAAATTGTTTTTTAATCGACAACTATGTATTGTCAAACTGAATTACACTGAACAAAAATATAAACGCCCCATGTCAACTTTGAGTTTTTATTAACAAAAAACTGGAACCGGGATTCGTCTGTGAATAGCACTCTTCTCCAGCGTGCCAAGGGCTATCGAACGTGTGCGTTTGCCCAAGCGAGTCGGTTCCGACGCCGGACAGCGGTGAGATCCAGACCACGGTGAGGATGCCAAGCGTGCAAGTTGGCTTCTCGCAGGCGGTTATGGACTATCTGTGGTGCGATGCGTCGGTTGTGCAGACCAACGGTGCGTGTCGCTGATCTGAGCCGATCCCACAGGTGGACAAGCCGGATCTAGCGATCTTGTGCTGGTGTGGTCACCCGTGGCCGACATGGATGAGGTCGATTTGCAGTACTGCCCGTCTGTCGGAAACAAACTCTCAAACGGCCTATCGTCCGATAGTTAACATTCAGCTGCACAGCGACCGCTCTGGTGGACATCCCTGCATCCAGCATGCCAATGGCACGTTCCCGCATGACCTGAGACCTCTGAGGCATGATGACTTTTGACAAAATTTGACATTTTGGGGTGGCCTTTTATTGTCCCCAGTATAAGAAGTGTCTGGGTACTGCTCATTCTGTCTGATCACCGTCTGGAAATGCCACACCCATGTACTGA
Organism: Gymnothorax javanicus; assembly: GCA_029692085.1. NCBI lineage: Eukaryota > Metazoa > Chordata > Actinopteri > Anguilliformes > Muraenidae > Gymnothorax > Gymnothorax javanicus. Next base: position 55,238,243 of record CM056196.1, read on the forward strand.
GTGAAATCACTGCGTCACTGAGCAAATGCTCACTGACAGAGAGATGGATTAAAAAATGGTACACAAATCAAGAGAAATATCCCTATTGTACAAGTAAAAGTCAGCATATGCTCACTTAGAGTTGTTAACGCCATGTGGCATCAATATTTGACATGGGGTGTTTATATCTTTGTTCAGTGTAGTTTCTGCAGACCACATCAGGTAAACATAGAAAACCGCAAAAGAAACATCATTTTTGTCAAACAGACACCAGAATGCAATGCCATACTTATGTAACACCATATTGTACAATTAAAATGACTTTTCTACAAAATTCCTGGATTTACATCTCTTGTGATGTGTTGAAAATCGCAATCTTGTGATAGTCATGGTAAGCAGTAGCAAACTGTTCAAAGCGAAATGGAAGTGCACAAGCAGCAAATGGCAGTTCTGGGTAAAAATGCCAACCCAAATCTACTGTAGAGGCTGTCAGTTGTTATTCGGATGCAGCAGCCATGCTACAACTCAGTGCCAACCAGCATGAAAAAACCATGGGACATTTGAATGGCAGACAGTGTCCTCAAGCCATAACCAATGCGTTCGACTGCACTGTACACACCATACAATGAGGCAGCGATACAATACCAGTAACAGCACTAACAACAGTCCACACAGTGGTCGCCTGAGGGCGACAACGCCACACCAGGATCTCCTAATACTGCGTCATTATCGTCAAAACTGTTTCGCCAGAGCCACAGAAACAGCTTGCAACACCACTGGCACCCACCAAAGGCAGATTAGTGATGACACAGTCCGTCGCCATTAATGAGCCAACAACATGTCATGCCATCGTCCTGCCAGGGGTCCCCTGCTCACAGCTTGTCGTTCTCAGGAATGTCTGCAGTGGACAAGGCATCGTCAGCAATGGCATCAACAATAATGTGTGCTGCGTGGAAGAGATTTTGAGGGCACATGTCATGCCCCATTCCTGGCGTCATCCAAATCACACCTTCCAGCAGGACAATGCCCGATCCAACGTGGTCAGAGCCACCAAGGACTTCCTTTAGCCGAACAACTTCAAAACCATGCCGTGGCCTGCCCTTAGCCCGGACATGAACCCAACTGAATACCTGTTGGACAAGCAGCTTCACCAAGTGCAGCCAAGGCCGAGAACTGTAGCTGAACTGAGTGCAAAATTTCTGAGAGTGCAGGCCCAGATCCCAATGGCCTTGACAGATGCAAGTCTGTTATCAGGGCTAATATTAGTCATGCAAAAATACTCACATTTCACTTATTTGGCTCACATCACAAAAATTGTGATGTGAGCCAAATAAATAAGTGAAATGTGAGTATTTTTGTCTTCCTTGGTTTGAAGAATTGAGATGTGCTACCTTTTTTTTAATTTTTTGAATATACTCACTGGATTTTGGGTTTAGCACTCCACTGAGAATCCAACTGTCGAAGCGCAACTTCCCTTTCAAAGCAGTAATCATGCAAGGTTTTGACTTCTACACCACAACTCAGGATATTCAGAGATCTAACCAATGGAAAAACCCCTCCATATCAGTTTGTAGACTGTTCTGGAAATCTCTGAACAAACAACTCTTCATCTGAGGAATTTTAATTTATGTACAGCAATTTTCGAAAATTAAAGTTTTCACTACCCAGTCCGAAGCAACGTTTCTTTTGTGGTTGAGAATATTACAGATATGCTAATACAGGCAACAAAATACATTATATAGTTTTCAGAAGATAAAAGGATATGAGTGTACTAAAATCTTCATCGATGCTCTTCTCACAGGATGAAAAGGGCTAAAAATATACAGGGCAGATGTGGCACTAAATCGGAAGATGGCCTTCCCTTTGTTCAGTACAATAAAAGTCTGTGGAGAGAAAGCACAACAAAACACACCATTATTTTCTGTACATATGTAAAGAACAAAATATATGAAATTACTTTTCTTGAAACCAAAACTGAGAAACAGCGTCAATTCTGTGCATAAAGTGAGAGACAAGTTTAGTGACTGATTCAGGTTTTTTGTCTCACATTTGCCATTTGGTTGAAGAGCTGACCCTTCTAACCAGACAACTGCACAAGATAAACAACAAAGGACTAACTTCGAAATGGGCGGAACATTGCCGCAGTAGGAGTAGGCAATATTTTTCATGTGCTCAGAGAATGTAACTCCAGGTAAAGTGATTCTTAACCGAAGTGCAGGACAGAGAGTAATCAATATGTTCAGAACCACTATATTTAGGACGGGTCAAGACATAATCAAGTGTAGGCCACTGTTGACATGCATACTTCAAACCAGCAAAATAAACTGCAATACCTGCTTCTTTTGTCAGCCAAACTATAAACAACAATAAGCACATTTCAGATGAAATGTGGAGTTTTGCTGATAATAGAAGCAGGACAGATGGGTTGCAGGTATTGTATTAATGGAGCAAAAAAGGGCATACGTTTTAACGATTGAGAATTATTTATGTTCACGCAGCATTGCTATTTATAATATGCAAATATATAGGCATGAAGTGTGAATTAGTTGGTTTACCCTGTTTTCATAATTTCTTTGATCAGTCATTTTGTCATTAATAATATCTGCTTAATACAGTTCAACTCTAAGCATACTTCAACTTGTTTATTTGGTATTGCGGTTTCATTTAACCCCTTCACGCGGAAGCCAAATATGACTTTTTATGTGTGACCCTAAAAATGCTTTATAATTGAAAATTTGAGCTTCATAGAGAGTGGGAAAATGGCTCGACCGAGGCAAGACACTTGCAGCATTTAGAATTACATTGTATTTCAGTTTATTTTCATGATTTTGGTTGAGAATAAAAATAGGACCAAGGGTCCTGTAGCTTACCAGCAAGCAATCTTATTGTGATGACACCAGTTATGACAAATTCATGTGAAGTTTGACCTTCAAATAATTGAAGGTGAATGTCAAGGTCACTAATAAAATCTCATACACATTTATAAGACCTCCTATATGTCTGTAATACAAGTTCTGAAGCAGTTTTGGTGATACAAGTCATTGAAAATTCATTATGTCAACTGTGAACTTTAAAGGTCAAAGTAGATCAAGTTGAGGTCACCAAATGGACTTCATGTACGACTTTCTAAATATCTATAATATAAACCTTGGTTCTATCTGTGACCATTTTGGTTATACAAGTCATTGTAATTTCATGACGTTGAGTTTGACCTTCAAAGGTCACCGACAGTCAAGATGAGTGTCACCAAATGAAAGTTCATATGTGACTTCCTAGATGTCTGTAACACGAACCTCAGCTCCATCTGTGACCACTTTAGTGATACAAGTCACTGAATTTTCACTAGGTCACATTAGACCTTTGAAGGACGATATGAAGGTCAGCAAATGAGAGTTCATATATGACTTCCTAAATGTCTCCAATACAAACCTACGTTCTGTCGGTAATCTTCGAAGGTCATCAAAGGTCAAGTTCAAGGTCACCAAATGAAAGTTTATATATGACTTCCTATAAGTGTTCAATACACTTCTCTATCTTCAATATTTTCACGCTTAGAAGCCTTTGAAAATTGTAATATTTTGTTTGACCTTGTATTTGACCTTTCAAGCTTGTCTGAAGTCAATTTTAACATAGCCTAAATATAGGTCATATATGACTCCCTATATGTCAATAATACAATATTAATCCCTATCTGCAACCATTTGGCTTCCACAGGCCATTTTTCCCATTCTCCATAAGACCCAGGGCTCTAATTTCTTGGCGCAGCGCAGGGTGGCGCAGGGTGGCGTAGCTTGACGCAGCCCACGCAGTGGTAATTTCGTCCGGCGCAGCCCGCGCAGTGGTAATTTCGTGAGGTGCAACACCGTCTTGCGACCTTTGGTAGATTTAACGTGCGCCGAGATGGGTGTGGCGGCGTAGTAGGGGAGGTGTCACATATTCATCAAGACGCAGTGACAATTTCGTAGAAAATATCTTCGCTGCAGTTGCGCAGAAAGCTCGCCAGCTCCAACCCGGTTTACTTTCTGTGCAGTGGTAATTTGGCTGACCGGTAGCATAGTGCGACTGCGTCACCGAAACCTCACAGGCAGGTTTCAGAATGTCAGGCACATTTCAATGCAATAAATAACCACTATTTAATGTAACTATTTGAATCAGCACATAAATTATTGTATCTATATCGATTGTCCTGATGTCAGATCAAAGGCGGTTGGCACTCGTAATGGAAACTCGACCTGGCTTAATCGATGCAGCTGAATCTGTGATGCAAATTAACGACTTCACATCTTTCTCAGCCAACCACAAACTGCCTCGGCATCAGGCAGTGCGTATAATACTTGCGTTCTATGCTCTAAAGCCACTTTCACACAGGAGACGAAACGAATTTTTCGTCTGACTGATTACAGTCAAAGTCAATGCAAAGACGCGAAAGTCGGACAGGGTTTAAATATATCTCCGTGTCCGAAAGTCATAAAAGTTCTAATTTTTCGAGTATTCCAGGAATTATTAGACGTGCAAACTTGGCCATGTTTGTGTTCGACCTTCACAAAATGCAAATTGATAGCTATCGACTTTTCTTGGTCTTTTTATTTGTGTGTTTTCTTCCGTTGAAGATAGACAGCAGTCTTTACTGGGTCTCTCTTTTGAAAATTAGTCAGATGGATCGAACAGATTCACGCTTTATTTCCACACCAGAGATAAAATAGTGCTTGTAGTCAGTGAGCAAATCAATTCCATGACCACTGACAGTGTGAATAAATTATCGCATGCACGATCAAAACTGTCCGACGCGAAATGCAAAATACTCCATGTCCGGCAGCCAGCAGAAAGTAAAAGTATTGGTATGAGAACAGGTTTATAACGAAATAAAGAATAAAAATATATCAACAACAAACAGAGCATCCATAGAAGATGGCCCGCAAATAAATAAATCGCAGTGTTCATTGGATGTTCTGTTTGTTGTTAAAATGTTTCTTTTTATTCTTTATTTCATTATCAATCTGTTCTAATCGTCCTTTTTTTTTTTTTTTTTGGCTGTCAGACACGGAGTATTTTGCATTTAATGTCCGACAGGCATTGTACATTGTCCCGCGCCAATGTCGACTCACTTTATTGAGCAGAGCTTAAACAGAAACATTGATTGAAATTCTCGGTACTCATCTTGAAGAACTAAGCCCTCTCATCAAAACATTCACGTTTAATATCTAAAAGATTCAGCAGATTTGAAGAAATTAAAAACAATAATCGACTGTCGGACCTGGAGTTATATTGAAACCATCCGACGGTCGGACATGGAGATATATTAAAACCCTGTCAGACTTTCGGACGCGTAGACACTGCGTTCAATAATCTGTCGTGCGAAAAATTTGTTTCGCGTCCAGTGTGCAAGCGGCTTAATACTAGGCTACTATTATTGTCACTTAGGTTTTATCATTTTTAGTGGGGGAAAGGAATACAGCCTGATTGCTATGATCGCGTACTGAGTTAAGATCACATATTGAAAATAAATGTGTAACGTATCTTGCATTGTTGTCCATGCATGTTAATCCCAAAATTTTAAGCAGCAACAGGGTGTAATAATAGGAACGTGCGATCCATCGTTTCTCTTCCCAATGATGCAGGCCGAAGATATAAATGAGCAACCGTCGTATTTCATTCCAACTTCATAAGTTTGAATGATCTGTCGTAGTTTGGTTTTGAAATTCCATTCAAGTTCGCCAATGGTAATAATTCGCGAATGCCCTAGCTAGCCAGCTAACTCATATTCGTAATGCTTAATATAGACGTAAGCGGTGCAGAAAACATGCCTGAAGCAGCAAAGTTTAATGCAACATTAACGCATCATGCAGATATACGACAAAGGCTTCTATATTCCAACACATTAAAGGTGAGGAGAGGAGCTCATTTGATTGGTGAAGATTTGACTCGGCTGTGTTATACCCAAACACGCCTTCTCTCCTTCCTCTTTGCCACTTGCGCCGGCAGGAGGGACCGAGGCGGGACAGAGGAGTACTTGCGCCAGGCTACGCCGGGCACGAAATTGCAACATACGCCTGGACACACCCCGTTGGCGCAGCGCACCCCCCATTCACCGCGCCTGAGCCTGGTCTACGAATTTAGAGCCCCCAGTGTTGAAATACAGTGCCCCCACTAGACCCAGTTCCCTCCATTCAATCAAAATGGCACTCACACCATACACCAAGTGTACCAAGTTGAGCTTATTGCCATAGGGCCAGTAAGGTAGAAAGGGCTGCAAACATTAAATATTCATGAAAATTCTGCATTAAAATTGAAAAAAAATAACTGAGAATTGAAAAATGGCTGGGAGTTAAAACAATACATTTCTGGGATCATAAATTCCTTTACCACAAGAATACCTCATCTGAGAATGAAATTCTAAATTATGTACTTTTTGGGAGCAAATAAGACAGCTCTATGGGTGGCTCCCCGAACTCTCAGAGCCCTCAAAATGGTGCACTGTCAAATTATAAAATAATCATATTTTTAACACAAATCAACTTTTGAGGCATGAAATTCAATATGAATTCATGATTTTCTGGTTGAATTTTTTTTTTTTTTAAGATTTTTTTTGGGGATTTTTTTTCCCCTTTATTAGACAGATATATAGTGTAGAGAGACAGGAAGGTTGGGGAGAAGAACAGGGGAAGACATGCGGCAAATGACCCCAGCTGGAATCGAGCCCGGGTCGCCACGAGAAGGACACAGCCTTTATGGTGCGCGCGCTTAGACCGATGTGCCACCGGGGCACCCCTTTCTGGTTGAATTTAGCATAAGTTTCTCAATATAGGCGCAGTTTGACATCAATAGTCACCAGTAGCCTCTCCAAACCCAAAACATGCCTTTTCTCCATGATAAAGTTTAGAATTGTGTCCATTTTCCTTCAGAGTTCCACAAGCCATCACACGAACTCATTAAAGGTACTGCTTATTTGATGGTCAGAACATTTACCCTGTTATGAAAAGCTATCAGTTCCCACATCAGAGCTCACAAGATTATATAAACACTTTCCACACCTTATAACAAGTATACAAGCATATATAAGGAAGAAAAATAACTCACAGTATACCTTCTGTTAAAAGAAGAGACATTCCACTATCTGGTAAAAGCAGGCAATATGCTACCCTCGCTTGAACAGAAGAGTGCAACAAACATAGCAGGGGGTCTACCGGAGTGCTTCAGCTGTTCGCATTTTAAACCTAGGAGTTCAATTTCATTGAATACAGTATAAATTCTAAAACAAAAAGCTACATTGAGCAAAATGCCACCACATGCAGTACTACTGGCAAAGACTCACAGTTACTCTTACTAACCAATGTGGCAAACAAGGTCTGTGATCATCATGGCTATGGTGAACCGAGAATAAAAAACTTCTAGCCAGGTAGCCATAAGTAAAAAATATACAATGGTACTCACAAATAAAATGGAGAAAAACCTTTCCTCATCGAACTCCTCCTCCAGAAACAGATCTATCCAGTAGAAGGAACCCTCCAGTCCTGTTTCATTTGGAATTATTCCCATTAACCACGTCCATATCTCATTAAAATCCTATAAATGTAACTAAGCACTTTACGCTGGTTTTGGAAGTCTTTTTTTCCCCCCATGCAATCAAGTCATTTTGGGATGCGCAACTTTAAGAGAATACGACCTAACTTGCTGTTACGCAAAGGTTTAAATACTTTTCTAATGGCCCAATCAATGCCTTTCAGTTACTGTGGAAAATTTATACTCTCTACAAGTGGATAAGAAACATGTCAATCAATAGATCATTACCAGGGAAGTTTCCTGTGGGCCTGAACTATAACTGTGCTTTACGCAGATGAGCCTGAGCAAGCATTAGAGTGACTGGCTTTCAGTGAGAGTAGAAGGATGTAACTGAGCGCTGAATTTGTCAATGGAGGAATCTACGCATAAATCCACAGTAGGGAATTACGCGTTTTTTAATATTTGATGACTATCATTCATAGTAGAATGACATAGTATCAATACCATATCAAATTTTTGCTTCAGAAAACTGATTTTTCTTTACTACTTAATTTGGTACTATTGGCTCACAATAGCTGAACTGGTTGCAACAAAGGATGATGATTTTTTTCTGTTGCAAGAGATCATTTTTTTGAACTGCTGGATAGGTACTACGGGCAAGTATATTGAGCAGTTTGCATATCAGGCTTAGCTGAGGAGTTTAATTCATGCAACTCCTAGGAAACAGGGACGGGACTTAATTCGCCCAATTTCTGAACCGTGGTCGAGCTCGGCTTGCGAGTGAATATTCAGTAAGTGATCAGGGTGTGCCACCTATTGATAGAATAGTGTAACTGCGTGCATTAATAGAGCAGCTCCATGTCTCATGGCGTTTACATCTGTGCAGAGGGGTTAATGTGGAAAAACGAGGCATCTGTTTCAGTGGTTCCTTGGAATGGTCTGAAATATCGGCTGTTATATTTTGAGCACAAATTAGAAATGAATTACGAATTAAACAATAAACAATGAATAGCTGAAAGGAAAATTAAAATAACTTTCTGAATCAACCAAATACTTTATTTAAAGTTATTTCCAGTTTGCTTCTATTTGAGACACTATCAGAGTCCAAGAAAAAAGACTTTTAGATTGTAATAGCCAACAATAAATCAATAATTTTTCTAAAGAGATTTGAATTCCCGATGAGACCAACCAGGTCCTTTAAATAAAACATAGCCAACACATTAGAATGTGTTATGGTTTGGTCAAATGAAAGCATCAACCTATTGTGTGATCATACTTCACAAGTGCAATGACAGAATCTGTGGGGGCAGCATGAAGAGGAGGCCTGACCAAACAATCAGAAAAAACTGCCGACTGTCGGTTGACCAAGATTTGTTTTAGTGGGGGACAGCCCTAGACAGAAGAGAAATTACCACACGGGGATCAATAAAGTTAATCTTATCGTATCTTGTCTTATCTAATATGCAAAGTACTGTACAAGCAGAGATCCTTACCCATGGGAAGTTAAACCACTTTTAGAGAGGGGCATTTTAGCATTGGAAATGGACAGAAACAGTAATAAATGTGGCATTCGTATTTCATTTAACTTTTCTTTACACTAGCATCTTTAGTTATTCTCTCAGTTAATGTGTCCAACAGAATTTTCTGTTATGTAATATTTTTTTAGGAGCTATTGACTCTACATAATCAGGACAAAAAAGAAATGCTGAATAAAAAAAGAAAAGTCATCTATATCCCCTGCCACTTAATAGCTCATTTGTTTCCAAAAAAAAATTTGTCAATACCCATTAATCAAAAGGCACAATAGGATCCCCTTGAGAACATGCATGCCAATTTCTTTTTTTTTAAATTTGGCATCTCCAATCCCACCCGAATCTGGAATGTCCAATTGGGGAACTATGTACAAGGCTTTTGCATATGCGACCCCCTGTTGCCAACTCAGGAGAGTGAAGACAGCTTGTGGCTCTCCTCCGAAGCACGCGCCTGTCAACCACCGCTTCTCATACACTCATTAGTTAAATCGTCGCAAGTTCAGAATGAGGGCGGAGGATACCCGAACATGAACAAGCTTAGAATCTTCCTGACGAGCGCCTGTCTGGCCAACAGGAGGCACCTAAGGAACGAACAAAGCAACTTATATTACCCTTCCCGGCAGACCCTTCCCAATTTGCATCCCTGTAGCGCATTGGCCAATTGCGCCCTACTTCTGAAAAAGCTGCTGAACACTGCCAGATGGTATGACCGGGGCTCGAACCCGCGCCGTGAAAGTCACTTCTGCTTCGCAATGCGATGCTTTAACCTGAGACACTGAGTCCCAATTTGTTTCCATGTTAACTGGAAAAATACAATTTGTCAAACTCTCTAGTAGCAAAAGGCACAATGACATTCCCTCAAGAACATGCATGCCAGGTTTCAAGGCAATAACTTTAAGAGCCATTCCGTGAGAAAATGGAACTTTTTGAAGAAGTTGAGGAGTTGACCCCCCTGGAATTGAATTAAACTTGGCACATAGGTAGATACGGGTGTCTCACGGAAAAAGCCAAATTTTTAGGTCCGTATCTCACTTTGCCTGCCGGTGGCGCCACCTGGAAGCCACTAAAGTGGCTCGGTTTTGCTTTTGACACCACATTTTATATGAACTATCATAACTTAAGGATACACAGTACCATATATGTTATACTTCTATCATGACCTTTGACACTTCAAGTCCGGTAAGACATCAGTACCACATCAGCGCCAAGCTGGGGAACTACATTATTGAGCCAGAATTATTTGAAAAATAACAATAAAAATTGAAAATGGAAATGGGACTTAGATAATATCCCAGACATATACCAATCTAGAAAGCTTTATTATGTGTTTACCCACAATAAGACTATCATTTTCAGTGAATAGTACCTGGGTATCTTGCTGGGTTAGTGCAATGGATGGCCGGAAAGATGGTGGAAATTGATTTTGGTGCATGTTTGCGGTATATTTTCTCAGTAACCCAGATATGTACTGTGGTGGTAGATGCCATTTGTTGTGCTTTTGGACCATTTCATAGCAGATTGTGCCTGTGTTTCGGTGGCATTATTTTGTTTACCCAGCAAGATAGCAAATCTAAAGTTCTCTGGGTACATAGTCCCTTTGGGGTACATTACAGCATTTGTAAAATCTCAATGGTAGTATTTTCAATGTAGGTATTCAACATCAAAAGTTGGAAAATTTCACCCCCAGGGGGCACTGGATGCAAATACTGGCCATCCGCAGCAATGTACCAAAGAAATTTTTTTTGAATTGCGATACACACAACTAGTTTTCTCTGAAAATGAAGAGTTTAGCTTAGCACTATGCCGGGTGGATAGCTATCTGACCAAAGGTGGCAGCTAAACTGCTTCTGACCTAATATTCCATATTCCCAGACATATAATAAAATTCTGTCTTTTGACATATATAAAGTACATGCACAGTTATACATAAATTTGTGATCTCTTTGGTATAAAGCTGGGTTGGTTTTAAATTGGAAAAGAATGCTGGTGGTGATTGTAGCATTGTGTCAACATGCAAGAGTCTTACCAGTAGTCAGTACAGTGTACAGTTTTGTAGTGTTGGTGCGTTTTCAGAAAATAACAAATGCTCAGCATTTTTCTTTTGCGATTAGAATTAGTGAGCAGGCCTCAGTGTTAATCCTAGGATTTCCCAAGGGCAGGGTGCTTAGGTAAGAAAAAGGGCACAGCAGTCACGTTGAGCGAGTGGTTGTCCTGAGAAAGACCATAGAGTTCGTCGTAAGCAAGCAGCAGCCAGCTAAGATAAGGACAGTTCATTTGTAGTGGTAACTTGCATGCCCTCATTCCTAACACTAGCCCATGATGCCTAGCCTACGGGATGCCCGCTGGGCGGGAGGGTGGGCTTTCTTTTTCAGACTTCCCATTTTGGTGTGTCCCAAGCTGTGGGTGTTGACACAACTATTGTGCCATATAGGCTGTAGCCAGCTATTTAATTCAGAGACAGAGACAGACAAGCTCACTATCAATAGGCCGTAAACTGCCCTGTAGAGACCCAGGATCTAGTGTAGTAGGGCTTGGCTAGGGCTCATCTGGCTCCAAGGGTAGCATCGACCCAGAGCGCACAAAGAAGGCCTTGGATAGCTGCTCAGGGCCAAGGCCAAGGAGCACCTCTAGCACGCACTGCCGCCAACCCACAGTCCAATTCCGAAAACAGACTGAGGGATAGAGCAAGTCACATGCTGGGTTGATGTCATTTCACTTTGGATAAAATGAAAAGTATAAAACAGTTTTAACTTTTATACTAAACACTCTGTCTTCATGTGCACGGTTGTGTGACTAAAATTCTTTTTCAGAGTTCAAATCATGGACTGTTATTTTATACAAGTTTATGTATACTGTTGATGCATGTCTGTATACGTACTTATGGTGATACTCCTTTTACATTAGTTGTTTTTTGGCATTTATTTTATTTCTTATTTTGGACTGGTCATGTTTTATAACTTGCTGTACATTTCTGACTGGGCTGTACCCGTACTTGGTAATAATACATGTATTGTGTGTAACGCTCACAATCACCACCAGTTTACAACCAATAGAGTTTTATGCCTAGGGGATTACAAATTTTATGTATAACTGTGCATGCACTTCATATATTTCAAAAGGCAGAACTTTGGTATATGTCTGGGAATACAGAATATTAGGTTGGTAGAACATTAGCTCTTTGAAGCGCCACCTTTAGTCAGAAAGCTATCGACTCAGCATAGTACCAAACCAAACTCTTCATTTTCTCAGAAAACTAGCTGTGTGCATCACAATTTAAAAAAAAAAACAAGTGTTGCCACTAAACGTGGCCATGTCCCCCGCCAGGTCACGGAAATCAACTGGGGTCGGCGTATCACACTAATACACATTGAAGCCAAAGATGAATGAAATCGGTCAAACTGTTCTTGAGATGTCGCGTTCACAACAAACGGGACGTGACGGACGGACGGAGCTGAATACTATGTCCCCCGCTCCGCTCGCTACCGCGGCGGCGGGGGACAATTATTTGGTACATTGCCGGGAATAGCCAGTACTTGTATCCAGTGTACAGCGCCCCCTGAGGGTGAAATTTCCGACTTTTGAGGTTGAATATCATCTACACTGAAAATATTACCATTGAGATTTTACTAATCTTGTAATGTACCTCAAAGGGACTGTGTATCCAGAGAATCTCAGACCTCTATCTTGCTGGGTAAACAAAATAATGCCACCAAAACACAGGCACAATCTGCTATGAAATGGTTCGTTTTGAATTTTCCTCCAACTTTGGCTCTGTCTCGCTTGAAAGTGTAGATACTACCAAAGAAATGCTTGGTATTCCTGAAAATAGAGTTCCAAAAGCACAACAAATGACATTTACCACCACAGTACATATCTGGGTCACTGAGAAAATATACTGCAAACATGCACCAAAATCAATCTCGACCATCTTTCCGGCCATCCATTGCACTAACCCAGCAAGATACCAAGGTACTATTCACCGAAAATGATGGTCTTGTTGTGAGTAAGCACATAATAAAGCATTCTAGATTGGTATATATCTGGGATATTATTTAATTCCCATTTCCATTTTAAATTTTTACTGTTATTTCTCAAATAATTCTGGCTCAATAACGTAGTTACCCAGTTTGGCGCTGATGTGGTGCTGATGTCTATCCAGGCTTGAAGTGTTTAAGGTCATGATAAAAGTATAATATATTTGGTACTGTGTATCCTTAAGTCATGATCGTTGATGTAAAATGTGGTGTTGACAGCAAAACTAAGCCACTTTAATGGCTTCCAAGTGGCGCTACCGGCAGGCAAAGTAAGATACGGACCTAAAAATTTGGCTTTTTCTGTGAGACATCCGAATCTACCTATGTGCCAAGTTTAATTCAATTCCGGGGGGTCAACTGTGCACCAAATGTCAATCTATCATGGAATGGCTCTTAATACGTTCAGAGGGGTGCTCCAGAAACATTCACCACAAAGCATGGACTTGACTGTGGCATTGCTGGTGCAAAATTATAATTATTTTTTTTTTGGCAAGGGTTGGAATCACGACTACACAAAAATAGTTGGCTACAGCCCAAAATAAGTTGAAGAACATGACCTCACCCAACATTGCAAAGGGCAGAAATTTGTACGAGAGAGAGTACAGGTTTTCAAAATGAGGAATGTCGACTATGCAGCCTTGGTAAACTGAACTGGATAAACGCAGCAAAAAAATGTAGTTCTCACTAGGTAAATTATTTTTGCTAAAATCTGGCACCAGGTGTTTAAATTATGACAAAGTATGGACAACAGGCATTCCCTGTACTTATGAAATGCACAACTCAATAAATAAATGCTATATCTAAAATCACAATCACAATCATACATTTTCTGACAGCACTGGCATGCATCAGAGCCAGCTCCTTTAATCTATGGAATGATTAGTAGGGGGCTCTGGGGGTGGGCTGGGGACATAAATCATGTTCTTTAGACTGAAAACTTAAGACCAGGCAATGCAGAGGCACCAGTCTCAGAAACATGTTCCACTCTGAACCCCATGGGAATGTGGAGCTTCTGTAAATGTTACTGCTCGCATTTAGCTCTTAAATTTAATTCATTCCAGACTTTCTAAGTCAACATCAGAACAGACACTTTGTGAACTGACAAAGCTTGCTGGGGCCAGATAGTTGATTCAGCACATGAAGCAATCAAAATGCTGAAATGAGGTGAGACGTGTTGACAGTGCTGGGGGGAGTATCAGACAGCATAACTGTACCATCAGGCAATGGCCACTACGCTAATGCAGCACACAACAAGAACAAAGGTTAATATGATCTCTCTGGGGCTGTCCAGCTTTGCAGCATCAGTACTGATTCAGCATTAGTTCTCTCAAAATATATCCAAACTTGTTGTGATCCAAATGCGGAGGCTGCATAAAATTCAGTAGTAGGTTTATTGAGAGTAATACAGTAAGACAAAGGCACGGAGCCCTGAGCAAATTGGCACAGTTTGTGTTGGATTAACAGGAATAAGGATCCAATCCTGGAAACCAAAAGTGATGCTTGAGAGCTTGTTCCACTTAACTGAACTATGAAGAGAACTTCCATATATTACTATCATTCAAGGTTATTAATTATTTCCTCAGACGAAAGAGCTTTATGAGCAAATACTGACTGGTTGCTAAAGGTCATATAGCAACCGAAAATCCAGCAACTTGTAAACTCAAAGTAGGGGGTATAAATACGTCAGCACACACGTGAGGATGGCGAAAAATGAATAGGACACAGACGGTGTGAAAAGCACGCAAAACGTCAACCAATCAAAAGGAACAATGCTTCCAACAGACATGCAAGCTGCTGGATCGTGGGAGACATGAGGCATTCACACGAGGGTTGTGAAAAAAACTGGTCTTAAAAGTTTGAGGTATAAGTAAGTAAGTAAGTTTCTAAAAGGAAGGCAAGTTTTCTTTTTTCTAATTCGGTTTTGTTGGTCAGTGCAGCACAGAAGTCAATGTCTGCACCCAATGCTCCATGCACTCAGACAACAGATGGACACAAATGATATGGATTGGTAATGATGAGAAAAACTGCATTTGCTGTCCACAGCATAGTGAGCTGATATAATCAGGTCACAAAAGATAGAACTCCATTTTTGATTAACATGATGAAGTTCAGGGTGGCCTGACTGAACCCTCATGTGCTTCCCAATAGGGGAATGAACTGAAAACATGCCCATTTGCACCATCACCTTGATGTCATGTCTCATTTCTCTATATAACATATTTCCTTATTTCTCCTCCCTTCGCATAATTTCCTTGCATCTGTCCATGTGTCCTCAAGAGACAAATGAAGATAAGAGGAAAAGACGCAAGTGAGGGAAACATAGATGCACGTTCAGACAATTGAGATTTACCTGTTGTCTCTGTAGGTCAGTGATCATCAACCCAGTTCCCTCCCATCTAGTTGATTCACTCCAACCCCTATTTTTCATGCCTGATTGAACCAGTAAGCAGTGTAGATCTCCAGATGCTGAATGAGGTGTGCTTTGTTATTGTTCCAGTGAAAAACTCAAGATGGTAGATCTCCACGAACAGGGTTGGTGACAACTGCTCAAAATGTATTGAATACACTCATGTTCAGTACCTTTCACTCTTGCTCTTACATTCCACACCTTGTGATTTTAAACCAATCATACTGAGTATACGCATGAATGAAGTGGTCAAAATTTGTTTTACTCTCTCCAATCCAGAAAGGGTCGGTGAGGGTGCAAGCTTTCATTCCAACTAAGAAGTGACACATCTAATTCCACCAATGAAATCCTAGAGTCTTTGCCAAAGACACTGACTGATAGAATCAGGTGCGTAACATCTTGGTTAGAATGAAAGCCTGCAGCCACACCAGCACAATCTGGATAAGATTAAGCACCTCAGCTGTACTTCATGATCTTGCTTTAAACTGGTCTTGATCACCAGTCATTTATTTTGGTGACGCTCTGCAGATTTTAAAGAAAAATTTATTTTTTCAAATCACATGCATAAGGTTTAGTGCCAATGAAGGGTTCCTTTAGTGCTCAATAACTGGATGCCCACACCAAAGTCTGAGTCAGTCACACACTGTGATCCTCCATAATACTGTTCACCCAACCATAAAAACATGCTATCCTGCTCAGCTGGTATACGTTATAAAGAACATTAATAATATTAGCTGCGATAGCATGTCCTTGTTAAGTCAATGAGAACGATGCTTGAACTCTATGATATCACTGTTCTGAACACTCGTATAACACTCAGGGATGAAGCTTGTCATCAGGACATAGCGTATGGTTCAGGACACAGTCAAGAACAAATTTGTGAAGGCACAAGCAGGAGGCATGATAAGTGTGTTCCTCAGTTCAGAGCTGATACTGAGCCCAAAGGTCACTGAAAGCACTCTTTTAAAATACTGAGACTCTAGAAAAGCTGACTCAATGACAGAAATTGAGGACAGAAATAAATGCAATGGAGCAGGAGGGTGAAATATTACAAGGATTTTCTGACCTTTTCCTGAGTTAGGTAACCTCATATTCTTCACATCTGTCTCTACCAGCTAACACCTGAGGTCTCTTCAGGCAAGTCAGTTTCATTATAGTGCTGGAACTTTGGAATGTAGAATATTGCTAATCACCATTCAAAAACAGAAACTATCAGCATAATTCTTATATTTTTAGAAAATGCATTTATCAGTAAAATATGAATTTTATTTTAAAAATATGAGTGGATGGGAATTGCCTGAAAGCCCTTGAGCAACCACAACTAGTCAAGACAAAATAACTAACATTTTTTCATTTTATAACATTCAAAATCATTAGACACAAATAAAATCATTTGAACAGGAATATCCTTATGAGAAGGGAAAATACACATGCTCACATGTACACATGCAGAAAAGGCACACTTACTCTGCAGTTATTGAAGTAGAAAGGGTCAATGTCCTCCAGAGGCACTCCGACAAGTCCGGTGGGAATGTCTCCGAAAATGCGGGGTAGCTGCTTCCCGGCCTCCAGGTCAGCCCGAGGCTTGGGCTGCTCCACATTCCCCAGATCCTCCTGGTACTCCTTGGCATTCCTGGCCTGTTCCTCAGCAATCCGCTGCTCGATGGCAGCCAAGGATTCATGAGTGAACCGGCGCAAGGCGTCAGGACCCGGTGGTAACAGCAAGGTTGCCATCTTTTCATCCTGATTCTCCTGTACTCGTATTTACTTGTAACTGAGGGGAAAAAATTGAGAGGACATGGGAAGAGTGACATGTGAGAGAAAACAAGTAATCCCCTTCTCCAAATCCAGTTTGTAAGCCCAATCGAAATTCAAATCTTGTACTCTGACAGTGCTCCACCATTCACTACACACTAACTTTGACATTAAAATTGGAAGTGAGTTTTTTGGCTTTGACAAGGACACTCTCCTCTTTATTTTTTTCGAGTTTTAGGTGGGCAGCCTGCTCTGTTTAATGACAGTCTTTTCTTATAATTGACTCAAATTATTTTCTGAAAAGGCAATGCAATAAAAATCATTTGACAGTTTTTATTATCAACCACAAAGCATAATACATTACATCACAAATGCAATGCTACTAATATCTGCAGCCAATTTTATATTAAAAACGATTCAAGTAATAATTCAAGTAAAACGATTGCTGCATGCATTCGAACAGAACGATAGCATCTCTTAAGGGAGTTGATACATATGTCACATATAGTAGTGTGTCATAGGTGGTTAAAGCAGGTGTTATGTCACGCAAATGCCAGTGTTATGCAGTACACCAGTTTTTAACCACCCAGTGTCATGTGATGGCGACTACGTAGGCAGTTACTATGCAATGTGCATACAAGTGGCAGCTGGTGAACTGGCACCAGAGGAAACTCAAACCCATCCCTTAAAAATAATGATTGGTCATGACCTGTTTTCAATCATTCATTTAAATTACCATTTACAGAAACTCTGAAAACTCTCAACATTATCAGGTGTGGTCAGTCTTCATTAATAGCGCATACCTGTCAACTCTCACACATTCGGCGTGAGTTTTAGTGGCATATTCATGTTTCCCCATCCGTTTTCTGCCACTGACCGTCTGTGTCAACTAAAAGAAATTGATATTCCTGATACACTGCAGTGAGGGCTGATAGGCTAAAATATTTACTGTTTGATTAGATCAGCACATTATAGCCAGTGGGTGTACTTACTTTGTTCTTAATAGGCTACGATACAATCTACAGCGCTGCATCATGAGTAAAAAGGCTAATTATAGTGAAATTCACAAAGACGTGCAGCTACTATCTCTACGTCAAAGTTGATTTAGTAATGTTTATCCGAGCTTGCTTGTTTTGCAGATCAAAAACTATAACAGGTGGGACTCCATAGTCAGGCTGTGGGTGGTAATGACACAATTTTAAATGCTATTTCCACTGTCGTATTTGCAGGGACATTCCCTGATATTCATTTTGTTACAGACATTTAGAGAAGTAATTCCAATGCAGCTACTAATGTGTTGGCCCTTTAATTTGTTTGAATGGCTGAATTCAAAGTACTCAGGGAGTACTTCAGGAGATAAAAAAATGAATGTCATCGACGGTAATTAATGCACTTTTTTTTATTAAAATCCCGCCTCCACCCCCCACTTTGGAGGACAACTTTGTTAATTCAGTCAGTTATATAATTGTGTACGAGTCCTCCTACCATCACCCGACAAAACAAAACACACACACACACACACAAAAAAAAAATAGAAATACAAAACAATACAACAACGATTACATTCACAATGCTTTTCTACCTCTTGCATAAGTAGTTATTAGCTCATCCATTCCATCTCTCATTATTCCCAATCTTCAGCCTCCCTTACTATATCCCATCTTTTGGCATAATCTACGAGTCCTGTCTCATGGGCCATCACACACTAAATTCTACTGTAATACTTGACAAAATTTTTGAATCTCTCAATTCTTAATGCCTCAACAGATGTCAACCCGAAAATAAATATTTTTGCCAAATATATAATTATATTACAGATTGGGTGCATTCCTTTTGTTACATCACCCAGTAACACTTTAAATAAATCAAATTGTAATCTATTGTACTGAGATAACCAGTCTTGCACATTTATCCAAAATAAGGCTATTGTAGGACAACACCAAAATAAATGGTCTACTGACTCCACTTCTTCCTAAAAGAATCGACAAAGGGGTGATGACTCTATTCCCCATACATTTAGCATCTTTTTAGTTGCTAAAAACTTTTATATTTACTTATATTGAAAATATCTTATCTTTGGATCAAGTGATGTATTGTAAAGTATTTTGAAAACTTGGTTCCAAGGGACTGGTGTATCTAACATATTTTCCCAGCTGTCTGGAATCCTGTTTGGTATAGCGACTAAGTTCTTTGTTCTTAAATAAAATATGTATACGTTTGTTGATCTTTATTAGCTCCTGCCGCCAAGCGGGCTCGGGAGCTATGGTATCGGGCTCCGTCCATGCGTGCATGCGTGTGTGCATGCGTCCGTCAACACATTTTGCTTTATGTCATTAACTGTTTCAGTTACAGGCTCCTAATTTTCATTGGACATGCATCTCGTAAAGGCCTACAAATGACGTGCATCTAGGTGACCTTGGCCTATTTTTTCAAGGTCACTGGCCATAAAATATCACCAAAAACTTCGACATTTTCCTTTATCTCATCAACTATTTCAGTTACAGGCTCCTAATTTTTACTGGACATGCATCTCATAAAGGCCTACAAATGACGTGCCTAAAGGTGACCTTGCCCTACTTTTCAAGGTCACTGGCCTAAAAATATAACCAAAACTTCTACATTTTGCTTTATCTCATCAACAATTTCAATTACAGGCTCCTAATTTTCACTGGACATGCATCTCATAAAGGCCTACAGATGACGTGCCTAAAGGTGACCTTGTTTTTGAAGCCGTGTTTTTGTTCATGTCACAAGACCTACTCGCTGTCTCAGTGTTATGTTGTCATTATCCATGAATGAAATGGCTGTCTGAGACAGCCAAATGCTTAGAGCCAAACTATGTTACTATAAAGTTAAATAGCGAGCTCGGTATGATGTCAGCGCAAGTATATAGTAAACGGTTCAGTTTTCGTGTCAACGCAGATTTCATCTTGATGTAAATAAAGCATTATTCTGCCATTGGTTTCCGGTCTCTTACGTTTTTTTTTTTACACAGTCCAGTGCATGGGCCGTGCAATTGCGCGACCAACGTGTTGATTCATTCCCGTTCCTGCCCACAGTGTATAAAACATTGTAGAGCCAGTAGCGGTCTGTCAGCAGTTTGATTGTTAATCTAGCGAACTTGATTGCAAACAGTTTAAGAACAACAGACCAGTTCAGCTTAAGCGAAATTTGGGTCACGCGCATGCTCTTTGACGACTATGTATGGCAGAAGATGCACAAATTGAAGAAGGGGAGAATTATAAGTTCTTTCACTTTCCCCATGGTAAAAAGCAGCTTACAGCGTGGATTCCGACTAAAAACAGGAGGAATTTTCGTTCAGGAACATTCTAGGGTGTGCAGCGTACATTTTGTGTCCGGATGGCGAGATTAAGAATTCTGCATTCAACCTCCACCAATATGTTTGGGTACCCAGAGGAACATTCGGGTATGTAAACACGTCAAGCGTAGCGGCGTGCTGTATCTGCGCGAGGAACAAGACTTCCCATCTCCCCCCTTCAGGTCTGCTGCGGCCGTTGCCTGTCCCTAAGCGTCTGTGGAGCCATATCGCTCTTGATTTTGTTACGGGGCTCCCTGCTTCTGAAGGCAACACGGTCATCTTGGTCGTGCTCGACCGTTTTTCTAAGGCCTTCCACTTTATTGCGCTGCCCAAGCTGCCTTCGGCGCGGGAGACGGCCCTTCTTGTTGAGGACCATGTTTTCCGGCTGCATGGTCTCCCTCAAGATGTGGTTTCTGACCGGGGCCCTCAATTTACGGCAAAATTCTGGCGTGCATTTTGCAACCAGTTGGGGGCCACCGTGAGCCTTTCCTCTGGTTTCCACCCAGAGACTAATGGGCAGACAGAGCGAACCAACCAGTCGTTGGAGAATACTCTTCGATGTTTAGCGGCTGACAACCCATCTTCGTGGAGTCTATTTTTAGCATGGGCCGAATATTCCCACAATTCACTGGGTAACTCCTCCACAGGCCTTTCCCCGTTTGAGGCTCAGTTGGGTTATCAGCCTCCGCTGTTTCCTGCGACTGACAGGTCCTTCGGTCAATCACTTTGTTTGGCGTTGTCGGTCAGTTTGGGCCAGGGTCCATTCCTCTTTGTTGCGCTCTGGACGGAAACAAAAGATCGCCACAGATAGAAGGCGCCATTCGGCCCCATCTTATCAGGTTAGCCAAAAGGTCTGGCTTTCCACGCGTACCTGCCCTTGAGAATGGAGTCACCGAAGTTGGCTCCCCGCTTCATTGATTCTTTTAAGATTGTGCGAAGGATCAATCCTGTCACAGTCCGGTTGAAGCTCCCTAGATCCTTACGGATCCACCCCTCTTTTCATGTCTCCAGGCTTAAACCTGTTAACACTTGCATCCTGGCTCCGGTCGACAAACCCCAGCCGCTGCCGCGGATGATTGAAGGGGGGCCTGTTTACACTGCGTGTCGTATTTTAGCCGAGAGGCGTGTGGGTCGTGGGGCTCAGTTTTTAGTCGACTGGGAGGGTTATGGTCCTGAGGAGCGGTGTTGGGTTCCTTCTCGGGATATCCTGGATCCCACCCTTATCTCAGAGTTCCGTGCATGGGGTTCTCTGGGAACTTCTAGAGCCGTTCCTTGGGGGGGGGGTTCTGTCATGGTTTGTGAGGTGTGCGTGTTGTTTGGACTTTTCTTTGCAGCTCTCGTCCTGGGACGATATCGAATTCCTTGGCTACCGGATTCTTTGCCCAGCTGGCTGATTGAGCTGGGGCGGCGCCTTCCCGGACTCTATATGAGCAGGAAGTCCGGCACGCGTCCTTCGCTAGAGTGACTGTTTTTAGCTTCGCACTATAGCCGAAGATATCTGTAGTCAGGTTTTGTGTGACTTTCTAGCTTTTGATTTTTGGAGTTTCTTCTCCCTTTTGGCTGTCTCGCTTTGCTTCCGTGTTTTGGACTATTATACGTCCTTTGGAAGCGCGAGTACTTTTGTTTGGTCTGTATTATTCTCTGTGTTTGTACTGTGTCCGTTCTGCTCACTTTCTCTCTGGTTGTTGCGCTTGGCCTCCTAATTCTACCGGCCATTACACTGTTCTTGGTGAAAGGCGAAAGCCTCTGAGGGGGTCTGGGGGATGCCCCCACCCAGAAGATTTTGAAATTTAGATGCTTGGAAATGCCACTTGCAGCGTTTTGCAGGAAGTATTTGGGCCAAAAGAACAATCAGTGCTAACACTAGAGTTACCATGTTTTTTGTTTAACAATCATTTTTTACTGAGAATCTCAACGATCTCTATCAGAAAATCTTATATTTATAATGGCTACAAGATAGGCCTTGTAGCACACACAAAACTAATGAGTACCATACAAGACATGTAAAAGGTAGCCACTAAAAAACACAATCAATGGCTTTTAGGAAGGACCGAAATGCTAAATCTTCCAATGCGGATTCAATAAAATACAATATTTTCCTCTGGTCTTTGTCCTACAATGACTTGTATACCTATTGGCAACAATATAATACAATTAATTGACTTCAAATGAGGTGAATCCAATGATTTATCCACCTTGGACAAGTGGTGAGTAACACAAATATTGGATTTACCAATAACTGAAGTCAATAACTTTCACGTAATAGTTGAATGAGATTCATTATTTCTCTAATTTTAGAATAAAGCGAGCCCAAAGGACGATGAACCGGGACGAGGGGGCGTACATGCTGTCTCACACTTGGAGCACAGTTCTAAAGGAGCGAACCGACAGCAGGAGGCGTGACTGACCTGTCAGATTTTGACAGGTTGGTCACACCTCAGTAACAACAGTTGATAAGACACGTCACACCACCATCAGGTGAAGCTTCTGAAGAAGACAGGGGTTCCCGTCAAAACATGTCAAGGTATAAAAACATAACGACGTTTTTCTTTTCTTGTCTGACATAGAAGAAGTCAAACCTTCATGAAGTCAATAACTTTCTTATTACAACCCCCATTCCGAAAATAGTTGGGGCGAAGTGTAAATTGTGAATAAAATCAAAATGCAATGACTTTTAGATCTTATGAGCCAATATGTTATTGTATCTCCCCAACGATGATAGTCGGGCGATACTACGGTTTAGCGCCGCTGCCGCAGAGATTTTCTGTTCCAGGCTCTGGAGACTTCAAAGTTCATAGGATTTTTCTCTAAATCTGCATAGTCAAAGATGTTTATTTGGCAATGCTCATGATCAATTCTCGGCAATTTCCGACATTCAATATAGACGCCAGCAGCCATTTTGTAGAATTTTTTTTTTTTTGCAGATTTTGTTTTTCTGCTCATTTTGAGCCACATTTACATATATATACATGTAGAGGGAGGCATATTAACGTCTTCGCAAGAGTTAAAACAGTAACATTGCGGCTGTAAAAATTTGCAAGTGATCTCTCATGGGGATCGGGAGATACCGACTCGGTCCCTGTGGCGACCAAGTTATCTAGTTTGCAATAGAACATAGGTAACATTTCAAATGTTGAAACTGAGACATTTTACATTTTTTATCCACTAAATGAGCTTATTTCAAATTTTCTGGCTGCAACAGATCTCAAAAATGTTGGGACACAGGCAAAAAAAGGCTGAAAAAGCTATTAATGTACAAGAAAATCAGCTGAAAGAACATTTAGCAAGTAAATAAGTTAACTGGCATCAGGTGTGTAACATGATTGGCTATAAAAGGGATGTCTTAGAGAGGCTGAGCCTCTCAAAAGTAAAGATGGCCAGAGGATCTCTAACCTGTGAAGGCTTGTGTAAAAAAAAATGTGGAATACTTTAAAACAATGTTCCTCAATGTCAAATTTCAAAGGCTTTGAAGGTCTCATCATCGACAGTGCATAACATCATCAAAAGATTCAGAGAAACTGGAAAAATCTCTGTGCATAAGGGACAAGGCCGAAGACCTTTACGGGATGCCCGTGATTTTCAGGCCCTCAGACGCCACTGCATCACTCACCGGCATGATTCTGTCATTGACATTACTAAATGGGCCCAGGAATACGTCAAGAAACCACTGTCTGTAAACACAGTCCGCCGTGCCATCTACAGATGCCACCTAAAACTTTATCATGCAAAAAGGAAGCCATTGTCGAGCATGATCCAGAAGCTCCGCCGTTTTCTGTGGGCCAAGGCTCTAAAATGGACTGTAGCAAAGTGGCAAAGTGTCCTGTGGTCAGACGAGTCCAAATTTGACATTCTTGTTGGAAATCATGGGCGTCGTGTCCTTCGGGCTTAAGAGGAGAAAGACCACCCCTGCTGTTATCAGTGTTCAGTTCAAAAGCCAGCATCTCTGATGGGATGGGGATGCATTGGTGCATATGGTGTGGGACACTTGCATGTTTTAAAAAGCATCCTGAATGGTGAAATGTATATAAAGGTTTTAGAGCATCATATGCTCCCCTCCAGATGACATCTATTCCAGGGAAGGCCTTGTGTATTTCAGCAGGACAATGCAAAACCACATACTGCAGCTATTACAACAGCATGGCTTCATAGTAGAAGCAGGGCTCGGAATTGCGACCGCTTTGGTCGCATGTGCGACCAAAATTAACACTGCGTGACCTTTGAATTAAAATAGTCGCACCTGTTCGACCGCTTTTCCCCTAATTAAACGCATCTTTTCCTGTGCATTTGGTAGTTAGTTGGCATGCCAACCGCCGCTGCAGCTTGAATAGAGATGTGCGTATGTGTCAGAGCAGTGCATGCATCTGCTGGACATACCACAGCCGCATGTACCGGTTTAAGAATGGAGCAGACCCAGTGTGTTCCCTTGAGCTGACAGTGACCATTCTGACCAATCAAAGGGGAGCTTGACGTCCTAAATCTCAGTACTGATTCTAGAATGGTCAATACTAGCTGTCAATCACCCCATTTCGTGGTACTGAGAGTTAACTATACACAAGATTTAGACGGAAAATAAAACGAAGAACAACTGAAGACTTTTTTTCGGCACCGTTAACATTCATAAAAACGAGTCGGTAACAAAAGTTACTGAAACTGAGAATCATGACAATGACTGCAACGGTGATTCGGACAAACCGGTGGCAAAAAGAGTTTATTATTTTCACAAAGAGTGGCTTCAAAATGTTGAATGGCTGAGGATAAAAGAAGGTGAAATGCACTGTTTTTATTGTAAAGTTAATATGGCCCGGATCTAGCAGGTAACAGCGCGTTAGCTGCTGGGTCTAAACACTTTAAACGTGAAAGTCCCTCCATACATGGAGAAAGCGCGAAACACAGAACATGTTGCGACAAATGTGCGTCAACGAGTAGGTCCGGTGTTCTGTCAAATTTTGCTACTTATCAAAACATGATACCTCGCGGTTCTGCGCTTGCGCAGACCTAAAATCTTTGTCTCGGTTTCTTCGCTCATGTCTTAAGTAGCCTATCTGAAAAAATCATAAAAACACATTTCTTTTTCCGCGTGTCTTTCGACCTGTAAGCGTTTATATATTTGCATGTACATGCTGGGTTTTCCTGAAAATGCCAAAATAAGATGACAATGGCATGCGGCATATATCTTAGAACAAACGTATCCAACTCATTGCGTCTGCTTATGTTATAATAAGCTAACAAATAAAGTAACCTCTGTGGACTGATTCATATTGCAATTTTAAGGTGAAAACAACGACTTTACATCAGATCTGCATTTAACCCTAACACAGTTGAAGATCTGATTCGGATCAGTGTGGAGGGTCTTCCTCTGGACATATTTGATGCCCCACAGGCAGTGAAGAGATGGATAGAAGGGCAGAGAGCCAAGAGACCAAATTTTAAATCCTGGCCTCAGGATATGGCCACTGTAGTGGAAACTTTTGTTGATCAATGAACTCAAGACTGTCATATTAATTAATAACTTTCATTTTTTGGAGACAGTTGTACTGTTAATGTGCAGTGTTAGTTTTTTCAACATTAAAAAATATAAATATTGGTGCGTCTTAGATTTCGGTGTGTACGCTCCTAAATTCTGGCTTGTGCTCCTAACTTTTTGAACTTGGGAGCGCAGCGCTACCAAGTAAAAAAGTTAATTGCGAGCCCTGAAAAGAGTCTGTGTGCTGAACTGGCCTGCCTGCAGTCCTGGTCTTTCACCGATTGAGAACATTTGGTGCATAATTAAACAAAAAGTCCGTCAAAGGAGACCCAAAACTCTCTAGCAGCTGGAAGCCTGTATTAAACAAGAGTGGGATCAAATTCCAATGGCTAAACTCAAGCAACTTGTCTCCTCAATTCCCAGACGCCTCCACTCTGTGTTAAAAAGAAGAGGGGATGCCACTCCATGGTAAACAGGCCCCTGTCTCAACTTTTTTGAGACCTGTAGCGGCCATCAAATTTGAAATGAGCTCATTTTGTGGATAAAATTATAAAATTTCTCTGCTTCAACATTTGCTTCGTTATCTCTGTTCAGTTGTGAATGAAATACTGGCTGGTGTGATTTGAAAGTCATTGCGTTTTGATTTTATTCACGATTTACACTTTGTCCCAACTATTTCGGAATTGGGGTTGTCAATGACCCTACTTGAAAATATAAAATAAATTATCTTCACTGTCCCATGTTGGGAGTCATTGTGTGAATGCGTAAAGCTCCTCACAGGAACAAAGCAACATGAAATACGGACGCTGTCAGGAGCTCCTGCAGGGCAGCCTAATCTATTTTTTGCTTGAGGTCGTCGGATTGTTGTATTCACCTCTCGCATGGTAAATATCACTGTTTACAGTGACCGGCAAGGCTCGCTTCGACCAATACTTATGTCATATCATAATGTATGTTACAGTATCGGAGGGGTAACTTTGCATTGGGTCAGCGTATGTTGAGGGTAGCACAGGGCTGTTTAACTCCTTCAACCCCACAGCCCTCTACAGAGGGCTGACCAACATATTCCCTTCAACCCCAAATTCCTGTAGGGAAAATTCAAACAATCTGACTAATTGATTGGAACATATCAGGTTACATTTAATGGGATTCCAGAGATAACAGTAAGATACAATGTCCAGATAATGACCAGCCCTCTACAGAGGGCTGTGGGGTTGAAGGGTATAGTGATGCTAGAATATCTGGGGTTGAAAGAGTTAAACTAGGGACTTGGGGGGCAGTGAGGTTAGAGAGTGTTATAAATAGGGAAATGCAGGCTGCCCTGATGGAAGCTGACAGCGCAACATGCACTGTTGATGATATCTTTTTAAAGCAACAAAGCGTAATGAGGAGCTTGGAGCAGCAGGCAGCTGGGAAACCGAAGGATAAGTGCAGTGATAACAGCCTGAAATGTTTTTATTTAAATGCTAGAGGCATAAAAATAAATTTCCAGAACTTGAGGCTGTTATGATTAGTGAGGGCTATGACATAGTTGGGATTACAGAGACATGGCTTTGTAAAGAGGATGGAGACGAATATAATATAGAAGGTTATAAGCTGTTAAGGAAAGATAGATGGAATAAGAGAGGCAAACACGAGACAGGTTTAAACATAGGAGTACTATCGACCGCCAGCTTTGGACAGTAAGGTCATTCCATGTCAATTCAACAAATTTCAGAAAATTTCCCCACCTGACCATCTCAGATTTATTTAAAAAAATTCTCACACCAAGGCCATGTATTTAATAGGATATGTGCAATGTTTCAGTTAAATATCTTCTTTAGTTTTGACAAAAAAATTAATAAAGATGGCAACGTTTTGCTGATTTTTGCACTCCTTTTTGCAACGTCAAATAAAAGTGGATTTTTAGGAGGCAATATTTCTTGTTATATCAATGCCATGGGCTCAAAAATTTCCACAGTGTAGCATCTATGCCCAGTTCACTTGTGAAATGCATTTTCAATGGCAAATATGTTTTTATTAGGGAGCTGTGGCTGTTTGAAATTGCTCATTTATTTGACGAAGTTGTCTGTGACACCAACTTTGAAGGCCAATTATGACCAAAGTTATGCAGGTAGAGAGCTAATTTTTTCTGGGCAAGCTCTCCTCACATAGTGATATTGGTACAATAAACAGCAAGCATGTCAATTTTATGGTTGTCCAGAAAATACACAGCAAAATCCTAAAAAATCCAAAATTTCCTGAAATTTGACATCAAATTGCCGAGGTCTGACAACATGTAAATTCTTGAAATCTTCACCATCTCAAAGCTTACATTCTTGGCCATCTTTGTTTCAAAGGTGGTTGTGGTGCAACTCTTCATTAAATGTTATGAATTTTTTAGTAACGCCTGGTAAACAGTCAAGATTAGACTAATGCAACTCATTATTTGCTTGTCTGAATAAGAAATTTTTGAACAAACTGCAAGTGGTTCAAAATTCAGCTGCAAGATTGCTCACTAAAACAAATAAAAGAGCCCACATTACTCCAATTTTGGCATCTTTGCTCTGGCTGCCAGTCCAATTTCGAATTGATTTTAAAATTTTGTTAATTACCTTCAAAGCACTCCATGGCATGGCACCAGAATATATAAGTGAGCTTTCAAATCCTTAAAGACCTAAAAGATTGCTGAGATCTTCTAAGCAAGCATTATTGGCTGTTCCAGAGTCCAAGTTAAAAACAAAGGGTGATCGAGCCTTTTCGGTTCAGGCTCCAAGACTCTGGAACAGCCTCCCAAACAACATAAGAAATGCTAAGTCTTTATTGTCTTTTAAATCTCTTTTAAAGACTCATTTTTTTAGGCTTGCTTTTGCTGATTTTACGGTTTAAATTCTTTTTATTATGGGTGTGTTTTCATGCATGTCTCCTTTTATTATCTTAATTCTTCCATGTTTAATTCCCTACTTCCCCCATTTTGTTTTATTGCTTTTATGTACATGTATTTTACCTGTTTGTGAAGCACTTTGTGCTGTATTGCTTGAAAGGTGCTAAATAAATAAATTTATTAGTATAATTTATTATTATTATTAAAAACTCCCTTTTATTTGACGTTGCAAAAACAAGTGTGAAAATTCGCACTACACTACCATCTTTATTATTTTTTTCTGCCAAAACTAATTAAACATATTTACCTGAAATTTGGCACACATCCTACTAAGTATATTACCTTTCTGTGATAATTTTTTTAGACAAATCTGAGATGGTCAGGTGGGAGGCATTTGTTGAATTGACATGGAATGACCCAGTTTGTAAATGAAAGGCTCTTTCGAAGGATTAGGCAAGCTTGCAGAGGAGGAGGGACTATTATTATGGGTGACTTCAATTATCCTGGTATCAATTGGGAAATGGTGAAAGGACAGGGTTAAGGGATAATTTATAGACGTATGAATGACAATTTTTAGGTGCAGTATGTTAGTAAACCTATAAGAGAGAGGGCAATTTTAGATTTAGTGCTCTGTAATGACCCTGATAGAATTTGCAATGAAGAGGTACTGGAGCCACTTGGGACAAGTGATCATTCTACTGTTAGTTTCGATGTTTCACGGCAAGTTAAGTTTTCTTCAAAAACCAAAATTTTCAATTTTAGGCGAGCAAACTTTGACAAGATGTGCTCACATTTAAGCAAAATAAAATGGGAGACACTCCTGGATTGTTAGTCTGTATATGAGATGTGGGATACAACTAGATTCAAGGGGGTTTTACTTGATTCACAATGCCAATTTCATTCCAAAGGTGTCCAAAAGTAAGTTGAAAAAGCAGAATCTTCAGTGAATGACCACAGCTATTCGTAGGAGTTTGAGGAAAAAGAGGAATCTTTATAAGATGTATATAAAGAACAACAATGAGAATACTTCGGCAGAATACTGAAAAATGCGGGTTGTGGTCAAAAAAGAGCTGAGGAATGCTAGAAGACTGTATGAAAGGCAAACTGCAGAAGGGCCTAAAACTAATCCTAGGTGCATTTTTCATTACCGAAGTAGAAAAAGGAAAGTCAAAGAGGAGGTTAAGTGTATAAAGAATAAAGATGGATCGCTGCTGTACGAGAATAAGGATACTGCTGATACCTTGAATTGTTACTTTGTTGAGAATAGTACCTCAGAGAGGATTTTTATTAGGCCAGGGACCATGTCCAATGGTCAAGATTATTTAGCAGAAATTGAGTTTAGGGATAATGAGGTACAATTATTAGACAAGTTGCATAAATTAAATACAGATGAGGCCTGTTGGCTTGTAGCCTAGAGTGCTCAGGGAAGTTAGTGAGATCATCTCTAAACCACACTCAGCTATCCTCAGACAGTCTTTAGAAACTGGAGAAATACCAAATGATAGGAAGCAGGGCAATATAATACCAATATATAAGAAATGGGACCGTACTGAGCCAGGAAATTACAGGCCAGTCAGTTTAACTTGCATTGCATGCAAAATACTGGAATTTATCATAAAAGACGAGCTGGAATTATTTCTTGAACGTAATAACATCTTGAGGAATGGCCAACATGGTTTTCGTAAGGAAAGGTCATGCCTGACAAACCCTCTGGAATCCTTTGAAGAGGATTAGATACAGTACCGCACGAGAGACTAAGTTTTAAAATGAGCTCCGTTGGAGTTTCAGGAGGTATTCCGGAGTGGATTCTAAACTAGTTACAGGACAGAACACAAAGAGTGGTGGTCACTGGAATCTCATTTGAGCTAGTTATGGTGGGGAGTGGAGTCCCCCAGGGATCGGTGTTGGGGCCTCTGCTCTTCCTCATCTAAATTAATGACCTTGATAGGAATATTAAAAGCAAATTAGTCAAATTTGGGGATGATACTAAATTGGGAGCTTGGCAAACAGTTTAGAGTGTAATAAAGCAGGGCTTGACATTAACTTTTTGAGGCACTTGTCCTTCGGACAAGTAAATTTACCTTTGACTTGTCCAGGCTCAAAAGTCACTTGTCCGAGTATAAATGACAAAAATTTACTTTTTATGCCCTCAATCAAAGATTTCGGGCCATATTGTTTTTGGCCTGTCCGTCTGTCTGTTTGTTCGTTATTATCCCCCCAGCAAATAATACAGGGGGATATAGTCATGGATGCGGTTGTCCGTCTGTCCGTCCACCCGCCCGTCTGTGAACATTTCATTTCTGGAGCGTAACTTGAGAACCGTTCAATATTTTTTAACAAAACTTGGTGTGCACAATAATCATGACCTGAAGTAGTGCCTTTTGCTAATCCGAAGTTGATGAATTTTGTATTTTTTCTGGTTTCCAAGGAAACATTTTGAACTTAGAATTTTAGGGGGTATGGTCTGTTTCCGGAGCAGGTGACATTTTCATTCTTTCAATATGTGGGGCCAGGGGGATATGCCATGTCCTGATGACTCCTGTTTGCTTGCCCCATGGGACAGCAGAGTGTAGTGTCTAAAGGCACTTGTCCCTTTGACCAAGGAAGATGAGCTGGAATATTATAGGAATGATACAGGTGACTACTGAGGTGTTTTAAAATTTTGTTGCATAAACATTTTCCAACATTTAAAACTGTGCTTAATGAAGTGTTTCAGTCAATATGACTCTAATCTAACAAATCAGCAGTTATTAAAATGTGGCAAACTTTATCTGGGAAACATGTTTATTTACTTTACATGGAGCTAAGATTGGTACTGAATTATATTAAATGTTTGCCAAATGAGTAAGTGTATGTTTATGAGTTGTAAAACATAAATTATCTTGAAGAAGGAGTAGATATTTACCAGTAAGCCTTGACTCCAATAACTAAGCAATATGTCAACAGATAGCAGTTGAAGACTTTTCTGATGGTATTTAACTAAATCTAACCAATAAAAATGTTTACTATTAAATTACATTTTGAATGCATTTATATTTTAATGAAGTTATTTCTCAACATGACGCTATTAACATCACTAAATTAATTAAACACTTTTTTTTCAATCAATCATTAGAGCACAGGTGACTGTAGGCCTAACTACATAGTAAAAACTGGCATGTTTGGGTTGGTGCCTCTGCATGAGTCATTTAAAATTTAGATTACTAACCTAATAATTCAACTACCAATTTGTAGACTGACAGACCTGGGCAGTGAGGTTCCGGAGGTGAAATCCCAATGACATTCAGTGACTGGGATTGCGATTATCAGATGTAATGTCGTAAACATCGAGGGCAGACTGACCATGATCTAGGAGACTGTAAAACAATGATATCTGCTCCTGTAGAAACTACAAGTCCGCATGAAATCAACCTTGTTTAGGGAAAAAAAAGAAAGTTTTATACATGTCACGGAGAAGTACTACATTACCCACAATCCTACGCTGTTACCTTGGAAACGTTAAATAAACCCGCGAATGTCTTCACCAACTAGTGAGTTAGGTCAGTAACGAACGAAGCATTGGCAATGTCACTAAATACAAACAATATGAAACACTAAATATACTCAGGACACAAACTAAAATATATTACTACGATAAATTAAACAAGTAGCTTAACTATTGATGCTGAAGCGAGGTGGCATTGATTCACGTCTCGTTTACTCTGTCTCTCTTCGCACCGGTGCTATTACAGTTCAGTTTTCATTCATCGTACAGACCAAGTTTCACGTTGCTCAGGTGCAGTTGCTGTTTTTCTTGGGGCTTTTCCTGGGGTTTTCCCGGGTTGCGGAGCCTTGAGAAACATCGTTGCTCCTCTGATGTAAGGGGTTCCTACTGTATATGTGTGCGCGCGCGCGTGTGTCCGTGTCTGTGTATCTGATCGGTCAATCAAAGCATTCGAGTTGGACGCTGGTTAAACGTGTTGTGGGAAAAAACATTTTTGTTTCAAACTGGTATTCTGAATGTATTCATTTAGCGAACTGAATTCAGGGCACATAACATGAAGACACTGTATTTTTTCAGCAACTTTTAACTTGTCCGGTGGGGCAAGTAAATTTCTCTTCCACTTGTCCGACAATAAAATCTACTTGTTCCGGACAAGCGTTAACGTCGAGCCCTGAATAAAGTGATACAGGATGATTTAGATAGAATCCAGAATTGGGTAGAAACGTGGCAAATGAAATTTAATGTAGCAAAATGTAAAGTTCTACATGAAGATAATAAAAACATTAGACAGGATTACTTCATGGGAGGATTACAACTGGAATGTGCTCCACATGAAAAAGATCTGGGAGTAATTGTTGACCAAACCCTTAGAGGTTCTAGCCATTGTGCCATAGTAGTTAAAAAGGCTAACAGGATGGTGGGATACATAGCCAAAAGTATTGAGTATAAATCCAAGGAGGTCATACTTCTCTTGTACAACACACAATCGTCAAGGCCACATTTGGAATGTTGTGAACAGTTCTTGGGACCATACTTCAAGAAAGATATAGAGGTTCTAGAAAAAGTTCAGAGAAGCGCCACAAAGCTAATTCCAGGTATAAAAGATGAAAGCTATGAGAAGAGGCTGAAGATCCTTAATCTCTTTAGTCTTAGGAAAAGATGACATAGGAGTAATCTGATGGAGGTCTTTAAATATGTTGAATGGATGAACAAAATGAATTATTTGGGATTACTTAGACCAAGTTTTGTTAGTAGAACTCAGGGTCACAAATGGAAGTTGGCCAAAAATAAATTTAGCACTGATATTAGGAAATATTTTTTCTCCCATAGAACGTCCAAATATATTTACTTCCCACCTTACTAATAGCGCCCCCTGGTGGTAACAGGAAGTGACCATTTTTTACTTTAACATGTACTGATGACACATAGTTGAACCCATCAACTTCATTCCACTTCTAAAACATGCAGAACAAGTTGGTAAAGCTACATTATGAATGCTGTGAAGCTACAAGTAATGGTGTTCATGTGGCAATGCAGTGAAGATGGATCCCTTGCCATGAAAATACGTTTGTGTTTTTGATGTCTTCACTGAATTCATATCATCATAAAAATTGATACACAGGTCAAGGATGACAAGCTGTTAAATCTAATAAGGGCCTCGCCTATGGGGGGAGCAATATATCTCTACAGCGCCCCCTTGTGGAAACAGGAAATGCCATATTTTACATTGACATTGGCCGATTTGCTCGAAACTTTGCATTTGAGCCATGCCTTCCCACATTGTCCCACAATGATTCCGCCGACGACTAATTCAGCGCTCCTTCATATCCTCCTAAGTACTCATGCTGATAGCCAATCACTCGATGATTTACTTCGGCTCACCTGCATAACTGCACATTTATAGTTCATGCCCACTTGAAGCCTCCCCGGTAATGATGTCTTGATTGACTTGTTTCTTATCCAATGCCAGAGTAGGGCTGGGCGGTATGACTGTATATACCTTGCGACTGTAGAAAAGTATCTACCGGTTACAGATTTGGCAATAACGTTAATACCAGGGTGAAAACAGTGGGTGCGTTCCGATTGCCCTGTAGTTCCCTGTGAAGTGGACTGGTCAGGGTGGTCAGCCATGTTAAGTAAGATTCCAAACCGAAGGGAGCAAAGAACGCTCAGTTTAAAGGGAACTGCAAACTGTGTAGGGAAGAACTGAACAACGGTTCATCACTTCGCTGGAAGTTGGCAACCAAAGTTACCAATCAATCATTGCGCCTCGCTGGATCGCGAAAATCAGAGCGCTACAATGGAGACCGCGAAGGAGTTTGTGTATGTCTGTAAGTACTGTCATAGTAATTATCACAAATGATGTTACAATTTTAGTGGTTAAGTTACCTCAAAACAACAATGCGCAAATAATTTAATTATCAAATAAAGAACTTTTTTTAGGGAAACGAGCTACTGTTGACGTAGGTTTGGCGAGTTAGTACACGGTTAACGTTAGTGAGCTATTTAGCTAAGCTACCAGCTGTAGGCTCAATATTAGATTTGGCTAACATGACTCTACGACTCTGTGTAACTTCAGTATTACAACAAAGGGTAACATTAGTCGACACCTAATTTAACCACCGTAGTTGGAAGTATAAGCAACACCCACAGTTGCGAGCATATCCATCGACCCTAGTTGCATTAATCAATCCCCTTCCCCGTCTCGTAAGCATCACCTCGAGGTCGCGATACATTCGCGATGGGCACATTCAAAAAGGCTTATGAAATTGAGTTATTCACTAACATTTAACATGACTTTGCTTTATTGATTGCTTTTATTTTCGTTCTAACTCGATAAAAAGCTCATATTGTATTTCGTTTCCAATACTTTGCAATTTGGAGTCGAAGGGTTGATGAAATCGTCACCCGCCTGTAACCTGTAACCAACAGTGGGGTGACGTTATGGCGCTCATTATGTATATCGCCACCGGCGTTATAATGTAGACATCGCTGTTCAATAAGTTTATAATAAACAACAATAATATTATTTTATAACTATTCATTCAGGGTCCCGGGAGGAAACCGTTGAATTTATCCAGCACCGCAGCCGCCTTGAATATTTATTCACAGGCAAGCGGAATGCAGCCAAGAGCGGGTGGGAGTAAGTAATTCGGGATTACACAGTTGTAAAGGTACTTTAAGGTTTTATTTCACAGCATAAACCTTAATCATGCTTATATATTTTCAGAAATGCATCTGGAGGGCAAGGTCTCGGTCCTTCAGGCCTCCAGAAAATGGGAAAACCTAAGGAAGAAATACAATGTAAAATTAATTCTCAGATGTTGTTTTGGAGGGGCTCATATTCCTAAACTACTGGTGGTTGTTGTACTATGCTTTAATATAATGTTACTGCATATGTATATTATAACAATAAACATTCTAATGGCAGGTGGGTTGATAAGTAATGAACATCTTAGTGCTTGGGTACATTTAGAAAGTATGTAATTCAGCAATAAGTGAATTACAAAAGCCACATAATTTTCTTGAGTTAGCGTATCTTTTGTTTTACAGGAGCTTAAGTACCCACCGACTGGGTCAGGAGTGGAGTGCGGTGATGTAACGGCAGCCTCCTGGCCATGGTATAATGCAATGGATGAGGCCTTAGGTCAAAAGGCTTCCATTGCTCTGCCTATCTTGATGGCCTCACTCTTAATGGAGGAATACAGGGATGCTGAGTCCTCTGGCTCTAGCTTTCCCAGTCATGTGCTCCCTGCCCTGCCCAGTCCTGTGCTCCCTGCCCTGCCGAGTGCTGTGTCCCCTGCCCTGCCCAGTCCTGTGCCCCTGTTCTGCCCAGTCCTGTGCCCCCTGCCCTGGCCAGTGCTGCCACCTCTGCCTCCATAGCTATCTCTGCACCCACCCCAACAGTTTGGTGCACGGAAGTCAATAGAAAATAAATGAATAAAAAAATCTGTTATTTTGCCATCTCACTTAGCTAGAGTTGAACCGCAAGCATTTACGTTATACTAAATATAACTGTCAGCTAGCTAGGCTAGCGAACTAGCTAGCTAAGCAAGCAAACTAACGTTAGCGAGCTAGCTAGAGAGCAGTTATATTTGGTACAACATAAATGATCGCGGTTCAACTGCAGCTAAGTGAGATAGCGAAATAATGGATAATTTTTTTCATTTATTTTCTATTGAATTCTGTGCACCAAACTGTTGGCAAGCTAGGCTAGCGAACTAGCAAGCTAAGCAAGCGAATTAAGACTAGGGAGCAGCCATATTTGGTATAAAATAAATGCTCGCGGTTCAACTCTAGCTGAGTGAGATAGCAAAATAATGGTTTTTTTATTCATTTATTTTCTATTGACATCCATGCACCAAACTGTTGGCTAGCTAGGCTAGCGAACTTGGTAGCTAAGCAGTCAAACTAACATTAGCTAGGTAGCCACCGTATACTTCTGGTTCCTTCAAAATAAAATGTTATGTCATGTTTTACGACCTAAAGCCATTTTATGTGAGGCCGTTTTTGGACGCCGTTTTGTCTGATGATTTTCATTTTTAAGCCGTTTAATCTGAGGCTGTTTTGTCTGAAGCAGTTAAATCTGAGGCCGTTTTATCTGACGCTGTTTCGTCTGATGATGTTTATTTTGAAGCCTGAGACCGTTTGGTCTGACGGAGGTTTGTCTGAGAATTGACACCGTTTTGTCTGACAAATGACAGAGGTTTTCCTGACACCTGATACCTCACTCTGAGAGAGGATGTCCTAAAATGTACACTGTAGCAGAGGCGAAAGTCAGGTCTGGTGTCAGATTCCCCATCAAAAAAAGTTGCAGGACTGGCAGAGTTGGATTCATTTGGCAGTAGGTTCAGGGATTCACATCCTAAAAATTAGAGATGGCAATTTCGACACCGAAGTTCGAACGGCTTCAAAACGTTTTAACACTTCCGGTTCCGACATGGCGTTCGAGAGATGTTTCAAAACGTCACGTGATCGCTATCCGTCCACCGCGAAAGGTTTTAAAAAGCCAAGGGAGAATACAGGTGTTTGAGGTGTTTTGTTGCGTTGAGTTGTGATGAGAGATTTTGTGAGGATTTTGCTACAGTTGTTCAAAATGCTAGATAGATAGATAGATATTCTAAATCTTGCCAGGTACTCTTTCCAATGCGTAAATGAGTTGAAGCATGTTTATTTTTTTTTGTTTAAATAAACTTGTAATTTGATTTCAGATGGTCGAGAAGCAGAGAAGCCAGCTGAATCAAAAAAAAAAGTGCAGCAAATATGATCCCTGACAAAAATCTTTGAGTAAAATGGTTCTGAATCTAAATCTTTATACCACATTTTATTCATGTGTATAATCTCAATGAGGTGCAATACCATCTAGGCAGAATCAAAGATTGAAATTGTCAAGTCCATTCATATATAAAAGCCTGACCTGACACAATTATTCTCAATGAATGAATGAATGAATGAGGACATTTAACAGCAAAATATATAAACAGTGCTATACAATAAGAGAAATGGTCATAACGTACAAAAAATACATAATTGACTGATCGTGCCCGTGTCAAAAATATTAATATTTTTGAATTTGTGAAAAGGGGGGCCTTCAGCACATCAACACCAACAATAATTAAAGGCTGCAATGAAAACTTCTGCTAGTGGATGCCAATGTTGAGCAAGCAAGTTTTGAAATGTTTCAAAACATTTCAAAACAATGGTTTAAATGTTTTGAAATGTTTCGAAGCTTCAAATTTGCCATCCCTACTAAAAATTAGTGGATCAATAAATTTTTGTTATACTGAACAACAAAAGAAACGCAAGTATAGTTTAGTATGCTTTATATGGGAGAATTCTTTTTGGTTGTGTGCGGACGTCTTTTGAAATTGATAGTGACAGTGTGTTTGAGTTTATCAACAGAAATGAAGAGAAATTAGCGTTCTGGATCAGGTCGAAGTCAATATCTGGTGTGACCACCATGTGCTGCAATTAATGCAGCCAATCCTCTGTGCATCAAACCCACTAAATGACGGATTTCTTGTTGCGGAATCGCCTGCCACTCCTCCCTCAGAGCATTCTGGAGTTGCCCCACTGTGTTTGGGACCGGGATACGGGCACGGACGCGACGATCCAGAATGTCCCACAAGTGCTCTATGGGCGACCTCCGGTTCCGGAACCTCGTCCTCAGCCTACTGATGGTTGATTCGTGAACATTAAGACGTCTGGTAACGTTGCGACCCGTCATACCAGCATGAGGCATACCAATGGCACGTTCCCTGAGATTTTGTGTGAGGCGTGGCATCGTGAAAATGCGGTAAATATCGAATGTTACCGTTTGCTTTTATAGAGCCCGGATACACCAACGAAATCGCCAATCCCAATTTTTGGCGACGCTGCGATATTGCTCAAAACATGCCGCACCTCCGTTAATTCATACACGTGCTCGCCATCACACGTGATCGTGTTTGTCTGCAAACTCATGCTCCATTGGGTACTGCTCACCAACTTTACTCTGTATTTTGTTGGAAAACTCAACAGGACACATACCCCTTGTCTAAACCACAAAAAGAAAAACTTGCGTTTCTTTTGTTTCTTTTATTGTATATATATATATATATATATATATATATATATACATATATATGGGCCAGGCTCACGAAATGTGCGCCACCCCCCCGGGTACTGAAAAATAATGAAAGTACCCCTAGAGCTTAGCTGTGAGTGGTTTTTTAATCTACAGGTGTTGTGGGATCATATTCCAAAGCCGTGCGGCATGACGTTTTTTCATTTTTTTTCGTGGTACCTGGTCAAAGTTGGGTCCCTCAACTCATTTTTTGGGCCGGGTTTCTGCCTTAGTTTCAAGACATGCATATCTTCTAAAGCCTCATACATGCATAGATCTAGCTAAATCTTCTCAAAATGCCCTGATATGTATAGAGGGATACAGTGCCTGACAAAAGTCTTGTCGCATAAGGACATAGTAACTAAAAATAGCATATAACTTTATTTCTAACCAATCAATTGTTACAATAAATGGTCCATTTTAATGTCAAGGGCTTTCACATTAATAATTTGGTGCAAAATGAAACCGTCAAAAAGTGTTCTGATGTTCACAGCTTGGCTAAGCCCATAACATCTGTTTTTGCTAGGACAAAAGTCTTGTCGTCTCTTCAGATGATGCAACAAATCGCAGATTAGAGTTTAACCTATGACAAATACTGTAATTAACACATTCCCAGATGTGTATAGAAATAACCCCAGCACACCAGACTTTCATATGAGGTGCGACTAGACCTCTGACAACATACCAAAGATTCAACCACAGACCAAAGTGCTGATCTTCAAGAGCCTGAAGACTGAGTCTGCTGCTGAGGTGGCAGACATCTTTAATGTATCCAAATGTCAACTGGAGGGGATGAGAAAAAGATTTGAAGAAACTGGTGACGTTCATGGCAAGTGCAGGTCAGACAGACCCCGGTATGACAACTGTTTGAAAGGACCGTTTGTTGCTTCAACTGTACAAGGCTAGCCCTTCTTCAACTACAGCGAAGCTACATGAGGAAATGTCACCAAAAATCCCGGTATCTACAAGAAGAGTTTGTCAAATTCTCTCTCAAAGTGGTTTTCATAGCCAAATTAGTACACAGAAGTCTGCATTAAACAAAAACAAAAAACCTGCATTGCATTTGCCAAGGCCCACAGCTCGCAGAAAGGATTGATACTGGAAAAGTGGCTGAAAGTTCATTTTTCTGGTGAATCATCCATTGAACTGCATGTCAGTTGCCGTACAAGACCTGTTGGAACCCTCATGGACCCAAGATTCTGCCAGAAAACAATCATGTTTGGTGGAGGAAAAATCATGGTTTGTTGTTACATCCAGCATGGGGGTGTGAGAAAGATCTGCAGAGTGGATGGCAACATCAACAGCCTGAAATATCAAGAAGTTCTTGCTGCCCTACTTATACTGCTGCTCCTTCTCATTCTTCGGCCTCCATATAACAGTTCCTGACAGCGAAGAAGGTGAAGGTACTCCAGGATTGGCCAACCCAGTCACCTGACATGAACATTATTGAGCATTTCAGGGGTAAGATGAAGGAGGAGGCTTGGAAGATGAAACAATAGAATCTTGATGAACTCTGGGAGTCCTGCAAGACTGCTTTCTATGCCATTCAGATGATTTCATCATCAAGTTATCTCAGTCATTGCCAAGGCGTATGGATGCAGTCCTCCAAGCTCATGGGAGTCATACGCAATATGAATTCTTTTTTTCAAGGCACCATGGCTTTATGTTCTGATATTATAGTGGCATATTTGAGTATTCAAAATAAAGTATGTATAATTTCCACATTT
This sequence comes from Gymnothorax javanicus, assembly GCA_029692085.1. NCBI lineage: Eukaryota > Metazoa > Chordata > Actinopteri > Anguilliformes > Muraenidae > Gymnothorax > Gymnothorax javanicus. The sequence goes on from CM056196.1 coordinate 55,278,911, forward strand.
TTTTTCAATGCGACAAGACTTTTGTCCAACCAAAATCTGACCTTTCTGTACAAATTAAATTATAAAACTCAATCAATGACACAAAAAACTCTATTTTTTGGTATATTTCGCATAATCTAGAGGGCTTTGCCTTTCATATAAGCCATTTTTGATTCCAATTGATCAACTACAAGTCAGGTTATTATTTGTTGTTCCTACAACTTGGATAAGTGACAAGACTTTGTCAGGCACTGTAGTATAGCTGATGGCAAAATGGTATATAGGTAATACGCTGTTGGGATTGTCAACCCTGCCATGGCCCTGAAGTCGGGTATCGTTTTGCGTCGGTTGCAAAATTGCTGCGTGAGTGCAAACTGCTCTCTAACACAATGTGTAAAATTAATTCAGGCAACCCTATGCTCTCAGTAGTAACTGTATGTGATAAAGGTATATGTCTACTCTCAGAATACCAAATATCATGGTCATTGGTGGAATATTTGGTGAGTTATACGCATTTCCCTATCCTCTTGCTCATCTAAATCAGAAACACGAAAACCAATTGTTTGCCTATAATCCATCCAGAGGCCTATAACTAGTGATGATAAAGTTATTTTAGCCGCCAATCAGTGTTATAATTGTATATAAGTGATGTCCAGAGGTATACCACCTGAAATTAGAAACCCTACTGTTAAGAAGTGATGTTTGTATGCTTGGTTTTAGTTGGTTTTAGTCCATTCTAGCATATTTCTAGTGTATTTATTGTATTTATATATTTATTCTGAGTTACATGTTTCATGTTTAGAGAATGAATGCTTGCAGTCTCATGTCTTACTTTCCTCTTGTTTCTTTGTGTGGTGTCTTTTAAAAGATTCTCACTCTTTCTTTTCCATTTCGGTTTGGTAATTCCTCTTCCTTCTCTCTTGCTGTTCTGATTGGACTATCCACACTTTGAGCAGTTCAGTTAAACCTATTAGTTAGTTCAAAGTTAGGATCCCACCTTCCTCCTCTCTCTCTCTCTATCACCGTCCTCTAGATCCGCCTCTCCTCTCACCTGTTCTGAGTTTAGCTGGGCCTCCACTTAATTTGTTTGTGTAAAAAGACCCACTTTCCTGCTGCTTCTTGTCGACTTTCGTTTCTTCCGCCCTTTTGGTCAAGTCACGCTATCTTTTCTCTCGATTTCTGCAAGTTTGTATTTCGTGATTTCTCCCGTGAGTCTTGTTTACGTTGTTGTTTTGCGTTGTGTGATTGAGATAGTGATTGTGAGTACCACGTTTACCCTTTATTCCCATTGTACCAACTTTGTTAGAGATTTCCTTTGTGCTACCCTTATCCTCTCCAACTCCCCTTTTCCTTCCCCATCCAATCCCTTTAGTATTTCCCTGTGTTACTGTCTTTGTGCGGACTGACATCCTGGTTTATAGATCTTTCTGCTTGTCCCTTGATTTACGATTCTGCCTTGCCTAAACCATTCCTGTTGCCTGGCTTTGATTTCTGTTCTGTATGACCATGAGCTCACCTAATAAACGCCCTGCCATTGCTGAACTGCATTTGGAGTCTCAAGCCATTCCTTTCACCTACAGTGATTTTTTTTTTCCCTCGGGATCCCGTCGCTGCTGAAAAAAAGAAATTCTGGTCTGCAAATACCTGAAAAATGTTATAAAAACCTATATCAAAACTCAAATCTCCTAGAAACACTCCTTTTGGCTTAAAAGTATGTAGCCTAGGCAATACCAAGCCAGAACAGGTGTCTATTAGCTCAAAATATCGGTATATCGGTCAGAAACCGAATCCAAGTCAGAAACCGCGACTAAGTCAGAAACCCGTCAAAGTGTACCAAACTCAACCCGACTGACTTGCTATTGCCATAATACTTAACTAATAGAATAAGAGTCTCAAGTAGGTAATTAATCACGTACCAATGGAAGATGGCACTCGTAGGCTGGTGGACAGGCTGCTCTACAGTTCATTTTTTTTAAATTTTGGGTCCTAGGTTCCCCTAGCCTGAGCCCTGGGAGTTTTTTATGATGATTGCATGTTTCTGTCTTTTAGTTATTATTTTGTTGTAGGAGTTGTCTGGTGTCCCCGACCACCTATGCATGTTATTTGAACAAGTTTATGACTGATTGGCCACCGATTGCAGCCACAGCGGCCACCACGCCCCGCGTCAGTTTCTCCCTGAGATCCCGGTTTCTGACTGAGAGCGTGGGCCAATTGGTCCAATGTCGGGCCTCCGACCGACACCATCGTTATACAACCCCAATTCCGAAATAGTTGGGACGAAGTGTAAATTGTGAATAAAATCAAAATGCAATGACTTTTAGATTACATCAGCCAATATGTTATTTACAATAGAACATAAATAACATTTCAAAAGTTGAAACTGAGACATTTTACATTTTTTTTTTGCACAAAAAGAGCTCATTTTGTGGATAAAATTGTAAAATTTATGGTGGACCATCAGCAGGTCAGAGGCAGCAGCAGAGCAGAGAGTGATGCTGCACAGTAGCTGGCTAAGGCATGTATGCCACGGAGGTGGTGCAAGAGAGTAACTTATTTGGCCCACATATCAGAGGGGTGGAGCAGTGTTTGTTTGCACAGGAGTATTTGTGGTATTATGGGCACGTTATGGTCTGACAGAACTTGTCATACAAGCTACGTCCCATTAATCAAGAATTTAGCAAAGGCAATGGTAGACTGAACCAGACAACTCAAAACACTGGCGAGATGAAAAGTATAGTCAAATGACATTTACTGAACTAGTAGCCTATGTTTTCATTAATCACTGAAAATACTACAGCCCTTAAGGGAAAAAATCCAAGTATTTCTTATAGACAAATACTTAAATATAGGAATGGGGACTGCTGTTAAAAGAAAACCAGTATGTATGATTTCTTGGCTGTTACTGTCCATAATATCCCAATACCGCTTAATGATAAACAATGATGAACCCACCCCAGTATAAATATGACTTTCAGATGGTGTGACCACCTGCACCCACTTGGTTCAGATCATCACTGAGATCAAAGACGGGAAATGTAGATTTATGGCTTTGAGATTTTCTGGGAGACAGGGCAGTGACATGAGCTTCCGACATCGTAGTGGAAAGAGTAGAATTTGTATTTCATTTCCTGATGTAATTCAACACATATGAAATACTATATGTGGAGCAGGACTGTATTTCTTGCTGGTTGAATGACCAGGAGGAAAGTTGTATGTACCTGTAATCTGTGACAAGTTAAGAAGCGATAAGCTTAGCTCCTTTCACTCTAAAGCAGGGTTTGGAAGTTCCTGGGGACCCAATATGTTTTTTGCTCCAACCACAATTTTGATCCCAGAGTTTTAACAAGCTGTTCATTTTTAATTATCAGTTGCAATCAGTCATTTATTTTCCCCTTAAACCACATTATGACAAAACCATTCCATGAAATTTCAAAGCCCAACATTCATATTTTTTTATTTTGTTTATTTAAGAAAATCAAAGGTGTATTTTTATGTGATCAAATTTCAGTCAGTAATTTGATTAGGGTTCTGAATTCAGGTGCTCAGGTTCTTTCCTGAAACCAATCAAGTGACATTTAACAGGTCTGACTCATCGCTTTGTTTTAATTCTTAATTGCCTTAATTGTTCGCTTTAATGACCTTGGGTCCACCATTTTATCTACTAGAAGCCCATTTATAGATTCATGTTCCAGTTGCAAATTTCCATTTTTTTATGTTAGAGAATAATTTCAATTTAGCACACTGAAGAAATGATTTTCATCATGGCCATTTTTGACATGTGGTTTAAAAGGATAAATAATCAGCGTGAACAAGAATAGTGCAATCAAGAGCAATGAGCAACTCAAAAAGATTGGAGCTGTGGTTGACAACCCAATGAGCAGTGGGTCCCCAATGAGTTTACTCCACTTCCTCTAAAGGGTTTGGATTTCAGGCAATATGTTAAGGCCCCTCACAACGTTTGTGCTCACACAAGTGTAAAATATGCAATCAGTCATTTATTTTCAATACTCAAAACCATGAGAGGAAAACCATGTCTCTGATTGTGAATTTGTTTAAGAAATCAGTGTTTTAATCTTAATTTAGTTAATTTGAATTCACTGACATAAAGTACTAGTACTGCTGTTATAACACTTGTTGTTCGCATTCTATTTCAACCATTTCAAGATTTAAACATTTTCCAGCAAAATGAAGAGGATTATACATAATTTGGTGTGAATGACACATGGAGATGATTTAACTGGTAACACTTGTGTTACTCACGAAACAGACTTGTCTTAAAATCATGAACTCTGTGTAGAACCCAATGAGCAGCAAAATGACTTTACTCATCTTCCAAATGTGACTATGACTTGGTAGTGCAATCAAAGTTTCGTCTCCAAAACTAAACATGCATTAATACATCAAACAGGGGTGTGACTCAGTCATGGAAAAAAAAGCTGAACTTAATGTGGACATAGCATTTTGTGACCATCCGTGCACTGTAGGCATTCGGCACCCATTGGTGAGAGTACGAGGGTAGGCCTTTTCGACTGACATGGTGCCGGTGCCGGTGCCGGGCCGGTGTCTGAACTTGAACAAGGCACTTTTTCCACGGAGCTCTGTTAGCTGCTGGTGCCCAAAGTCGTTGCTGGCTCCCCTGAAGTTGCTGGGCCCAGAGCCGGCACCGCTGCATCATAAAGGGTATGGGCGGGGCTACATCATCAACAACAGAAGTTTTGGCCGCCATTTTTTTTAGACAGCCGAGTCAAAAAAAAAAAAAATAGGCTCCATTAATTTCAATGCAGCAACGCCCACTGCGGCGTCAGATTTTTATTTTTCACTGCTCAATTTCTTAAGAGTCAACACAATAAAGATGCGTTTGTCTTTTAGATGATTTAACTATTTCGCCTTGTCATGGTTAGTGGCACACATTTAGCGGCAACATGACATGCAGTTGTCGAAACTGATATAACTGCTTTCTAACCAAGTCGCAGTTTTGAAAGGAAATCCGTTATTTTGCGGTCATTTACGTTATCAAGCCATCTACATTTAGACAGTACCTAACTCAAGGTACACTCGTAAGAACTTAACACTGCTAGGTTATCTAGCCAGCTAATTCGCTGCTGGGTGAAGTGATGTGAATCATAATGTTAATTTACTAAACGGCTAAATTTAGGAGGAAATTATGCCTATAGATAACGTATATTGCACAGTAGCCTGAACGTCGCACTTTGCCATCACTTAAAATAAGCTTATCGATGGGTCTTTTCAAAATTAAACGTTGTCTAGTTGAATATTTTGAGAGTCACACCTATGGCTTGCTTCTCGGTCCTGTTGTCATCCGTCAATATTGATGCTACTGACGCTTCCAGTGGGCTTTTAAAAACGCTCGGCGTCAGACGCGACGCTCCGCTTCGCAGCCAGTGGGCGTTGGGCTTAACTCTTTTTAGACTATTTGAAGAACAGACAGGCAGCCGCGATGTAAATAAAGATTGTATTATGTTACCAGAGACAGCTAACGCAATGCAGACATTATCCTATCGATAACTGACATTTGCCTATCGTTGACTGACTTCACATACACACCCCTCGTCTGGAGCCTAATCTCTCATGCTCTGTATGCTGTTGATGTTCATTACAGGACGCCAGCCTTCAAACTGAAGTGAAATCAACTAACCTACTTCCCAGCATTCCTAATTGAACTCCAGAATTACTTTGAGTCAGTACAATATTTTAACAATTATAAAGCCAGAGGAACGACTCTTTTGTGTAAAAAAAAAAAAAACTGTCTTGTGACTTTTTGCTTTTTCCTCTTTTCTTATTTCCTCTCCCTGCCTATAAATCCTTGCAATGCCTGTGTAACTCACTGAACCCCTGTGCAAACGTTTATGAGTGCGTCTGTGTCTTTTTCTGTAAAATGCCATTTTCATTAATGAAGATTAAAAAAAAACTTGTAAAGTACCAATTAAGAGTATGAAAAGCAGTAACTTCTTTATGCCAGCCATTGTTACCGTATTTGCCTGATTAAGGTTGCTCGTAAACAATTTACATTGTAAATATAGTAACATGCAACACATTCTATAGCACTCAGTTTGGTGCTGCAAGCTGTGGAAACACTGGCCAGTGCTGAAAGGCACCGCACTTGGGCTCATTCAACACCAGCACCGGCACCGGCACCAGCACCAGCACGGCCTTGGTGGAAAAGAGATAGGGGGTGACCCCACTTGTTGGGGGATCTGGGGGATGTCCTTGGGAAAATCTTTAAAATTTATGGTTCTGATATGGATTCAGGTGTACTTTCAGCAACAATGATTCACCTAACTTGACTGTTATTTTCTAAATGTTTCTTGACTGTTTTAGAGCATTTGAGACCCCACAGCGATCCTTTTTGGTATCCTTATTCATGAAATAAAGAGAAATTAATGATAAAGCACTTTTCAACTGATTAATTTTATCTCTTTAAACATTCAGACATATTTGTCACAAATCCATCCATCCATTATCTTCACTGCTTCCTCCTCACTAGGATCGTGGGGGAGCAGAAGCTTATCCCAGCTGACTATGAGCCAGAGGCAGGAACACACCCTGGACAGCTCTCCAAACAATCGTGAATATTCATCACAGATGGCAAACCTAAATACAATCCTGTACAAACTGTTGTGTAATACCAGGGAACACGAAGTATTCTTTGTACCTTTTACATGTTCTCAAAGAATCTAGACTTCCAATCATGTTCTCAAGAAATAGATAATAAAATGGCTCCATACAATTACTTGAAGACCAGAATTATCTGAATGTACACAATGGACATTCACATAATTATGCCTACTTTATATACTTTCTACAACCAGAAACCAAGTCTCCATCAAAAACATACTTTTAACCCCTTTGTGCAGATGTGTTCGCCAGCAGATATGCAGCTTCAAATTTATGCACGCAGTTACAATATTCTATCACTAGATGGCAGATCTGGATCAGTTATTGAATATTCACAATCAAGCCGAGCTCGAACACGGTTTAGAATATGGACGAGTTCACTCCAATCCCTGTTTTTCAAGAGTTTCTTGAATTAAACTCTACAGCTAAGCCTGATGTGCAAACTGCTCAATATACTTGCCCATAGTATCAATCCAGCAGTTCAAAAAAAATCTCTTCTACAGAAAAAATTGTCCTCTGTAGCAACCACTTCAGCTACAGTGAGCCAATGGTATCCCAATTAGTAGTTGAGAAAACTCAGTTTTCTGAAGCAATTCAACATGGTATTGATACTATGTCATTTTACTATCAATTATAGTCATCACGTATGAGAAACGTGAAGTTCCCTACGCCCCTTGAAACTTTGTGGGTATTGATGGCTTGATTGACTCGTTGCTTATCCAATGCCAGTATGCAAATGTGTATAAACTCTCCGCAGTAACTGATATACACTGATTGGGCAGTCAGAAGAGAATATAAGCCTTTGCGTAAGAGCAAGGTAGGTTGTATTCTCTTTATGTTGGGCACAGTTGTGCAGCTGAAAATTTAAATAAAAAAATATTTAAAGAAAAAAAGCTTCCAAAATCAGCTTGAAGTGTTCAGTTACATTTATGGGATTTAAATGAGGTTGAGACATGATCAATGGGAATTATTCCGAATGAAACTGGACTGGAGGGTTCCTTCTACCCGATACATCTGTCTCTGGAGGAGGGATTCAATGAAGAAAGGTTATACTGTTACTGTGTTTGCATTTTGCTCAATGTTGTTGTTTTTTTTTTTAGAACTTATACCGTATTCAACTAAATCGAATGCCAAGGTTTTGGTTTGTTTAAAATGCAAGCAGCTCACACACTTTATTAGACCCCCTGGGACATTTATGCAATTATTCTGTTCAATCTGAGGTAGAATATTGCCTGATTTTTCCTGATAATGGAATGTCTATTCTGTTAAAATAAGGTATATTTCAGATGTTATTGAGTTACTGAGTTATACTTGTTCCTTATAAGGTATGGAAAGTGCTTATACAAGGTTGCGAGCTTGGAAGTGGGAACTGCTAGCAGGGTGAATGTTCTTACCGTTAAATAAGCAGTTCCTTTAATGAGTATGTGTGCTGGCTTGTGGGACTTTGAAGAAAAATTGACAAAATTCAAAACTTCGTGGAAAAAAGGCATGTTTTGTGTTTGGAGAGGTTGCTGGTGACCACTGATGTCCAACAGCACCTATACTGATAAATTCATGCTAAATTCCACGAGAAAATCATTACTTCATTTTGAATGTCATGCATCAAAAGTTGATTTTTGTTAAATATATGACTATTTTATGATTTGACAGTGCACCATTTTGGGAGGTGTTAGAGTTTGGGGAGCCACCTGGAGAGCGGTCTTATTTGGCTCCTAGAGAGTGGGTAATTAAGAATTTAATGCTGAGATTAATTATACTTATGGTCAAGGATCTTAAGATCCCAGAAATGTATAATTTTAACCCACAGCCATTTTTCAATTCTCAGTATTATTTTTTCTACAATTTAAATGCTGAATTTTCATGAAGATTTTTTTATGTTTGAAGCCCTTTTTCTTTACCAAAATCATGAAAATAAACTAAAATACGATCAAATTCTTGATGCTACAAGTGTCTTGACCCAGTTGAGTCATACCTTTCTTCTCGAAGAAGCTGCAATCTTTAATTATAAAGCCAAAAATAAGGTAACACATACATAGCCAGATTTGGCTTGCGAAAGGGGTTCATTCATAGACATATTTCTTTATATAACATGACATTACATGACATGCAACAAGAGCAAAATGTCTCTTTCTTAAGCTTTCCAATGTAAGAGAAATGAAATGACATGATTTTAATGGATATCTACTTGAGTTTAAATTTAAAGGGCAAAAACTTACATATCTTTTATGGAGTAAATATGTTTCAGCTCTTCTTTAGTGGGCTTAACTATCCTTTGTAACAAATATACTTTTATTATGAGCTCACACAAATATTGTCTCCCAATAGCAATTGTGCCGTAAACTGTGTAATCTGTTTAAATCTTGATTCACTATGACATCTGAGCCATAAAAACTATGATCACATTCTTTACAACAGAACTTCTCTTCCCATGTGAGTAATTGCCGAAATTAAAACCAAACTTCAATTACAATACAGCCAAATGAGTTTTTAATGGGTATCTAATGAGGCGACCTGGACAACGGACATTCCCACTGTCCACGTCATGCCTCCCAAAATCGACAGTTCTCCTCCCCTTACCATTCCTCTTAAGCAGCACCATGGACAACACGTGCCGGACAGGCCTCCGTTCAGCACCTTTGACCGCCACTCTATGCTGGATAGCTCCAGCCAACTGTGGCGAGGCGTAGGAGAAGAGCTCTCCAAGTGCATTCCGCATGAGTCCACGCACCTGATCCCCATCAGTATCAGTCAGCAACACAATGTAAAGCCGGCGAGGCAGCAGACGGGGACAGGTTGGCTAAGAGTGCATTTTGCAGGTGAGTTACTAACTGCTGTTCTCTCTCTACTTTTCTGATCAGAGTCTGAAGGTGAAGAGACGGGGATCCCGAGTTTAGGCTCCCTCCAGAAAGCCTCGCTCTGGGCGCTACCCCACCTTGTAACAGTGGCAAATTCACCTGAGCATCTTAAGGCTCATGAAGTCCAATTGTTCTTTGGTTTATCTCTGTAGATAAAATTACTGCCCAGTGGGCAGAATTCTTGCAAACCCATTGCCCTGCTTTTCTGGTGGTTCAACACACCACTTAAAGTGGAAATGAAGCAGTCAAATAAAATAGATGTCTATAACACCAGTTAATTATTTAAATATACCATAAATAAAAATAGTCCAAAATATAAGCCATTATTTAGAATAAAGCACAAACAAGTAGCATTAATGTTAAAGTTTTCAGCCTGGGTGCCGCCATCTTTGTTTTCAGAACATCATGACATCACAAGAATGGTTGTTTACAACATTCTATTTGTTTACATTTGGGTGAATGCAACATTTACGCCCAACGCCCACTGGAGGCGTGAGACTTCTCGCCACTGCTAAATTTCTGAAATGTCAACACAATAAAAACGCATTTGTCTTTTAGATTACTAAACTATTTCGCCTTGTCATGGTTAGTGGCACACATTTAGCGGCAATGTCACATGCAGTTGTCAACCTGCTTTTTAACCAAGTCGCAGTTTTGAAAGGAAATCTGTTATTTTGCCGGCATTTAAGTTATCGAGCAATCTGCAGTTAAACGGTACCTAACTCAAGGTACACTGATAAGAACTTCACGCTTCTAAGTTAGCTAGCTAGCTAATTCATTGCTGGGTAAAGTGAATCTTAATTTACTAGACAGCTAAATTTAGGAGGAAAATTATGCCTGTATATAAAGTATTGTGTATAGTAACCTGACCGTCGCACTTTGCCGTCACTTAAAATAAGCTTTTTCAGGAGGTTTTTTCAAAATTAAACATTGTCTTGTTTCATATTTTGAGAGTGACACCCATGGCTTGCTTCTCAGTCCTTTTGTCATCCGTTAAGATTGATGCAACAGACGCTTCTAGTGGGCGTTTAAAAGCGTTTGGAGTTTGACGTGACGCTTCACTTCGCGGCCAGTGGGCGTTGGGCTTTAGCCCCGGTCCCACAGGGGGGCCGAGGCGTTTCAACACAGTGAACCATCTTCGGAGCAGTTTAGGCTTGTTCACAGGAATAAAATGAAAATGAACTGATTTGCCACTCTCTTTTACCGGATATTATTCATTTGAACAGCCAGGGGCAATACAAAATGAACCCCCTGTTCTTTTTCCAAGACCTGCCATGTTTATTTGATAGTTAGCGCCCAAGCTAACATTAAGCTTTACATCAAGCTAATGCCAAAGTAAAACATCCATAAACGCTAACCATTCTGATGACGTAGCCCCTGCATTTTTAAAACATGGCTGCGCCCTAGTAGTGAAAGTCAGCATCAACATGTAATTTCCCAGCAAAACTACCTGAATTTCAGGTTTAATGAAAAGCCATCTATTTCCAAAAATTAAAAAAAGCAACCAAAAAATGGTCACAGTTTTCATTGCTTCATTGCCACTTTAAAACTATAAATTAAAAAGGCACAATGCACACTTACATGTTTTTTTATGAAATTTCTAGGGTAAACATTAGGGATGGCAAATTTGAAGCTTTGAAACGTTTAAACCATTGTTTCGAAATGGTTGCTCAACATTGTTGCTCAACATTGGCATCCACTGGCAGAAGTTGTCATTGCAGCCTTTAATTATTGTTGGTGTTGATGTGCAGAAGCCCCCCTTTTCACAAACCCAAAAATATTAATAGTTTTGACACAGGCACAATCAGTCAATTATTTATTTTTTTGTACGTTATGACTATTTCATTTTGTTTTTTTTGCTGTTAAATGTTCTCATTCATTCATTCATTCATTGAGAATGATTGTGTCAGGTCAGGCTTTTATATATGAATGGACTTGACAATTACCATCTTTGATTCTGCCTAGTTGGTATTGCACCTCATTGGGATTATACACATGAATAAAATGTGGTAAAGATTTAGATTCAGAAACATTTTACTCAAAGATTTTTATTCAGGGATAATATTTGCTGCACTTTTTGTTTTTTTTTTATTCAGCTGGCTTCTCTGCTTCTCGACCATCTGAAATCAAATTACAAGTTTATTTAAACAAAACACAAACAAATAAACATGCTTCAACTTATTGACACATTGGAAAGAGTACCTGGCAAGATTTAGAAAATCCATCTATCTATCTATCTATCTATCCATCTATCTATCTATCTATCTATCTATTTTTTTGAACAACTGTAGCAAAATCCTCACAAAATCTCTCATCCCAACTCAACACAACAAAACACCTCAAACACCTGTATTCTCCCTTGGCTTTTTAAAACCTTTCGCGGTGGACGGATAGCGATCACGTGATGTTTCGAAACATCTCTCGAACGCCGTGTCGGAACCGGAAGTGTTAAAACGTTTTTAAGCCGTTCGAACTTCGGTGTCGAAATTGCCATCTCTAGTAAACATGTTTCAACAGTTCTAACCAACGCTATATTTACTCTAGGTTGCCCCTTAAAATCAATACTGACTGACAGTGAGGTACAAAAATTTGGGCACCCCTGGTTTAAATATCTGTTACAATTAACCTCCAAGTGATTGAAAGCAAACCTGAATACTAAATGCTACAAAGTTAAACATGACACCTTTCTGCAAATTGAAAAGCAAGGTTTCTTTTTATTTTAATTTTTCTGCGTTTTTAAATGATAAGAAAGGAAAAAGGACCCTGTGCAAAAGCTTGGGAACCCTTTTGGATTATTCTTTGTTACCTTTTAAGAAGATGATTATTCAGGCCAAGACCCAGGTGATTTACTCGTTAGGGATTCAATGAGTCAGGTGAATACAATTCCAGGGTTTAACTATATATTCTGAAGTAACTCCATGCTTTCTAAAGTATCCGACTGTGGTGGCTGTTGTGTCTGTGTTAAAAACCACGTGTTCCCCTAAACCAGTGGTAGTCAACCCTGGTCCTGGAGAGCCGCAGTGTCTGCTGGTTTTTGATGTTACCCAGCACTTAATTGATGAATTAAAGCAGTTGATTACATGCTGAACTCATCTCACCTGGTGTCTTAGGTTTAAATAGGGTGTAGAACACCAAACTCAGCACACCCTGTGGCTCTCCAGGACCAGGTTTGACTACCACTGCTCTAAACAGTTGTCCAAAGATGTCAAAATCAAGATAATCACTTCCACCAACAAGGAAAGGGCTACAAAAAACTCTTGCAATGTTTCAAACTACCCATTTCTATTGTCAGAAACATTATTAGAGAATGGAAAATAAATGGAACAATTGAAGTCAAGGCAAGATCTGGAAGATCAAGAAAAATTTAAGATAGAATGGCCCGAGATCTGGTGAGAAATGCTCAGAAGAACCCACACTGCAAAAGAGCTGCAAAAAAAGTGGCAGACACAGGTCTAGTAGTTCACAGGACAACAATACAGCTTACCTTAAACAACAAAGACCTACATGGCAGAGTTGTAAGAAAGAAGCCTTTCCTACAACCTTAACACAAAATTAAGCATCTGAAGTATGCAAAAGAGAACCTTGAGAAACCTCAAGCCTATTGGAACAATGTGCTTTGGACTGACGAAACCAAAATTGAACTTTTAGCCACAACCAAAGAAGGTATGTTAGGAGAAAAAGGGGTGAAACATTTGTAGACGTTGCCAACTGTTAAGCATGGAGGTGGATCCATTATGCTTTGTGGTTGTGTAGCAGCTGGAGGCACAGGTAATATTGTGCGGGTGGAAGAAAGAATGGATTTCACCAAATATCAAGACATTCTAGAGGCTAATGTTCAAAGCTCAGTCCAGAAATTGAAGTTGAAGGGACGTTGGGTATTCCAGCAAGACAATGACCCGAAGCATACCTCAAAATACACCATGAAGTACCTCCAGGAAAGACACATGAAGGTTTTGGAATAACCATCACAGTCCCCTGACATGAATATGATTGAAAATCTGTGGAGAGACCTAAGACATACCGTGCATGCAAGAAGACCAAAAAATATTTCTGAGTTAGAGGTGTTCTGTCAGGAAGAATGGGAAAAAATTCCAAATACAAGAATAGAAAGACTGTTAGCTGGCTACAGGAAGCGTTTGCAAGCTGTTATAGCTGCCCGAGAAGGAGTAACAAAGTTCTAGCTGACAGGGTTCCCAAACTTTTACACAAGGCCTTTTTCCTTGTTTTATTATTTTGAAACTGTAAAAAGTTAAAAAATAAAAATTATTCTTGCTTTAAAATGTGATGAAATGTATCATGTTTAACTTTGTAGCATTTAGTGTTCAGGTTTGCTTTCAATCACTTGGCCATTAATTGTAACAGACATTTAAACCAGGGGTGCCCAAATTTTTGCACCCCACCAGATAATATTTTCACAAAGAGCTTAAAGATTTCTTTCAAGTGTGTACACTTATCATACCAGCTGAGTTTCCAAGCTAACTTGTGCCTAATTTTTGTCTCTCTCTTAGCACTTTAACCCTTACCACCCAGTTCAGCTTGTGTTTCATGACTGATTTTGAGCAGGCCGTCGTCTGATTGGTGGAGACAGGTCACAAGGGTCCCGAAGACAGGTGGAAGTACACAAGCGCTCCTCAGAAGTTTCAAAATGGCAGTGGCCATGCAACAACACAAAAGGTGCATCTCAATTCTCTTATTTGTACAAACCCCAATTCCAATGAACTTGGGATGTTGTGTAAAACATGAATAAAAAACAGAATATAATGATTTGGAAATCCTTTTTGACCCATATTCAATTGAGTACACTACAAAAACAAGATATTTAATGTTCAAACTGATAAACTTTGTTTTTTTAAAAAATATTCACTCATTTTGAACTTGATGCCTGCAACACGTTCCAAAAAAGCTGGGGCAGGGGCAACAAAAGACTGGGGAATTTGAGGAATGCTCAAAAAAAAAACCTGTTTGGAACATTTCACAGGTGAACAGGTTAATCGGAAACAGGTGAGTGTCATGATTAGGTATAAAAGGAGCATCCTCGAAAGGCTCAGTTGTTCACAAGCAAGGATGGGGCGAGATTCACCACTTTGTGAACAACTGCCTGAGCAAATAGTCCAACATTTTGAAAACAAGGCTTCTCAACATGCAATTGCAAGGAATTTTGGAATTTCATCATCTACAGTCCATAATATCAATAAAAGAATCCGGAGAAATCTCTACAAGTAAGCAGAAAGGCTGAAAACCAACTTTGAATGCCCGTGACTGTCGGTCCCTCTGACATCATTCTGTCAAGGATATTACCATGTGGCCTCAGGAAAACTTTGGAAAACCACTGTCAGGTAACACAGGTCATCGCTACAGTGCTGTGAAAAAGTATTTGCCCCCTTCCTGATTTCTTTTTTTTTTTGCCACTTTTGCTGGGAGTGGCTGGCCAACGAAAATTACTCCAAGAACGCGATCGACGACTCATCCAGGAGGTCACAAAAGAACCCAGAACAACATCTAAAGAACTGCAGGGGTTACTTGCCTCAGTTAAAGTCAGCGTTCATGATTCAAAAATAAGAAAGAGACTGGGCAAAAATGGCACCCATGGGAGAGTTCCAAGGTGAAAACCGCTGCTGACCAAAAAGAACACAAAGGATCGTCTCACATTAGCCAAATACATCTTGATGATCCCCAAGACATTTGGGAAAATAATCCGTGGACTGATGAGACAAAAGTTGAGCTTCTTGGAAGGTGTGCATCCGTTACATCAGGCATGAAACTCAGCATTTCATAAAAAGAACATCATACCAAAAGTCAAACATGGTGGTGATCGTGTGATGGTTTGGGGCTGCTTTGCTGCTTCTGGACATGGACAACTTGCAGTAATTGATGGAACTATGAATTCTGCTCATAACCGGAAAATCCTGAAGGAGAATGTCCAACCATCAGTTTGTGACCTCAACCTCAAGCGCACTAGGGTTCTGCAGTAGGACAATGATCTGAAACACACCAGCAAGTCCACCACTGAATGGCTTAAAAAAACAAAATGAAGGTTTTGGAGTGACCTAGTCAAAATCCAGACTTAAATCTGATTAAGGTCATGCCACAGTGTCTCAAACAGGCAGTTCATGCTTGAAACCCTCCAATGTGGCTGAATTAAAACAATTCTGCTTAGAAGAGTGGGCCAAAATTCTTCCCCAGGGATGTATAAGACTCATTGCCAGTTATCCCAAATGTTTGACTGCAGTTGAGGTCGCCGATTGATTGCAGGGTGGCACAACCAGTTATTTGGTTTAGGGGACAATTACTTTAAAAACTGCATTTTATATTAACTCAGGTTATCTTTGTAAAATACTAAAATTTGTTTGATGATCTGAAAAATTTAAGTGTGACAAATATGCAAAGAAATAAGAAATCAGGAAGGGGGCAAATACTTTTTCACGGCACTGTATATCTACAAGTGTAAGTTAAAACCTTACCATGCCAAGTGAAAGCCATATATCAACAACACCCAGAAACGCCTGCGGGCTTCTCTGGGCCCGAGCTCATCTGACACGGACTGACGCAAAGTGGAAAACTGTGCTGTGGTCTGACAAGTCCATATTTCAAATTGATTTTGGAAATCATGGACGTTTTGACCTCCGGGCGAAAGGGGAGAAGGACCATCCAGATTGTTATCAGCGCAAAGTTCAAAAGCCAGCATCTGTGATAGTATGGGGATGTGTTAGTGCCCATGGCATGGGTAACTTGCACATCTGTGAAGGTACCATTAATGCTGAAAGGTACATACAGGTTTTAGAGCAACAAATGCTGCAATCCAAGCAACGTCTTTTTCAGGGACGTCCCTGCTTATTTCAGCAAGACAATGCCAAGCCACATTCTGCATGTGTTACAACAGCGCGGCTTCATCACAAAGGAGTGCGAGTACTAGACTGGCCTGCCTGCAGTCCAGACCTGTCTCCCGCTGAAAATGTGTGACGCATTATGAAGCGCAAAATACGAAAACAGGGACCCCGGACTGTTGAGCAACTAAAGTCGTACATCAAGCAAGAATGGGAAAGAATTCCACCAACAAAGTTTCTACAATCTACAACTGTCCTCAGTTCCCAAACGCTTATTGAGTGTTGTTAAAAGGAAAGGTGATGTAACAGTGGTAAACATGCCCCTGTCCCAGCTTCTTTGGAATGTGTTGCAGGCATAAAATTCAAAATGAGTGTTTCCAAAAAAAAAAAAAAAAAAAAAGTTAATCAGTTTGAAAATTAAACATCTTGTCTTTGTAGTACAGTAAATTGAAAATAGATCGAAAAAGGATTGGCAAATCATTGTATTGTTTTTAATCACATTTTACACAACGTCCCAACTTCATTAAAATTGGGGTTTATATTTTATACTTAGTGGAATAGCTTTTGTTGGTAATGACAGCTTCAAGACACCTTCTGTATGGAGAAACTAGTCACATGCATTGCTCAGGTGTGATTTTGACCCATTCTTCCACACAAACTGTCTTCAGATCTTGGAGGTTCCAGAGGCCTCTTCTATGAACTCTGATCTTCAGTTCTTTTCATAGATTTTCAATTGGATTCAAGTCAGGTGATTGACTGGGCCATTCTAGCAGCTTTAATTTCTTTCTCTGAAACCAACTGAAAGTTTCCTTGGCTCTGTGTTTGGGATCATTGTCTTGCTGAAATGCCCATGCTCGTTTCATCTTCAGCATCCTGGTAGATGGCAGCGATTCTTATCAAGAATGTCTCTGTACCTTTCTCCATTCATCCTTCTTTCAATTATATGAAGTATTATCTGTCAGTACCATATGCTGAAAAACAGCCCCACACTATGATTTTCCCACCTCCAAACTTCGCTGTTGGTATGGTGTTTTTGGGGTTATGTGCAGTGCCATTTGTCCTCCAAACATGGTGTCTGCTATGACATCCGAAGAGTTCTATTTTGGTCTCATGTGACCAGACTATATTCTCCCAGTATTTCATAGGCTTGTCCAAATGTTGTGAAGCAGACTTTAAATGAGCTTCAACATGCTTTTTCTTCAGCAATGGAGTCTTGACCAGTGAGTGTGCATAGAGTCCATGTCAGTTGAGTGTATTACTTATTGTTTTCTTTGAAACAACTGTACCTGCTTATTCCAGGTCTTTTAGAAGCTCTCACCGAGTAGTCCATGGCTCTTGGAGAACTCTTCTGATTATTCTTTTGACTCTTGTGAGAAATCTTGAAAGGAGCATCTGGTCTTGGTTGGATTATGGTAAAATTATGTTCTTTCCATTTCCAGATTACGGCACCAACGTTGCTCACTGGAACATTCAGAAGTTTAGAAATATATCTGTAACTAAAGCCATCAGCATGTTTTGCAACAATAACGTTGCAAAGTTCTTGAGAGAGCTCTTTGCTTTTACCCACCATGAGATGCTTCATGTGTGACGCCTTGGTAATTAGAAACCATTTTATAAACCATCAATTAGGACTAAACTTATTTGTTTTGATTTCTTAGTATGAGTGGATTACTTTGGTTGTTACTGACATCTGGTGAAAATTTCATGTCAATAGCCCCATAAGAAATATATTTACTGAGAAAAATGTTGACGCGTTCAATACTTATTTTCCCTGCTGTAAGTATCGAGCAATTCCTTCTCTTAAGCCACATTTTAACAGATATCCATATATGCCATGATGAAGTAAAAAAAAATCAATATCCACATTGTGATATACAACGTATTAGAATGAACTGCATAAAATGCATTTTTAAAAATTGAGCCAATCAAAGTAAACAATCAATGGATCCCAAATAGGTGAAACCGTAGACACATGGTTGCAAAAACAATGGGCTCTAATTTCTTGGCGCAGCGCAGGGTGGCGCAGCGTGGTGTAGCGTGGCGCAGCCCACGCAGTGGTAATTTCGTCCAGTGCAGCCCGCGCAGTGGTAATTTCGTGCGGTGCAACACCGTGCGCAGCCACTTTGGCAATTTGGTTGACGGACGTGCGCCGAGATGGGTGTGGCAGCGTAGTAGGGGGAGATGTCACATATTCATCAAGACGCAGTGACAATTTCGTAGAAAAAGTCTTCGTTGAAGTTGCGCAGAAAGCTAGCCAGCTCCAACCTGGTTTACTTCCTGTGCAGTGGTAATTTGGCTGACCGGCGCACAGTGCGCACACGTCACCGAAACCTCACAGGCAGGTTTCCAGAATGTCAGGCACATTTCAATGCAATAAATAATTACAGCAACCACTATTTAATGTAACTATCTGAATCAGGACATAAATTATAGTATCTATATGGATTGTCCTGATGTCAGATTAAAAAGCGTTGGCACGCCGTAATGGAAACTCCACCTGGCTTAATCAAGGCAGCTGAATCTGTGATGCAAACTAACGACTTCACATCTTTCTCAGCCAACCATAAACTGCCTATATATAATACTTGTGTTCTATGCTCAGTAAAGCCGCTTGCACACTGGACGCGAAACGAATTTTTCCCACGACTGATTACAGTCAAAGTCAATGCAAAGACGCAAAAGTCGGACAGGGTTTTAATATATCCTCGTGTCCGAAAGTCATAAAAGTTCTAATTTTTCGAGTATCCCAGGAATTACGTGCAAACTTGGCCATGTTTGTTTTCGACCTTCACAAAATGCAAATAGATAGCTATCGACTTTCCTTGGTCTTTTTATTCGTGTGTTTTCTTCCGTTGAAGATATACAACAGTCTTTATTCGGTCTCTCTTTTGAAAATTTGTCAGATGGATCGAACAGATTCAAGCTTTATTTCCACACCAGAGATAAAATAGTGTTTGTAGTCAGTGAGCAAATCAATTCCATGACCATTGACAGTGTGAATAAATTATCGCATGCACGATCAAGACTGTCCGTCGGCGAAATGCAAAATACTCCATGTACGGCAGCCAGCAAAAAGTAAAAGTATTAGTATGAGAACAGATTTATAACGAAATAAAGAATAAAAATATATCACCAACAAACAGAGCATCCATAAAAGATGGCCCGCAAATAAATAAATCGCAGTGTTCATTGGATGTTCTGTTTGTTGTTAAAATGTTTCTTTTTATTCTTTATTTCGTTATCAATCTGTTCTAATCGTCCTCTTTTTTTCTGGCAGTCAGAGACGGAGTATTTTGCATTTAATGTCCGACAGGCATTGTACATTGTCCCGCGCCAATGTCGACTCACTTTATTGAGCAGAGCTTAAACAGAAACATTGATTGAAATTCTCGGTACTCATCTTGAAGAACTGAGCCCCTTATCAAAACATTCACCTTTAATATCTAAAAAATTCAGTAGATTTGAAGAAATTAAAAACAATAATCGACTGTCGGACACGGAGATATATTAAAAACCCTGTAAGACTTTTCGACACGTAGACACTGCGTTCAACGCAATCTGTCGTCTTGAAAAAATTCGTTTCGGCGTCCAGTGTGCAAGCGGCTTAATACTAGGCTACTATTTATTGTCACTTAGGTTTTATCGTTTTTAGTGGGGGAAATTAATACAGCCTGATTGCTATGATCTCGTACTGAGTTAAGATCTTATATTGAAAATAAATGTGTAACGTATCTTGCATTGTTGTCCATGCATGTTAATCCCAAAATTTTAAGCAGCAACAGGGTGTAATAATAGGAACACGCAATCCATCGTTTCTCTTCCCAATGATGCAGGCAGAAGAAATAAATGAGCAACCGTCGTATTTCATTCCAACTTAATAAGTTTGAATGATCGGACGTAGTTTCGTTTTGAAATTCCATTCAAGTTCGCTAATGGTAATAATTCGAGAATGCCCGAGCTAGCCAGCTAACTCATATTCGTAATGCTTAATATCGACGTAAGCGGTGCAGAAAACATGCCTGGAGCAGCAAAGTAAAATGCAACATTAACGCATCATGCAGACATATGACAGAGGCTTCTATATTCCAGCACATTAAAGGTGAGAAGAGGAGCTCATTTGATTGGTGAAGATTTGACTCGGCTGTGTTATACCCAAACACGCCTTCTTTGCCACTTGCGCCGGCAGGAGGGACCGAGGCGGGACAGAGGAGTACTTGCGCCAGGCTAGGCCGGGCACGAAATTGCAACATACGCCTGGACACACCTCGTTGGCGCGGCGCAACCCCCATTCGCTGCGCCTGCGCCCGGTCTACGAATTTAGAGCCCAATGTATTAACCAAGCAACTGATAGTCAAACCTGTTTTGAGTCATCTTAATATGTTGTATTATAAAATTCAATTAATTTATTTTTAAAGAACTCTCCACACCAATGTGTTATGATTCTGATCTGTTCTGTCATGATTCTGCCATGTTTGTTATGATTCTGCCACTAGTGTTATGTTTATGATTATGTCTGTTAGGTTTTGCCATGTTCGGTTTCCTTTTTGTACTTTTGCCATGTTTTCAAAAATATTCCCAATCCACTATTCTGTTAGATTCCGGTCCATGTCTTTATTCATGCCCTGCATTGCAATTTGTCTCCCCTGTCTGGTCTCTTGTTTATTACAGCTTTTCCCCAGTCCTTGGATCATTTCACATGCTTAGGTGATTTCATGGTTTCTGGGTTTCAAACATTCCTTCCAATCTCGTTTGCTTCCTTTGCCTCTCTTTTCTATATTACTAACCAATACTAACAGTTTGTTGTTTTCGTTAAAGTTACTAACCCAAACTAACATTGTATATAATACTAACTTACTAACAGCACTAGGGATTGTATAGCTGCACTTACTAATTGATTAACAAGCTCTCAGCACTAGCCTGTTCTAGTCTCCGCCTCTTGCCTGCACTGAGTCTTTGCTTCAATTCAGCAGATCCTCTGCACCTGCTTTTGTCCTCAATTGGATTATCTGTGCACATTAGAACTCCCTAACCGGAGCTGTATGTTTTGTCATAGGTTGTCTCTTTTCCCTGTCCGAGATTTGGCTTTTTGCACAATTTTATGTGATTAGGTTCTCCCTCATTTTCCTTTGTAATTAGTCTGATCCTCATCACCTGATCCTAATCATAGCATCACATGCTTCCTTGAGTGTATTTAAGCTGTCTTCACTGCAGTTCCCCGTTTAACGATCCCTTTCCTTTTGTTTACCTGTGCTGCTATCATTTTTCGAATCTTCTGAATACCAAACCATAATTTTGGCTCTGCATATTTTACTTTTTGTCTGCATCTGTTTTTTGAACCCTTTTCCAATTCATTACTCATTGCTGCCCTGGTTTTTTCAGCAAACCCGGATTTTGTCCCTGATTGTGTTCTTTGGATTGTGGACTTTGTACTGTCATTTAATGTCTTTCGCATTTCATGTAAATCCCATTTTACCTTCACTGCTCGACTCTCGCGTCTGGTTCCAGAACCGTACCTCACACAATGTTCTGCAAACATAATTTGGAGTTTACCAGTTCTCTCAGTGTCCAATTTTTAACATGTTGTTTTAACATGTTGTTACCTGTGACTGTTTGTAATACAAAAATACACATTACATTAGTGTGCCGTGATGATTGTGCACTAAAAAATGAAGATAAATCAGAAACCAATCACTATTCAAGCATTTATTTCATGTGATATTGGATCATTTTGATGAAAATAAGTAAACAGATAACAATATACAGTAAAAACAAAAATTATGTATTTTTGAGAGAAAAAGTCAATATCTAGTGTGGCCACCCTTTGCTTGGATTACAGCATTTAATCTTTCAGGCATTGTTCACATATTTTTTTAATTCCTCACTAGCCAAACCACCACATATGGTTTGAAGTTCATTCCAAAGAGTTCTTTCGATGTTTTTGCTCAATTGGATTAAGGTCTGGATTTAGATCACGCCAAGTCATACCTTTTATGTCATCAGATGTTTCTTTCCGACGGAGATAATTCAAACACAACTTTAGAGAGTTGAGTGTCATTTTCTTGTTGAAAATGAAATCCCCGACCAATCTGTCTCTTTCCAGATGGCAATGCGTGTCTCACATGCATGCTGTGATACTTCTTTTGATTCATGATTCAGTTGATTTTATGAGATCACCGGCTCCTTTCGAGAAGACTGAATACCAAACCATAATATTGCCACCTCCATATTTTACTAAAGGGGTTGAACAGTCATTTTTGAAATGTTTTCCAATTCACCTCATTTGCCACTATTTTTCAGCAAACCGGAAATGCTTGATGGTGTTTCTTACAGTGCCATGGCAGCATTTAATGTCTTTAGCATCATGTAAGGCCACAATGTGGCTACGAACAATCTCTGAGAGCTCCTTCCTTTGTGCCATCATGTTTAACGCTGACACTGCTCAAAGCTCATGTCACCATATGTAGTGGAACAACTGACAATAAGAGGTAATTTTGCAGAATAATGTTTCCTCAAACCAGTTTAAACTAATTTTTTAGCAGCAAAAATCATGGAATGAGCCTTCAAACATGCAGTCAGGCTATGCGAGAGTCAAAACAATAAAATTTGTGACACCTTTCAATTGTTAAAAAAAATGATGTTTTCAGCGGTTTTGTTTATTACCCATACTTTTAACAAATTTTTTTATTCCTCATTTTTACCTTTTTATTCTTGTGGGACCAATTGTTTTTCGTAATTGCCTACAATAGTATTTTTCAATCCATTTTCACCAAAAAATTATTGAGAAGTAATATATTATATATAGTAATATACTACATAACAGTGCAAATGACGTCACCCATATCAGGCTGAGATCTGGCAGGGCATGCCAAAGGCTAAACAAATCCCCCTGTGTCAAAGCCGGAGATTTTCTTGATGCAGTAGCATTTTTTTCGTTTTTTTGTTGGCATTGTGTAGGCTATTGACCTCACCAATAAGAACAAGTCAATTCACTGTACACATCATAACAGCTAGTGTTTGTTATCTACAAATGTAAAGTTTTTATCTTCAGTATGGTTGAATCTCAGGATTACAATACCCAAACGCTTTTTCTATGATCACTGGAAAAGCAATAAAAATCAATCGATTCTTCAATTTGCTGCAAATACAGTACATACCTCACCCGTGTGTTTTTAATAGAGCTAAGTATATTTAGGAGCACCTGTGCCAAGAACAGAAATAACTCAGTGCAGGCAGTAAGTAGCTCAACACAGGTGGCTTGCATGCCAAAAAGTATAAGAAGAGTGGTCACTGCACAGACTGAGCCACTGCTTTGCTTCAAAAACATCACATGATCCATTCATCCAACCAGTTGGCATAGACATGTATACGTTTACACTGCAATAGTGGCTTTGCCCTTTGATACGCTTCTAGCCATATTTTTTGCAAACAAATGCAAGCAAACAAGGGAGATGTCAAATCCATTTGAATTTCTGAGACGATTTCCAAGCAGATAGTTTGGCACGCCCTTGAATCAAGTGGGTTTTGCCAACAAGGCTTAACCGGTATCTGTTTCCAAAGCGGAAATCCATTTATGGTAAGGGGCGTGACAAGGGGCGCGAATGGTGGACTAATCACAAGTGAGTGATCAAGTTCACCAATCACAGCACACTGGGGTTTTCGGGAGGGTGGGGGCAGGACTTTCCACGGAGCGTTTCACAGAAAGGTACTGCAGAATTGGCAAGCATGAGAAAACTCAACTGTGTTTTTTTTTTTTTTTTAACAATGGCGCATTTAAAGCTTTTTTTGTGGAGTTCAAGATTAAAAGAATGATCAGTGAAAAGTCACATAATAGGTGCACTTTAAATGAACTGAATTAGTTATATGGTGGAAAATAATTCACTGTCATAAGGAATTGTGAAAAGTCATTCAAGCATGGATCTGGCTTCTGTCCTCTGAAGGTGCGAGAGCTTGAAAAAAATAGATAAAATAATGTTAACATTACCCCGAGACCAATATCCGCAAATGGGCATTATAATGCCTTTAAGAGCCTTAGTTTTCGCTCTTAGTTTTAAAAAGTCTAAGCTTTCATAGCTAGCTAATGTTAGCGTTATTGATAACATTAGCTTAGCTATTAACTGGGAAAGAATTCCGAATCCACCCTCCACTTTTTTGGCTTTTTATTTGGCAGAACGATTTAAAAAGAGGGCGCCAATGTATTTTGAGGGGTTTTACTAGTGAGAAGAATTTCTCACAAATAAATAGA
Source organism: Gymnothorax javanicus (assembly GCA_029692085.1). Taxonomy (NCBI): domain Eukaryota; kingdom Metazoa; phylum Chordata; class Actinopteri; order Anguilliformes; family Muraenidae; genus Gymnothorax; species Gymnothorax javanicus. The sequence goes on from CM056196.1 coordinate 55,303,447, forward strand.
ATTTAATAGAATTTAGATATCGATATTTAATTTTGCGAATGCATATGCTGCACATGCCCCAACAAGCTGGTGTGTCATCAGTATCATGGCTGCCGCCATTATATGCCATTACCACGTCCAGCAGCACTAGAAATCAAGCTGTAAATTCTCCTGACTGGATGTACACTTGACATTTTAACACAGCGAAATGCTTCTCTGGGTACCCAAACATCAAGGTAAGCCGGAAAAGTATTGATTTCATTCGATATTAATTGAGGTTGAATACGGAACATTTACTGTCTGACTCTGATAGTCAGTTAGCTCTCAATATAAAATTATGTTGGCCAGATACAACTAAAAACAAATATTCAGGCTTAACTTACTCATGTAAGGTAATTCCACGAGATCGGGTTTCAAGTGATCGACGATTGAGTAAGGTAACTTTTCCACTCCGTCTCCACACTGCTTGTTGTGGGCTGATGGCAAGGTGCCCTCCGTAATATAGATGTGATGTTGACCTTTGCTCCAGTAGAAGTATGGAGGTCCCCCACCGCCCGACAGTGATGATACCAACAGTTCCTCCTCCGTGAGTGGCAACAAGTACAAAATCCACCAACGATGGTGAACGGAGCTTAATGCAGGCCAGACGACCTGCTTACAAGAGCTGCTAGAGTAGTTATATCCTTTGAGTCTGAATCGACTAAGTAGGGCCTAAGTAAGTAAGACTTTTATTTTGGCATTGCCACAGACTTCCTTGCCATCCTGATTCATAGAATCACTTTTCAGATGACTATACATTAAGGCCTGTTTTAATTGCAGGTTGCAAGTGATAAAGTTTCCCAGTTGACAGTTACTCGTTTGTTGCTTGAAGAGACAAAATTCAGCTCAGAAGCAACCAAGCTGCTTGTAACGATTACTTGTAAAAGTTTGAAAAATAAATTATTAAAAACTTGAATGAATTCTTTGTATTTAAATCATTTTTCAAAATTGTCTGTTTGTTTCCCTTTACTAAAAAACATTATTCAATACATTTTCATTGCGTTACTAAAATTCTTGATGTGCGACAAATTTTTTTAAATTTAGTAGTACATGTGCTACTTGGGAAAAAAGTAAGCGTCGAGCTCTGAAAGCATATTTGAAAGAATCGGTAGTTCTAGGAGTTCAGTGTATTCAAGTGTGGTACTGTTGTAGGATGCCACCTTTCCAAAAAGTCAGTTTGTGAAAATTCCTCCCTGTTAGATATTCCATGGTCCACTGTAAGTGGTACTTTTGAAAAGTGGAAGCGTTTAGGAACAACAGCAAGTCAGCCACGTGAAGTCACAGAGCGGGATCTCCAAGTGCTGAGATGCATTAGTGCGCAAACTCTCTATTGACTCAATAACTGCAGTGTTCCAAACTTCCTTTGGCATTAACATTAGCACAAAAACTATGCGACGGGAGCTTTATGGAATGGGTTCCCATGGCTGATCAGCTGCATGCAAGCCTTACGCCACCAAGCACAATGCCAAGGGTCGGATAGAGTGGTGTAAAGCACGCCGCAACTGGACTCTACAGCAGTGGAAACGTGTTCTCAGGAGTGACGAAGCTTCTCTGTCTGGCAGTCTGATGGACAGGTCTGGGTTAGGCAGACACTAGGAGCATGTTACCTGCTTGACTGTATTGTGCCAACTGTAAAGTTTGGCAGAGGAGGGATAATGGTATTGGGTTGTTTTTCTAGGGTTGGGCTAGACCCCTTAGTTCCACTGAATGGAAATCTCAATGCTATAGCATATCAAGATATTTTGGACAATACTATGCTTCCAACTTTATGGGAACAGTTTGGGGTAAGCCTTTTTCTGTTCCGACATGACTGTGCCCCAGTGCACAAAGCAAGTCCATTAAGACATGGTTTGGTGCGTTTGGTGTGAAAGAACTTGACAGTCTTGGACAGAGTTCTGACCTCAACCCCATCTTACACCTTTCGAATGAAGTAGATCAGAGATTACCAGCCAGACCTTCTTGTCCAGTATTAGTGCCTGACCTCACAAATGCTCTTCTGGATGAATGGGCAAACATTCCCATAGACACACTCAAAAATCTTGTGGAAAGCCTTCCCAGAAGAGTGGAAGCTGTTACTGCTGCAAAGGGGAGATCAACTCCATCTTAATGCCTATGAATTTAGAATGGGACATCAGAGAAGTTCCTTTTGGTGTAAAGGTCAAGTGCCTGTGTTCCAATAATGATGTCCATATAGTCTGAGCTGCAATTTGTCATTTATAACAATATCACTAAAAGTTAGTCAGCTCTAGCCAATCAACTACATTTCAGGATCAGCAGAAATTTTTTACAGGCATTAATATCAAAAAGTGGATAACCCCATAGTGAGCCATGTACTGGTTTGTAATGTGAATTTCATGAAAAGGCACTCTGGTCATTATTTGTATGTCTTTGCTTCAAATGACTGTTTGTCCAATGGGTGTTCTTAAATAATACACTGACCTATTTAGTTACAGCTGGGAAAAATCACTGTCCTATTTAGTTACACCTGGAATGTACACCCTAAACCATTTCTTGGAAAGGGAAAAAAACTTTTTTGTGTTTTCAGCAAGTGCAACAGTTTTCCTACATCAGCAGACTAAATTTGTCTGCTCATTTATTTTCTGAGATGAAGCACAAACACAAAAGGAACATTAGATTTACCTCATGTGAACTATTTAGGACATTATTTAGTTGTTCTGTACTGCCCCCAGTTTGAGTAAATTGGCCCAAGTATGTTTAGAAACACATTCAAACTTTTAAGTACATAATTACCGATAATAAAAAAGCAGGGCTTACTGTTGTGTAAAATTCCTAATTAAGCCCCTAGCTAGTTGAGAGGGATCAAATGTCAACGTGGGAAATGAATAATGTTCAAAAGCCTGCAGATGCTCAGTGAAACGTGGTTATTATACACCAAGGACAATTCTACAGCGTAGCAGAAACAATACCAATATGTTGAGCAGCTGTTCATATTTTGATTGATTTTGAAATTAGCAGCAAATCTGAGTCAAAAGGAACGTCTTGGATGTCTCTTCAACTGTTAGTTGCCAACAACACACCAAGTCAGCAACAGCAAAGCTCAGTGAAAATGCATCCTTATCATGGGTGCATGATCAACATGACATTTGCACAATTATAATACCATGAATATAAGCATTTTGCTGCAAGACGTCAGAATATTGTATGCTACTGCATTTTTTTTTTACCAAGGTAACTTCATCGCAGAGGTAGAATTAAGCAGGCCTTTTTCATGCAAAATGAACAGAGCAGATACTCAAGTAAGAAGACGCTGTCGCTGAAACTGTGTGTTTGGCTGTGTTGTTAAATTGTAATGGATTTTTTTTTCCTCAGTAAACCACGAGGGCTGGGTTTTAGTCTGCACATGGATTTGCATGCCAAGTTCTTCTGCACCTGTGTCAGCTCTCTGTTAGTCAGCTGTCACTTTCAAAGTAGGGCAACAGTGACCCTCTGTCAAAAGATTATCACGCAGCTGCTATGACTGACCCACACATTTCAGCCACACTAGCACATGGCGGGCAAAAGCCAGAAAACACCAGTCATCTGGTATCTAGAGCACTTGCAGAGAGCAAGGAAAAACTTTGATATTATTGGATCCCAGTGTTAGATACAAAAATGCCATACAAAGAAAAAACAATCCTCTCAGTTACTACGGCCAGGCGATGACTTTTTGCCAAAGCCCATAAAGATTTTTTTTATTCTCATACCACCAACTACACCACAAAATTTCAGTTTCAATAAGCAATATACTGTAAATGCTGTGTTTTTGAATGAGATTTAATGTAATTCCAGAACAGTATGAGCATCAGCATATGTAAAAGTGTGTTTTGTGATATTCAAATGGGTGCTTAGGCAGACTGCATTTATGGACTTTCTATTGATAAAGGGTGAAGATGTGCATTAAATATGCAGGCCTTTAACACTGCACACCCTCCCCAATGCTTTTTCCTGACCTGAACTGCAAAACTCACACCAAAGCACCCATCAATTTACAAATAAACCACACATGGTGAGGATATGGCATACTGAAAGGGGCTATGTCAATCGCTGGGCATGCACAGTTTGGTTGCAAAACTTACGGCAAACTTTATCTTTTCCGTGGGCCACGGGAAAGTCTAGCATTCGCCAGTACAAATGGGGAGCGCGACAATCTAAATGAATCCAGCTTTCTATCATGTCATCTGCGCAAAATATAAGAAGAGTGCTGCATGATTAAGCAATGTCGTGGGAAGGAAATTTTGGTTATTTTTAACTTCCTGAGGCCAAACTATTTTTTGGTATTTTTCAAGGCAGACTTTTTTTCCTACTTTAAAGCCCTATTTTATGAAGGGTGGACCATCAAAAAAGGTGAGTGAAGGATCTCGATGCTGCTAGAGTTACAGTTTAAAGGAAAAAATTAGGAACCCCGCACCAGGAACTCCAGGAGCTGTGATAGGCTTGAAGTGTAACAGTTTCATCACTATTTTGTAATGAGACCTCAAATCTGCTGTCCCTTCAAAATGGGCATCAGGCCAAATTAATGACAGCAATTGGGTGAAGAAATAAAAGGGGGTGACAGTCAAATACCTCAAATTCTGATTGCCTTAGCTAGACATCTGGAATAAAAATGAAATCCAGAATTTTTTATCCTCTACATTATTAAGTAAGTTTAACGGCAAAAACAAAATATATTTATTTATTCATTTATGTATGCATTTATACAGCAGAGGAAACCATTTCTGACTGGCAGACATTCAGATTCCACTCCCTACATAAAGACTGGGATCTGCCAGTTGTGAGCTTAATTGGATGATAACCAGTTAAAGGTGATAGATTAAAGATTTGGCGAGATTCGGAATGTTTTACTCCCGTCTAGTGTGTCTGGGGAGAATTGCAGTTGAGACCTGCTTGAAGCATACACTCCTTCAGCGGGCAGCCATTACCAAGGGATAGATTGCTTGATTATTGTGCCTCCACCAGGAGGTAGTAAGTATGTACCGGCGTTTGTTGGGTAGTTCGTTCGTCAGTTAGTGGAATATGTAAAAACATTATGGATGCATGTTAATTAAATTTTAAATTTTGTGTGTTCATAGATGCTGTTTTAAGGAGGAAGTTATTACATTTTAGAGAAAATCCGTCTCCTATTGTTGATCCTGTATCCAAAAAAAATTTCTTTGCGTGAAATGACGGCATTGTCATAAAACATCCATGTTCAATGATAAAATGACAGCGGAGGCAATGCACTCTCCAAGTGCCTTCTAGTTACATATGGGCTTCACTTGATGGACCTCATAGGTTATGCTGTTGGCAATTGACATAATAAGCACGTGCAAACAATTAATAAAGTGTATCCTGTCCGGGCATTTACAACAAGGCTTAGTTCGACTGCCACCTGCGATCCGCGAGTTTTCGCCACAACACGATCCATCTGTGTTGCAACCGAACCGTCATGCTTGCTACTCGAATGATGTTATTTAATGCAATTTTGCTAACTGAGTTGAAGCACCTTGTGGAGGTGGGTAGAACTTGAGTTAACATGGCGGTGATGACATAATGGTAAGTTTGCGCATTTCAAACTTTTCATCTCTATGATATTAAAAAAGCATGAAGTGAATCAAAACTATATAAAATACAAAAACCCCGATTCCAATGAAGTTGGGACATTGTGTAAAACATGGATAAAAACAGAATACAATGATTTGCAAATGCTTTTTGGCCTATATTCCATTGAGTGCACTACAAAGACAAGATATTTAATGTTCAAACTGATAAACTTTATTGTTTTTTGGAAATATTCACTCATTTTGAATTTGATGCCTGCAACACATTTTATTCTGTTTTTATTCACATTTTTGACAACGTCCCAACTTCACTGGAATTGGGGTTTGTATAAATTAATGCACAAAGTACCTCCATGGCATATGGGTCAATGACGTGACATTGTCTGAGTGCACTACTTTTGTTTAAAATAATTTTAAATGATTCATAATAAGCATAATTTTATTCTATAAAACCTGTTTAATTTGAACATATTTCCAGTTTATCATTAAAATGATATATATTTTATGTTTTGCCATCTCAAACCCTCAAAATGTCAGGTGGCGCAACTGTCCGAGCAAGTTAAACCATGTGAAATGTATTAAATATGTTATTTAAAATATGAATTAATATAATATTAATATTGGGGCATAATTTTATATTGAAAACCTTTCAAATAAACAAATTTTAATAATTGAATTGTTCTTAAAACGTTTGGAAAACCAAAATACCCGCCGCCTTCAATAATGAGTAAAGAAGTTACTTTTAATACCCAGCTCAATTACAAAATAGTAATGTTTTAGGCAGAGTAGACACTCTCAGGTATACTTACTAAAAAAAATCACTTGGGAAAAAAAGAGGGAAGTGTGTTTTTTTTCAAGAAACTTTTGGTTGCGTCACCTGACATTTTTTGGCTGGTGAAATTGCAAATTCAGTCTAAAACTGTACTAAAACCCTGTAAATGTTGTGCAACCATTAAGACTTGTTTAAACACACTCTTCCAACTTCAAATAAATGTACTCTGTACATTTTTAAAGAATAATTAAAAAAAAAAAACATTTTTAAAAGGCTTATTTGTCACTGACCCATATTTAAATGGGAATAACCGCTAAATGGTGGTAATACTGCTCACGAATCACACTTGATAGGCTTAAAGGAGCCGTATGTAAGAAATGTATGTAGATTAAACATAAAATGGCCCTGATATATCACCAGACATTAAGGAATGATGTTAATTTCAAATACTTATATCAGTGACAACAGTAGTCAAGCCAGAATATTCTCATTACAAAAGCGAAGTTGCAGCCCACAACTAATGTTGATGTTTTCATTTTGTGTTTTGGCCTGTTGCGCCACCCTCCACCTATCTCCCGATCATGTAGTCAGTAGCATTTCGGCATCCAGGTTACCGGTTACCACTGAGCTGCAGCTACCAGCGTTTCGGAGCACAAATGTCTGACGTTACTAAATCTAAAAGGCCTCGTTATGATTCCGAAATACGTTGTGACAAAGTCAGAAACAAAACAAGGATCTGTATAGGACATGCCTTTGAAAGATGGAGACGGCTGAAAGCGGAGAAGAATTTGAAGACCGACGCCGAAGTTGCTAATTTTCTCCTGGACAGGTCAGATTCAGCTAAGTTTGGCTAACTTAATTCTATTTCATGTAGGCATGGACATTTCAAAAATTCTCTACAGTCTAATAACGTTATGTATGTTCGTTCATGGTACGTTAGTGCGTATGCAGGTGGGTTATCGAAGTGACTAGGTAACAAATTGTTTGAGAAATAAAAACCGCGACTCGTCATTGCTGACATTAGCAATGCATTATGAGAGTCCATTTCTCTGGCATTATGCTGAGACGCAGTGGAAACCGTTCCAACATTAGCACAGCCATTATGGCAATATCAAATGTAATTGAGACAGTACATCGGTCAAATTGTAGTAGACGTTCTTGCTGGATCCGGCGACCTAGCTGGCAACCTCTCATCTGGGGGAGAGGGGGAGGGGATACTGCGCTCTGCAGTATTTTGAATGTGATTGCAGTACCAGTTTTGGCCACAAACTTACATAGGGCTCCTTTAAGACGAGGCAAAATAAGTCGGGTCCACAATGTACAAGAGCTCAGACCACGTTCGAGCGCAACTCGCATTGAACACAACCATTCAATCCATGTGACGTCATAATAATGAACTCTGGTAGAAGACGAGTTAACCAGCTGATCTAAGCCCAAATGTTGGCCTAGACTTACTTAACAATATCTTCCATTCATAGATCAGGGAAAATAAGTATTGAACGCGTCAACAAATTTCTCAGTAAATATATTTCTAATGGGGCTATTGACATGAAATTTTCACCAGATTTCAATGTTGAGGATTATATTTCGCCATTTCTCATCATAATCATCAGTAAATTAATAACCAGATTATGTAAGAAGCAGTAACACACACACACGCACAGACACATAAAACACACACACATACCAGCAGTTCACACACGCATGAGCAGTGCACGCAGACACATGCACACACACACACACACACACACACACACACACAACACAAACATGCAGTTCACACACGCAGAGGGTAGGGGATTGGGCCCCCCGAACCTTGTGCAAAACAGGCGACGGCGGGACTGCAAAGCTCCGAGGGCACGTTAAAGATGCACTATAGTGCAGGGGAGAGGACTGAAGACCCCGTGTCCAGTGAAGTATGAATTGACAAACTGCCGTGGTCACCGTCTCGTCGGCGTGTTTGTCGCATGTAAGCTGAGAGCAACACGTGGTACGTGGGCAACAGCCCACACCTAGCAGAGGGGCATTGGAGATGACCTCTGTGAACAGGCGAGGCTGGTGAAAACGGTCAAAGTTTCTATACCCATAGCGAAGTGGGGTAGGGATCAGGCCGTCGGTTCCCACCTGGGTGGCTGACAACCACTACGGGATTCGGGGATCGCGATCGACTGGGTCACCGGCCGGTCGGGTCGCAGAGGGCAGTAAGACCACAGAGAGGGTGGCCGCCGCGCTCGGCTCAATGTACAGTCAGGCCACCACAAGCCAAAAGCAAATGCGTTAGTAGGTGAGTGGTGCTTCAGTGATCGGTGGGCTTTGAAAAGAAGACACCGGGAAGCAGAAGACAGAGTTCTCAACCTGGGGGAGCCTGGGCGAAGATCTCTGTGGAAAGGGATCTAGCCTGGAACTGCGCCCTGAGAGTGGGAGGTTTGAAGGATCTAAGTGGGGCAGTGCATACACACATATACCAGCAATTCTTTGTTTCTTTTATTTCTTTCTTTTTTCTTTATTATACAGGAAAGTATTAAAAGTAACAAAGTTACAATTAAAACGGGCCTGACTCAGCATAAAACTGGTTTCCAGCAGGTTCCTGTTCAGCAGGACATATAACACATAACAGGAAAAACATCACATATCAACAGAGACATTTGCATTAATAACAGATAGAGCAGAGACAGACCGCAGACAGTGGCCTATAGACCGTCAGTGTCTGCAGGTGTAAGAGTTAATTAGCATCTGTTTGTATGCCTTCTTGAACTGTGTGAGCGATTGTACTGCTCTAATGTGTTGAGGGATGTCATTCCAGACTTTAGTGTATGTATGTATGAAGGACCTCTGCCCATAGCGATTGTTGTATGCAGGCACTGGTGAAAGGGCCATAGAAACTAATCTTGTGACACGCAGTTGGGGCCGGTTATGTGTCGGTAAGAGAGAGCTAAGTGTTTGTGAAGTACTGTTTGAATTTGAAAATAAAATGACATGGCACGACTGTAAATATAGTTTTGGAAGGAAAGGGCATGTGCGTGTGAAAGTGCAGTGCAGTGGTGTGTCCACTTCGAAAGGTTACTGTGGATCTTTAGAGCTCGATTGTATAGTTGCGCTATTGATTCAGTAATTTCCTTTGTGGTGAGGGACCAAATTGGTAGACAGTAAGAAATGGTAGAGAGTATAATTGCATGCAAGTATGTTTCAGAGACAGCAGTGGAAAGATATTTTCTGATCTTCAATTCAATTCACACATGCATGAGCAGCTCACACACACATAAGCAGTGGGCTTCTGTAGCTTTGATTAGTAAGCGGGCTTCTGTTTAGTTGATTTGAAAACATAATCAGGTGAGACATTTAAATGTATTTGATTTCTATAGCTTTGATCAATATTTGTTCAGTAAAATCATTTACTGTTACTGAAAACATAATCAGTTGAATCATTTATGTATCTACATGTATCCTATTCCTTTGACTGTATTTTTTTTCTCTTGACTAATTTTCCACTCCTTTTTTGTATATTTTCTTTCATTTTTTATAAGACCAATACTTCTGTGCGCCACCAATATTTTTCAGAGAATCCATAGAGAGCTTGCCGACCGAGAAGAGGAAAAAAAAAACTTAAGAGATAATGTGTGTACGGCCCATGTATTGTGATTGGAGCAAAGTTGGTTGAGATTTTCCCATTAATGTTGCTCTGTAAAGAATGCTGAGTTAGTAGTTCTTGGGCAAGGACTACTCTCTGGGTTTGGATTATTGCACAATTCAAGGCTGGAATAAAGATAACTTTTGAAGATTTTGTCTCTCTCCAATTATTCGCGGACAAGGGGACCTCGAAAGTATGAAAACTTTTGATTCAGGAAGACACAACATAGGCAACAACCCAAGTAATCCACACATACAAATAAAACAAAACAAATAAGTCCATAAATGAAGTTATGTGTAATAAAGTGGAATGACACAGGGAATAAGTATTGAACACATGAAGAAAAGGAGGTGCAAAAAGGCATGGAAAGCAAAGAAACCAGCTGAAATCTGTCAGTATTTAGAAAGCAATCCTGCCCCCTATCAGTGCAAATTAATATCAGCTGGTTTAGTCCTAATTAATGGCCTATAAAAGGTTTTTCATTACTAAGGTGTCACACCAGAAGCATCTCATGATGGGTAAAAGCAATGAGCTCTCTCAAGACCTTGCAACCTTATTGTTGCAAAACATTCTGATGGCATTGGTTACAGACGTATTTCTAAACTTCTGAATGTTCCAATGAGCACCGTTAGGGTCATAGTCTGGAAGTGGAAAGAACTTCATTTCACCATAAATCGGCCGCGACCAAGTGCTGTTTGGAAGATTTCTGACAGAGGAGTCAAAATAATAATCAAAAGAGTTGTCCAAGAGCTAAAGATCACTTGCGGAGAGCTTAAGAAAGACCTGGAATAAGCAGGTATGGTTGTCTCAAAGAAAACAATAAGTAATGCACTCAACCGCCATGGCCTCTATGCACGCTGCCTGCGCAAGACTCCATACTGAAGAAAAAGCATGTTGAAGCTTGTTTAAAGTTTGCTGCACAACATTTGGACAAGCCGATGAAATACTGGGAATACGTTGGTCAGATGAGACCAAAATAGAACTTTTTGGATGTCATAGCACACAAAATGTTTGGAGGAAAACGGCACTGCACATCATCCCCAAAACACCATACCAACAGTGAAGTTTGGAGGTGGGAACATCATGGTTTGTGGCTGTTTTTCAGCATATGGTACTGGCAGACTTCATATAATTGAAGGAAGGAGGAAGGGAGAACTCTACTGAGACATTCTTGATAAGAATCTGCTGCCATCTACCAGGATGCTGAAGATGAAAGATGAAATGAGGGTGGACATTTCAGCAAGACAATGATCCCAAACACGCAGCCAAGGAAAACTCTCAATTGGTTTCAGAGAAAGAAAATAAAGCTGCTAGAATGGCCCAGTCAATCACCTGACTTGAATCCAATTGAAATTCTTTGGAAAAACTGAAGATCAGAGTTTTTATAAGAGGGCCCTGGAACCTTCAAGATTTGAAGACAGTTTTTGCGGAAGAATGGGTCAGAATCACACCTGAGCAATGTATGCGACTAGTTTCTCCCAACAGGAGGTGTCTTGAAGCTGTCATTACCAACAAAGGCTTTTCTACAAAGTATTAACTAAATTTCAGTAACCGTGTTCAAATACTTTTCCCCCTGTGTCATTCCACTTTATTACACAACATAATTTATTGATTTATTTGTGTAATGACTCGTGTCCTGTGCACAGTGACTGGTACGGAGGACAGGAAGCGGTGGACTGGACTCAGATGCAAGGATTGATTTGAGCTTTTAATATGCCAGCACAGCAGTGCAGCGGGCATCAGCGTTGCAATCAATATGAAACAAAAAGGAACAGAGGTTCCACTATGATAGATGGTAATACAGCTGTAGACTAAGTATTACACAAAGAAAACGGAACAAGGCTCCTTTAAACAAGAAAATAAAAGGGCTGCTTTAAAGTAAGCGGTTCTTAGTTTATAATTAGGTTTGGTACACGCAAAACACGGGAATAATCTTACAACAGACCTACAGCACCGTTACTGCGTTGCATTTAAGAGACATCACAAAGAGCCTTAGCACAGGACTCATTTATATATCCCTCTGCTACCACTCAGAGGGAACAACAAACACGTGTGCAGGCTGATTGATTAATGACAGATGATAATTGAATAATCATTAGAAGTGCGCTCCGGGGTCTAATGGAGCGATGAGCTGGCTGGCAGGAGGCGTGTCCTTACAGCACCCCCGACTCGGCATGCCTGATCTTCGGCCAGGAGGGCGCCCTCTGGGGCACGGAGCAGGCTGGTCCGGATGGGCTTGATGGAATTCAGCCAGGAGTTGTGGATCCAAGATGTCATCGCAATCCACCCAGCTCCTCTCCTCCAGACCATAGCCTAACCAGTCTACCAGGTATTGGAGTTTGCCTTCTCTTCGTCTGGATTGGAGCAGGCTGCGCACCCGGTAGGCTGTGTCTCCGTCTATCGCCAGGACAGGGGTAGGGTCTTCAGGGAGGGTAGCCTCCGCTAGGGGTCCTGCATACACTGGCCTAAGCAATAAAACATGAAAGGAATTATTGATTTGGTAGTTTGACGGCAGTTGGATGGAATATGTGGATTCATGGACACGAAAGGGGCCAATGAACCATGGGCTCAGGCGAAGGCGCAAGTCCCTCGTTGAGAGCCAGACACGATTCCCCGGCTGGTACTGGGGGGGGGGGGCAGGAGTTCCAACATCTCCGGTCCACCTGGATCTTCTGGTGGCGGAGAGCTCTTCGGATCTGGTGGGTGGTAGTCTCGCAGACCTTCTCCGCCTCCTTGAACCAGGCGTCCACCGCCAGGACTTCTGTCTGACTCTGGTCCCATGGGCACAGGGGAGGTTGCCGTCCGAGCGCACACTGGAAGGGAGTGAATCTAGTGGAGGCGCTCTTGAGAGAATTTCGGGTGTATTCTGCCCAGGGCAGGTATTTGAAACACTTCCTCTGGTGTTGATGGCAGTAGGCTCGAAGGCACCTACCCAGGTCTTGGATGGCTCTCTCCGCCTGCCCATTAGCTTCGGGGTGGTATCCCGAGGTGAGGTTTACGGTGGCTCCTAACTTCTTGAGGAACGCCCGCCACACTCGGGATGTGAATTGAGGCCCACAATCCGAGACGATGTCCTCCGGAAGGCATAAGTTGAGGAGTACCTGGTCGAATACTGTATGCGCAACTTGGAGTGCAGATGGTAAGGTTGGGAGTGGCACAAATTTGCAAAATTTTGAGAACCGATCTACCACCACCAAAATGCAAGTGCTACCTTCTGATGGAGGTAAATCGGTCACAAAGTCGACAGCGAGGTGGGAGAAGGGCTGATGTGGAGCGGGCAGTGGGTTTAGTTTTCCCACAGGCAGCTGTCTGGGTGTCTTTTTTTTTTTTATATCCGCCACCGCCCCCCCTTTGGAGGACAGCTTTATGAATTCAGTCAGTTATATAATTGTGTACGAGTCCTCCTACATCGCCCGACAAAACAAAAGAAACACACAAAAAATTTAATAAATGAATTAATAAAAAATAGAAATATAATACAATAACAATTACATTCACAATGCTTTACAACCTTTTGCATTAGTCGTTATTGGCTCACCTATTCCATCCCTCATTATTCCCAACCTTCAGTCTCCCTTACTTTATCCCATCTTTTGGCATAAATTTCAAGTCCTGTCTCATGGGCCATCACACACTCAATTCTATGTAATACTTGACAAAATTTTTGAATTTCTCAATTCTTAATGCCTCCACAGATGTCAACCCTAAAATAAATATTTTTGCTAAATATATAATTATATTACAGATTAGATGTGTTCCTTTTGTTACATCACCCAGTAACACTTTAAATAAATCTAATTGTATACTATTGTACTGAGATATCCAGCCTTGTACCTTTATCCAAAATAAGGCTATTATAGGACAGTACCAAAATAAATGGTCTACTGACTCCACTTCTTCCAGACAGAATCGACAAAGGGGTGATGACTCTATTCCCCATATATTTAGCATCTTTTTAGTTACTATAAACTTATGTATTAACTTATACTGAAAATATCTAATCTTTGGATCAAGTGATGTACTGTAAAGGATTTTGAAAACTTGGTTCCATGGGACTGGTGTATCTAACATATTTTCCCAACTGTCTAGAATCCTGTATGGTACAGCAACTAAGTTATTTATTCTTCAATAAAATGTGTATGTTTGTTGATCTTTATTCTATTTAACCAATTTGCCATTTTCATATGAGGCCTACAGACTAAATGCCCTCCTGCTCCTTTAATAATTTTTGATTTCCAAGCACTTGGTAAAGCTCCAATAAGTTGATTATATTGTTGCAATGTACAGACTGTTCCACAAAAACTAGTAAATTGTTTGAAGGACATGAGTTTATTATCCTCATTCACTATATCCCTTATAAAAAAAATACCTATATCAAACATGCGTTTCCAAAAAATCATCATTCTATCAACAAGTATATTAGAATTTAACCATATTATTTGTTGTAGAACTTGTTCTGCATTTTCTGGTGGGTGAAACTGAAATTGTAACCAACTTTGCAGAGCTTCTTCTAAAAAAGTGGAGACACCAGAAAACATGTCATTAATTAATGCAAAATGCATAGGTTTAATTTGCAAAAATGGAGAGAAGCCTTTATCAAGCATAGGATGGACACTTTTAAGTAATTTGCTAGAAAACCAGTTTGGATTGAAGTGGAATTTTGGAATAAGGGAAGCCTTCAGTGAAAAATTTAAAGCTTTTAAGTTTAAAGGTTTTAGCCCAGCAGATACATAATCATTATAGAGATATGTACGTTTAACTTTATCAGGTTTATCATTCCATATAAATTTGAATATCTTCTGTTCATATATTTTGAAGAATGATTCTTGAGGGGTTGGTAATGCCATAAATAAGTATGTCAACTGGGATACAACTTATGAGTTAATTAAAGTTATTTTGCCATAAATGGTCAGATGTTTCCCTTTCCAGGGCAGCAGAATTTTTTCGATTTTACTCAATTTCTTATTTAAATTAATTGTTGAAATTTCACTCATATTTTCTGGGATGTGTATAACGAGTACATTGACCGATACATCTGTCCAATGAATTGGTAAATTACATGGATGAGTGAAATTTCTATTTTTCAGGGAACCAAGCCTCAATATTTGGCATTTCTCATAATTTGGCTTCAGCCCAGATAGGTTCGAAAAGTCATCCAGGTCTTTTGTAAGGCTCTGTAGCGATGTATAGTGAGGGCTCAATAGAAAAATTGTATAATCAGCATACACTGAAATTTTAGTATTTAGGCCTTGCATTTCCAAGCCTTTGATATTATTATTTGTACGTATTTTTATAGCAAGTATTTCTATTGCCATAATAAATAAATACGGTGATAACGGGCAGCCCTGTTTTACCCCCCGTGAAAGGGAGAAGGGTTTTGAAATATAACCATTATTTATAATTTTGGAGATTGAGTTATTGTACCCAATTTAACCCACTGTATTAGAGACTCACCAAAATTAAAAAATTCTAAAAATTGATAAATGAAATCCCATCTTATTTTATCAAAGGCCTTCTCAAAGTCTGCTATAAAAACTAAACCTGGTTTCTTTAGTTTATCATGATGTTCTATAATTTCGAGTAATTGTCTTATATTATTTGCAATATTTCGTCCTTGTATAAAACCAGACTGGTCATGGTGTATAATATCAGGTAGGACATTTTTTATACGTAATGCTATGCATTTAGCTAATATTTTCGCATCATAACACTGAAGAGTTTGTGGTCTCCAGTTTTTTAAGTGAACCGGATCTTTATAGTGGCCACTAGCTTCTTGTTTTAAAAGCAGAGATATTACACTTTCCTGCTGAGTCCCTGTGAGAATACCTTTGTCATATGAAAAATTAAAACTTGTAAGTAGGGGGGTTTGAATCTGTTCGCAGAAAGTTTGATACACTTCTATTGGAATACCATCCAATCCTGGCGCTTTCCCCTTTTGAAAGGACATAATTGAATAGTAGAGTTCAGTTTCCATAATTAGGCCCTCGCAAGTTTCTTTCTGTTCCTCCGATAATTTAACTTGATTACGAGGGAAAAACGGATGACAATCAATGTTATGTAGTGGAACAGGTGATGACTGGAAGGAGAAAATCTCTGTAAAATAGCTCTCTCCTTCAGTCAGAATATCTATAGGTGAAGTAAGAATTGTCCCATCATCCTTTTTTAACCTCTGTATATTTTTCTTTGCTAAATTTCTATGTTGGAGACTTAAAAATAAGTTATTGCATTTTTCACCCTTCTCTATCCATTTTGCTTTATTCCTATAATGCATTATAGTTGACCTGTCATAAATTAATTGTTCAAATTCTTTTTGTTTTTTGGTCCAGTTTGTCAGCCACATCCAGAGTTGCTTCTGAGCTGTCAAGTAGTGATGTAAGCATCTCAATTTCTTTTTTAATTTTTTGTTTATTTAATCTTAATTTTTTTTTCCTTTGTGAGGCAAATTGAATCGCGTGGCCTCTAAAGACACATTTAAATGTATCCCATACAATAAGAGGGTCTGCTGATCCTATATTATGTGTAAAAAAAATCTGTAATAAATTCTTTTGTACTGTCTACAAATGTCTGATCCTCTAGTAACTTTTGATTAAATTTCCAGTATCCCTGTCCTCCCGGATATTCAGTTTGTTCTAAATGAAGTGAAATAAGTTGGCGATCAGATTTTAGTTCTTCTTCAATTACTGCCTTTTTTGTTTTGGATAACAAAGAAAAGGAAATAAGGAAAAAATCTATACGGCTTGCCTGATTTTGTCTTCTCCACGTATATTTAGGTAATTCTGGATTTCTTAATCTCCAAACATCTACTGGATCCATTGTATTCATTATTGATGTGATTTCTGTAGAAGCATGTGGGTGGTGATTAGTTGAATTATTTCCCGTACGATCTATTAAATTATTCTGTACTGTATTAAAGTCTCCAACCATTATGAGATATTTACTTGTGAATTTTGAGGTTTTAATAATGTTGTAAATAGATTCTGTCTGGGCGTCTTAGAGATTGTGCAAACTGAGCAAGAGCGCACGGCTGCCTCCACATCGGCGGCCAGGTGGGGCCACCAATACTTCCAATGGATGAGGTTGGTAGTTCTCTTAATTCCCGGGTGTCCTGCTGACAAGGATGTATGGACCCACAGAATCACTCGTTCACGAAAAGTTACAGGAACAAACGTCCTATCCGTCGGTACTGAGGTTGTAGGGGGACTCCTCATTTCCTTGGCCATTTCCTGGTCGAGCTGCTACCTGATCGGGGCTAGGATGAAGGAGGAGGGCAGGACTGGTTCTTCGGCTTCCGGGTCCCTTTCTACCTTGTACCGTTGGGATAGGGCATCAGCCTTGATATTCTTCGAACCTGGTCGATATATTATTGAAAATTGAAAACGAGTGAAAAAGCGTGCCCACTTGGCCTGCCGAGGGTTGAGCCTGTGTGCCTTCTGTAGGTACTCCAAGTTGCGGTGATCGGTGAGGACGAGGAATGGATGATGAGCCCCCTCTAACCAGTGTTTACACTCCTCGAGCGCCAGCTTGATTGCCAACACCTCCCGGTTCCCGACGTTGTAGTTTGCTTCTGCGGCGGTGAGCTTGTGGGAGAAATATGCACCGGGATACAGCTTTTCTGGGGTCCTGTGGCGTTGCGACAGCACAGCTCCTACCCCTGCATTAGAGGAGTCTACCTCCACTATGAAGGGCTTGTCCGGGTTCGGCAATTTGAGAATGAGCACATTGACAAACAGATTCTTAAGGGTATTGAAGGCCTGTTGCGCTTCCAGGTTCCATCCCAAGCTTTTGGGTTTCCCTCTGAATAGCTGTGCAAAAGGAGGAGACAGCGCCTCGGCAAAGCATATTTCAGCGGAAAGTGGAATACTTGAAGTGTCCAAACGCATAGTTTTATAAATTTTAATTCAGTAATGATCCAGTGCGATGCATTTTTAAACCAGCGAGTCTTCAAATTGGCTTTAATACCAGGGGGCAGACATTTTTACTTGGGGAATCTTCTGATTTTGAATTTGATCTCCGGAAACCTCACCTTTAAAAATGCTTAATAACCTTAACCTCTCACAGTTTACATCTCCCGATTAGCCACAGTTGCTCAGACTAATTGGTAAAAACCAATGACAGTCTAATTTACTTTGATAGCATTGTTATGCATTGCACCCCAAAATTATGAGGCGTCTTCTGCAGATAAATGACGACGTAACATATCTATGTCTTCAATTAGTTTGCGAGGCTGCAGGAATCCGTTCTTTATTTTGAATGTTGTCAAGGCTAAAGGGCGCTGTAAGGTTGTACAGCTGTGTGACAATCCCAAGGATGGTGAAAATAGCACTGCAAAGTCAGTGAAAGTTTTGGATTTACAATGCCATATCAATTATATAAATGTAGGCGATGGGAATTCACCTTTCATTACCATTTCCAATTATAGGTCATGTATTAGTCTTAGTCGCTCAGTAAATAAGTTGTTTGATAGTTAATCAGGCCAGCTTAAATAAAAACAGCTTGCAGGCAGCCCAGCCGTAAAGGGAGAGCTTACTGAAGGCCCTTTGAACTACTCCATGGCCCGGATGAAAGGAATGAGAACAACTTACGTCACGTAAGACAATAACTAACGCATAAGCACCGCGGCACTGGCGTTTGATTGGATAATGCGTTCGAAATGCACGCTCACCCACTATATAGGGCACTGTGTAGTGAATGTTCTCCATTGAAAACAATATAGAGAGTGAGTGAGCGAGTGGACAAGTGTGCATTCCGAACGCAGCCTTAGATTCCCCAAGTAAAAATGTCTGCCCCCGGGTATTGACGCCGATTTGAATACTTTCTGGTTTAAAAATGTGTCGCACTGGATCATTACCAAATTAAAATTGATAAAACTATGCATTTTAGACACTTCGAGAATTCTGCTTTCTGCTGAAATATACTTTGCCGAGGTGCTGTCTCCTCCTTTAAAGGATGGGCGACGGCACTGAAGTTCCTTATGAATCAGCGATAAAAGTTTGCGAATCCCATGAATCTCTGGGGAGATCCTTTATCGTCTGTGGAATTAGCCATTCCGCTACAGCCTTCACCTTCTTTGTCTCCATAGCCACTCCCTCTGGTCCTATCACGTATCCCAGTAAGGAGACGGTGGAGGTGTGGAAGACACATTTCTCCATTTTCACGTAGAGACGGTGTTGTAGCAGGCGCTTGAGTACTCTCCTCACGTGTGTCACATGCTCTTCATAATCATGAGAGTAGATCAGGATATCATCTAGGTAGGCAATGACAAACCTGCCCAGCATCTCTCTCATCGTGTCATTTATTTAGGACTGGAACACGAAGGGGGCATTAACCAAACCATATGACATGACGCAGTACTCGTAGGACCCTGAGGTGGCGCCAAACACCATCTTCCACTCGTCTCCCTCCTGGATACGGATCAGGTTATAGGGGCTGCGGAGGTCGAGCTTTGAGAAAACGGTAGCACCTCTAAGCTGCTCCACAGCGCTGGGAACCAGGGGGAGTGGATATCTGTATTTCACTGTGACGTCATTAAGGCCTCTGTAATCGATACAGGGGCGGAGACACCCGTCCTTCTTCTGGATGAAGAAAAAGCTGGCTGATGCTGGCGAAGTGGATGGGTGAATGAAGCCTTGCTGTCGGGCTTCCTGCACATATTGTTCCATCACTTGGGTTTCTGCCACCAATAGGGGGCACAAGTGGCTCCTGGGAGGTGCTGTGCCAGACAGTAGCTCAATAGCACAATCCCACAGACGATGCTGGGGTAGTTGCGTTGCTTTGGTCTTAATGAACACAACGCGCAGGTCCCGGTATTCGTCAGGAATCTCCGGCTGCTCTCCTTGATCAGGACTCTCTATTGTGGTAGAGGCAATGGAGAGGGGCCCACAATGCTGCCGGCAGAAAGGGGACCAGAAGCTAAGATGTCGGGTGGGCCAGGAGATGGTGGGATTGCGTGAAGTCCGCTACAGGAGCCCGAGGATGAGTGGGTAGCTTGATTGGTTTAGGATCAGCAGGGGGAGGTCCTCCAGATGGCGCTCTAGGATCGCGAGAGAGATCGGGGCCGTCTGGTGGGTCACCCTGCTGTGGTTCCGTGGCCTTCCGTCGATGGCCGCCACAAAGAGGGGGCTTCGGAGCTGGTACCTTGGGGCACTGAAACGATGCACTAACTGGTCCGAGATAAAGTTGCCCGCTGCACCGGAGTCAATCAGGTCCTCTGTAAGGAGAGTGACACCGTTACAGGATACAGAGACAGGGATGGTGAAGCGCTGACCAGTAATGGCTGTAGGTGCCACCTTCACCTTGGGAGGCGCTGTTCCTCCCTCTTGACTGTAGGTGCAGGGGCTGGTCTTTTTCAGGGGCGACGCTCAGATGTCTGGAAGTGCCCCAGTTCCTTGGGCTCCACCCCCTCGGCGGGCAGCTGAGTGGGGCCTCTGGGTTGGGCCCGCTGCCTCTCCTGCAAGAGCTGGTCCAGGCTGATGGCCGCACGGATGTAAGTGAACAGGGACATCTCCACATCCCTGCAGACCATCTCTGCTCTTAGCTCTGAACACAGCCCTCTCCCGAACATGGCCAGGAGTCCAGGCTCGTTCCAGCCGCTGGCGGCAGCAGGGTGTGGAACTTGAGGGCATACTCCGCAGCAGTAGCACTACCCTGGCTCAGGTCCAGCAGCTGGTCCCCTGCTTTCTTCCCAGGGTGATCAAAGACCAGGCGAAATTGCTGGAGGAAGTCCGCGTCGGGGGTAAAACGCGACTCCTCCCAGACAGCCGTCGCCCAGTCAAGCGCCTTCCCTGAGAGGCGGGTCACCACGGCAGTGATCTTCTCAGCCTGACTCAGGTGCGGATGGTGCATGAAATACAGCGAGCACTGAAGGATGAAGCCCTTACATGCTGTGGGCTTACCGTCGTAGCGCTCAGGGAGGTGCACTGGCGAATCACCCTGCTGAACAGCTGAGGGGGCCTGCAGTTCTGCAAGAGAGACGGAGGGAGGCGCTGGTGGCGATACACGAGGGAGGGACAGTTCGTGGATCCCACGAACCAGCTCATCCAGGGTGGCCCCCAGACGGGCGATCTCTTTGTTGTTCCCCCACCAGCTGGTAGAGGTCAGGAGGCAGGGCATCGAACTCTCCCACCTCATAGGGTAACGGAATCCCTGCTGAGTCCATCATGTCAGTGATGTGTTCCGTAACGACTCGTGTCCTGTGCACAGTGACTGGTACAGAGGACATGAAGCTGTGGACTGGACTCAGATGCAAGGATTAGGGTTGATTTGAGCTTTTATTATACCTGCACAGCAGTGCTGCGGGCATCAGCGTTGCAATCAATATGAAACAAAAAGGAACAGAGGTTCCACAATGATAGAAGGTAATACTGCAGTCGACTAAGTAGTACACAATCAAAGAAAACGGAACGAGGTTCCTTTAAACAAGAAAATAAAAGGGCTGCTTTAAAGTAAAGTGAGCTGGCTGGCAGGAGGCATGTTCTTACAATTTGTTTTGATTACTTTGTATGTGTGAATTACTTGGGTAGTTACCGAAAAGTTTCTGGTGAAAATGTAATGTAAATAGTCCCATTAGAAATATATTTGATGAGAAAAATGTTGATGCATTTAAAACTTATTTTCCCTGCTGTAACAACCTCTCAGTAGTTTGGAAAATTTCGCCTCGCGAAAACCACAAGGGAAATATTTTTGCGCCCTAAATAGAGATGCACAGCAACAGGGCTGAACGCAAACCTTCGGAATTGATCTGGCGAAATGAAGGAGCATAAGTTGGTAATTACAACAATGTTTAGTCTGTGTTGGAGATTTGCATCCAGTGGTCACTTGCCAGTCGTAGTTGGAATAATTATGTGCTTGCTGATTTTTTTGTCCAAGAATTCAAATGCATAAACTAATCGCCAGTCAAACTTTTGAAGTGTATTTCACCCATGCTCCCGTGTTAACGGTAGCTCTGATAACCTTTGGATTCTGTTTGGGTCTATTTTCAGCTCATTGAGTGATTAAAGGCCGCTGTGCGGCTCACAGCTGAGACATTCATCTGGGAATTCTATCGTCAGGTCTTTGAATTCCAGCCACACCATTACCAGCTCTGGCCAGAGGTCTGCAAGGGAAAGGGACAATTGTCTGAGCCTCGCCGGGGATAATAGAGGTTAAGCCAGTCAAAATTCATTAGTCTCATCACTCTTTAGTAACCACTTCTAGTCAGTCAGGTGCATGAGCTGTAAGAGCAAATTGTACGCTGACTGTGTTACTTTCCAATGGCACAGGCAGTGTGTGGTTGGCAGTGCGACTGCATTGTGTAAAAGAAGCGAGGGCTTGTCGTCATGTGAATCAAAGGTATCATGTGCCGTGGTATTGTCCTCTGGAGATGATGGGAGCAGGTCGCTGTGGTGGGTTAAACGGTGCAGCAGTGTTCAGGTGGGGGGTGAAGGAGGGAAATCCAACCCCCCCAAAAAAAAAAAGATACTGTGGAAAATTTGTTCTCTTTTTTTTTTTTGTAGGCATCTCAAGGTCTTGATTTCTTTGCATGCCAGTCCAATAAATGTAACACAGTATCGGCCAGGACTAATCTAACCAATATTTCAGTTATTTGTCTTGGTAAAATCATTCAATGATGATCATTCAACAATCATTCAATTCAGCTCATACACACTAAGCATCCAGTATGCCTTAATATCAGTAAAAGCACGGCAGCTCGGATAGGCCAAGGTTTAAGAAATGCTTCTTCTATTCTGTAAACTTGAAATGGATGTGGAGGGACATGAAACAGTGACCTCTGCACTGGCAGCACTTAACTGGTGAAGCCACAATGAAGCAAGCATATTCTATGGAACAGTCACAGTGCAGCATGAGTATTTTGGCCAGCATGAGGATGGAGACTTTATATTGAAGTCCTCACTCCAACTGCATGCTGTATGAACTGTATGAAAATTCCCATCATAGTGGTAACACTTGCATGAAAACTGAAATCACTATCTCTGCTGCAACTCTTAATGGTAAACTACCAAGTTCCCCAAAAAGAATCACGAAGATTAATTTGGATTTCCAGAAGGGGCTGTCATGATGTCCAGGTGGTGCATTTCAAGCTACTTCACCAGATGATTGCAAGCGTACGATTTTCCTTTCCAAAATCTCCAAGTAAGAAGCAGCTTTACACCAAGAATGGTGGCAATTTCCTGCGCAACAAATACGATGACTGACCGGTGGAATGAGATGTAGGGTAGAAGCTGTTATTTGAGCATGCACGGGATAAACTAGATATTGAACTTTAAACCTATTCATTCTTGGCCTACAAGTTGAAATGACATTTTTGTTCATAAAGAAACAAATTTTGCTAACTTTTGTCATGTTCAGATTCATACTGATAAGAAGTAAAACGCTGAGCCGAAACAGAAACTTTTATTCAAGGTGTATTACAACAATAAAATGGACATAATTACAATTATTTTAAAGGGGCAAAAAGCGAAATTGTTTCACCGCTAGGTTTGCTGTTGTGCACTGCCTGTAGACCAAAACAAAGTGTGTCATGAGCCACACCTCCCTCTACCTCTGCTATTCGGGAGAATGACGGGCCAGTTTAAAGGGGACCTATTATGCTAATCCTTCTTTTAATACATATTAGTAATGTTATAATATTGGTTGTCCATGCTCAACCACTGAAAAGTTTCTAAACATAAGATACAGGGGTTTTGCCGTAATCCAAAAACGTGATTTCGTGAGCGTGATTTCCTCTCTGAACAGCTCCTCCCGAGATCTTCACGAGATCTGGGTAAAACCTGACGTCAGGTTGTGCCATCCAATTAGTACAGACCTAGCCAGAGCCAATCATGGCGCTGGACCTGCCCACACCAGAAACTATTCTAGCAGGCACTAACAAAGGCAGATCATACTATGCCTTAGTAACATCTTCACTTTTGGAAATACAAAAGAAGAACCGCAGATCATTTGAGGTGCAATTTTGTCAGTATCTCTCCCAAAGCTGCTTGTCCGTTTACTTTTGGACGCGAAGAAAAACAACTATTTTTCTTCCAAAAGACGATGCCACCAGAAATCAGTGGGTAGCTTTTTTTGTTTGCTGGCAGCAAACAGCCACGGCCAAAGGGAACGTTAGCTGATTGTGCTCAGCATTTCACCAAAGACAGCTTTATCAATAAGGGATAATGCTACACAGGATAAGCGTTTCAGCTGCTTCTCATACCTGAAGCAGTTGCGTTGATCAAGCGCTCGGAGCCACACGCTGTAAGTAACGATATAACAGCAAATAATGTAAGTGAAGCTAACGTGTTACGGGTGGCTAGCAGGACCGCTAGTGATAGTTAGCACTAACAACTGGCCTCAAATGCAGGCTTGGTAAAATATCTGAAGATAAAGCCTGTATTGGTCGCGACTGTCCATGACTCACAGACACAGAAGCTGTAAGTTGCCTTTACTGCATAAGCCAACCTGACGTGATAGCCAGTTGATTGTGGCTGTAGCACAGCGGCTAACGTAGCCAAGTTACTGTTGCTAATGTTTGTGTCCTAAATATGCAAGATTGATATCGGGAAATTCTACAGAAGGTGTGTGATCATAAACCTCATTTGAAGCTAACTTTTAATACTTGTTTGTAATTTGGATGCTTGGTACAACTGTTCACAGTAACAGAACTTGCTGTCTGTAAAACCTGTATTGCAAGGGTTTGTCTCTGTGGTTATGACTGCTCGGTTACCAGCTACTGCATGTTAGTTTTGCGGTCGTGCTAATTAAAAATGCTCCTGGTTAACTTATATGCAGTAATTCTGATCGGTATGCTTGTGTTACTTCGGTAAGCATCAATGTGGCAGTTGCATCATAACGTTGCCCGATTGTAGCCTCTACAGTTAGTGATCGCTTCACTTATCCATGACCGGGATCAGCCGGATGCTTCACAAACGTCTGAGCAAGCTCTCTGGTGCTACCGTGAAAGCAATGCGAAACGCAGAAGCCCTACCGGTTTACAAATGATTTCTCTGCACTACCTTGACATAATTTCATCCCCCTTTAGAAATTGTTGTGGCTAATAAAAAGCCGAAAAAGGCGGAGATTAAATAGGTAATTCTTTCCTGTAGAAGTGATCGATTCGTTAGCTCCACATTTGCAACTTGTCCGTGCTAACGGAACGTAGTTTGCAAAACCTGTATTATGTTCATAACATAACCGAGCTCGACTGTATTATGTTCATAACATAACCGAGCTCTCTCTAGCTGTCGCGTACTATCCATAAAGCTGCTTTCACATCGGACATGAAACGAATTTTTTGCGCGACAAATTGCATTCAAAGTCAATGCAAAGACGCGAATACGGGCATGTCAAGCCGCTTTCACACCAGACGCGAAACAAATTTTTCGCGCGACAGATTACATTCAAAGTCATGACCACTTATCAGCTACTGCATGTTAGTTCCCCTGCTCTGCTGATTAAAAACGCTCCTGGTTAACTTATATGCAGCGATTCTGATCGGTATGCTTGTGTTACTTTGGTAAGCATCAATGCGACAGTTTCATCATAACATTGCCTGATTGTAGCCACTACAGTTGAAGCTAACCGGAGAGGTGCTGTATGTGTCTGCCGAGTTGGGCTGCAGTTAGACCAGACGTAGGTTTTGCAAAGCTTGGGGTGAGTTTTTGGGTGCTTGTGAAACGATCGCTTTACTTATCCATGACCGGGGTCAGCCTGATACATCCCCAATGTCTGAGCAAGCTCTCTGATGCTACCGGTGAAAGCAATAGGGAAAAGCACAGGCTATAACGTGTATGGTATCACAAACGATTTCTCTGCATTGCTGTTGATTGAATATTCAATTATTTCCTGTAAAAGTGATCGACTCGCTAGCTCCACATAAGCAACGGTTCACGCAGACGGAATTTACGGTCTGTAAAACCTGTGTTATGCTCATAACATAACCGGAGCTCTAGCTTGCTCTCGCGCACAATCCATAACGCGCCCATTCTCCGCGAGGAAACGCTTGTCATTCCAACGCAGTAAGTAAACCATTACCACGGGCAATTTCCGAAAAGGCCGTTAAGCCTGGAGCATTCGCCCCTCCGTCATATGCCAGCGCAGAAGCTGTTCGTTTCTCCACGCTAACAACACACCACAGCTATGCGCACGAACCAGCAGGTCCTAATACACACCGAAGCAGTCCATAAGCTGTTGGTCCACTTTTAGCTACTCCTCACTGTCCATGTTTCCCTCTAAACTCAGACCCACCAGATTTCTACGGTCTCCGGTCTACACTTGGGCATGTCGACCCGTTCTACAAATGTGTCTATATGGGGTGGATTCTAGCTTCCCCTGCATCCTAGCTAGGAGTAGAAAAACCGCGGTACTCACTAACTGTTGCCGTGGCAAACTGTGGCCGATAGCAAATTTGATCTTGCGCTGACAGATATTCGCACTCGTCCTCCACTTCGCCCGCTGCATTTTGTTAGAACAAGATCATGTCATTAGATCTATATTCAAGTATAACGTTAGATTGCGGAATTTGCCCGCCGCTTCCTTGTCAGATTGCAGACGTGTCTCAGGTTTCACTCTGGGGAGCCGGACACGGAAAACTGCTTTCTGCAGCCTCGTCCCGCCCAACTCCGCCCTCCACAGAGCTGGCCAGTCAGAAGAAAGTGGGCACGCGGGGAGTGGGGGCCATAGCGGAAGAGCCACCCCAGTGAGGCGTTTCAGGCAGAGACTACAATGTACTACAAATGCAGTTTTTTGAAGATGGCAGTATAAGCGAGATAAATACCCTTTTTTTTACTTTGTGATCAGGAGTACTCTAGGGGAGTCAAAGACCAAAATATAAACTTGGAAAAATAGCAAAATAGGTCCCCTTTAAGTTTCTGCGGCATTATTACTCAGTACATCAAACCTGAAATGCTCACGAAACTGCAGATTTGCGCAAATTGCAAATGTTACCTGGCTGCTGGGCTACTCACCTAACACAACCGTAACGAGCCGCTAACAACTCAAGCTCCGGACATGAACCCATGCTACGATTGTAACATTAAATTTAATTGAATCGACATAGCGACATGAGCCTAACGTTACTGTAACACTAATTAAAGCAGACATTTGACTTTATGTTGTTACTTACCTGTCCAGGAGAAGAAGAGCTAGCTCCGAGTCAAACTGTAGCCCCTTTAGCTCTCGCAGTGCTCTCCACCTTGGAAATGCATGGCTAATATCACTGCTCACTGGCTGTATGAATGCATTCTCGGGAAGGAGGAGGAGGCGATTCTGCTCACTGGCTGTATGAATGCGTTCTCGGGAAGGAGGAGGCGGGGATTACATGAATGTACACGAACGCACAGCCGGACCGGGCTTGTAAACAAGAGGCAGGAGATCAACACAGAGAGTGAGTGTGTGACGTCCGGCTATACTCCCGATGAAATTACACCTCTTGTTCTTCACATAGCGATTTTTAATTCCTTCAATCTAGAAATGATGCATTTCCGCTTATTGCCCCTTTAAGCCTTGGGATAGCTTCATTCATACCATACATTTTGATGAAAACATTCAATTTAAACAGCTCACTTAAAGGGGCTATGTCAAAAGCTGGGAATGCGCAGTTTGACCGTGAAACTTATCTTTTCAGTGGGCCACAGGAAAGTCTAGTGTTCGCCATGATGCTAAGGGGAGCACGAAAATGTAAATGAATCCAGCTTTCTTTCATGTCATCTGCGCAAAATATTTATAAAAGAAGAGTGCTGCATTATTAGGCAATGTTGTGGGAAGGAAACTTTGGTTATTTTTAACTTCCCTAGGCCAAAATATGGCTTTGAGGAATCCAAATGTGAGATGGGGCATTATCGGCAGACTGATTCTTTCACCCAATCACCCTTTCAAAACCAGAGTGAATGCGGAGACATTTTCATATTCAACTTCCACTTTTTATGGCGTCTTATTTGCCGGAACAATTTCAAAAGGGGGTAAAAATATATTCCAGGGGTTTTATCAGTGAAAAGGGATTTAGAATATTAATAGACTATCAAATATTGCAAATGCCTATGCTGCGCAAGCATTAGCAACGCGGTTGCATACGGAAATGTTTTCGCATTCACCAAAAAAGTTTGTCAGAGGTCTACCTTTTTCAAATAATCAGAAACACAAATTCGAAAATGTCACATTCCCGCAAAAATTCACACCAAAACACTTTAAAGTCCTTACATTTTCCCGAAAACCAAACTCAAATTAAATTGCATGGCCTGTAACAAACTCAGAGACGAACCATCTGCGCATGCGTGCTCTCCTGTGGAAGTTCTGGCAGAGAGAAAATGCCCGAGGATCATAAAACACGGCAAGGATGTTTTACGTTCTTTCTCAGAGATACAGATAACTTATGCCAGGGCCGGCACCAGAACTGAAAATTTGGGGGGCAAAGATACATCCATTTATGACAACAATTAGTCCTAGGTAGTTTTCAATCATTTTCCTTTATTAACACGTTTTCCAATTATAGTAATAATCAAGTGACAATTGAAGACATGGCTTCTCTTCCCCATGCGAGCTAACAGCGACAAAAAAGTGGGCTAAATTCAGTACAGAAAAATAATTCTAATCAGGTCTATGCACTGGCACTCAGCGACGGTCATTTTTTTTCGAGCAAGAGCAGCATTTCAGAACTCCTCAGCGAATGAAGGTAATTTTGGTGACAAGTACGTACACCTGTTTTAGCAGCACGGTCACCGCAACTTGCTGTAAAAAGGCTGTCTGACTGGAAAATGTAAACAGACGACACTAAGTACGTGTCACCGAAATTAGTAAATTCTCACTTTACCATTACGACCAAACCTATAGTCTATCGGCATAATGTCATCAGTCGACAACTTGACATGGGGTGGGGAAAATGTTCAGAGACAATGACCACATATATTCACAGTTGTCAAATAAATTATAAGCAGTACTAGATATTAAAGGGTGAAGATGATATGACCGGTGTGATTAAATATATAAATCAATGCAAAGTATAGTCTGCAAAATGTTACCAAAAGCACAATAAAACTTAATCACCTTTACTGCCCTGTTTAGTTATGAAAAGTGGAAAACTTCATCCAAGTCAACTGTCGAATCCTAACTCGGTAAGAGGAGCTGGTAATCCCATAACCAAGAATACAATAATACTAAGGAAGTGGCTCTTCGCCCCGCAGCGGGGTAAATTGGGGGAAAGAGATCGACTATCTGCAACGCAGCGGGGCGGACAAGAGAGGCAGTTCTGCTATTTGCACTGCGGCGGGGCAGATAAGAGAAGCACTTCTGCTATTTGCCCCGCAGCTGGGCCAAAAGAGACATCATTTTACAATCCGCCCCACTCTTTTAACTTTCACGCCGAAGCGCTATCGGGCGAATAGCCTCTTCTGAATAATAAACATAGTTGAATAAATAAAAAAAAAAAAAAATCATGGGATTTTTAGCCAAGTGGATTTTTTTTTTTTTTTTCAGCAGCTATGACGGATTCCAGTATACCAGCTGAATACTTCTATACCGTTTTAGAACTTTGTACCTTTATACACTTTATAAATTTAAATAACGATCAACAACTTGAAAATGAAAGAAAATATTTTGACAGCTCCAATTCTTAATATGGAAGCATATAGTTAACAAAATTAAAATGACAAGTGTTGCTACTAAACGTGGCCATGTCCCCCACCAGGTCACGGAAATCGACTGGGGTTGGCGTATCACACTAATACACATTGAAGCCAAAGATGAATGAAATCGGTCAAACCGTTCTTGAGATATCACGTTCACAACAAACGGGACATGATGGACGGACGGACGGACGGACAGAGCTGAATACTATGGCACACCAACTGGAAGCCGATGTGTTTGTTACCCGGCAACTATTATATATTATGTAGCAGCTATTAAGGTAGAAGAAAAGTATGGACACTGATGTATTAATATATAAGCGGTCCTTTTATTCCAAAGTCACGAAGAAAGCCACGGAAGCAGCTACATATTTAGCCTCGGTGGGCAGGACCATATGAACCTGCTTGTAAAACAGATTGCGGGTTGGATCCAAGCGCATGCAGGGGCTAATTGAGTGCGAGAGCAGGATCTTTTGGGGGAAAACTTTAGCTATACTCTCAGTGAAACTCCATAATGTCCAGGGGTGCGTCCATGCACAGTCAGTGCCTCCAACCATGTAAGTTCGCATTCGTGCTTCCGCAAACAAGCTCATACAGCAGGAATTTCCCTCTGATTGATAACCAAGGAGATCGCTTGTATTTGTCAATATCCAATCCGTACCAAATTGAGAAGGGAAGTCCCGCCTTCTCAGACAGCCAACAACAGAATGCATTAACATTTGAATTATGTTAGCAAAACCGCGTGAGACCTCGAAATCGAAAATGCAAAGCCAGGCACGGCAGTCTCTCATGAACATGAAAAAGAAAAGTGGTGAACTGCATTAGCAATTTAATTATGAGACAGATATCGCGTCTGCTTCTTGAAAAAGAAAAAGCATTTCCGAGAATGTATTTGCTTTCTGAGATTAGCATTTTCGATTTTGTTTTGTTAGTGATATTGCGGGGCACTTCTTGCAAATGAACACAGTGGACCAGCCTATATGGACTTGAAAAGGAAAATGCAAAGTGGAGGATTAC
Source organism: Gymnothorax javanicus (assembly GCA_029692085.1). Taxonomy (NCBI): domain Eukaryota; kingdom Metazoa; phylum Chordata; class Actinopteri; order Anguilliformes; family Muraenidae; genus Gymnothorax; species Gymnothorax javanicus. Next base: position 55,334,008 of record CM056196.1, read on the forward strand.
ATTTGCATTTTCATTATGATACAAATAATGTGCTTATATAGTGCCGTGAAAAAGTATTTGACCCCTTCCTGATTTCTTACTTTTTTGCATATTTTTCACACTTAAATGTTTCAGATCATCAAACAAATATTAATATAAGAAAAAGTTAACCTGAGTAAATACAAAATGCAGTTTTTAAATGATGATTTCATTTATAAAGGGGAAAAAGCTATCCAAACCTACCTGGCCCTATGTGAAAAAGTAATCCCCCCCCCTTGTTAAATCATGAATTAACTGTGATGAACCACGTTTTTTGAGTCCGGTTTCACTAGCCACACCCAGGCTGGATTACTGCCAGACCTGTTGAATCAAGAAATCACTTCAATAGAACCTGTCTGACAAAGTGAAGTAGGCTAAAAGATCTCAAAAAGCAACATGTCATGCTGCGAACTAAAGAAATTCAAGAACAGATGAGAAACAAAGAAATTGACATCTGTCATTCTGGAAAGGGTTGCAAAGCCATTTCTAAGGCTTTGGGACTTCGGCGAATCATGGTGAGAGCCATTATCCACAAATGGAGAAAACTTGGAACAGTGGTGAACCTTCCCAGGAGTGGCCGGCCTACCAAAATTACTCCAAGAGCGCATCAACTACTCATCCAGGAGGTCACAAAAACCCATGACAACATTTGAAGAACTGCAGGCCTCACTTGCCTCAGTTAAAGTCAGTGTTCATGATTCAACAATAAGATAGAGGCTGGGCAAAAAATGGCATCCATGGGAGAGTTCCTAGGCAAAAACCACTGCTGACCAAAAAGAACACGAAGGCTCATCTCACATTTGCCAAAATGCATCTTGATGATCCCCAAGACTTTTGGGAAAATATTCTGTGGAATGACGAGACATAAGTTGAACTTTTTGGAAGGTGTGCGTCCCATTACATCAGGCATAAAACTAACACAGCATTTCATAAAAAGAACATCATACCAAAAGTTAAACATGGTGGTGGTATTGTGATGGCTTGGGGCTGCTTTGCTGCTTCAGGACCTGGATGACTTGTCAGGTGGTATTGTGATGGCTTGGGGCTGCTTTGCTGCTTCAGGACCTGGATGACTTGTCATAATTGATGGAACTATGAATTCTGCTCTCTACAGGAAAATCCTGAAGGAGAATGTCCAACCTTCAGATTGCGAACTCGAGCTCAAGCGCACTTGGGTTATGCAGCAGGACAATGATCTGAAACACACCACCAAGTCCACCTCTGAATGGATTAAAAAACAAAATGAAGATTTTGGAGTGGCCTAGTCAAAGTCTGGGCTTAAATCCTATTGAGATGCAGTGGCATGACCTTAAACAGGCCATTCATGCTCAAAAACCCTCCAATGTGGCTGAATTAAAATAATTCTGCAAAGAAGAGTGGGTTAAAATTCTTCCACAGTGAGGTGAAAGACTCAGTGCCAGTTATTGCTCACGTTTGATTGCAGTTGTTCTTGCCGAGGGTGGCACAACCAGTTATTAGGATTTAGGGGGCAATTACTTTTTCACATAGGGCCAGGTAGGTCTGGATAGCTTTTTTCCCTTAATAAATGAACTCATCATTTAAAAACTGCATTTTATATTTACTTGGGTTGTCTTTGTCTAATATTAAAATTTGTTTGATGATCTGAAACATTTAAGCGTGACTAATATGCAAAAAAAAAAAGAAGAAATCAGGAAGGGGGCAAATACTTTTTCACGGCACTGTATCTTGAAAATGAAAATGCATTTCTGACATTGCATTTTCATTCTAATTTTGTTAACTATATGCTTACATAACTTAATACATAAATACTTAAATCACACCAAATGCGCTTTATCGCCGTGGAAACGCGAGGCACCTCTGACCTGTTTTTTTGAAGCCAACGTGTAAAAAGGCGCTGAACACGTCTTTTCTGTGTTGCTAAGTAACGCTCCTGTCTTTGCGAACATTCTGAAATTAACCGTTTCAACGAATTAGTCAAAGTGAATGGATTTCAGGGTTTTTTGTGTTAATTGTCTTTTTTAAAAACAATGAATTATCGTAGGGCTCTCGCTTTTGCTCTTTTTGAGAGTGAAAGACAAGTAAAAAACAAAAGGAAATCAGTCTGGGTCCACAAAACACTGAGCAGGGGGAATACCATCACCACATAATTAGACAGCAGAGAAAAGACCGAGAATGACGTGAAGCGCCTTTTTATCAAGGTGCCTCAAAATAGGACTGTGTTTAATACAAAGCGCATCAGAAAACAGCGAGGTGCCTAGGGCACTAAAACGCTAGGCACCCAGTGCGCAAGAGCAGCGTCTAGAACGCGTCTAATCATTGAGCTTATTAACAAAAAGGGCACCCCACGCTGATAAAGCGTGGTGTGATCGGCCCCTAAGAGTGCCTTTTTCTACGGTCAGCCCAATACTGGCAAAAGTGGCCAACTCACCATCTCCAAATCTCTTCATGCTTCATAATTATTGAGTTTGGGGCTGGGAATAGGGAAATCAGTCCTGACCTTGGTAATAACCCCTCCCCTGCTGAACAGGCCATGCCCACTTTTCTGTGCCATATTGAGCGGTAACAAATTTGACTGCTCCAAATTTCAACCTACATGGAGGTTGCAAGTTTTTATCAATTATTCTTGAAACTAGAGTTGGTGGACTGCAACTTAAAATGAAAAAAAAATCCTGGGACCTCCATGTAGGTTGACGCAAGCGCCACCTGAAGTCATAAGCGATGCCATTTCCGAAACATGGAAATTTGGTCCTCGTTCCAACCTACATAAAGGTCCCAAACAAATTACAACTGTTTTCCAATCTTTGCATGCAAGACATCAATAATTAGCAATAAAAGTTTTGGGACCTTTGTGCAGGAGGGAGAATAAGGGACCAAAAGTGGGGTAGATAGGCGTGGTCAACCAACTTTGAGCCACGCCCACTAAAACCTACATGGCCCCACAGGTGGACCATCACCAGTATCTGCTACATCTACGTATGAACTGACAATTTTGCCAATGAAAAGCTTGGGACCTTTTCATTCCCTTGGGACCTTTGGGGAATCCCGTGACCCGCAAGATTCCCAAAAAAATGTCAGCCTCCTTTTTGATAAATAAACAGCATTTCTGAAAATGTGTTTCATTTTAATATTTTAGCTAAATGCTTCCAAACAGTCCTGCTGCTCATAAAAAGGTTACCTAGTCTTAAAGTGATGCCATTCAGCGCCAGTTTTTAATAAGGTTCAACAGTTTTGAGAAGTTCACCATTTTAAAAGTAAAAAATGCTAAAATGGGAAATGTAATTCAGAGAAAGCTCTGGATTTATCAATCACGTAAATAATTGCCATACTTGAAATATCACTTTTAATATAAGTACATTTTCAATGTAGCCTACTGGCTGTCTCTTGGTAATTTCTTAATTTTTTAACTTCTTGATCATTATTAGTTTATGTATTGGTCTTGGTTATTCAGAGAATATATTGTTTAAAACACACAAATCAACTAGTATGATAACTTGATTAAATAATCAATGGCATAACACGGGGACCATTGAATGATAATGTGCTGAAAAATGTGGGGCTACAAAACAATTATCAATTATCATTTTTACCCCACAGCCCTCATGGGCTGATGGGGTATTCTTGTACCCTGTGGCGTTTGGGCGGGTGGAGGCTCCATAATTTGTCCGGACCATATCTCGGAAAGTGTTTGCCACAGGAGCTTCAAATTTGGTATGCAGGTTCTTTATCAGTGGATTTGACCTTTGACCTTGGCACAGTGACCTTGAACTAAAAATTTTGGCTGTGTCCGAAATCACTCAATCGTTCACTATTCCCTACTCACAATAAGGGCATTCACTATGTAGGTGACTATATAGTGAGCTCATTGGCAGAGGGAAGAAACGCTTTCGGACACTAGCTGGCTCGTTTTGTCGTGGCTGTTAATAGCGTCATTGCTGTCGCAAAACTAAATCGTACCTGTTCAACTTCAGCTGAAGGATTTGGACGTATTTTTGTAATAAACGAATGGAATATTTTTCCCGCTGTGTTTGTGCTAACCATTACTGTTGAAATAATAAAATTTGCCTGACATTTTTTATATCATCTTCTATTTTTTATCCTCTAACTAATCATTATTCGCTTTAATTGTACCTAAATGTCCGTTTGAAATCTCTCTCTCATCTTTACGTTACGTCTCCTGCGCTGGTCGGATTCCAATTAAAAAAAAAAAAAAAAAAAGTAACATTTTTGCATATTTGTCACACTTAAATGGTTCAGATCAAACAAATTTAAATATGAGACAAAGATAATCCGAGTATGTGAGGTAGCGATCTGGAACTAGACGCGAGAACCAGGAAATGCAGTAAAATAGGATTTTATTGAGAACGGGGCGAACCCCCGCAGAGCAGGAGGCAACGGTACAAAGTCCACAGTCCAAAAATCAAAAATCCACAGGGAGAAATCCGAGTCGTTAACAGGGCACCAATCACAGAATTCGTAGTTGGGCAAAAAAGGGTTTGATACACAGAAGCAACAAGCAATCCAAAACAGAGCCAAAATCGGTAATCAGGGACGGTCCAGTCAGAAGTGAATCACAAGAGAATACGAGGCGAAAACAAGCGTAGCACAAGGGAAACATTCTGACGGGGAACTGCTGTGAGTAGACTGCTTAAATACACACAAGGGAAGTCACATGCTATGATTAGGGACAGGTGAACTGGATCAGACTAATTACGAAGGAGCAAACACGAGGGAGAACCTAACCACATGAAATTGGCAAAAGCCAAAACGCGGACAGGGATCACGAGACAGCCTATTGACAAAACATACAGCTCCGGTTAGGGAGTTCTAACGTGCACAGATAATGAGAGGCAGAACAGAGTTAAGCAGGTGCGGAGGATCCGCTGAAACGCAGCAAGGTAGATTGAGTGAAGACAAGAGGCGGAGACTAGAACAAGGCGAGTGCTGAGAGCTTGTTAATCAATTAGTAAGGTGCAGCTATACAATCCCTAGTGCTCATTAGTAAGTTAGTATTATATACAATGTTAGTTTTGGTTAGTAACTTTAACAAAATAAAAAACTGTTAGTACTTGTTAGTAAAATAGAAAAGCAAGGTGAAGGAAGCAAACGAGATTAGAAGGAACTATTGAAAACCCAGAAACCATGAAATCACCTGAAAGCGTGGCACACAATACTAGGGGAAATAAGCTGTCACATAACACAAGACCAGACCGGGGAGACAAAGTGCAATGCATGGTGAAATACAAAACAATGACCGGAATCTAACTGGGGAATTGTACTATGGCAGGAAATGCATGAATAAACAGAAACAAAACAAGGCATGGAACAAGGCAAATGCAAAACATGAACAGAACATGGGCAGAGCAGAACAGAATCATAACAGAGTAATACAATACGCAGTTTATAAATGATGATTCTATTTATTCAGGGAAAAAAGCTATCCATAAAGCTATCCGGCCCCATGCAATGCAGCTAAGTTCTGCATTGCACAGCACTAGTTTGGGCATCACTCTCTCACTCATATTCCGTAAATATTGCGGACCTTCTGTATCCAATTGTAGTTAGTTTGCTGGCTAGCTACCAAGCCGACTAAAGTTTCTAAGCAGATTGCATCATGCCATTACACAATCCGTCACCATCTGCTTGAATTGTTTATATTATCTAGTTTTACGAATGCCTGTGCTGGGTGGCATGAAGGAATCACTTTCTCAGCAGGACAGCTACTGGTTTGTAACTACAGCTGTTATTGCATGCAGAATTCCACTGAGGAAAAACAATCCTATGTTAATGCATGCATCAATGATGCCATTGGTGTAATTCTGTCTTCTCAGCAAAAAATGTGCACAGATTTTTGGTAGCTAACTAACTAGTGAGGGCAAACCGTTTGGCAGCCTGGACTATCTATGCGCCAAGTACAACCCTATTCATCTTTTGTTCTTTACTATTGATGACAGGGGTAAATTTAACTGAATTGGTCATTTTTGGTTAATTCTTAATCAACTGCTTTACTTATCAGGCTCAATCACGCTCTCTGTCTCGTGATTTAGAAGCCAGACATGGGTCGGTGGGCCAACATTGATGATTTACATTTAAGATAATCCAAAAATATGAACAAATTTTCATTAACATGACAAGTTAACAAATACTTTTCGACCTACATTCAATTGAGTTCACTACAAAGACAAGATATTTATTATTGAAACTGACAAACTTCATTGTTTTTTTTTTTGGAAATATTCACTTATTTTGAATTTGATGCCTGCAACATGTTCCAAAAAAGCTGGGACAGGCATGTTTACCACTGTGTTACATCACCTTTCCTTTTAACAACACTCAATAAGCGTTTGGGAATTGAGGACACTAATTGTAGAAGCTTTGTAGGTGGAATTCTTTTCCATTCTTGCTTGATGTACGACTTCAGTTGCTCAACAGTCCGGGGTCTCCGTTGTCGTATTTTGCACTTCATAATGTGCCACACATTTTCAAAGGGAGACAGGTCTGGACTGCAGGCAGGCCAGTCTATTACCCGCACTCTTTTACTATGAAGCAACGCTATTGTAACACATGCAGAATATGGCTTGGCATTGTCTTGCTGTAATAAGCAGGGACGTCTATGAAAAAGAAGTTGCTTGGATGGCAGTATATGTTTCTCCAAAACCTATATGTACCTTTCAACATTAATGGTGCCTTCACAGATGTGCAAGTTACCCATGCCATGGGCACTAACACATCCCCATGCCATCACAAATGCTGGCTTTTGAACTTTGCGCTGATAACAATCTGGATGGTCCTTTCCCTCTTTAGCCCGGAGGACACAACGTCCATGATTTCCAAAAACAATTTTAAATGTGGACTCGTCAGACCACAGCACACTTTTCCACTTTGCGTCAGTCCATCTCAGATGAGCTCGGGCTCAGAGAAGTTGGCAGCGTTTCTGGGTGTTGTTGATATATGGCTTTCGCTTTGCATGGTAGAGTTTTATCTTGCACTTGTAGATGTAGTGACGAACTGTGTTAACTGACAATGGTTTTCTGAAGTGCTCCTGAGCCCACATGGTAATAGCCTTTACAGAATGATTTCGGTTTTTAATGCAATGCCGCCAGGACCGACGGTCACGGGCATTCAATGGTGGTTTTCAGCCTTGCCGCTTACGCGTAGAGATTGTTCTTAAAACTGTTGGACTACTTGCTCACGCAGTTGTTTACAAAGTGGTGAACCTCACTCCATCCTTGCTTGTGAAAGACTGATCCTTTAGGGGATGCTCCTTTTAGACCTAATCATGACACTCACCTGTTTCCAATTAACCCTTAACCTGTGGAATGTTCCAAACAGGTGTTTTTTGAGCATTTGTCAACTATCCCAGTCTTTTGTTGCCCCTGTCCCTGCTTTTTTGGGATGTGTTGCAGGCATCAAAGTCAAAATGAGTGAATATTTCCAAATAACAATAAAGTTTATCAGTTTGTACATTAAATATCTTGTCTTTGAAGTGAACTCAATTGAATATAGGTCAACATGGATTTGCAAATCATTGTATTCTGTTTTCATTCATGTTTTACACAACATCCCAACTTCAATGGAATTGGGGTTTGTACTTCCACAAACCACTTTGCATATTCTCCATAAGACCCGATGTTAAAGTACAATGCCCTCTCTAGACCCACTTCCATCGATTCAATCAAAATAGCACTCACACTGAACATCAATTGTACACCAAGGTGAGTTGATTGCCAGATTGAAAAAAAGTTATCAAGCAGTTTTTGAGAAATATTTTTTTTAAATGCAAGCCCTATCTTTTAACATTCTTGATATTTTCCTTGACCTCGAGTTTGACCTTTCAAAGTCATTTGAGGTCAAATTTAACACAGCAAAATATAGGTCTTACATGACTCCCTATGTGTTGATAATAAAAAAATAATCTCTATCTGCAACCATTTGGCCTCCACAAGTCATTTTGCATATTCTCCATAAAACCCAATGTTCAAGTACAGCGCCCCCACTAGACCCACCTCAGTAGTTTCAATCAAAATGGCAAAAGTGTATCAAGATGAATTGATTGGCAGATTTAGAAAAAGAGTAATCAGACAGTTCCTGAGAAATTTTTTTTTGAAATTTCAGGTCCAGTCTTTTAAAATTGTTAATATTTTCCTCGACTTCGAGTTTGACCTTTCAAAGTTATCTGAGGTCAAATTTAACATTGCAAAAATATAGGTCATATGACTTCCTATATGTTGATGATAGAAACTTAATCTCTATCTGCAACCATTTAGCTTCCACAGGCCATTTTTCCCATTCTCCATAAGACCCAATGTTAAAGTACAGCGCCCCCACTAAACCACTTCCATCGATTCAATCAAAATGGCACTCGCACTGTACATCGAGGGTACCAAAGTGAGTTGATTGCCTGACTTAGAAAAAAATGTATCCAGCAGTTTTTGAGAAATAATTTTTAAGAAATTTCCCATCTTCAACATTGGGGTGAAAATTTGAAGGGCCCATAAAACGGACAAAAATGATTAAATCAAAAATCCAGAAAAAACTGTCCCCAGATACGGTCTAATAGTATATTATGGCAAATTTACATGAAAATTCATCAGGCCAAAAAAAAGAAAAAAAGTGTTCCGGATGACGGATGCCAAACCACGACATCAGCTTATTGGCCAATAGGGTCGGTAAGCTTAAAAAAAAAAGTGTGGTTCAAAGACATTTATAAAGAGCTGGGGAGAAATTTGTAGCAGTTGTAAAGGTTCCCATACACTAAAAAAGAGAGGAAACATGCAATGTTGGCAGCAGCAAACAACAAAGATGCTCGCTTGATGGCCATTTGTTTTCTGTAGACCTTTTGAAATAAAATGTCTGCTGTCAATGTTTTCATCAGTATTGTATGCTCTTTCCTTTTGCCACACTCTCGAATGTATTTGGTCAGGCAGTATCCAGGCTTAATTTATCCAGGACCCCTGAGGACCCTTCAGGATTTTCCCAGGATCCTTAAGGATCACCAAGGAGTTGGCCAGGATCTTTGATGATCCTCAAGGATTTTGCTAGGGTCTTCAAGGATCCTGTTGAGGATCTTTTCAAGGATCTTGTCAGAATTTCTGACAGTAGGGTGTGACATAACTTTTCTTCAGCACTTGCCCGGTCGGGCAAGCAAATTATCAAACAATTGCAAGACGCTTACCCGAAAAAAAAAAAAAAAAATAGGACCAAGGGTTCTGTAGCTTACTGGCGAGCAGTCTTTTTGTGATAAAAAAATTTTTTGAAAATTTTATGTGAAGTTTGACCTTCGAATCATTGAAGGTCAATGTCAAGGTCACTAAATAAAAGTTCACATAAATTTATCAGATAACTACAATGTATGTTGTAATACAATCCTAAGCTCTGAAGCACTTTTGGTGATTCAAGTCAGTGAAAAATTCTATTTGTCAATTGTGAACTTTAAAGGTCACAGAAGGTCAAGTTGAGGTCAGCAAATGAACTTCATATATGACTTTCTAAATGTCTCTATACAAACCTTGAGTCCATCTGTGACCATTTTGGTGATAAAAGTCATTGTTATTTCACCGTTGAGTTTGACCCTCAAAGGTCACTGACAGTCAGGTTGAATGTCACCAAATGGAAGTTCATAAGTGACTTCCTAGATGTCTGTAACACTAACCTAGGCTCCATCTGCGACCACATTAGTGATGTAAGTCATTGAATATTCTATTCTTTGAAGGTCAATAGGAAGGTCACAAGATGAAAGTTCATATATACCTTCCAAAATGTCTCTTAATACAAACCTAGGCTCCATCTGTGACCGTTTTGGCAATACAAGTCATTGTAATTGTATTATCTCAAGTTTGACCTTCAAAGGTCACCAACAGTCAAGTTGAATGTCACCAAATGAAAGTTTGTGTGTGACTTCCTTTAAGTCTGTGATACAGACTTAGGCTCTGTCTGTGACCTTTTTAGTGATAGAAGTCACAAGGTCAAAATGAATTTTCACAAGGTCAAGTTTAACCTTCAAAGGTCAATATGAAGGTCACCAAAATAAATTTCATATATGACTTCCTATTCGTCTCCAATACAAGCCTATGCTCTATCTGTAACAATTTTGCTGATATAAGTCATTGAAATTTCACTGTAAAGTTTGGCCGTTGAGGGACACTGAAAGTCAAGTTCAAGGTCATCAAGTTAAACTTCATACATGACTTCCTATATGCCCACAATACAAACCTAAGCTCTATCCAAAATAGTTTTGGTGATAGAAGTCATTGAAATTTCACTGTGTGAAGTTTGACCTTCAAAGGTCACCAAAGGTCAAGTTCAAAACCACCAAATGAAAGTTCATGAGAGTCACAATCAGCTAAGGCGTAATATGGCGATTCATTAAAACCACCACATGAAAAATTATTCCCTATTTGAGTAAACCAGTAAATTCTGTTTGGTGGCCTTAATTTAAATAATCAAGAGACAGGACAGATAGTTAGAGCATGAAGCCCTGAATGAAGGAAAGAAAATTAAAATTCAGGGGCCACTTATTTCAGTGCTTGGCAAACGTCACAATTCTCAGGTAGCTATGTACTTGGCTGAATATTTTCATCAATTTAGACCAAATTGCAATAACTACAACCCCAATTCCAAAATAGTTGGGACGAAGTGTAAATTGTGAATAAAATCAAAATGCTATGACTTTCAGATCACATGAGCCAATATATTATTTACAGTAGAACATAGATAATATTTCAAATGTTGAAACTGAGACATTTTACATTTTTATCCACAAAATGAGCTTATTTCAAATTTTCTGGCTGCAACAGATCTCAAAAAAGTTGGGACACAGGCAAAAAAGGGCTGAAAAAGCAATTCATATATAAGAGAATCAGCTGAAAGAACATTTAGCAAGTAATTAAGTTAACTGGCATCAGGTGTGTAACATGATTGGCTATAAAAAGGATGTCTTAGAGAAGCTGAGTCTCTCAGAAGTAAAGATGGCCAGAGGCTCTCCAACCTGTGAAGGCTTGCATAAAAATTTGTGGAATACTTTAAAAACAATGTTCCTCAACGTCAAATTGCAAAGGCTTTGAAGGTCTCATCTTCGACAGTGCATAATATCATCAAAAGATTCAGAGAAACTGGAAAAATCTCTGTGCATAAGGGACAAGGCCGAAGACCTTTACTGGATGCCCGTGATCTTCGTGCCCTGAGACGCCATTGCATCACTCACCGTCATGATTCTGTCATTAAATGGGTCCAGGAATACTTCAAGAAACCACTGTCGATAAACATAGTCCGCTGTGCTATCCACAGATGCCACCTAAAACTCTATCATGCAAAAAGGAAGCCATTGTTGAGCATGATCCAGAAGCGCTGCCATGTTCTGTGGGCTAAGGCTCACTTAAAATGGACTGTAGCAAAGTGGCAAAGTGTCCTGTGGTCAGACAAGTCCAAATTTGACATTCTTGTTGGAAATCATGGGCGTCGTGTCCTCCGGGCTAAAGAGGAGAAAGACCACCCCTCCTGTTATCAGCATTCAGCTCAAAAGCCAGCGTCTCTGATGGTATGTGGAAGCATTAGTGAATATGGTGTGGGACACTTGCATGTTTTAAAAAGCACCATGAATGCTGAAAGGTATATAAAGGTTTTAGAGCAACATATGCTCCCCTCCAGACGACATCTATTTCCAGGGAAGGTCTTGTGTTTTTCAGCAGGACAATGCAAAACCACATAATGCAGCTATCACAACAGCATGGCTTCGTAGTAGAAGAGTCCGTATGCTGAGCTGGCCTGCCTGCAGTCCTGATCTTTCACCGATTGAGAACATTTGGCGTATAATTAAACGAAAAGTCCGTCAAAGGAGACCCAAAACTCTCCAGCAACTGGAAGCCTGAATTAAACAAGAGTGGGATCAAATTCCAATGGCTAAACTCAAGAAACTTGTCTACTCAATGCCCAGACGCCTCCACTCTGTACTAAAAAGAAGAGGGGATGCTACACCATGGTAAACAGGCCCCTGTTCCAACTTTTTTGAGACCTGTTGCAGCCATCAAATTTGAAATGAGCTCATTTTGTGGATAAAATTGTAACGTTTCTCAGTTTCAACATTCGCAATGTTATCTCTGCTCTAGTGTGAATAAAATACTGGCTGGTGTGGTTTGAAAGTCATTGCGTTTTGATTTTATTCACAATTTACACTTTGTCCCAACTATTTCGGAATTGGGGTTGTATTTGCTTACACTTTAAATTGGTTAGAAAGCTATTGAGACATACAGAAACACAGCACCTATGCCCCATTATTAAAAAAAAAAATCCATCCCTAGAAATTCCTCTTGCACACCTTATAGTGTCTGTCAAACATATCAGGGTGATGGCCTTGGTTTTTTTTTCCACAATCGTCAGCGATTGCTCCATAAGGTATGCATGATAGTGTTTTCATTCAAATATACTGAAGTTAGTGAGTCATGTCTCTGCACATCAGTAGCCAGTCTTTTTAGAATCCAAGTCCAGAAAAAAGTCCACCCCAATCCGTCAAAACATAACGTACATAATTTACGGCCCTTATAGGACAACGATTTGGAGGCCACATGACATCAGCATTTCGAGGAAATCTCCCCGTATATGGCTTACTGTCTGAAGTCATCGATTCTATTATCATTTACTCACTCTTGATCACAGTTTTGATTTTATTATAATTATTATTATTTAAATTTATTTTTTTAAATTTATTACTTATTTTTTAATTTATTTTTTTTCTTTCTTGCCTGATAGCCATTTCCTAGTTGACTCCCACTATAACCTCCATATATACATAAATGCATACATATATGTTCATATGTACATGCGCGTACACGCGCGCGCATACATACAGGCACATACACTCTATTGTTGTGCGAAGGTTGATGCTGCCCTGCTTTCCTGGTATTTTTTATGCTTTGTCTCTTTGGTGCGTATGCATCTCTATTATCTATTATTATAATTGAATCTGTTCCTTTTTTCATTATTATTGGGTGTGAATGCTGAAAGCATTCAAATCTTATGTTCTTCTGTTACCAAAATTCTTTATTGGGTGTGAATGCTGAAAGCATTCAAACCCTATGTTCTTCTGTTACCAAAATTCTTTATTTTTCTTATTATTATTCCGCCGCGTTTTTTGGCTCACCGTAACTTCAACATACTTCAATTCAACTACTACTTTGATTCAAACCATTCAAATTTCATCTTATTCAGTTCCATGAAGACATTATCGGAAACTTTCAGATTTTCCGTAACATTCATAGTTTTCCGGAAATTCAACGTTAAAATTCAGATTCCTATTAAATCCCATTCAAATAAAACTTTGGCCCTGAATGCGTTCCACAAACTTCAACCGATTCAAACCATTCAAACATCAAAATGTTCAGCTGAATTAGGAATCGACTGGAATGACTTTTCTAATTCCTAACATTCATACTTTCCGAGATATTTCAGGTTTTTTCCAAACCGTTTTCCCATTGGAAATGAATTACGGAATCTTCAAAAATCAGGAAACTTCACCTTTTTTCAAACGGTAACTACCGATTCATACTTTCAGTTAGAAACTCCATTCCAACTGGAAAATATTCAACATTTTCCTGATGTTTTACATATGATTCAACTTTTCAATCTCATTCAAACTTTAAAAAATTATTCACCGTTTTCTGAAACTTTGTTATAATGGAAGTCAATGAGAAAATCCTTCAAACTCACTCATCTTCACCTTCTCACCGTGAACTCATACATCCATGTAGAAACTCCGTTCCAACTCTCAAACGTTGACAATCCCGTCGACTTTCAGTGTCTGACTCAAATTTTCATTATCTCCATTAGTTTTTCTACACCGGCAGTTTAAAAAACATTAAATTTTGAGCCCTTCTCAGACTTTATAATGGGTGTCTATGGCTTGGAATCTTCGGAGCTAGAGTGCGTGATTTTATTCCTAGAGTGTGAGCTGGGAGCAGACACGCTGAAAAAAAACTTTTTGAATCGCTGTAACTTACACAAATTTGAATCCCTCTTCATGATATTTCACAAAAACGTAGGGAAATTTGTTCTTGTTCCAGCGGTATAATTTTTGTAGCAAAGAAGTACATAGTTTTGGCTTAGGGAACAGTCAAAGGACAGGAAGCAGGTAAAACTTCTCTATCTCTTCCATTCAAAATTCACCCAAAAATTTTGGGAGAACAGCAAACGGGCAGAGTTTTTAGATCGCTGTAAATCCAACAATATATCACTCAGAGAAATAAAAAAGACATCCACACACTCAGCAAAGTCTCCTGCCTTGAACGATGTAGTTACATTGGTGGCAGGACGAACATTTTTTGTGTGAGAAGCAGGAGTTTGAGGTAAGCGCTAACGAGGATTTCTTTGACTGAGTGACTCGGCGGCTCTGTGTGTATGGCGGTTGTTTGCTCCTCGCACTGTTGCTAGGAGACAAGTATTGGCATAGCCCTCTGTCAATCAATCAAACGGAAAAAAACGTTCACTAGAAATGCAACGTTAAAAATAGAAACATTTGTTAATGAATGCAATATGCCGCGGTTTGCAGTCTACCTTAAATTAAATTACTGCTTAGCAGAACTAGTGTTGGTCAAATGCAACATTTATTGGCAAAAGTTATGTCTTCACTCATTACAATACAGACTCGCTAAGTCAACAGCACCTGTTTGCCAGCGTTACCATTAAGATAAGCGAAACCTCCGAGAATATTCGCGCAGATAACGGAAGAGCTATCACAGGACAAATGCGTGCGATTATATCTCGCAGGTAAGCAATGCCTAAGTTACCGTTTGTAACCTCTTCAAGTTCTGTAACGTTACTGTATCTAGCTAGCAAGTGAACAATGTTAATTACTGCTTAGTCTCCTGAAATATTAAGAACTGGTATGAGAAACCGAACAATTAATAGCGCGACTCAATTACGGTTTCCCTATAAGTTAATTAAATGTATTTGAGCGTTTAAAGTGTTTCCCTAGAGTTTTCCTGCCAAAGAGCGATGAAGGATAAAAAATAATAATTAGCTAAGTTGAAGACAAACGCATCATGCTGAAAACAAAGCGTTGACAGCACAATACCTGGGAGTTAGATGCAAGCTGCCAGTGGTCCCTTCTGAAGGAAGCCAACCATTTATTCTGCCAGTGTAGCGAAGTCTTTCGCGATGCAATTAAACTGTCGTTTGGAGATTCTCTGACGACTGTTGTTACAGCAAACTGTATTACATATCCCGGGCATATTGGATTCACTTAATTTAAGCATTTCGAATAACGAAGAGAATTAGCTGCACCTGAGATGGGAGAATTAGAGTATCTTTAATCAAGGGAAATGACTGAAAACAATTCATGACTGATCCGTTTAAAGACATGTTTATCGCCCTCCCAGCTCTCTGTCCACTGGCCGCCGCTGCTAGCGACAGGAGCTGTAGCCTACTCCCCGTAGCTCCTTACATAGCGCATCAGCAAACACGGATATGTATTTAGTCTGTTAATTTAGTCAAATGAATATTTAAAATATTCTCAATCCTTCACAACTCTGTCTCATATTGTATGTTTTGTTATCTGTGTTCTATTCTTGTAAAAAAAAAAAAAAAAAATAAGAACAAATCAAATAGCCTATTGTACCGTAGATAATTTACGAAGAATGAATGAGTGAATGAATAAATGACAGGCAACCCGTACAGCTGGGGACTCAGCTAATCAATACTGAGGTCATTAGATTACAAATAAAATGCTCTTTGGCAGTTAAAGCCTCATACAGAGACAATTACTTGTGAAGCAGCTCAAGGTTTGAAATCATGAACAATCCAAAAGGCTGTCTGTCAGTCTGCCTGCCTGTCTGTGTCTGTCTGGGTGTTTCTGTGTCCATCTTGGACATTTTAGACTGCAGTCATAGGTCATTCAAATGTCACTGTGCCGTTGCCCACAGGTGATTGGCCGAATCAACTGCAGTTCGGCCAATCGCCTGTGTGTAACAGCACAGTGAAATTTGAATACTGAAAGGGCCTATTTCACCAACCTGAGTTCTTGGCAGTTAAAACCTCTTACAGAGACAATTACATGTGAAGCAGCTCAAGCTTTGAAATCATGAACAGTCTAAAAGATTGTCTGTCAGTCTGTCTGTCTCTTGTCTGTCACTCTGCCTGCCTGTCTGTGTCTGTCTCTCTCTCTCTGTATCCATCTTGGACATTTTAGACTGCAGTCTTTTTTTTTTTACTGTTAATACATTCTAACTTTGAGCTGGTTCATGTTTAACTCATTCATTCAATCATTCTTTCATTCTTTCTTTGTTAGCTTTCTTTCTTTCAGTTTTTTAATAAACATTCGAGTATTCGACATAATTCAAATATTATTATATTTTCATGGCAGCTATTCAGTGTGGCGTCAGCAAACATTCAAATCATTCAAACTTTATTGTATTCAAGACAGCATCGCAGTGTGGATTCAGCTTTCAGCATTCACACCCGCAATTTCTTCAGAAATTGCTTCTCTAGTTATTATTATTGTTGTTTCCCTTTTTTTAATATTATTTATTTTTTTGTTGGAAATGTATCGTTATTTATTTACAGTTTCTTTCCTATGGTTACTATTCTCAACTGTATTGTTATTTTTTATTATCTTTTTATTATTTATATTCCTGATAAAATAAACTTCCTTCTATCACATTTTCTTACACACATCCACATCCTTTTAACCTCCCTCTCAATTTTTTTTTCTTTCCCCTTCCCCTTCTCCCCTGCCCCATTGTATTGTAATGTGAAGGGGTGCATTGTCTGGTATCTCTGGAACGCTTCAGATGGGCCGGGTACCAACCCGCCTGCGCCAGATGGGCCGGGTACCAACCCGCCTGCGTCAGATGGGCCGGGTACCAACCCGCCCGCGTCAGATAGGCCGGGTGCCAACCCGTCCGCGTCAGATGGGCCAGGTGCCAACCCGCCCGCTTCAGAGGGGCCGGGTACCAACCCACCCGCTTCAGATAGGCCGGGTACTAACCCGCATGCCTCAAATGGGCTGGGTACGAGCCCATGGCCTGCTAGCTCAGAGATGGTGGTGCTGCCCATTGCACCAACGTGCAGCCCCTAGCCCTTTACGGTATTCAAATTTTCTTATCAATAACCACATAAGTAGGAAGGAGAAGGAGTAAATGGATAAATAAAATAATAACTTGGATGATCCTGTCTGACTGACCCTGCTGACCCATTCTAGAGCTCCCTGGCGATGTCCTGACCCTCGCCTTATCCATATTTATTTTCATTTACTTCTTGATTTTATTTTACTTTATTTGTTTATTTAGATTTTTCTTCTTTTTAGGCTCCCCTTCCCACGTGTCCATATAGCTCTGGTTGTCCTACCCCCACCCCTTTTTCCTTTTTTTTCCCCCTTGTCATTTTGATAGGAGGTTAGAAACTACAAACCACACACACACACACACACACATTCACACACACGCACACACACACACACCCTATTCACTTCTGCTGACTGCCCTCATTCACACACACACACACACACACACACACACACCATTTTCACTTCTGCTGACTGCCCTCATTCACACACACACACACACACGCGCGCGCGTACACACGCCATATTCACTTCTGCTAACTGCCCTCATTCACACACACACACACACACACACACACACACACATATTCACTTCTGCTGACTACCCTTATTCAACACAAGTCAACTGTCTGCCAAGCTGCACATGACTGGCGACTGGTCACTGTGCTACCTCGGCTAAATATGTACACACACATGCACAGGCACACACAGAACAAACACACACACACGCACACACACACACATACATATATCCATGTGTGCTTGCACCAAAAACACACATGCACAAATATGCACTTGAATGAACATGCACACACACACACACACACACACACACACACACACACACACGTTTACCACCACATAACTTCTTCAGCTTCATCTTTGATTTATCTCTCTGTCAAATTTTTGTTGATTGGCCTGCCTCTTCTGTTCTTGTCTTTGCTTTGTCGATGTTTTGTCTTATTTTGTCTAGCAATAAAAAAAAAAAATGAAGTCATCGTTTCTTGTGGAAGAAGGCAGTAATGGCGCTAGGTATTTTTTTTGACTGTCCGACAACATCACTGAAGTGCGAATAATGTAACATGCCCTACTTTCCACCCAGTATTAACTTGATAGGAATGAAACGTGATATGCACTGACTTCTTATTAATAGAAAACGAGTTGAAAGAGTTTAAATAAACACCAAAAACGGGGGTCAAGTAACCCACTGCAGATCAGATTCTCATGTTTCTGACAGACTCTGTGATTTGCACATTATAATTTGACAGATTCTTCGAGGGCTGAGCGATTAATTTAAATTCAATTTTAACTTCGGCTTCCCACGATCATTGGCTATCAACATGAGTACTTAGGAGGATATAAAGGAACGCTGAATTTGTCCATAGAGGAATCTACGCGTAATGGTAGGAAACAATGCATTTTGGATATGTGATGACTATAATTGATAGTAGAATGACATCGTATCAATACCATGTCAAATTTAGCTTAAGAAAACTTATTTTTCTTAACTACTAATTGGGATACCATTGGCTCACTGTAGCTGAAGTGCTTGCTACAGAGGACAACAATTTTTCCTGTTGCAAGAGATAATTTTTTTGAACTGCTGGATAGATTCTTTGGGCAAATATACTGAGCAGTTTGCACATCAGGCTTAGCTGAAGAGTTTAATTCATGATTCCTGAAAAAAAACAGAGACGGGACTGAACTCGTCCATATTCTAAACCATAACATAACATGAGTGGCGAGAACAGGCCGTTCAGCCCAACTAGGCTCGCCAGTTTCTTTTCACTATTGTGAATATATCACTTCAGATACTCAAAGACTCAATGGTATCTAGCTTTAAGTCAAGTCTGCTCTTGAAAATTCCCTAGGTTTCTGCCTCAATAATATGGTCAGGCAAGCTATTCCACATCGAAATTACTCTTTAGGTGAAAAAATATTTCCTAATATCTGTGCTAAATTTACCCTTGGTCAACTTCCATTTGTGACCCTGAGTTCTACTAAAAAAACTTGGCCGAAGGAATCCGACATAATTCACTTTGTTAATCCGTTTAACATATTTAAAGACCTCAATCAGATCACCCCTAAGTCTCCTTTTCCTTAGACTAAAGAGATTAAGGATCTTCAGCCTCTTCCCATAGCTTTTGTCTTTTATACCTGGAATCAGCTTAGTGGCTCTTCTCTGAACTTTTTCTTAAGCCTCTATATCTTTCTTAAAGTATGGTCCCCAGAACTGTACACAATACTCCAGATGTGGTCTAATGAATATGTTGTACAAGAGAAGTATGACCTCCTTGAATTTGTATTCATTTTGGCAATGTATCCCAGCATCCGATTGGCTTTTTTAACTGCTACGGCACAATGGCTAGAACCTGTGAGGGTTTGGTCAACAATCACTCCCAGATCTGTTTCATGTGGAGCACATTCCAGTTTTAAACCTCCCATGACGTAATCCTGTCTTATGTTTTTATTACCTACATGTACAACTTTACATTTCACCACATTTAATTTCATTTGCCACATGTCTGCCCAATTCTGGATTCTATCGAAATCATCCTGAATCTCTTTAGTGGACTCTAAACTATTTGCCAAACCTCCCAATTTAGTATCATCTGCAAATTTAACTAATTTGCTCTCATTATTCCTATCAAGGTCATTAATGTAGATGAGGAACAGCAAGGGTCCCAACACCGATCCCTGAGGGAGGCCACTCCCCACTACACCTAGCTCAGATGAGATTCCACAGACCACCACTCTTTGTGTTCTGTCCTGTAACTAGTTTTGAATCCACTCCAGAATACCTCCTGTAACTCCAATGGAGCTTATGTTCGAGCTCGGCTTGCTTGTGTATATCCAATAACTGATCCGAGTGTGCCATCTAGAGATAGAATATTGTAACTGCATGCATAAATTTGCAGCTCCATGTCCGCTGGTGGACACATCTGCACAAAGGGGTTAAAAAGTGCAAGGAGCTTGACAAAAGGCCAACTCATAATGCACTTTCGCTGGAGCATGCAGTTGAGTTGATCATTCATGGAGCTAACTGAAGTTAGCTCTGCAATGTTTTATACACTGTGTGCAGGAATGGAAACGAATCAACATTTAAGTTGTGCAGCTGCGTGCCTCATGCACTGGACTGGCCAGCGCCGCGTGCCGCCAGTAGTTGTAAGTAATATGCCCTGTGCGAGGAACAAGGTTGAAGGAATGTACATGTAAATAATTAAGTGTGTTCCTTTCATCAGGAATCAATGTTTTTGAAACTTTCATTCACTTTTTTTCGTTGTATTGAAGGTGATTGAATGAGAAAAGACCCTAGCTTACAATAGAAATAGCTGCTTGCCCAATTTCGACAATTATTATTTTTTTACATGTACCAGAACACTCGCCCGAATTCGACTTTTACTTGCCCCGGGCAATCAGGGAAGCTTTTATGTCGCATGTTGCCAAGGATTCTCACCAGGGTCTACACCATAAAAAACAAGCAATAAACTAAAAACAATCTAACAGGATAAATCAAGATAGAGCTATCTTGCATCAGCAACAACCGTGAACAAGTTAACAGCCTTCTGTAGGGCATAATACGAGCTCTCACAGTGTACAATAAGACTTCTTACTGATATTAAGATTACATCCAAGGACCAAATATCAGTTGTAAAGCTCACCATGGCTTGAACATAAAAATAATAAAATTATTTGCAACTCAGTCAAAGCCTTATAATGCCACGGTTTTCATGTAGCTCCATAGCTAGCTAGCTGGCTATTGCCTTTGTAAGGCTTTGGGTGAATGGCTAATAATTTTTACATGCTAGCTAGCTAGCACTTATCTCATCTGCTACAGCGAGACCCCACTTCAATCCCATAATGCCCATTGCGTTCGTCATCTTATGGGTTAATTCCACACTGCGTAAATGTGCTCCTTGAAGTGACTGGGTAAAAAGTATGCAGAACCAGTGACTCTTCGTTGAATCCAATGTTGTGCAACCACTGTCGTAAAAAGTCAGGCTTCACCAAGGGAAATCTGCGCAAGCTTGTGCCCACGGGTAGGTCTTTATATTGATCAGCTGATTTCATGGTGTCCTAGCGCGTCATAAAATCCAGTACATTAAGCCACATGAAGTATTTTTTGATTGGCAAGTACAAACCTCTATTCCAATGAAGCTGGGACGTTGTGTAAAATGTGAATAAAAGCAGAATGCAATGATGTACAAATCTCATACATCCATATTTTATTCACAATAGAACATAGACAACATATCAGATGTTGAAAGTGAGACATTTTAACATTTCATGAAAAATATTAGCTCATTTTGAATTTGATGGCAGCAACACATCTCAAAAAAGTTGGGACAGGGCTGTGTTTACCATTGTGTAACATCTCCTCTTCTTTTTACAAAAGTCTGCAAATGTCTGGGAAATGAGGAGACCATTTGCTGGAGTTTTGGGAGAGGAATGTTGTCCCACTCTTGTCAGATGTAGAATTCTAGCTGCTCAACAGTCCTGGGTCTTCTTTGCCAGATTTTCCGTTTTATGATGCGCCAAATGTTTGCTATTGGTGAAAAGTCTGGACTGCAGGCCGGCCATTTCAGCATCTGGACTCTGCTACTGTGAAGCCATTCTGTTGTGATGGACGCAGTATGTGGTTTGGCATTGTTTTGTTGAAATATGCAAGGTCTTCCCTAAAAGAGACAGTGTCTGGATGGGGAAATATTTTGTTGTAAAACCTCTATATACTATTCAGCATTGATGGTGCCTTTCCACATCTGTAAGCTGCTCACGCCATAGGCACTAATGCAACCCCAGACCATCAGAGATGCAGGCTTTTGAAATGTGCGCCGATAACACACTGGATGGTCCCTCTCCTCTTTAGACCGCACAACATGGCGTCTGTGGTTTCCAAAAATAATTTAAATTTTTGATTCATCTGACCACAGAACACTTTTCCATTCTGCCTCAGCTCAATTTCAATGAACTTAGGCCCAGAGAAGACGGCGGCGTTTCTGGATCGTGTTCACATATGGCTTCCTCTTTGCATGACACAGCTTTAGCTTGCACTTGTAGATTGCACGGCAAACTGTGTTCACAGACAATGATTTCTGGAAGTGTTCCTGAGCCCATGCAATGTATTCCAGGGCAGAATCATGCCTGTTTTTAATGCAGTACCGCTTGAGGGTCCGATGATCACGAGCATCAAATATTGACCTTCGGCCTTGTCCCTAGTGCACAGAGATTTCTCCAGATTTTCTAAATCTTTTGATGATATTATGTACTGTAGATGGTGGGACATTCAAAGTCTTCGCAATATTACATTAAGGAACATTTTCCTGAAATTCTTCCACAATTTTTAGATGCAGTTTTTCACAGATTGGTGAACATCTGCCTATCTTTACTTCTGAGAGACTCTGCCTCTCTAAAATGCTCTTTCTATACCCAGTCATATTACTGACCTGTTGCCAATTAACCTAATTAGTTGTAAAATGCTCCTCCAGCTGTATTTTTATTAGTACCACTTACTTTTCCATCCTTTTGTTGCCCTTGTACCAACTTTTTGCAACATGTTGCTGCCATCAAATTCAAAATAAGCTAATATTTCTCATGAAATGATAAAATGTCTCACTTTTAACATCTGATATGTTGTCTATGCTCTATTGTGAATAAAATGTGGGTTTATGAGATTTACAAATCATTGTATTGTTTTTATTCATGTTTAACACAACGTCCCAACTTCATTGAAATTGGGGTTTGTATATACAGAATGGCTGCATTCATGAACTTGAGCTACTTAGTTGTATTTCAGAGGTTTGGGGTATGTTGACTCAGTACATGAACATTGCAAAAAATTCACAAAAAATATTCATGGAACAAGAACATGTACTTTTTTGGGGTAGAAGCTGAAAAAAGTGTTTTCTTTGCCTTTAACTGAAGAAAGAAATCGTAAATATTTTGGATTTTTGTTCCCTTGTGCAGTTAATCTGCAGCAATTAACCCCTTAAGCCCGGGGGCGGTGCTTATGCATAATAAATACAGCATGTTTCCAAATCCTAACATTGTAATGCGGCATATCCACATTTCACGAAGAAACTAGGCAAAAACCTCATGTTGACCATTTTTACCTCAACCGAACGCAATTCAAGCACCAAGCAAGTAAACAAGCATGTAGCAAAACATAGGATAAAATCATATCAGCGCTGAGTCTCTAAAATTTCTCCTGAATTAATGCTATGCATACAAACGATACCTCAAATGAAAGAGGAAAGTCCACAGAATCCAACGATGTATGCCGTGTCATTTTAAACCGACACCACACTCAAAGAACAGCAGGCATGCACTTTACAGTCTACAGAGATGAGCAAAGAAATTTCTTACCTTTGATATTTTGTAATAAAAAAACTGCTCGAGGGTAAATCTGCGCTTGCTATTGTTAGCCCAATGTGTCTGTGTTATAAGGAAACTAGATCTGCGAGTCTGAAAGCATGTTTTTCTTCTGGAGCATTGCTGCAAAAATCTCAGCTCCTCAGCATTCAGCCTGCTTGCAATGTATTTTCCTCTCTGTGATCGGCTTGTGATGCTGTCAGTAAAACTTTGCCGCTAGCCATTTGATTATATGGCTTCTTACGTTTCCAACGAGCCCTGAACCAGCTTCATAGCACAAAGCTGGCCTAAGCTACAGCCTTCGGTTCCCAGTGCGTCAAGCCGAGTCCATCGGCCATTCGAATGTACTTAAATAGCGCGACAATATAAACGCTTAACAGATTTGTTTGTGGTATTTTCGGTATAATTATTCGCTGAATATTCAACCGTCGTTTTGAAAGTCGTTTCCTGACAGAAACGTGTGAATAAAACGCGACCCAGGTTTGAGCCCCGGTCAGAGTGGAAGAAGGTAGCTTTTTTCATGTACAAATAATTGATGAGGTTTTTGTTCTTTTTACTTTTTTCCCATTTTTAACCTTTCCATTGTATTCATAATCTTATTAATTTGCTTTTTTTAAAAAAAATAAAATAAATCTGCTCCAGAGGAGCCAAATTTCATTTTATTTGTATTTATTGTCTTTGAATGGAATGGTATAGGCTATAGGACTGGCAGAAATAATAATTTAAAAAATATTTCTGAATTCAAAAAATTAAAAACTGGCTGTATTTGGGTGGAATGTATGCCTGTAGTGACATATAAGTGAAATTAGATGAGTTTTACTGTATAATATCTGAGAAATCTGATTTGGCACACAAGGTACCTGAATTGCCAATTTGGAGAAGCGACCTAGACATTCCTCTCTAATTGTGTTCTGATTTACTTGATTGGAATAAACTTTGGCACAGATAATGGTGAGATTCTGTGCTGTAAATTTTTAGAGGTTTCAGACTGCAACTGATTAATTTTACAAGGGATCGAAGTAAAACTTTGTTTGGTGCAAAATGAGGTCTTTGATTTATACTGTGTTCCATCTTCATTTACTCTGACTAAGTGACGTATACACTGATTTTTACACTGTGGCAGAAATCCCAAATGGTTTTACCTTTATTATGATACCAAGATTATTCAAATGGATCAAATGGTTGCCGAGATATACTCATTTCATTTTGAGCTTGCCATTTTCGAAAAAGGACTCAGGGCTTAAGGGGTTAAACTTTCACCAAGTTGGCTACATGGGAAATAAAATCTGAACGTCGCCAACTTGGTACAGTGATAGACAGCGAATTGGCAATAGTTCCATTGTTGTTTTTCAAAATAATTAAATATTTTTAATGGCATGTAATTGTGCCCCTCTCATTTATTTTAAATTGTTAAACATATAAGGATGTTTAATATAAACCTTAGAGTTCAAGTGTTCTCAGAAACATACTAAAATGTATTGTGTGTTGGTCTGTGCTCATATGAAGTAATAATCACCCAATTTAAGATTCATCAGTTCTGCGCGCTTTATTGAGGGGGTCTGGATTGAGGTATGCTCCCCCAGTTCTAGAAATAGCATGACAACCCTGATTGTGAGCCACATCAATTACTTTGACAGAATGTAAGCACACGTACTCCTTGAGAAAAGGAAAGCAGAAATTTTTTTCGTCTGCAGGACTTTATTCATACCTGTCATCAGAAGCCAGTCGTGAGTGTTTTATCATCCAATCCACACTGATTCCGTCTCCCTTGACAAACTGCTAGCAGTGAGGCGTCGTAGAAAATGGTAGAGTTTTGTGTATCCCTGCAATGTAATGGTTAAATATCAATTCAACTTATGTGTATATAAACACTTAGTTTATACACTGAGAGGCATTAAAAACAAATAATAATAATATACTGTTATAAGAGCCATTCCGTGAGAAAATGGCACTTTTTGAAGAAGTTGAGGAGTTGACCCCCCTGGAATTGAATGAAACTTGGCACATGGGTAAATATGGGTGTCTCATAGAAAAAGCCAAATTTTTAGGTCCGTATCTCACTTTGCCTGCCAGTGGCGCCACCTCGAAGCCACTAAAGTGGCTCAGTTTTGCTTTTCACACCACAATTTATATGAACTATCATGACTTAAGGATACACAGTACCAAATATGTTATACTTTTATCATGACCTTTGACACTTCAAGTCCAGTTAGACATCAGTACCACATCAGCGCCATGCTGCGTAACTATGTTATTGAGCCAGAATTATTCAAAAAAAAACGATAAAAATTGAAAATGGAAATGGGAATAAAATAATATCACAGACATATACCAATCGAGAATGATTTATTATGTGCTTACTCACAACAAGACTATTATTTTCAGTGAATAGTACCTTGGTATCTTGCTGGGTTAGTGCAATGGATGGCCGGAAAGATGGTCGAAATGGATTTTGGTGCATGTTTGCAGTATATTTTCTCAATAACCCAGATATGTACTGTGGTGGTAAATGCCATTTGTTGTGCTTTTGGAACTCTTTTTTCAGGAATACCAAGCATTTATTTGGTAGTATCTGCACTTTCAAGCTAGACAGAGCCAAAGTTGGAAGAAAACTCAAAACGGACCATTTCATAGCAGATTGTGCCTATGTTTAGGTGGCATTATTTTGTTTTCCCAGCAAGATAGCAAATCTAAATCTCTCTGGGTACATAGTCCCTTTGGGGTATATTACAGCATTTTTAAAATCTCAATGGTACTATTTTCAGTGTAGATGATATTCACCATCAAAAGTTGGAAAATTTCACCCCCAGGGGGCGCTGTAGGTTGGATGCAAATACTGACTATCCCCAGCAATGTACCAAAGAAATTGTTTTTGAATTGCGATACACACAACTAGTTTTCTCTGGAAATGAAGAGTTTAGCTTAGCACTATGCTGGGTGGATAGCTATCTGACCAAAGGTGGCACTCTAAGGAGCTAAACTTCCACTGACCAAATATTCCATATTCCCAGACATATAACAAAATTCTGCCTTTTGACATATATAAAGTACATGCACAGTTAAACATAAAACTTGTAATCCCTTTGGTATAAAGCTGGGTTGGTTGTAAATTGGAAAAGAATGCTGGTGGTGATTGTAGCATTGTGTCAACATGCAAGAATCTTACCAGTTGTCAGTACAGTGTACAGTTTTGTAGTGTTGGTGCGTTTTCAGAAAATAACAAATGCTCAGCATTTTTCCTTTGCTATTAGAATTAGTGATTAGGATTCAGTGTTAATTCTAGGATTTCCCAAGGGCAGGAAAGAAAAATAGCCCCGCAAACTGGGCGTTACCCCTCAAACATGGATGCAAATTCAAGATGGCAGCCATGGCAGCCATATTAGATATTGAAGCACAACGAAAATCGATAGGCTTGTGTTGCTACCCACCCCCAACACCCACACCAAAAATGGCGTTGATCGGCAATGGCGTTTTTGACTTAATGCGCGGAATGCAATTGTGGATGGACGGACGGACGCCACGCGTCATGACAATACTCCACAGCCCAAATTTTTTGGGCTGAGGGGTAAAAAAAAGGGCACAGCAGTCGCGTCGAGCGAGTGGTTGTCCTGAAAAAGTTCACAGAGTTCGTAGCAAGCAAGCAGCGGCCTGCCAAGATAAGGGCAGTTCATTTGTAGTGGTAATTTGCATGCCCTCATTCCTAACACCAGCCCATGATGTCTAGCCTACGGGATGCCCACTGGGTGGGAGGGCGGGGTTTCTTTTTTAGACTTCCCATTTTGGTGCATACCAAGCTGTGGGTGTTGACGCAACTATTGTGCCATATAGGCTGTAGCCAGCTATTTAATTCAGACACAGACAAGCTCACTATCAACGGGCCGTAAACCGCCCTGTAGAGACCCAGGATCTAGTGTAGTAGGGCTTGCCTAGGGCTCAACTGGCTCCAAGGGTAACATCGACCCAGATCGAACGAAGAAGGCCTTGGATAGCTGCTCAGGGCCAAGGCCAAGAAGCACCTCTGGCACGCACCACCAGGTGCCGCCAACCCACAGTCCAATTCCAAAAACAGGTTGAGGGATAGAGCAAGTCACATGCTGGGTTGACGTCATTTCACTTTGGATAACATGAAAAGTATAAAACGTTTTTAACTTTAGGACTTAACATTCTGTCTTCATGTACACGGTTGTGTGACTAAGATTCTTTTTCAGAGTTCAAATCATGGACTGTTATTTTATACAAGTACGTATACTATTGATGCATGTCTGTATACGTACTTATGGTGATACTCCTTTTACATTAGTTGTTTTTTGGCATTTTTTTTTTATTTTTGGACTGGTCATGTTTTGCAACTTGCTGTACATTTCTGACTTGGCTGTACCCGTACTTGGTAATAATACATGCATTGTGTCTTTGTAACGCTCAGAATCACCACCAGTTTACAACCAATAGAGTTTTATGCCAAAGGGATAACAAACTTTATGTATAACTGTGCATGTACTTCAAATATTTCAAAAGGCAGAACTTTGGTATATGTCTTGGAATATGGAATATTAGGTCGGTAGAACATTAGCTCTTTAAGGGGACAAGCCTGGGTTCACTCAATTTAAGTACTTCTAAACACTAAAAACACATAAAAATTGTGTCAACTGAAAAAAGCTCAGAATGGAATTTGATTTTAATCAAATTTAATAAGTTTGTTACCGTGGAAACCTACATTATTGGCGAAAAATGTGAAATCTTGTGGCAACAACATCTCGGACACTATACCATATTTTCCTGTAATTCTTGTTTTGTTTTGAAGCTAATATCACCAGCTATACAATGACATACTCATTCTGGGTATTTTCATGGGAAAATATTTTGAAAAATTATTTGGTCATAGAATTTTAGAAATGGGTGGCAGAACCTGCCTGGCAGATGGATCATAAATACACCATGTATCTACCTACCCAAAAATGGCAATGTCATTGTACAGAACATGACAAACTGATGCTATGGTGAAAATTTCAGAGCAATACCTTGAAAAATGTGGATTTTATGCCCACCACAAGCCTGATAAACTATGAAATTTTGCGATGCGAGAAAATCGCGTTTTTGTCGCGAAACGAATGCACTGGAGGCGTTCACATGATAAGAATCCACTTAATAGATAGTTTTTTGGTCTTAAAATCTCCTTTTATGAATGTTTTGAAAGATTTTTAACAAAATGAAAAAAAAAATATTTTTTCAAGTCTGAACCTAGTCTTGACCCCTTAAAGTGCTACCTTTAGTCAGAAAGCGATCTACCCTGCATAGTACCAAACCAAACTCTTCATTTTCTCAGAAAACTAGCTGTGTGCATCACAATTAAAAAAAAAAAATTCTTTGGTACATTGCTGGGGATAGCCAGTACTTGTATTCAGCATACAGCACCCCCTGAGGGTGAAATTTTCTGACTTTTGATGTTGAATATCATCTAAACTGAAAATGTGACCAATGAGATTTTACAAATGCTGTAATGTACCCCAAAGGGACTGTGCATCCAGAGAATTTCAGATCTCTATCTTGCTGGGTAAACAAAATAATGCCACCTAAACATAGGCACAATCTGCTATGAAATGGTCCGTTTTGAGTTTTCCTCTAACTTTGGCTCTGTCTAGCTTGAAAGTGTAGATACTACCAAATAAATACTTGGTATTCCTGAAAATAGAGTTCCAAAAGCACAACAAATGGCATTGACCACCAAAGTACATATCTGGGGTACTGAGAAAATAAACTGCAAACATGCACCAAAATCAATTTCCACCATCTTTCCAGCCGTCCATTGCACTAACCCAGCAAGATACCAAGGTACTATTCACTGAAAATTATAGTTTTGTTGTGAGTAAACACATAATAAATCATTCTTGATTGGTATATATCTGGGATATTATTTTATTCCCATTCCCATTTTCAATTTTTACTGTAATTTCTCAAATAATTCCGGCTCAATAACGTAGTTACCCAGCATGGCGCTGATATGATGCTGATGTCAATCCAGACTTGGAGTGTCACAGGTCATGATAAAAGTATAACATATTTGGTACTGTGTATCTTTAAAGGGGACCTATTATGCTGATCCTTCTTTTAATACATATAGGTAATGTTATAATGTTGGATGTCCATACTCAACCTCTGAAAAGTTTCTAAACATAAGATACAGGGGTTTTGCCGTAATCCAAGAACGTGATTTTGGGAACGTGATTTCCTCTCTGAACAGCTCCTCCCGAGATCTTCACGAGATCTGGGCAAAACCTGACGTCAGGTTGTGCCATCCAATTAGTACAGACCTAGCCAAAGCCAATCACGGCGCTGGACCTGCCCACACCGAAACTATTCTAGCAGACATGAACAACCGCGGATCATACTATGCCTTAGTAGCATCTACACTTCCAGAAATACAAAAGAACCACCGCAGATCATTTGAGGTGCAGTTTTGCCAGTATCTCTCCCAAAGCTGCTCGTCCGTTTACTTTTGGACGCGAAGAAAAGCACCTATTTCTCTCCCAAAAGACGATGCCTCCAGAAATCAATGAGTAGCTTCTTTCTTTGCTGGCGGCGAACAGCCACGGCCAAAGGGAACGTTAGCTGTTTGTGCTCAGCATTTCACCAAAGACAGCTTTGTCAATAAAGGATAATTCGACACAGGATAAGCCTTTCAGCTGCTTCTCAAACCTGAAGCAGTTGCATCGATCAAGCGCTCGGAGCCACAAGCTGTAAGTAACGATGTAAGAGCAAATAATGTAAGTGAAGCTAACGAGTTACGGGAGGCTAGCAAGACCGCTAACGATAGATAGCACTAACAACTGGCCTCAAATGCAGGCTTTGTAAAATATCTGAAGATAAAGCCTGTATCAGTCGCGACTGTCCACGACTCATAAGCTATGTTTTCATCCACTTGTCAATCGAATTATCTGAAGTTCGCCAAAAATATTCATGCGAATAAAGCTGGTGAAAAAAGCTGGTTTCCATCTAACGGCATTAAAGCGAATAAAAAGTAGTGCATAATGACGCGACATGCTGTTATGCAATCAAATTGGTGTATCGAGTACATTTCTGACATTTTAAACTGTTTCCATTCAATTTCGCACTGAATCGCAGAACCTTCAAGTGAACAAAAGTAGTTTGTTAGCCAACCAATTTAGCTGGTTAGCCAAAATGGATTGCGTTTACCAACAAATGACGATAATTGCACAAGTTGTAGTAGTGCTTAGGTGCCAGCTATTAGCAGCATAGCAGACTATTATCAGAAGGAAACGACGGCATCAAAACACCGTCAAGATGCAGTAGCAGATTTATTTGGTGAATAACGCTTCCATCAGCATTTATCGCATAAGCCTTTTACCGATCAAGAGAAAATCCGATGAGATGGGCCGTACAAACTATGAGTCGATAGTCCTGAAATCAAGTCTAATTTCACCGTCTCCGTGAGGTATTTTTAATTCGATACTACTTAATTCGTATAAGAACGTGTGGATGGAAACATGGCTACAGATGCAGAAGCAGTTGCTTCACAGCATAAGCCTACCCAACTGATGGCCTGTTGAATGTGGCTGGAGCACTGCAGCTAACGGAGCCAAGTTACTGCTGCTAATGTTTGTGTCCTAAATATGCAAGAGTAATATCAGGGGAAATTCAACAAAAGGTGTGTGAACATAAACCTCATTTGAAGCAAACTTTTTATCCTTGTTTGTAATTTGGAAGCTTGGTACAACTGCCCCCCGGTAACGGAATTTACTGTCTGTAAAACCTGTATTGCAGGGTAACGTTTGTCTCTAGTTGTTATGACCGCTCGGTTATCAGCTACTGCATGTAAATTCACATGCTGTGCAAATTAAAATGCTCCTGGTAACTTATATGCAGTAATTCTGATCGGTATGCTTGTGTTACTTCGGTAAGCATCAATGTGGCAGTTCCATCATAACGTTGCCTGATTGTAGCCACTACAGTTGAAGCTAACCGGAGAGGTGCTGTAAAAGGCTGCAGTTAGACCAGACGTAGGTTTTGCAGAGCTTGGGGTGCGTGTTTGGGTGCTTGTGAAACGATTGCTTTACTTATCCATGCCCGGGGTCAGCCTGATACTTCTCCAATACCTGGGCAAGCTCTCTGATGCTACCGGTGAAAGCAATAGGGAAGCGCACAGGCTATATAGTGTCCGGTATAACAAACGATTTCTCTGCATTGCTGTCGATTGAATATTAAAACGGCGATTGAATATTAAATTCTTTCCTGTAAAAGTCATCGATTCGCTAGCTCCACATAAGCAACGGTTCATGCAAATGGAACTTACGGTCTGTAAAACCTGTATTATGCTCATAACGTAACCGGAACTCTATCTAGCTCTTGCGCACTATCCATAACGCGCCCATTTTCCGCGAGGAAACGTGGTCATTCCGATGTAATAAGTAAA
Source organism: Gymnothorax javanicus (assembly GCA_029692085.1). Classification (NCBI taxonomy): domain Eukaryota; kingdom Metazoa; phylum Chordata; class Actinopteri; order Anguilliformes; family Muraenidae; genus Gymnothorax; species Gymnothorax javanicus. The sequence continues at coordinate 55,365,852 of CM056196.1, forward strand.
CCATTACCATCAGCAATTTCCAAAAAGGCCGTTTAGCCTGGAGATTTTGCCGCTCTGTCATATACCAGCGCAGAAGCTGTTCGTTGCTCCACGCTAACGACACACCACAGTTATGCACACAAACCAGCAGGTCCTAATACACACTGAAGCAGTCCATAAGCTGTTGGTCCACTTTTAGCTGCTCCTCACTGTCCATGTTTCCCTCTAAACTCAGACCCACCGGATTTCTACGGTCTCCGGTCTACACCTGGGTATGTCGACCCGTTCTACAAATGTGTCAGTATGCGGTGGATTCTAGCTTTCCCTGCATCCTAGCTACAGAGTAGAAAAACCACTGTACTCACCACTGTTGCCGTAGCAAACTGTAGCCGATAGCAAATTCGAGCTTGAGCTGCCAGACTTTCGCACTGCGTCCTCCACTTTCGCCGCTGCGTTTATTAGAACAAGTTCATTTCAATAGATCTATATTCAAGTATAGCGTTAGATTTCGGAATTTCCCCGCCGATTGCTTTTCAGATGGCAGAGGTGTCTCACATTTCACTCTGGGGAGGCGGATCCAGAAAACTGCGTTCTGCAGCCTCGTCCCGCCCAACTCCGCTCTCCACAGAGCTGGCTAGTCAGAAGAAAGTGGGCACACGGGGAGTGGGGGCCATAGCGGAAGAGCCACCCCAATGAGGCGTTTCAGGCAGAGACTACAATGGACTACAAATGGGGTTTTTTGAGGATGGCAGTATGAGCTAAATAAGGACCCTGTTTTGGACTTTGAACGATCAGGAGTACTCTAGGGGAGTCCAAGATCAAAATATAACCTTGGAAATATAGCGAAATAGGTCCCCTTTAAGTCATGATCGTTGATGTAAAATGTGGTGTTGACAGCAAAACTAAGCCACTTTAATGGCTTCTAAGTGGCGCTACCGGCAGGCAAAGTAAGATACGGACCTAAAAATTTGGCTTTTTGCGTGAAACACCCGTATCTACCTATTCACCAAGTTTCATTCAATTCCAGGGGGGTCAACTGCGCACTAAATGTCAATCTCTCGTGGAATGGCTCTTAAGTAGTGGTAAATGGTTTCTTTCGTAGTTGCAAAACACAGTCTCGGGAAACTTTGCTTATGGTAGCGAGACTTGCCCTCACTGTTATCGTTACATTGGCAGTCAATTCAGTAGTTCTTTTGCATTATCTGACATGACAGAAAATGTTTTATGGAATGTGTTTCTGTGGCATCACAGATGATGCACTTTGTCAGGGATGACAGCTGACACATCTGGTCATTCTATGTGATCCCTGCAGTCTGGATACAGTCATTTAATGGACATTAATGCGTCCAGAATCTTTTCTTTGAGACTGGCCATCAATCAACATTCAAAATGTTTGATTCTTCTGAGATTCATTTGTTTGTGGCATTTGAAGTGGGAATGATGTGACTTTGTTTCTGTATTTTTTTATTGGCCCTGATCTTCAACTTTTCATGTGCAAAATAATTTCTCCCAATGTGATTTACGACCATGATCCAGGGAACTGTGCTGCAATTAGATAATCATAATGAGGTGTTAAACCAAGAAAGGATTCGAACCCAGACACTTGACATTTTGCAATGCTTACCATACCTGATGGTCATCACATCAATCAGCACAAGGAAAAACCACCAGTTTTCAAATTAGACAATAAAAACCACTTTGCGTTTTTAATGCCTCTGAGTATACTACTCACAACCTACCACTTGTTTCTTAGAATTTGATAAAGAAAATTAAAGTTTCCCGAGTCACTTTGATTGCCACAGCTGGTTGATGGATACTGTTTTAGCCCCATCAAGTGGGTCTGGGGATGATTGTAGTTGAGGACTGCTTGAAGCAATTACTGTTGCCGAAGAATATGGCATGATTTCCCTGCCAGCTGTTGCATAAAATAACAGGTTACAGCTGGATACCTTTTGCCATTCCTTAAAGAAAAAAAAAAAACCCTGATAGGTGTATGACAGTATTTTGTTGAATGTCTCGGCTGTGACATTTATTCTTTAGCGTCATTGCATGGATAGACCATGCAAAATCTGCAAAAAGTCATAACCTGCGAGGTCAATGGATTTCGTTCAAATTCCTACCATCGATTGGTCCTGGGCTAGAATGAGGGCCGGTAAAACCATTCGGTGAATAATCACTCTGTTCAGGAGTAATGGGCAATTAACCCTTCCAATTTATTTTCCTTTGCAAATTTTGATGAAATTGACAAACTTTGCCAATTTTTGGCACAATACTTAACGATAAAGATAGACTATGCTTATGGGTAAACTGCAGCAGACATCCTAGTCTTTCTATAAAAAATATAAAATGTTGCATACGACAAGGCATTATGGGTATATTAACCCCTTAAAAAAGGTTAATCCCTCAAAATCATAAAATAATGCCATATTTACATGCCAATATCCCAACTGCCACAGGGAGTTGAGGGACGGTTTTCTTAGAGCAGCAAGTCCAAGTGTCAATTGATCATTCAAAAAAATAAAATTTCTTGCTGCTCATTTCGGTTTTGATACAATAATGATAATAAAAATAATTAATAATTTTATTTATACTGCACTTTACTTTTTTTTAAATCTCAAAGTGCTACAATAGATATTTGCATAACAACATCACACCACTATAAAAACATCAAAAAATTAAAAACACGAGGGCATAAAGCCTAGAGGTAAAACCAAAGTAGCTAAAAAATACTTTGTTAAAAAGGTAATCTTTTAGTTTTCTCTTAAAAGCATCAACCGACTGCGGTGTTCTCAGGTGATCAGGAAGAGCATTGCACAGTCGGGGGGCAGCCGAGCAGAAGCCCCGGTCGCCCATGGTACGTAGCTTGCTCTTGCGGGGCTGGAGGAGGTTGGCGTTTGTGGAATGGAGGTTGCGAGTCGAGGTCTGTGGGGTAAGTAGTTCTTTGAGGTAGGGGGGAGCGTTGCTGTGGATGCACTGATGAGTTAACAGGGATATCTTGTATTCGGTCCGGGAGGAGACAAGAAGCCAGTGAAATGAACGGAGGATGGGTCTGATGTGTTCATGTTTATGCACACTCATCAGGATCCTAGCAACACTGTTCTGGATATACTGGAGCTTTTGAAAGTTTTTGCTGGGGATCCCGATGATACGGAGCACTTTGATCGTCCCCATGTCCTTATACTTGTCCACAAGCCATAATACCATGTTTTGTGGCTGGATATGACCACAGATGATTCAAAAATGCCTGCAAGCCCATAAAGAGGCAAGTGGAGGTCATCCCCCATCTAAACAGCCCCACCACCACCTCACACTCACTTCTCAACTGGCTCCACAGCAGCAGCAGTGTTGGACTGCCCCTGTTATTGACACTTTGCGACCTTAGAATTACAGGGTTCTAACTGACATTTTGGTCAAAATTGAGTTAATAAATAGCTCTATAAAGGGCATTCAATTCATTTGTTAAATTGGGTTCAGATCAGAATTACAAAGTTTCAATTCCCCAAGTGTACACTAAGCGGCCAAACTTTGCAAGCAAATTCCTCAAAACTGTATAAATGTTAGTTAGAACCCTGTAATTCTAAGGTCCCGACTTGACACACATTCCAAACAGCTAGTTTCAAAATGGCAGCCATGGCTGCTGGTAGTGATGAATCCCAGGCCACTATGGCGATAAAATGTGGGTTTTTCAATGTCTCTCTTGCCATTGCATGAGGTGTAATGAAGAAATATCCAAAAGAGAATAGTTGTATTGCTTTGAGAAAATGCAACAAGTCCAATCAAAGCCATCTTTCAGGACTGAAAGTTCCTCTTAGATGAGAACATGGAGAGAAGGGCCCACAACTGCCACTGGAGAAGGAGTGTGACCTCATTGCACTGTGTGCTGGGCTATTCCATGCTGTTGACATCACTATCTGTCTAGGTCATAGATACAAGCTTGGCCTCAACTGGAAGCCGTTGTCAAAGTGCCAGTACCCCCTCTACCACTCAAGTCGTCAGCCTCGTCAAAAACACACCATTCGGGCACTGACGTCAAAAGAAATGTTTGATATTTGAAACGCTTTACTGCTGATTGGGCCAGGTAGGTACTTGTGAATGTACTACTGGTGCTAGGCCCAGGCCTATGCCTATATTTGAACAAGACAATTCACAGTCGCATGCATTGATGCAGCCACATTGTTATCCCATGGACAGAAAGTTGCCTGATCAACCAGGAAGTCTATGAGAGTAGAAGAGACTGGGAGGAAGGAAAACCCTGGGTCAGTGGCTAAGAAAATCAAAGCCCATTTTGTGAAGGACGCCTGGCTAACTACCCAGCAGGTCTCAAGCTACTTCTCCCGTCTCTCTGTCCATCAGAAGAGTGGCACCTTGCCCAAGGATAATACTGACACTCCTTTAGATGACCAGCACCTGTTATGCTCCTCCATGACCACAAGATCATGACTGCAGGCAAAGGTCATCAAATAGGTGGATTTGTGAACTCTTCGTAATTCTGAAAGGGTTCACATGGATTCCTTACCATGCATATTGGCTGACAACGTGAATACTTTGGTTGTCTAGTGAAGTTTTGTTCATTCTTGCTGTGATTGTATATGGTACCATTTTCATGATTATTGGCTGGACTTGGGCATACTAGCATCATCTTTTTTGGGGAGTTACAGGACCTTTTGGGCCCAACACTGCTTTATATATTTGTTCCTAAATATTTTGAAAAACAGATAAATCTCAACAGATTTTTTTGTCTTTGTTCTTCACTTCCTCATGCTGGCTACTCTAGTGGTCTGGTAGTTGCTGCCATTCAAGGTCAGTCATTCTTGAAGTGTTGGATAATAGAAAGTGGCACCACCTGAGCTAACATTATATGAAAGGTTTATGGAATATTGGGTTGTGCATTGAAAAATGCCTGGCATGCCCCTTTCCCAGGGAAACTTGCCATATTTTTGATTTAATACCCATAGTTTTCATTTGTTGGCATTATAACTGAATGGATAAGGCCAGGGTCAGATAAAACACCATTGGCAGTGTTGCTTGTTTAGTGTACAGGTTTGTAGTTCCACATACAGCATATAGGTGGCAGCACTGCAAAACGATAAAATATTCTCCTAATTTCTAGTGCTACTACGAAGTACTGAGTGGAGCAACAAGTTTTTTTATTTCTGATTATGAAAGCCACCATTTCCAGCATGGTTCATAGTTTCTGCCCCTGTGGCAGTTGACTTATAGGCTGTTGAATAGGCCTATACGCAATTCCAAATTTTGGGGTAGGGGAAACATCTTGACACATAACTGGCATATTTGGAAATATTTTTTGATCATTCTAGGCAGTTTGGTAGGCCATCCTATGGGCAACATTCACACAAAGGGGCAATGTTGAAAATTCCGCCGTTTTCTGTAGAGGATCACACAAAAATGAACCCCTTGAAAATCCCTCAAAAATGGTCCAGAATCCATCAAAATCCATTTTTTGGTGATATTTCCTACAAAACCAAATGGATGGGGCTCATATTGTAGGTTCAATCATAACTTGGTAAGGTGCATATGTATACCAAATATCGGCAAAATCGGCCGACCCTGGGTTATCACCCTTTGCATGGTCTATCCGTGCAATGACATTTAAAATGTTTTTATGATGTGAAAAATCAGTTTAAGAAAAAAGCCACTTGCCAGATTTAATGACAATGGCTCTGGACTTGCTAGAATTGCAAAAAAATTACAAGTGGATTACAACTGGATTTATTGTTTATGTGATTTAAGTAAAGGGTAATGCCCGACGAGGTGTCCATTATCAGAAATTATACCATGGTCTGGGAGAATACTCTATTCTCTATTGCTGCAGGGCATAAGTTATTCCTTGATGTACAGACACAAAATCAGTAGTTCCACTGAAAATGTCTATTCTGCTTGCCCAAACAGCACCGCCATATTGTCCCACTTGAAATGCAGTCATTAGCTGAGCATAATGGACTAGGTGTCTGACTTTTTTGAAAATAGTTCTTAGATGCGCGCGGGGAACATGTAATACTGACAAAAGATACCCGGCCTGGCTACAGAGAGCTCAATTAATCTTTTTCCAAAGCCAAAACACAGTTGGAAAAGTGTTTGTGATGGATTAAGACATGTGGAAAGCCTCACACGCAACTCAATGTGAATAACACTTGAAGGTAAGCAAGTAAAATTTTTTGCCATTTTGCCTTCACTAGTTAGTTGCTAACAATCGATGCATATGTTTCTGCGGAGAAGACAGAATTACACCAAGGGCATCATTGATGTATATGTTAACATAGTATTGTTTTTCCCCAGTGGGCTTCTGCACGCAATACCAGATGTAGCTACAAACCAGTAGCCATTCTGCTTAGAACATGACTATGTCATGCCACCCAACACAGGCATTCACAACACTAGATAATAAAAAACATGTAGCCAGATGGTGAAGGATTTTGTAATAGCATGATGTAATCTGCTAAGAACCTTTAATGTGAGAAAAGCTAGCTAGGTAACTAGCCAGCTAACTTGCTAGAATCGGATTCTGATTGTCAGTTCCTTAGCCAAAATAATTAAAGTTAGCTTGTCGTCGAAATTTGTTTGGAGGAAAAGGCAGACATAATGAATGTTCAATCAATAACTCAATTATGTCAAATGTAGCTATTTTAAGGGTTAGCTGCATTGCGTAATATGATTTATTACAAAGTCTAGCTAGCATATTGCCTGACTCATGCCAAATGACCTTAGACAGCACACTGGATCCAGTGTTATTTTTTAACATAACATAACATAACATAACATAACATAACATAACATGAATGGCGAGAACAGGCCGTTCAGCCCAACTAGGCTCGCCAGTTTCTTTATACTCTTGTGAATATATCCCTTCAGATACTCAATGACTCAATGGCATCTAGCTTTAAGTCAAGCCTGCTCTTGAAAACCCCCAAGATCTCTGCCTCAACAATATGGTCAGGCAAGCTATTCCACATCGAAATTACTCTTTGGGTAAAGAAATATTTCCGAATATCAGTGCTAAATTTACCTTTGGTCAACTTCCATCTGTGACCCCGAGTTCTACTAACAACACTTGGTCGAAGGAATCCTACATAATTCACTTTGTTAATCCCTTTAACATATTTTTTGCTCAGTGATGGCAACAAACATATGAAATCGACTTACCCTGCTTTACACTTGCAGTATGATTCGTCTGTTTTGCCAGGTTTGATTTCAGTGAGCAGTTTATTGGGTGCTCGGCTTTTCTGCCCTGATCCCCAGCACTTCGCGGTTACCCTTTTATCTCCACCCGTTCCGTTAAAAAAATTTGATGTCATGGGTATATCCTTGCGTGAAAAAGTTAAGGCCTCTCTGGAAGACTTTGCAGGACAAGTTGAACGCATTGAGCACAAAATAAACTGCACTATTTTCAGGAATACGTGACAGAGAGCGGTGCTCAAACTGCATCATTGTGGGTGTTAGCAACAGTAACTAAGGGGGGCGGAGCTGGTCGGAGTTAGTTAGACAGGTCCATAGATGTGCTGGCTGCAGCTGGTGCCTAGTAACCATAGCAGCAGGGAGGTACTGAAAACTGTTTATAATTTATTATCCCCCAGCATATAATGTAGGAAGATGTAGTTATAAGTGCGGTTGCCTCTCCGTCCATGCGTCTGTCCGGCCCAATTCCAAACCCCAATTCCATTGAAGTTGGAAGTTTGTGTAAAATGTGAATAAAAACAGAATACAATGATTCACAAATCCTTTTCGAGCTATATTCAACTGAGCACACTACAAAGACAAGATATTTAATGTTCAAACAGATAAACTTTTTTTTTTGCAAATATTCACTCATTTTGAATTTGATGCCTGCAACACGTACTGAAAAAGCAGGGACAGGCGCAACAAAAGACTGGGAAAGTTTAGGAATGCTCAAAAAACACCTGTTTAGAACATTCCACAGGTGAACAGGTTAATTGGAAACAGGTGAGTGTCATGATTAGGTATAAAAGGAGCAACCCCGAAAGGCTCAGTCGTTCACAAGCAAGGATGAGGCAAGGTTCACCACTTTGTGAACAAATGCGTGAGCAAATAATCCAACAGTTTAAGAACGTTTCTCAATGTGCAATTGCAAGGAATTTAAGGATTTCATCTTCTACAGTCCATACTATCATCAAAAGATCCAGAGAATCCGGAGGGAATCTCTACGCGTAAGCGGCAAGGCCGAAAACAAACATAGGGCCCTATCTTACGCCAGAGTCCCTAAACCCGTTATTTGGGGATTTCGTATTGCGTAAGAGGCGTTCCCCCGCGAAAGTTGCTATCTTGCACACCTGCCTATATCCCTAAAACACCAGCGCTACCCGTTACATTATGCGTAGGCGTGGTTTGGGCGTTACGCCAGTTAAACCAATCAGTGTGCCAGGTGCCACTGCCTTTTCGAACGAGGCTGCGCTATCCCAAATCCTCAAACCGAAATCCGTCTTGGAGAGAGGAAGGTCGCCTCGTTTCTACGTTGACGAAGTTAAATTGCCCGTGCATGAGGTCAAATCCAGTCAGGGGAGGATCTGTTTTTGTTAATCATGAATTGTATTATTATAATTATTATTATTTGACATTGACATATTGTTTAATGTTTGGCATGTAGTTAAAAAAAAAAATCAAGCCTACCCCTTTTGAGATGGAAACTTCAAAAAAAAAAAAAAAAAAAAAAATGCGTTTCGCCATGCACTTCCAACTCCCTCTCCCGTCTGAAATGAAGCATAGAACAAAATCCCATTTTGAAAAAATAAAATTAGGTATATGCACTGGCACTCAGCGACGTAACTTTTTTTCCCCTAGCGAGAGCGGCATTTCAGAACTCTTCAGCGAATGAAGGTAATTCTGGTGACAAGTACGTGGTTTCGTCCGTTTACATTTTCCAATCGGACAGCTGTCTATTTTTTGCAGCAAGTTGCGTGACCCGTGCTGCAAAAAGCGGGTGTCTTGTACTTGTCGCTGAAATTACCTTCATTCGCAAGAGAGTTCTGAAATGCCGCTCTCGCTGGAAAAAAAAAAATTTCCGTTGCTGAGTGCCAGTGCATAGCGCTCTTGTGAAAGCCCAAATGCGGGTAGTGGGTGGTTTTAGGACCCACTATACGCTTTCCCTAACGTGTATGGTCAAGATAGCAATTGAAGGGAAAGCGCATAAACACGCCTACGGGCACACCTCCAGGCACAAATAAAGGATTCGGCATAATGCATAGCGGGTAGTGTGGCCGCAAGTTATCGTTTAGGGATAGTGGAAGCTGCTAAATGCGTAATTCACGGGTTGCGGGAAGTGGCAACGGGTAAGGCAGTGTGAAAGATAGAGCCCATAGAATGCCCATGACCGTCGGTCCCTCAGGCGGCACTGTATTAAAAACCGACATCATTCTGTAAAGGATATTACCATGTGGGCTCAGGAACACTTTGTAAAACCATTGTCAGTTAATACAGTTCCTCACTACATCTACAAGTGCAAGTTAAAACTCTACCATGCAAAGCGAATGCCTAATATCAACAACACTCAGAAACGCCGCTGGCTTCTCTGGGCCCGAGCTCATCTGACACGGACTGACGCAAAGTGGAGAAGTGTGCTGTGGTCTGACAAGTCCATGATTTCAAATTGCTTTTTGGAAATCATGAACATCGTTTCCTCCAGGCTAAAGAGGAAAAGGACCATCCAGATTGTTATCAGCGCAAAGTTCAAAAGCGAGGATCTGTGATGGTATGGGGATGTGTTAGTGCCCGTGGCATGGGTAACTTACAGATCTGTGAAGGCACCATTAATGTTGAAAGGTACATACAGGTTTTGGAGCAACATATGCTGCCATCCAAGCAATGTCTTTTTCAGGGATGTCCCTGCTTTTCTCTGCAAGACAATGCCAAGCCACATTCTGCACGTGTTACAACAGCGTGCCTATGTTGTACAAAGAGAGTGGGTAATAGACTGGCCTGCCAGCAGTCCAGACCTGTCTCCCATTGAAAATGTGCGGTACAATATAAAGCGCAAAATACGACAATGGAGACTCCAGATTGTTGAGCAACTGAAGTCGTACATCAAGCAAGAATGGGAATGAATTCCACCTACAAAGCTTCTACAATTAGTGTCCTCAGTTCCCAAACGCTTATTGAGTGTTGTTCAAAGGAAAGGTGATGTAACTCAGTGGTAAACATGCCCCTGTCCCAGCTTTTTTGGAACATGTTGCAGGCATCAAATTCAAAATGACTGAATATTTCCAAAAAAACAATGAAGTTATCAGTTTGAACATTAACTATCTTGTCTTTGTAGTGTACTCAATTGAACATAGGTCGAAAAGGATTTGGGAATCTTTGTATTCTGTATTTATTCAAGTTTAGCACAATGTCCCGACTTCATTGGCATTGGGGTTTGTAATTAGATCCTAGACTGGCACATTTTGATATTTTGGGATTTCTGAGATTAGATTGCAGGGGCCGGGGGGATATGTCATGTTCTGACGACAAGATAAGGAGTCCCAACTCCCAAAGACAAGCAGTGCATGACCAGTCCGCAACAGTCAAATACCCTCCCTCAAAGGCCGCTTTGCTAGACTTGTCAATATCTCTGGCTTTTGAAATTCATAATAAATGGACGCGACAAATTAATTTCAAATAAGACAGTGTAAGATTTCTGGGTTTCTCAGCGTGTTCCCCCAGTTTTTCTTTCATATTTCAGAACACATGGTGAGCCATGAAAGCCAATTGGTTTCGACCAATACATTGATTGCTATCAGGTTTCCCTCAAAAAAGTAGGTATGCAAATCAACTGGGTGCGGGCGGACGGTTTGGGAGTCATTCGCCCAATCTGAATGAGCTTCGGCCAATACGTTGATTGCCATCTACCTGCTTTCCCCATAAACATGCAAATCAGTTTGGTACCTGAGGACAGTCACCATTGTATTGCTAAGTGAGGGTGAGGGGTCTGGACATCCTGTCAGGGAAGCATCTAGACTAGGCTTGCCTATGAATTCTGTGAATAGAGAGCCATCTCCTTGGGACAGCCCAGGTGGGGGTGACTGTCTGGCTAGGTGCTACCTCACATCATATAGATACTGCTTGTGTGTCTTTGTTCTGTGTGTGATGCTGACCTCTCACGTGGGCACATCTGTTTTTCCACTGCAGCTGTACTTGAAATAAAGTGCTTCACGTGTCTCATCGTTACCATTGGCTCCGTATGCAAGTTATTTCCATTCAGGATTAACAGTGAATTAAACAGCCTGTTTTGGAATCGTCGAATCAGTGGTAAAAGAAGAAACTAAACAACAGAGATTTTCTTCAACAGCTAGCTTACGGATGTATATATGATTAATTTTCCCACCAAGGACTCTTTTTTTTTTTTTTTTTAAATTTTCTGGTGCAAAATGAACATTAATTCAGTTATTTTTCTATTTACTAGAGCTAAATGATTTCAGCGCCAATCTTGGGAGCGGAGTCACATGTTTGCACATTTATTTGAAATCAAAACACCAATAATTTGTTCATGAAAATTATATTTACTCAATTTACTCATCATTTTTAATGTTGAGAGCTAGGAGAAACTACTACTTCAATGGACCCAGGCCCAGCCATTTGCTCTCATTAAAGTAGGGATTCAAAGAAAATAAGTACCCATAAAATTGGTTCGTTATGGCAATTTCATGATATGTTGAAGGTATTCACTCATATAACAAGAGAAAAAAAATTTCATGCTACTTGATATTCGCTTTCAAAATGTTGCTCCTTTTCCACCGTAACCAGTCCTCCGACAGTCTCATTTCCCGTGACGTCACACACGGGTTGTGTACTCTGAAAGTACCCTGATGTTCCATAGTTATAATACAGTGAGCACTGTGAAAATTGTTTTCAATTTTGTTTTCAAAGCCTGACGAGTCAGAACTCTTAACAGATTTCTTCCAGATCTCCCAGTAGTTCATACTTTTAAATCCCATGTTTAAATCTTTTTTTTTTCAAGCTAATGTTGCATAAAGGTGATTTCTTTCATCGATGCATATCTGTCATGGTTTGTGAGGTGCGCGTGTTGTTTGGACTTTTCTTTGCGGCTCTCGTCCCGGGACGATATCGAATTCCTGGGCCATCAATTCTTTACCCAGCTGGTTGATTGAACTGGGGCGCCGCTTTCCCAGAATCTATATAAGCAGGATGTCTGGCACGCCTCCTTCGCTAGAGTGTCTGTGTTTAGCTTTGCACTATAGCCGAAGATATCTGTAGTCAGGTTTTGTATGACTTTCAGTCTTCTTATTGTTGGAGTTTCTTCTCCCTTTTTCTATCTCGTTTTGCTTCCGTGGGTCGGACTATTATATACTACTCAAAATTTGATAGGGATCATAGGAATTTTTTTGTGAAATGACATGCAAATTTGGTAACTGCCACTGATGAACAATATATTGGATAAATGACATGCAGTCAGACACAAAACACATTTGCAAGTGCATTTAATGACATTAAATGAGCGTGCAGCCTCACACTTTTATTTCACGAACACTTCATGGTTTCACCTCTGACATGTAAAGTGAAAACAGACAGTGTTCGTTTGATGTTTCATTACCACAGTTAATGTCAATAACAGGTATGGCCTCCCCTAGCTTGAATGACGGCTTGACAACGTCGGGTCATACTGTCAATCAGAACCCGGATGCTTGCAATTGGAATGTTGTTCCATTCTTCAACAAGGGCATTTCCGAGCTCTTCTAGAGTTGTGGGTTGTGCCCTACGACCGGAAATGGCGACCTGCAGCATGTTCCACACATGCTCGATAGGGTTTAGGTCCGGTGAACGCGCGGGCCAGTCCATGCGGACAATTGTCTCCTGCTCTAGGAATTGATTCACCACCCTAGCACGATGGGGGCCGGGCGTTATCATCCATCAAGATGAAATCAGGGCCAACAGCACCAGCGCAGGGTCTTACGTACACATTGAGGATCTCATCCCTGTATCGTACCCCTGTCATCGTCCCTCTCCCCAAGACATGCAGGTCCGTTCTGCCGTTCCTGCTTATTCCTCCCCAGACCATAATTGATCCGCCACCATAACGCAGTCGTGTTCGTTGATGTAGGCATCATTAAATCGCTCACGTTGTCTTCGCCACACCCGTTGCCTCCTGTCAGTAAAGTCCAAGCAATATCGGGACTCATCAGTAAAGAGAACTGGAGCCCAATCGTTGTGTGTCCATGTGACATGATCGTGAGCCCAATCCAAACAGTCACGCCTATGACGCTTGCGGTCAGTGGGATTCGAACACATGGCCTTCTTCAGTTGAGGCCGGCAGTATGAAGACGATTCCGTGTCGTCTGAGTGGATACCCTGACCCCGAGGCGTTATGAAGGTCATTTCGTAGGGTGGTGGCTGTACAGAAAGGATGACGTCGTGCCTGAAGTGTGAGAAAGTGGTCTTGTCATTGTGTAGTCGATCTCTGACGACCAACCCCATGACGGTGTGCTGCTGTACCAAAAATTGATGCGGTTCCATGCTCTGTTCTGGCGCTTTGGCTGGCGTTAAGTGCATTAGCAACGTGACGTTGTGAGAAGCCAGAGTCAAGCATTCCGATGCATCTTCCCAATTGCTCTGAAGTCAATCGACGTCTAAGACGTTGAGGAGACATTGTTATTGCTAAATGTAATGCAAAAAATTTGGGAACTTCCAAATTTCACCAACAAGCAACACACACGTCTGAGTTGAAATGGTGAAGTGTTAGTCAAAGCCAAAATGTGAGGCTGCACGCTCATTTAATGTCATGAAATGCATGTGCAAATGTGTTTTGTGTCTGACTGCATGTCATTTATCCAATATATTGTTCATCAGTGGCAGTTACCAAATTTGCATGTCATTTCACAAAAAAAAATTCCTATGATCCCTATCAAATTTTGAGTATATTATTATTACATTTTTGCATATTTTTCAGTACTCTGTTTCTATGATCGTTTTGAATTTTTAATTCATCATTCTTCCACAACGTGAAAATGTGACTGATCATTTTTCCATTGTGGTCTTCAATTGCTAAATTTCTTTACAAGCAAAGTTTGCTTGTTCATTTATGATATGGAGCTGCATGTCAGGTAAAAGACCAGGAGATATGGCAATCATTTCAACAAGAGTCAATGCGAAGGTGTATATTGCAATTATTCAATGAACGCTTATTAATGAGATTCTCACGCGGAATTAAAATCCTTGTGCATTGAAGTTTCAGTTTCACTTGCGTAAAGGTGGACCTCACCACAAGTAACATGGAAAGTGATTATGACTCCGGACTTCCCGTGCTTCTCTTTACTCAGGGATTGGAAACAATGCATGTGTTTCATGATCGTTTAAATTGTGTAAATGAAATAAGACCATTTGAAACATCTTTATGCAATTCCATTGCTTTCAATCCCTCAGTAAAGACAAGCGTGAGAATTCCCGAGTCATAATCGATTTCCGTGTCACTAGTGGAGAAATCCACCGTAAAGCACGTGAAACTGATTAACTTAATGTGTAATGACTTAAATTCTGCATTGATAGAATAATTGCTGACTACGGCACAGGAACGCGAATGCCACTAAGAGGCGAGAGACTCAGGCCGAATGCGTGAGACTTGATATCTCTGCGGACACTGGTGTTGCGCGAAAGGCTGCAACAGTAATTCAAACGGTAGAAAAGTTGACTGTGGTGTTAGATTTTTCAGGTTTCCCACCTGGGCAGCAGGTAGAGGAGATAACAAAGAGACGTCGGGCTGCATGGGTTGCTGCTGTGAGACTCAAGGATATCAGTTTTGACACAATATCTCCATATGTGCGTGTTTGCTCTCGGCATTTTCACAAAGGTTAGTTAAGTAAAAGTTTTTATTGTTTAAGTGACGATACTATGTGCTGATTATCTGTCTTGTAAAGTTCCTGGAGCTGACTTCATGTCCTTGACATTGTTGTTCAGCTTACGTTAACGTTAAACTAGCGAACAGCACACGGAAGGAGAAACTGGTCCGTCTTTTTACAGAGCCGCAAAAATGTGCTTATGTGCAGAAACACGCACACAAACACACACATACTGTACAAGTGTGTTGTATTCATTTTAGAAAATGCTTAGCCAAGAGCAGTTTAGAAGTACTTGCGCTCTACATTTATTTGACAGCTCTAGTTGCTTTTCAGATGCTGTTGGGTCGTATGGATCAATGTTGTTTATAGTGGCTAACTTGGCCAAATACCAAATACCCTAGCATCTTTGTTGAGTTAGTCACGGTATGGTTTTTGCTCGTTTTTCCTTCTGCCTCTCCATTTTTCAGTTTTAAAGATTGTAAAACAACTTAACCAACCCAGTCGCCTCATGTTTGCTCTGTCTGTTTATCTCAGGTAACCATCCAAAATGGCGCCGGGGGGGCGTGTCACTCACGTGCCTGACAAAGACCGATACTGAATCTGTTACGTTGCAGTCATCATTTTCAGAGAAGAAACATGATGTACAGATCGATTCAGGAGTATGACTTATGTCCTGCAGAGTAGAAGAGAACTTTTTTTTAATTCTGCTTGTGTCCAATTGTTACTCCAAAGAAAACGTGTTTAAAAAAAACCTGGTTTTTCTGACTTAGGTCCGCATGTTAAGTTTGCTTGTGGGAAAATAAAACTGTCTACAACCAGTGATATTAACATTTTGCAGGTTAACTCTCAACCTGTTTCCGATGAAAGCAGCAGTCACACCTTGCCAGATAGCTTGAACGGAAATCCGACAGAGAGCAAAATTTTCAATCCGTTCGTCTCCGTTCACATGCGTTTCTTGTACGATTCTCGTTCGGCAAATGTGTTTCTTGTCAAGCGAGGTCCGTTCAATTCGGCGGAAAGTTTTGTGCATTTTCAGGCTCAAGCAGCAATGGAGACCACTTTTGCAGCCGGATAATTCTCTTTTGCAAAGTTTCTATCCATCAGACATCCGCTAACGCTATCTGGCAAGGTGTGACTGCTGCTTGAGAATCTGACAATTAACTGAATTAATTTACTGAGCAAATAGGCTGACGATGAACTGCGGTGCCGTTAATGATATAGCCTTTTGTCGTAGAGGAAGGCTACAAAATGAGATTTCATGGACGGCAATAGCAAAAATTTCTCGAAATGCCATCAAAAAGTTGAATGTTATGGAGTAAATGCTGCTAACAATGATAGTTAAATAAGGTTTAGATTTAGTTTCTTCTGAGTTAATTGGGGCCAGAGCACCAAGGGTGTGAGGACCCAATTGTAACTGTAGTGTTTATTAGGGCTCGAGCGACGACTGCAAGTCGTCCGCAGAGGACCCGTTTGAAATCGTGCTGTTTATTATTATTATTAGGGCCCGAGCGACAACTGCAAGTCTTCTGCGGAGGACCCCATTGAAATCGCGTTGTTAATTATTATTATTAGGGGTTTAAGCCCGTAGGGCTGAAACCCTATTGTTTTTGTGCTGGTTGGATTATTATTATTATTATTATTATTATTATTAGGGCCCGAGCCGACTGCAAGTCGTCCGAGGACCCTATTGAAATCGTGCTGTTTATTATTATTAGGGCCCGAGCGACGACAAGTCGTCCGCAGAGGACCCAATTGAATTTGTGCTGTTTATTATTATTTCTCCAACTTTTCATGCCCCAATTTCGCCCATTTTCCAATTTTCAAAATGCTTCTAACTTTCCACATTTGTCCGGCCACATCTGAAATTCGATATTTTTGGGTGCTCGCACATGGTCGACGCGAAATGCCGAAATAGCGCCCCCTAAACACGTTTCAAAATTCCCATAGGGAAATTTGGTTACTTTGTCGTAGGCAGACAAAATTCAGTATACATATGTATCATACCCCGACATACAAAAAAATTTATTGGAGTCACGCCTTAAACCCAACAGGAAGTCGGCCATTTTGATTTGAATTTTAAAACGAACTCCTCCTAGGGATTTTGCCCGATCGAGTTCAAATTTGGTACAGATCATCTAAAGACCAAGCTGATCAAAAGTTGTGCTCTGCATGTCTGTAGGTCAAAGGGCGTGGCTGCTAGGGCGTGACAAAGTTTGGCGACTCGCCAAAAAATTTCAAAATGCTCTCACGCGCACATACTTGATCGTAGCAGCTTCAACCTTGCTGGACATGATGATGGCTCCGTCCTGAACGTCCCGATTTATTTATTTCCCACTTTACTAATAGCACCCTGCGGTGGTAACAGGAAGTGACCAGTTTTTACTTTCACTTGTACTGATGACACATAGTTGAACCCATCAACTTCATTCCACTTCTAAAACATGCAGAACAAGTTGGTGAAGCTGCATTACGAATGCTGTGAAGCTACGAGTAATGGCGTCCGTGTGGCGACGCGGCGACTATGGATCCCTCGCCATGAAAATAAGTTCAGCGCTCCATTTGTGACCAAGATTTACGTTTTGCGACTTACATTCTCACATTGGTCGCGCACTGCGCGACCAACACGTCATGCACTGTGCGCCTATTCTGGGAAGCGATTCACTCCCTAAGAATCAGCCGCCAGCCGCAAATTTTTTTTCTGCAGGTCGGTTGGTACCATTACGTACATCAGCCAGTCACAGATCGGCTGGTGCCATCAGCCAATCACAGCTCGGCTGTACTCATGCATCGATGAGAATGGCAAAGCATTCGACCTTGTCGCTGTCAGCTGAGTTGTGCGCGCGGCAAATTTGTAAAACCTTGTCTGACAATAACGATGTAAATGCTCCACACTACGCAAAATTACAAGTACACTAGCTGGTCTGCTGCAGAAGCCCAATAGTCTATGTATTAGGCCTTGGCTTCAGTGACTAATACTGCAGATCGGAGAGCAGATTTCATGATATCAGAAAGTGTTTTCATTACCGGTTTTTTATTTCGCTATTTAGATTTTGCGCATTTCTGAGGGTAATGGAAACGCACCTGGAGATTGAGAACGATGTCCAACGTTATTAGCCCAAAAACACAGTCTGCTTCGTGACCGTAGACTGTTCGTGACACAGTTTGAGTCTTGTTGATACCAGCTATGGGCGCTTGCGTCCAGTGGCAAATGGTTTTATTTAGCGTTTCAATATCAATCACTAACCTTCTATCCTGATGGATTAGGTTGGATGTGCACTTCCACTCTGATCTGAAGTTCAGCATAAACATGATTATTCATGCAGTATGTTTGAAATTGGTGACTGGTTGGTCCGAGTGCAAGATTATTTATTTTCATTGGAGTACGATAAAGATGAGAAAAGCTGCGGTTCTTATAGATTTAGGGCCCTATCTTGCGCCAGAGTCCCTAAACCCGTTATTTGGGGATTTAGCTTTGCGTAAGAGGCGTTCCCCCGCCAAAGTTGCTATCTTGCACACCTGCCTATATCCCTAAAACACCTGCGCTACCCGATATATTATGCATAGGCGTGGTTTGGGCGTTACGCCAGTTAAACCAATCAGTGTGCTAGGTGCCATTGCCTTTAGGAGCAGGCTGCGCTATCCCAAATCCTCAAACCGAAACCCGTGATGGAGAGAGGAAGGTCGCCACGTTTCTCCGAAGACGAAGTTAAATTGCTCGTGCATGAGGTCAAATCCAGACAGGGGAGGATCTGTTTTTGTTAAGTTAATCATGAATTGTATTATTTTATTATTATTATTATTATTTGACATTGACATATTGTTTAATGTTTGGTATGTAATTAAAAAAAAAAACATCAAGCCTACCCCTTTTGTGATTGAAACTTCAAAAAGAAAAAAAAAAAGAAAAAAAATGCGTTTCACCATGATTGGGTCATGCCTCCAACTGAGCTGAGTGGGTGTTGGAATGACCCACTAGCATAGAAAAATAGTGCCACAGTTACCCTAACAGCAACTGGCAAGGCATACTGACAGCTGGCAGCGGTGTATACATCATCTGCAATCAGGTGACATAATTCCGTCACTGCTTGATGGGAGAGGCGCAGTTTTGTCACGCGTTCTCGTTCTGTGGGAAATAATACTCAGGGCCGGCGCTAGACCTGAAAATTTGGGAGAAAATATCCTTCCCTTTATTGACTACAATTAGTCCTGGCTAATTCTAGATGGTTTTCCCTTATTAACACGTTTTCCAATTCAAGAATATTCAAGTGGCAATTGAAGACACGGCTTCTCTCCCCCATGCGATCTAACAGCGACAAAATAATGGGCTACATTCAGTACAGAAAAATAATTTAATTATAAATAGGTCTATGCACTGGCACTCAGCAATGGTCATTTTTTTCCAGCGAGAGCGGCATTTCAGAACTCTTCTGCGAATGAAGGCAATTTCGGCGACAAGTAAGCACACCTGTTTTTGCAGCACGGTCACGCAACTTGCTGTAAAAAAAATTGACAGCTGTCCGATTGGAAAATGTAAACGGACGAAACCACGTACTTGTCACCGGAATTACCTTCATTCGCTGAAGAGTTCTGAAATGCCGCTCTCGCTGGAAAAAAAGTTACGTCGCTGAGTGCTAGTGCATAGACCTAAATATAATTAATTATTTTTCTGAACTGAATGTAGCCCATTTGTCGCTGTTAGATCGCATGGGGGAGAGAAGCCGTGTCTTCAATTGCCAGATGGGTAGCGGGTGGTTTGAGAACCTGCTATACGCTTTCCCCTACCTGTGTGGTCAAGATAGCAATTGTAGGTAAAGCGCATAAACACGCCCACGGGCACACCTCCAGGCGCAAGTAAGGAAGTCGGCATAATGCATAGAGGGTAGTGTGGCCGCAAGATACCGTTTAGGGATAGTAGAAGCTGCTAAATGCGTAATACACGGGTAGCGGGTAGTGGCAACGGGTAGGGCAGAGTGAAAGATAGAGCCCTTATAGTCCGTTTTCTTTGGGGTTTCGATAATTGACCAGCTGTCAGAGGAATAGTATTTTGTCGATTGCAGCAAATCTTCAAAACTGATTCAAAAACTAACTGGTGACGCCTGCCCAATGTACTCCAGCGACGACCATAGGCTTATCAGCGCAATGCCTCAAATATGAGTCTGTGTCACGAGCAGTGTTCGGTCACGAAGCAGACTGTTTTTTTTGGGGCCAATAACGTCGGAAATCGTCCTCACCCTCTGTGCGCATTTCCATTACCCTTCGAAATGTGCAAAATCTAAATAGAGAAATTAAAAAAAAAAAAAAAAACTGGTAAATAATAATAATAATAATAATTATTATTATTATTATAATAAGTCATCCTACTACATTGTTACCGGCGAAAGAATTTTTTGAAACTTTGTGCAAACGAACTTGGCGTACTGCACCTACTTTTTACCAAATATTTAGGGTGGATCACTTTGGGAACTATATTAATTTTAATGTTAAACTTTCAATTTGTGATGAAAAAAATGTAGCCAAATTATGCTTTTTATGGCTTCAATTCCTCCTGGGTCTCATATTTTCAAAGCAATTAAGCCATGTTTGGTGTCAAATTGTTCCTTGGGATGGCAGCAACAATAACAGTTTTAAATTTTAGAACTAGCACTGTGATAATTGGGAGTTATTCATTGATTTATCCCCATATGTTGGTTTTAGGGGGTTGCTCATGTAAATTTGGCCATAATTTTTCCATGAATGATTCAGTATATATACAGGGGAGGGTTTGATGAAAAGTTGTCCCTTGGGGAAATGGAGACTTGTGCATACATTTAGACTTGTATGATAATTCTCTAAAATGATTACTGCATTTATACATTTTTCAAACATTGCTGTGAACATCAATATCTACTTTTCAGTTCACAAAGTGCTTTCTGATAATGTTTCTTAAATAAATGCAGCAACAACTGATAGTCTGTTCAGGTATCTTTATTTGGGCTTGTGAATATTCAGAAAAGTATCATGGTACTATGTGTGACCACAGTTTTGGCCTGCGCGCCCAACTTTTTCAGGTTGGGAGCGCATGTGCTCCTAGGTCCAAAAGTTAGTCTGGAGGGTTGAAGTTTGGGTTTTTGATGTCTTTAATGAACTCATATCCTCATGAAAATTGAAACACAGGTCAAGGATGACAACCTCTTGCATTTGATAGGGCGTCGCCCATTGGAGGGGGGCAAATTTCTCTCTAGCGCCCCCTTGAAGTGTTCAAAAACCCCACACCATAGGGGTTTTTTTAGAGTAGGAACGTGAAAATTGGTATACATGTGCAAGTTGCCAAGACGATGGCACCATTAGTCTATTCCAAACAGGAAGTCGGCCATTTTGATTTTCACGTGTCATTTTGGCCTGATTTCCACACATTGTATTTCAACGAACTCCTCCTAGACATTTTGTCCAATCAACCTCAGATTTATGACAGATCTTCAAGAGACCATGCTGATCAAAAGTTGTGCTCTGCATGTCAGTAGGTCAATGGGTGCGGCCGCTATGGTGTCCCCATTTCTGATGCCTCGCCATGCATATTCGAGCAGCTCTCTCTCCCTCATACTTCATCCAAACGGCTTCAAAAATGCAGTACATGATGAGAGCCCCGCCCTGAACGCCTCCATATGCTCGTAGCCAATCTTGCTCATGGCACCCCCTTGTGGAAACAGGAAATGCCATATTTTACATTGACATCAGCCGATTTGCTCGAAACTTCACATTTGTGCTGAGCGTCTGCCCCTGAATGCACCTGCCCACGTTTGGTTACGCACCGAGCATCCCCTGGTGGATGAACTATCAACTTGTCATAACTCCTTCGTGCTTTGTCCGATTCGCTCGAAACTTCACGTGTGTGATGAGGGTCTGTCCCTGAACGCACCTGCTCACATCTGGTTACGCTTATAGTGCCACCTTGTGGATGAATAAAACATTGCTTTTCGTCGCTCCTTCCCGTTTTTTTCTCTCTTCTCGCTTCACACTGCGGCACTTGCCTGCCACAGGCCCCCCTGCGGTTGCGCGTGAGTGCAAGGGCCCGATCACAGCTGCTTTAATTATTATTTTTAGTGGGCAAGCTGGAAGCTTGCACACTCATGTTCTTCCTAATCTTTATTTCTTTCTTTCTTTCTTTCTTTCTTACTTTCTTTCTTTCTTTCTTCTCTGCGTTTTGCGCTGACTCACTACTCCTACATACTTTAACCTAGAAACTTCATTCAAACTTTAAAAAATTAAGCTTCTTCTGAATTAGGTTGCTTGTATTTATCTTCTTGATATCTTTCATACTTTTTGAGTTATTAAGTTTTATTTCAATATTTTTGTCCCATAGGAAACAATGAAACAGATTTTTTAAAATTTAGCCATTTTCAACTATTTTTTACTCTGTCATACTTTTAGCTAGAAATGTCATTTAAACTGTAAAATGTTAAGCTACGCTTGGACAATTTATTTATCATTGAACTTTATTGTAACTTCTATAATTTTCTAATTATAATTTTTTAAATTTTTTTTTTTTTACAATTAATTCTGGGAACTTAGAGTGTGGAGACATCACGGCTAGAGTGACGGACATCAGCAAAACGGTCCAGAAGTCTTCTCTTAAACGTGCTCTAACTCCCACAGTTTTCACTCCACATAAATATTTTTATATCCAAGTTGTTGCAAAAGTTGTGCTGGTCACGAAAATGTAACTATGGAAGCAGTTGGACAAATGGTTTTGGCTGTATGAGCCGAAAAGCGTCGGGACTGCTCACCGAAGCTCCATTAACTCCAATGTTAAATGCGACAAGAAAATGCAGGTTGCAAAGGCTAAATGCACAGTTTTCTAACTTGCTCGCGTTTCCATAATTTTGGCACTACGAACACAATTTTGACATATATTACTCAGCAGACTCTCCTCTTTTGTATGGTACCTTCATTTCCTAGATTGGACTTACCATCTTTGAGTTAAAAGTCGCAATATGTAAGAAACGCCTGCGCTAAAATCTCCATTGGACTAAATGACTCAGCCAAACTCAAATATCTTAGATATGGATCATTTGCGGTTCGATTCTGCCCTCTGCTGGCCTTTTTCCAGACCTCAACATTGTCGTTTTTCAGAGACAAAGATAGATACGACTAACTCAGTGAAAGAATTTCCGGTAAAGTAGCTGGTACAGTCGCTGAAACCAGCTCCAGGACGCAAAATCTTTGTGTCCTTCATTTGAAAATGTGGTGGCCGTTTCCAATCTTGCCAATCATTTTTAATGTTTCCAGCTAGGATTGATAAAAATCATCTGTTCAGAGCATTCATATTTTTTAGAATAAGCTGACGCAATCTCGGTTATTGTTATTGGTGCAAGGCCAGTGAAGAGAAAAAAATTAACTGTCTCGAGACATTCCTTCAGAAGTCCGGCACAAGGTCGCCGATCGGCTGTACGCAAATGAGTTTCTGTTGGTGTCCGGAACTCCAGTAGGGAAAAAAACATTTCGCCTCCAGCAAAAGCACATTGAGTGCCGGGAAGAACGGTCGTTTTGCTGGGTGCATCCAAGACAACACGTTACAGTAAAAATGGCAAAGCCGCAAAAACAATAGCTCAAGATCCTATTCCAGCATATAGCTACCAGCAACTGTTTGCATTAGCTAAATATATTTATGATCGTATCTAAAATAGGCAAAATATTGGTATCAAAATAGAGCTAATTAAGTACAAAGAAATGAAAGTGATGTCCCCAGTCGCTATTGGTTCATCGTTTGACATGATTTTTTCCTGAGGTTTAAAACAGCTGGGTTTAAGGCTGGAGTAAGCACACTGTTATAAACTCGCACCTTTTTTGCCAGTTATTTAACTGCAATTTTACGATCAGTTCATAACAGAGGTTCTGAGAATGTTAACTGTAAACCACAGTTACATGCGCGCAGGACTCAGCTTACAGTTAAAAAAACAAGGAGACAGTGCGTTAAATTAACTGATAAATGAAATCCATTGATAACAGCGCAGTAGCACCTAGTAGTTTGGCTTTCCAAAAATGGATCAATGCCCCAATCTAACGTTATTTGCTAATAAGAAGAAGAAGAAGAAGAAAAATAATAATAATTATTATTGGGTCAGTCCATATCTAAGCACCCAGACCCTCGCAGATGACCCCCTCAGAAATTTCTCAAAAAATTCATATGGTTACCTCTGGTGGACTTATGAAATATACCAAGTATTAGACCTATATCCCTAATAGTTTTGAAGTGATGGCCTGTCACAATTTTAAGTATTTTTTTTTAAATTTTGATGAAATTGTGTTTCGTCCAACTTTGGGCTTCCACTGCTCCTCTATTATTTAACCTACAGATCAGATTTTTGGTTTCTCATGCCAACTTTTCCCCTAGAATCAGAATTTCTGGTCAGATTAAGATTCTATTTAAGATTCTAATTCTGAAACATAGCCTGAAAGTGTTCTTTGGTGTTAAGGTGTATTGGTGGGATACGCCGACCCCAGTCGATTTTCATGACCTTGGCATTATTCTCAAGGTCATTACGACCATTTGACCACTTAAAAATACCTTGTCAACATGATATCTCAAGAACGGTTTGACCGATTCCATTCATCTTTGAAGTCAAGGTGTATTAGGGGCGGGGGACATCGTATTCAGCTCCATCCGTCCGTCTGGCCGTCCGTCCGTCCGTCCATCCCGTCCCGTTTGTTGTGAACGCAATATCTCAAGAATGGTTTGACCGATTCCATTCATCTTTAGTGTCAAGGTGTATTAGGGGCAGGGGACATAGTATTCAGCTTTGTCCGTCTGTCTGTCCGTCACGTCCTGTTCGTTGTGAACGCGATATCTCAAGAGCGCTTTGACCAATTTTATTCATCTTTGGCTTCAATGTGTATTTGTGTGATACGCCGACCCCAGTCAATTTCCGTCACCTGACGGGGGACATGGCCAGGTTTAGCAGCAACATTTTTTAATTAAGCTGTTAAAGCTTTCAACTACTAATGGTTTTTCTTGGCTTGAACCCCGGAATTGCCGCTTGCGGCTATATTTATTATTATTTCTTTTCTTCTTCAGAAATGTTTTCGCAAATTCCCGTGTGATAGTAAATGGTGGAGACCTGAAATTTTGCACATTGGTTGGAAGTTGTGTGTAAATGCTGCCCAAGGCATTTTTTACTCAATCGGCCTGACGGAGGCGCTATAATTCAAGAAAAAGTTTTTCACTTTAAAGGTCATAACTCCTACGCTGTAGGTCCAATTAACCTGAAACTTGGTATAGACATTCCTTGGTCAAAACTCTAAAACCTTCCCTAGGACCCCTAAGGTCCGCCATATGAGATTTTCCGCAATTTTGAATTTTTTCAAAAACACATTTTTGAGATCTCCTCCTAGGCCGTAGGTCCGATTCCTTCGAAATTCGCTATGGATCATCAATGGACCAAGCTTATCAAAGACTGCATAAGGCTTGTTGAAATCTCATTTCGTTTCCAAGATATTGACCAATGAACTTCAGCATGGGCGTGGCTTAGCACATAAATGGACAAAATTCAACAACCATTGGGCCAATCATCACAGAACTTGCAGGATATGTCCATATAAGTACTAGAAACATAACTTGACAGTTTCATGCAAATCGGCCTGTAGGGGGCGCTATTATTGCAAAAAATGGGCATGGCATGACACAAATCAGACTATAAATCAGCAATTATTTGTCCTATAGCCATAAAACTCGCAGGATATATACATATAAGTACCTGATACATACCCTGAAAATTTCATTCAAATTGACTGATATAGGCCCTATAAATGCAAAACAAAGCAGCGTGGTATAACACAAATCAGACTATAAATCAGCAATTGTTTGTCCTATAGCCATAAAACTCACAGGATATATTCACATAAGTATTTGAAACATACCCAGAAAATTTCATGCAAATTGTCTGATAGGGGGCGCTATAAATACAAAACAAAGCAGCGTGGTATAACACAAATCAGACTATAAATCATAAAAAGTTTTCCCAATCATTACAAAACTCACAGGATATGTCCACATAAGAACCTGAAACATAGCCTGAAAGTTTCAATCAAATCGACCTGTAGGGGGCGCCACAAATGCACAAAATAGCCTAACATAACACAAATCAGACTATACATCATAAGTTGTTGGTCCAATCATTACACTGGCGAAATAGGTCCACATAAATAGCTGCAACATACTTTTAAAGTGGTTTTTGTCCCCTGCCGCCGCGGTAGCGAGCTGAGCGGGGGACATAGTATTCAGCTCCGTCCGTCATGTCCCGTTTGTTCTGAACACGATATCTCAAGAACAGTTTGACCGATTCCATTCATCTTTGGTGTTCAGGTATATTGGTGTGATACGCCGACCCCAGTAGATTTCTGTGACCTTGGCATTATTCTCAAGGTCATTACGACCATTTGACCACTTACAAATTCCTTGTCAACATGATATCTCAAGAACGGTTTGACCGATTCCATTCATCTTTGGTGTCAAGGCGTATAAGGGACGGGGGACATAGTATGCAGCTCCGTCCGTCCGGCCGGCCGTCCATCTGCCCCGTTTGTTGTGAACGCGATATCTCAAGAACGGTTTGACCGATTCCATTCATCTTTGGTGTCAAGGTGTATTAGGGGCGGGGGACATAGTATTCAGCTCCATCCGTCTGGCCGTCTTTCCGTCCCGTCCCGTTTGTTGTGAACGCGATATCTCAAGAACGGTTTGACCGATTCCATTCATCTTTGGTCTCAAGGTGCATTAGGGCCGGGGGGACATAGTATTCAGCTCCATCAGTCCATCCCTCCGACCGTCTGTCTGTCACGTCCCGTTTGTTGTGAATGCGAAATCTCAAGAACGCTTTGACCGATTTTATTCATCTTTGGCTTCAATGTGTATTTGTGTGATACGACGACCTCAGTCGATTTCCGTCACCTGGCGGGGGAAACGTTTAGTGGCAACATTTGTTAATTAAGCTGTTAAAGCTTTCAACTACTAATGGTCTTTCTTGGCTTGAACCTCGGAATTGCCGCTTGCGGCTATATTTATTATTTCTTCTTCAGAAATGTTTTTGCAAATTCCCGTGAGATGGAAAATAGTAGAGACCTGAATTTTGCACATTGGTTGGAAGTTGTGTGCAAATGCTGCCCAAGCCATTTTTAACTCAATCGGCCTAATAGTGGCACTAACATTCAAGAAAAACTGTTTTTCACTTTAAAAGTCATAACTCCTACGCTGTCAGTCCGATTTACACGAAACTTGGTACAGACATTCCTTGGTCCAAACTCTACAACTTCTCAAAACAAACCCCTAGGCCTGCCATATTGGATTTTCCGCCATTTTGAATTTTTTCAAAAACACATTTTTGACATCTCCTCCTAGGCCGTAGCTCCGATTCCTTCGAAATTCGCTGTGGATCATCATTGGACCAAGTTTATCAACAGTTGCTTGTTGAAATTTCATTTCGTTTCCAAGATATTGACCAATGAACTTCAGCAGGGGCATGGCTTAGCACATAAATGGACAAAAGTCAGCAACCATTGGGCTAATCATCACGGAACTCGCAAGATATGTCCATATAAGTTCTAGGAACATACCTTGACAGTTTCATGCGAATCAGCCCATAGGGGGTGCTATAAATGCAAAAATTGGGCAAGGCATGACACAAATCAGACTATAAATCAGCAATTGTTTGTCCTATAACCATAAAACTCACAGGATATATTCATATAAGTACCCAAAACATACCCTGAAAATTTCATTCAAATTGACTGACAGAGGGCGCTATAAATGCAAAACAAAGCAGCGTGGTATAACACAAATCAGACTATAAATCAAAAATGGTTCTCCCAATCATTACAAAACTCATAGGATATGTCCACATAAGAACCTGAAACATAGCCTGAAAGTTTCAATCAAATCGACCACTAGGGGGCACCACAATTGCAAAAAAGGGGTGTGGTATTACACAAATCAGATTATAAATCAGAAATTGTTTGTCCTATCACCACAAAACTTGCAGGATATGTCCACATAAATACCTGAAACATGCTCTTAAAGTGGTTTTTAATTGAGCTGTTAAAGCTTTCAACTACTAATGGTCTTTCTTGGCTTGAACCGCGGAATTGCTGCTTGAGGCTATATTTATTAGGGCCCGAGCACTCACAGTGCAAAGGCCCTCTTGTAATTTCAAAGATTATTATTATTTATTTTTATTCTTCTGACATTTCGACGGCCCTTTTGACCCCCTAAACATGCCCGAAAAGTCACCAAATTTTGCACACAAGCCAGGCCTGGAGAAAAATTAGATATTCTATGGTTTTCATCAAAAGGCGGGGCAAAATGACTCTTTAGCGCCCCCTTGAAATTTTTTTTTTTTTAAAGATTATTTTTTGGGGGATTTTTTTCCCTTTATTTGATAGTTATACAGTAGAGGTAGACAGGAAAGCTGGGGAGAAGAATGGGGAAGACATGCGGCAAATGACCCGAGCCGGAATCAAACCTGGGTCGCCGCAAGGACATAGCCCTCATGGTGCGGGCGCTTAGACCGATGAGCCACCGGGGCGCCCCCATTGAAATTTTCAAAAACCCCTCCCCATAGGCCTTTTTTTGGAGTTGGAGGATGAAAATTGGTAGGCATGTAGAAGTTGTCCTGATGCACAAAAAAGTCTCAACGTCATGGTCCAACCCCAACAGGAAGTCGGCCATTTTGATTTGAATATTTGATTACCGGCGATTTCCTCACCTCGTATTTTAATGAACTCCTGAGGATTTTGCAAAAAAAAATTAATCATCACGGATCAAAGTAAACTTTATTTCGGCATCGGGCAGAAATTTTTTCAGCCTACTGGCTTTCTTCAGCGTGTTGAACATGCTGAAGAAAGCCAGCCTGAAACGTCGCTTTCTTCCGTGCGTAAAAGTTTCTTTTTTTTTGATCCGTGAGTGCTGGATTAATTTTTTTTGCTATATGTCTGCCCTGACCGTGCACCCGATAAGAGACATCGTTACTTTTTTATAGAGTGCTCGCATTTTCAATTTACTCCTGAGGATTTTGCCCAAACGACTTCTCATTTGGTAGAGATCATCTAGAGAGCATGCTGATCAAAAGTTATTAAAAGATAGTCTGTAGGTGAAACGGCGTGGCTGCCAGGGCGTGACAAACTTTGACGACTTTTTGTGATTTCGCCATCCGTTTTCCAACGGCTCTCACGCCCACATACTTTATCTGTTCAGCTTCAAATTTTATGGACATGATGATGGTTCCACCCTGAACGCCCCTATAAATTAATATCTTCCTTACTCATAGTGCCCCCTGGTGGTAACAGGAAGTGACCTTTTTTTACTCTACCATGTACTGATCCAACGTGGTTAACCCCACCAACGTCATTCCACTTCTAAGACATGCAGAACAAGATGGTAAAGCTACATTACGAAAGCTGGGAAGCTACGACATTCACAAGGGTGCGAGGGCCCGTTCAACGCTGCTTGCAGCTTTAATTTTTATTATTATTACTACCCAAAATCCAACAGGAAATCCGTCTTTTTGAATTTTCCTCAAAATCATCAATATTTGGAGAGCTCATATATTGACAAACTCCTCCTAGACTTTTTATCCAAACAGCTTCAAATTTGGTCAGGGTCATCTAAAGGATTGTGCAATCAAAACTTATTGAAATGGTGAGTTTTCTTTGATGGGCATGGCCGTGCTGGCGTAGCGAATTCTGATGTCTCGTCATGAAACACAAGATTGCTATAATTTCCAAATACACTGTTCAATCTCCACCAAATTTCACATTTCACACACTTTCATGAAATTTGGTTGGGTGATAGGGTTCATGATGAAGTTTTTGTAAATTTAAAAAAAAATAATAAAATTTTTGTGAGCTATGAACCATTTCCTGCATTTTTCCAAATTTTACAAACACATTTTTGAGGGCCTTAGTATGCTCAAAAATGCGTGAAACTTTGCACTAAAGTTCAGTGTGATGCTCTTCCATTTGATACCCTAATTGGCCCTAGGCGTGACACACTGGCTCTATAGTGCCCCTTAACCAACAACTGCATTTTTGAGGGCATCAACATGCTCGAAAAGTCACAAAATTTTGCACATGAATCAAGCCCAGCATATATTTTAGAACAGTACAGCCTTTACACATGGGATTGGCAAAGTGGCTCCATAGTGCCCCCAAGAAAATTTTAGCAAAGCAGCCGTCGCAGCCCGTTTAACCTGCGTGTATGAAATTCACTTGACACGTAAGGGAAAGTCTGCCATTTTGAATAGAAATTCCAATTCTTTTTGTTTTTTGCCATTAACAGGCATCGTACTTTAACAAACTCCTCCTCGGAATTTTATAACATCAACGTAAAATTTGGCTAGTGACATCAAAAGACCTTGCCAATGTTAAATTGTTAACTTTTTTGGATTCATTGAATGATGCGTCTGTGCCCTGGCGGTGAATTTTGATATTCGGCTTTGAATTGGGAAGTTGGTTTCACTGACACATACATTGTAAGATCTGGCCGAACCTTTACACGCTTGATGAGTCTCATGCCAAAGACAAGTATATGCTGATATGTGATCTCTGTCATTTCTTAATAATTTCTTTATAATTAGTGGTTTATATATTATTAGTCTTGATTATGTGACGGACAGGTGTGTGTTCCAGAATATTCTGGAAGTTTCGAATTTAGAAGAAGGATTAAATTTAAACAATTTACTGAGCGAATGAACGTAACAATTGCTATAATACAGGAATGGATAAACAAAGAAATTACTAAATTAAAGATAGAGATACTATTCACTAGCCCGAACTGTCCGTCCTTGTGATGTTCCCACGACGATGGTGAAAATCCACTGAAATCTGATGTTTCGATGCGGTGATCCTGATAACCCCAAAGTCCGTATCCAAGAAGTATCTGTATAATCCAAAGTCCGATTGCACCCAGCAAAGCCGGTCTAGCTTCCAAGTATAGCAGACCGGAAACGATCCTTTGTCCATTGGCTGCAAGTTCCTTTTATATAGGCCTTGTACTCCTGCATGATGTCATAAAGAAGAACCTTGCATGATGTCATAAAGAAGAATCTTGAACAATGTCCCATAAAGAAGAATCTTGACGGTGATGGAACTTTCCAGATGGCTCTTGAAGAATATTGCAGACAATAGAACTTTCCAGATGGAAGAATCTATGGTGTTCCCAGGCTAGTCATAATGTTTACAAGCACTCATGAATATTCATTACCCTTACATAAGTGTATAGAAACTACTGACTGAGCAAAATAATACAATCAGGTATTATAAACCGTCATAACGTCACAATTTTTCAGGAAATTAATTGTGTGATTATAAATCAAGTGATCTTAACCTGGAACAGCATGAAAGCTACTAGAAAAGCGTAGTTCCAGAAGAAACTGCATGCTGAAAATGTGAGGTTCAAGTCACTGAAAAGGTAAGATTAAAGCTGCTGAAAATGAGTTTAAAGTTTAGAATGAGTTTAAAAAAGAATGATTCTTTAATTTTTAAATTTTAAAAAAAAAATTATTATTGCAACCAGTGCTGGAAAGATTTTCCCATTCAAAGAAAATACACACAAAGGAAATGAAGTTTGACTCTGGGGCAGATTTATTTTCAATAAAACAAGCAAATAAACAAAACTACAAACACAAAGATAAGGTAAAAAATGGTAAAAAGTAAAAACAAAAGTCACATCAGCAATTATTTATACAAGAGCCATTCTTCCACTATTCAAAAAAACTGTGCAATTTCAGTTGGAATTATAGCTGCTGCGCAGCAATGGTCGGGGCCGGGCAATTTTAGGCAAAATTAGGCAATTCTGAGCAACAAGCAGAGTGTAGGAAGATGAAAAAAAGGTGGCATTCTAATGTGCATTTTACATCAGTTGAGGCTTGAACTCACAACTTCTGGCACAAGAGACTACGCTCTATCTCACTGAGATAATTGGCAAATGGAGATGTCACATGTAGCTTCACAAATTGACTAAGCCAGTCACCCGTGTGCAAGACAGCGGCTGTTAGCGTGTAAAGGCAGGTTTCAAATGGCTGTCAAAAATTCAGTTATTAAGAAAAAAATCAGAAAATACACAAATTGCATCTAGACAGCATGGAGATGTTGGTAATTTGTTTTTAACAATGATTTATTAGCTGCCGGATAGCTCACTCGGTCAAGCATCGCGTTGCGAAGCAGAAGTGACTATCACGGCGCGGGTTCGATCCCCGCCTCGTACCAGCCGGCAATGGTCGGCAGCTCTCTTCAGAGTAGCGTCCGATTGGCCAATGTGCTACAGGGATGCAAATTGGGAAGGGTCTAGGGTATTGTAAATAACAAGTTCTCAGGCGTCTCCTGTTGGCCAGACGGGCGCTCGTTAGGAAGATTCTAAGCTCGTTCATGTTCAGGTATCCTCCGCCCTCGTTCTGAGCTTACAAAGTTTCAACCAATGAGTGTACAAGAAGCGATGGCGATGGATGCGTGCCTCAGAGGAGAGCCACGAACTGTCTCACTCTCCTGAGTTGGCAATAGGGAGCCACATATGCGAAAAGCCTTGTACATAATTCCCCAATTGGACATTGGACATTGGATTGGAGATGTCAAATTAAAAAAAAGATTTATTGGCTCCTTAAGTGAAAAACTCATGTTTAAAAATGCCATTTTTGCATTGATTCCAATTATTTGCATGAGAGCGAAATTCAAAATGCTGTAAAAAATTCAGTTTTTGAGATAAAATTCTGATATTTTCCAAACATCATCTACCATGACTCCAAAATTTTGTCATTTTTTTAATGAACATTGAAAATGTATTTAGCAAGAATTTGCAAGTATATGTTTATAATACCGTTTACAGTCAAACATTTTGATGCACTGTAGGCTCAATATTCAATAAATCAAAAATCTGTGTGGATCGTTTGTGTAGGACAGTCTGAAGATGCTCTGTAGCAAGTTTGGTGTCAATTGAGCAAAAATTGTGGGAGGAGATAGGTTTAATAAGTTTTACAGTTTTTGAAAAAAAAAAAAGCAGAGTGATGGACTTCATAATTTGCAATAGGTTTAAACGTACAAAAGTTTCTTCAGTATTGGGGCTACATTTTGGTGAAAGTTGCAAATCTGTAGCGCATATGGTTGATTTGTTGTGAATTTTCAAAATTTTGAACTTTAGAGGCTTGCTGTAGCGTCACTATCAGGACTATTGGCCTGTTTTTGCAGCGGAGGCAATCTGGCATGGGACTGGACCTTTGTGCAAAGTTTGGTCATTTTTCGCGCATGGGAAGTAGGATTTCCTCAGATGAAGAAGAAGAAAGAAGAACATGCAGGATAACAATAAGGTCCTGGCAGCTTAGGCTGCCCGGCCCCTAATTAAAGCCCAGTCACCCAGGCGAGCATGCAGCACCTTAGCCACAGAGCTGTCTGGTTAGACAAGCTGCCTGCACTCACATTGCAATTCTGAACAATGAGTTGGCATAACACGTCACGTTCTCTGGTTTCGTGTTTGTGTCGCAGCGCACTCATTAGTACTTGCATGTAATGGCTAAAGGATTCTCAGTCAGACGCAACTGTGAACACTACTTTAAAAACGACTGATGAATGCTTTGTGGACAATTTTGGTGATATTTTCAATGAGCGACCGGTTTTGTGACTGTATTGCTGCATTCATACCAGCCCACTTTGAGCACATGTGCGTACTAACGCATCAACCCCCAATTAAACGCACTGGGAACGCAAGGCTTCACCTCAGGCTAGGTTTATGCTATTAAGGTTGATGAGGGCTTGTTAGACCATCAGCTCCTAAAGAATCAAAAGGCCATCCCCAAAGTCAAATTGACGGCATCTCAAGCCAATCACAGAGAAGAAAATAGGACCATGGGTCCTGTAGCTTACCGGCAAGCAGTCTTACAGCGATGATACAAGTTATGAAAATTTCATGTGAAGTTTGACATTTGAATTAATGAAAATCAATGTCAAGGTCACTAAATAGAAATTCATATACATTTATAAGACCTTCTGTAACACAATCTTAAGCCCTGAAGCAGTTTTGGTGATACAAGTCATTGAAATATGTCAATATGTATTCAATATGTCAATTGTGAATTTTAAAGGTCACAGAATGTCAGGTTGCGGTCAGCAAAAGGACTTCATACATGACTTTCTAAATTTCTCTATACAAACCTTGGCTCAATCTGTGACCATTTTGGTGATACAAGTCATTGTCATTTCACTGTCGAGTTTGACCCTCAAAGGTCACTGACAGTCAAGTTGAATGTCACCAAATGAAAGTTCATATGTGACTTCCTAGAAGTCAGTAACACAAACCTAGGCACCATCTCTGACCAATTTATTGATACAAGTCACTGAATTTTCACTAGGTCACATACGACCTTTGAAGGTCAATACGAAGGTCACCAAATGAAAGTTCATACGTGTCTTCCTATATCTCTCAAATACAAACCTAGACTGCATCTGTGACCGTTTTGGCAATACAAGTCATTGTAATTGTATTATGTCAAGTTTGACTTTCAAATGTCACCAACAGTCAAGGTGAATGTCACCAAATGAAAGTTCATATGTGACTTCCTATGTGAGTAACACAAACCTAGGCTCCATCTGTGACCTTTTCAGTGACAAAAGTCACTGAATTTTCTCTTGGTCAAGTTTGACCTTCGAAGGTCAATATGAAGGTCACCGAATGAAAGTTCATGCATGACTTCCTATACGTCTCCAATACAAACCTACACTCAATCTGTAACGATTTTGCTGATATAAGTCATTGAAATTTCACTGTATAGTTTGGCCATTGAAGGTCACTGAAGGTCAAGTTCAAGGCCACCCAATGAAACTTCATACATGACTTCCTATATGTCCACAATACAAACCTAACCTCTATCTCTAAGAGTTTTGGTGATAGAAGTCATTGAAATTTCACAATGTGAAGTTTGACCTTCGAAGGGCACCGAAGGTCAAATTCAAGGTCACCAAATGAAAGTACATGTATGTACACTTCCTATAAATCTCCAATACAAACGGAAAATATCTGTAACTATTTTGCTGATATAAGTCATTGAAATTTCATTGTGAAGTTTGGGCATTCAAGGTCACTGAAGGTCAAGTTCAATGTCACCAAATGAAACTTCATACATGACTTCCTATATACCTACAATACAAACCAAAGCTCTATCTGTAATAGTTTTGGAGATAGAAGTCATTGAAATTTCACTATGCGAAGTTTGACCTTCGAAGGTTGCTGAAGGTCAAGTTCAAGGACAAATGAAAGTTCATACATGACTTCATATATGTGTTCAATGCACATATGTTCCCAATCTTCAATATTTTCAAGCCTAGAAGCCTTTGAAAATTGTAACATTTTGCATGACCTCAAGTTTGACCTTTCAAGGTCATCTGACCGTTTTTCTGTGTCTCTTTCTGAGGATCTTTCCGTCCACTACCCTGAGTCCTGGACCGTCCAAGCCCTGTCCCTCACCATGAGCGCTGGCTGCTGCTGTCCTGATCCGGTCCTGATCCAGTTCTGCACCATCCTCGACTTGCCACCTCCCGAAGCTACAGATGCCCCTGTTCAGATGGACTTTAATGAAACTCTATTGCCATTTTATTTTATTTTACTTTATTTTGTTATTAATTAGCTAGCCTGTGGAGAATGGGCTTCCCCACGATAGTCGGGTTCCTCCTAAGATTTCTTCCCACTGGGGAGTTTTTTCTCACCACTGTTTGAGGATTTTTCTCTCTACAGGGAGTTTATTGCCTCATTTGCTGTAGTGGGGAAAAAGCTGGGCACTGCCCTTTCATTTATTTAATCTCTCACTGTAAAGCGTCTTTGTGACAGTCTCTGTGAAAAGCGCTACACAAATTAAGTGAATTGAATTGAATCTGAGGTCAACTTTAACACAGCCAAAATATAGGTCATATATAACTTCTTATATATCTGTAATATATTTCCTGACCTCGAGTTTGACCTTTAAAAATCATCTATGGTCAAATTTAACATGGCCAAAATATAGGTCATACTTTTGTATATGACTTCCTATATGTCGATAATACAAACTTAATATCTATCTGCAACCATTTGACCTCCACAGGCCATCTTGCATATTCATAAAGTACAGCGCCCCCAATAGACCCACTTCCGTCGATTCAATCAAAATGGCGCTCGCACTGTACAGTGACGGTACCAAGGTAAGTTGATTGCCTGATTAAGAAAAAAATTTATCGCGCATTTTTTGAGAAATAATTTTTTTAAATTTCTCAGTCCTATCTTTAACATTGGGGCAAAAATTTCAAGGGCTCATAAAATGGAAAAAAATGATTCAATCGAAAAATCCGAGAAAATCTTCTGGAGATATGGTCTAGTAGTGTGTTATTGCAAATTTACAAGAAAATTCATCAGGCCAAAAAAAAGATAAGAAATGTTCCGGACGAAGGACGCCACACCACCACAATAGCTTATCGGCCCATAGGGCCGGTAAGCTAAAAATACATGCCTGCAAGGGGAATGATCAGGATCTGACCTAATTGGAGGCGGTACCACTGGGAAAAAAAAACATTTTTTTTGCTCAGCCCTGAAGAATGTAAAGGGTATGCTTGCTGTTCTTTCAGTGTGGTGACGGTTTAAAATGACACGGCTTACATCATTGGATTCTGTGGACTTTCCTCTTTCATTTGCTGTATCATTTGTATGCCTAGCACGAATTCAGTAGAAATGCTAGCGATCGAGTGCTGATATTATTTTATCGTTTGTTTTGCAACATGTTTATTTACTTGCTTGCTGCTTGAATTGTGTTTGGTTCAGGTTAAAATAGTCAACATGAGCTTTTTGCTGAGTTTCTTCCCTTTAATTGGATATGCCTCATGACGATATTGCTATTAGGAAACATGCCTTATTTATGATGTTTATTGATTCCCTTGGTACTGGGGGCGTTCAGCTTTAGATGTTAAAGGAGACCTATTTTGCTATTTTTCCAAGTTTATATTTTGGTCTTTGACTCCCCTAGAGTACTCCTGATCGCGCAAAGTAAAAAAAAGGGTATTTATTTCGCTCATACTGCCATCCTCAAAAAACTGCATTTGTACTACATTGTAGTCTCTGCCTGAAATGCCTCACTGGGGTGGCTCTTCCGCTATGGCCCCCACTCCCCGCGTGCCCACTTTCTTCTGACTGGCCAGCTCTGTGGAGGGCGGAGTTGGGCAGGACGAGGCTGCAGAAAGCAGTTTTCTGTGTCCGGCTCCCCAGAGTGAAACCTGAGACACGTCTGCAATCTGACAAGGAAGCGGCGGGCAAATTCCGCAATCTAACGTTATACTTGAATATAGATCTAATGACATGATCGATCACACACCTTCTGTAGAATTTCCCGATATCAATCTTGCATATTTAGGACACAAACATTAGCAACAGTAACTTGGCTACGTTAGCCGCTGTGCTACAGCCACAATCAACTGGCTATCACGTCAGGTTGGCTTATGCAGTAAAGGCAACTTACAGCTTCTGTGTCTGTGAGTCATGGACAGTCGCGACCGATACAGGCTTTATCTTCAGATATTTTACCAAGCCTGCATTTGAGGCCAGTTGTTAGTGCTAACTATCGCTAGCGGTCCTGCTAGCCACACGTAAGCTTCACTTACATTATTTGCTGTTATATCGTTACTTACAGCGTGTGGCTCCGAGCGCTTGATCGACGCAACTGCTTCAGGTTTGAGAAGCAGCTGAAACGCTTATCCTGTGTAGCATTATCCTTTATTGATAAAGCTGTCTTTGGTGAAATGCTGAGCACAATCAGCTAACGTTCCTTTGGTCGTGGCTGTTTGCTGCCAGCAAACAAAAAAAAAAGCTACCCACTGATTTCTGGTGGCTTGTCTTTTGGAAGAAAAATCGTTGTTTTTCTTCGCGTCCAAAAGTAAACGGACAAGCAGCTTTGGGAGAGATACTGACAAAATTGCACCTCAAATGATCTGCGGTTCTTCTTTTGTATTTCCAAAAGTGAAGATGTTACTAAGGCATAGTATGATCTGCCGTTGTTAGTGCCTGCTAGAATAGTTTCCGGTGTGGGCAGGTCCAGCGCCATGATTGGCTCTGGCTAGGTCTGTTCTAATTGGATGGCACAACCTGACGTCAGGTTTTACCCAGATCTCGTGAAGATCTCGGGAGGAGCTGTTCAGAGAGAAAATCACGCTCACGAAATCACGTTTTTGGATTACGGCAAAACCCCTGTATCTTATGTTTAGAAACTTTTCAGTGGTTGAGCATGGACAACCAACATTATAACATTACTAATATGTATTAAAAGAAGGACCAGCATAATAGGTCCCCTTTAACTGTGCTGTCAAAATACAAAACAAAACAAAAAAATGAAAACAAAAAAAAACTTCAAACTTTAAAAGACATGGAAATGCCAAAGGAATATAATAGTTAAAGTGGTATTTTATGTAAGAGTAGGCAAAGGGGTTGAAGTGCCTGAAGTAGTACTGAGTGGACATTTGGAAAGATTCAAGTGCAAATGCTACTCCTGGAATTGAAATCAATGTGACAGTGCTAACAACTGCCATGTGGCCAGTGGGCTGTTTATACTTGTCAGCTATTTAACTGTACATGATAAAAGTAATCAAACAGCGACATGTTATGTTGCATGAATACTTAGAAAATAACAAAATGATTCAGAATATTTTGTTGGAGCAAAGAACCCCAGAGGTGATATAAACACTTGAAATATTTGAGTTTAAGCAGCAAAATATTCAGCTATAGGCATTTACTAATTTGCTGGGGTTGATTTCACCAACTGGACTTCTGCCCAGTCTGAAGCCAAGTCAGCAACTTTAGAGGCGTAACTTTCAGACGATTGCACCAACGGGTAGTAAACTCAATTTTCTCCAAGACCGGCCATAAAATCAACGCTCATCTGAGGGCGTAAGACGACACCTCCAGCCGTCCAGCTCACCAGTCTACTAAGGCTCGTATTCAGAAACAACACTCACACTAATTGAGTGTGAGTGAGTACTAAAACTTAGCTAGTGTCAGGTTATACTAAATGAGTGAGAGGTTGCCCTAAAGCTCATTTGCTTTCCGAGACCTCACTCACACTGAAATTAGTGTCCCTTTCTGAGTGAAGGTTGAGTGCAGGGAACACCTCCCTTGAGCCGCACTAACTTGCGCCGGTATTTCGTTGTCATGGCTTTCAGGTGGTTACAAACATTACAAACTCTGGATCATTTACAGCCACGTGCTCGATGCAATCGCAACTACGCGAATTTTAACTATAATGATGATAATGATGCTGGTAACTTTCTGACTGACCACCTGGTTTCAGTGGATACAAAGTGCACTGTGGTGAACCCGAGATTAACGCACCAGTAGCTACTGGTGAACTGGCAATAGGGGAAGCTCAAAACCATCCCTTAAAAATAATGATTGGACATGACCTGTTTTCAATAATTTAATAAAATTGAATTTACTTGAACTCCAAAAATCCTAAGGACCATTATGTGTCGCCAGTTCTACTTGTTAAGTTAGAATGAGCACTAATAATTCTTGCTCTGTTTTCAATTATTCATTTAAATTACCATTGCATAAACTCCGAAAACTCTCAACATTACCAGGTGTAGCCAGTTTTCATTAACGATGCATACCCGTTAACTCTCACGCATTTGGATTTCTCGCGCTTTTCTTTACTCATGGGTTGGAAAATTCTGCGCTCAACTGGCTCGTGGGGCGCCGTGTGGATTGGTCTGCGAGGCTCATTTAGCAATAAGTCATGAGAGTCCATTCTTTTCTACATTCTTAAAGGAGCAGTATGTAAGTTTGTGGCCAAAACTGGTAGTGCAATCACATTCAAAATAGTGCAGAGTGCAGTATCCCCTCCTCCTCCTCTCCCCCAGACGAGAGGTTGCCAGCTAGGTTGCTGGATCCAGCAAGAACGTCTACTACACGGAGCTACCATGGCTACGTTTCAATATCACCAATGATTTGCTCTGACAGGGTTGTGTTCAGTTCAGTTCAGTTCAGAAAAGATCGAGACTAATGACTACCTATGGTCATATTGCTCGTCACTCTTCTGTGTGGATGGTCCCTAAAGTCCATACTGTAATATGCGTAAAGAATGAATGAGGACTCATTTGACCGATGTACTGTCTCAATTACATTTCATATTGCCATAATGGCTGTGCTAATGTTGGAACGGTTTCCACAGCGTCTCAGCATAAAGCCAGAGATGCGGACTAACGATGCATTGCTAATGTTAGCAATGAAGAGCCACGGCTGTTATTTCTCAAACAATTTGTTAATTTGACGACCCACCTGCACACGCACTAACGTACCATGAAGGAACATACATAACGTTATTCGACTGTAGAGAATATTTGAAATGTCCGTGCCTACATTAAATAGAATTAAGTTAGCCAAACTTAGCTGAATCTTACTTGCCAAGGAGAAAATTAGCAACTTCGGCGTCGGTCTTCAAATTCTTCTCTGCTTTCAGCCGTCTCCATCTTTCAAAGGCATGTCCTATACAGATCCTTGTTTTGTTTCTGACTTTGTCACGACGTATTTCGGAATCATAATGAAGCCTTTTAGGTTTTGCAACGTCAGACATTTGTGCTCCGAAACACTGGTAGCTGCAGCTCAGTGGTAACTGGCAACCTGGATGCCGAAATGCTACTGACTTTGTGATTGGGAGATAGGTGGAGGGCAGCGCAACAGATCAAAACACAAAATGACAACATCAACATTAGTTGTGGGCTGCAACTTCGCTTTTGTAATGAGAATATTCTGGCTGGACTACTGTTGTCAGTGATATAAGTATTTGAAATTAACATCATTCCTTAATGTCTGGTGATATATCAGGGCCATTTCATGATTAATCAACACGCATTTCTTACATATTGCTCCTTTAACAGGTGCTGCTTGTTCTCCCCGATTAGGTAAGACGACAATCCTTCATCTGGACGCGTATTTGCTGTATTTAAATCAATGTTATTCAAAACGGCATACCTGTCGACTCAGGCAAATAGCTGGAGCCACACGCTTTTTATAGCCTATGAACTGCCGAGATCCACTTTTTTATCAACCACGCAATACCGAGAGTGAAAGTCTGCGTTTCATTGGAACGGACCAGTTCAATCAAGCGAAGCATTGCCCTATTAATAAATAAATTATTTTTCTGTAGTGAATTTAGCCCATGATTTCATCGCTGTTAGATTGCATATGGAGATGTCTTCAGTTGCCAATTACGATAATTGGAAAACGCATCGATAAAGGAAAATGATTGGGAACTAGCCATGACCAATTGTTGTCATAAAGGGACGTGTCTTTGCCTCCCCCACTAGCTACGCCACTGCATCTCCGTCCCCTTCCCTTGTCTTAGACTCGGCAGCACCTCTGTCTTCAGAGCCACAAAGTTTTCAATGTTGTAATCGTGTAATGTATGTCCTGAACATGATTGTCTGTTGCATAGCTGTAGGCATCCAGTGTCTCGTAGGATTTCAGGCTCTCCCAGGAATAGAGACTTGGTGTCTTGATCAGGTAAGAATGAATGTCCAGCCACTGTAGTCTGGGCCATTTTTTCTCGTCATTTAACCACTCACCTGCACCTAAAGCGTATGGGTCATTAAGACATATCCCATTCACTAATGTTAATTTAGCAGCATAACTTGTTTCATCACTCGTTGATAAACTGTTGTAGTACGCTGACAACATCGCTAGCTAGCTAACATTGCAACTGCAAGATAACCATCCCAACCTGTCAAACAGTTTAAAGGGGCTGCTCTTTCTGTAGTCAAGTTGCGCGCGCATCCGCCGTGTTGACAAACAAATAATCCCTCTATAGGGCTGGACTGTGACCCTTGCTCCATTGCTGTGACTAACGCTCACGGAGCCAGTGAGATGTCATTCAAATCGAGGTAGTGGCCAGTCACACTGCGATGCGCCACGCCCACACTGTTTTGAGAAATGGACTGAATAGCAAAATGAGCCGTTTTTGAACTAGGTTTTCGAATAGTTATGAATGTTCATTTTCACTCAGGTTTTTGTAGATGCTTTATGAGACACTCAACTTTGATATTATTTGTGAATTTTCGCTATGTCAAGATAAGTTTCCAGAGGCTTTAAT
Source organism: Gymnothorax javanicus (assembly GCA_029692085.1). Classification (NCBI taxonomy): domain Eukaryota; kingdom Metazoa; phylum Chordata; class Actinopteri; order Anguilliformes; family Muraenidae; genus Gymnothorax; species Gymnothorax javanicus. The sequence continues at coordinate 55,407,733 of CM056196.1, forward strand.
CAAAGGTAATAAAAGCACAGCGCTGGTCGAGTGTCTGCTTAAAGTCCCTGTAAAGAAAAAAATAAATGTGTTATGAGTTTATCATAACACAAAAAAATTTTATTAACCGACCTGGTCTCCAAACTCATACAATTGGGAAAAAATACACTTCCAAGATGAGGGCATGGCTAGCAGGCTAAAGAAAAGACAATATCAACGTTATTCTGACTCGAAAACGAGCAGGATAACTGCCGATTCTAGCATGCCTAAAGTATTTATAATGTTACGGCGGGTGGGAGGAGTTATGCAAGTAGGGGCAGCAGTGCATAGTGCGATCCCCTCTTTAACCCCTCCCAAAAAAACCTCTAACCCCAAAAGCGAAGTGAAACTGTTAAATCGAGATAAAACTCTAACTATAAAATTGAGCAACATACAGAAACAACTCTTTTTGCGTGTTTTTAACAATTTGTTTCCAACATTTATCATATATTTTGAAACAAATCTCAGATTTTACTTATCAGGGTATTTAAGGATGTAGTCCACCAAGGACAAGAAACCAAAAGAGTTGGGCCTTGCCACCCTGGATCCACCTGAGGCTGACCACTAAGCAGCTGATGCTGCTTGGAGGCCATTAACTCCGTGCATGCGGACCTACTGCGGACCGAAATCTGCTAGACAATTGACACTTGGATGGAGAAGGCTGCCGCCTCAATTGGAGGACAACTGTCCACTTTTAAGACCAAAACTCAAAACGCTATCCTGACTTTGCAAACTGTTTGCAACAGTTCCACCATCACGGAGCTGGAGCGCACGGCTACATATTCATCGGAGGTGGTTACCATGCTACAATCAAATGTGAAACGTCTATGTTGAGAAGTAAACTTGCTGACATACAAGTGCATGGATCTTGAAGGGTGGTCTGGGAGACAAAGTTTGCGGATAGCATTGTTAACAGAGGGAGCTGAAAAAGGCATGGAGATAACCTCATTCATCTCATAGCTCCTGAGGACTTTATTATCCTCAGGTAATGCACCGTTGGTTGATGTTGGGCACAGGGCTTTATGCAGAAATCCAGGTCAGACAGACCCGCCTTGCTCACTGATTGTAAAGCTTCATTATCTCCACGACGTGACATCTGTACTCCGGAAAGCTGCAACCTCGAAGGACATCTTTTACAAGGGGCAGAGGACCTGCTTATTTCCTGAATTTGCTCCCGAGGTGGAGGTGGTTAGATGTAAAGCGGCTTTCAGCAGGGCCAGAGAGATGCTCCAGGAAAAACCAGGAGTCCAGTATGAGATGATATATCCAGCCAAATTAAGAGTGACTTTCAAACATACGGAGTTTGTTTTTACAGCTACAAAGAAAGCACAAAAGTTTGCCAAACTTCACTTTGGCTCAGACAAAGGAGTTGAGTAAGTTGGTGATATGGACAATTTTGCAGGTACTGTGACATCATTTGGACTCTTAAAGCAGCATCCATAGATGTAGATACTGATGGCTGTGCCAAAGTGATTGCCAACATATATCTAACCAGTTGCAATGCACTCAGGCTATGATTCTCTTTTCTACTTGTTTGAAAGTTGAAATGGTGCCAAAAATGCATGCCTTGCAGAGCTACTCACCACTTCTAGTTTAGATTAGAAGTGGTGAGTAAAGGTTAATTTCTGTTCATTTTAGTGCGCATTTGTGTTATGGGTTGTCATGCAAATTTCAGTTTCATTTTTTATATGACTTCCTTTGTCAGGCCTACCAAAGAAAACTGGAAAGCTGTAACAAAAGTTTGCCAGATGTCTACTTTTCTCAAATAACCAGAAACACAAAGTCAAAAACATGCCACATTCCCACAAAATTTCACACCACAATACTTTAATGTTGATACATTTTCACCAAAACCAAACTCATATAAATTGGACAGCCTATAACAAATCCAGAGAAGAACCAACTGCACATGCGCACTCACGAGAATCGAATTCACGAGTGTGCATGCGCATTTAGTTCTTCTCTGGCTTTGTTACAGGCTGTGCAATTTATGATTTTGGTTCTGGTGAAAATGTATTGACTTTAAAGTGTTGTGGTGCAAAGTTTTGCAGGACTGTGGCACCATAGGCGGCCTTAGCTATGTTTCAACCGTTTCAGTTGAAATGGGGCCCGCCCTCCAGGGGGCCCCAGGCAAGAATTAACATCCTAAACGTTGATTGTATGAAAACATGCAGAGGCGCACTGCCAGGAGAGGCAAACTGGGCAAATATTTGGGGCCTCCCAAAAAGGCAAGTGTTTGGGATCGCCGATGGCCACGCAAATTGGCACATTTTGCAATGACTTATAAAAACCCCATTAAGCCTTGAAGGCATTATAGCATATCCCCGGCCGGTACCTTGAAAGCCCCCCAAAACGAGGCCCCTTCTCGGAGTTGTGGCAAATGGGGAGAATACGCAGCTCTCCATGGTTGGAGGTGCTGGTTTCCTCTGTCAGATATTAGTTGTGTGAAGCCTGAGCTGGCTAAGAAGTGTAATAATTATTCATCGTCTACAAATGATGTTAGCTAAAAAGCTATGGTAGCTCATACTCTGGAAATTTCTGAAATAGCCTAAGGTTATATAAATCGCCTAACCTTAGCCAATGTTGCTAGCGCCTCGGACTTATCAGTTGGTATGTGAACGAAAAAAAAAGGTAATTTGCTTGCTATATTCCTAAGGTATTTAATATTTGATATAACAGTGATCTTTGATGTATACATTTAAAGCATTATCTAGCAATTTTATGCATTTTTTATGCATCAAATTATCAATGAACATTATGGAGATTTCTGGATTTGGGCCAGGTCCCGGTCCGGTAGCCTCCGTAACCAGCCCAGTCAAAATAATTTCTGATCTATAAAATGCGGTGATAATTCGCAAAATTTAAGTTGCAAAATTAAAGAACTAGTCTACTTAGCTTTTATTGGTGTCTGATCAGTATTTGGTGGAAACTGGGCACCTTCAAAACAAACGCATGCTTCCAACCTTTCATCGAAATTGACAATGTGCGCAGATTTCTAAAATTAGAAGTTATGGCTATAAGGTAACTTCTAGCTACTCTATACCCAAGGAGTTTTGGGACATAACCCAATCAAGGCCAAGGAGAAGCGAGTTTCCTGGGACAAGTTGGATTTCAGGCATCTCTGCGCAGAAACAGCAATCGGGTAGAAAATTACCGGTGCCGACCAATTTGATTTTCGCATATCTGTTATCATTGCATAAAATTAACATTACACACTGTGCTGCGTTTTAATATAACGTCAGCTAAATGTACTCTGGGTGAAAAAAATGCGCTTTCATTCACATGGCATTGAAACTGAATGAAAAAATTAATACGGTGAACATGCTGAAAAAGTATTGATGGTTTTGTATACATCATTATACTCACGGCTATGCCAAAAGCAGCCTTATTCTCTGACAAAGTAGAGGGATCTTGCGTCACCTGGTGTTGTGTAATGTTCATAGCTACAATGCAAATTTAAATTAAGGTCTGACAATACGAGTCATCTTGTGCCTCTAAACCAAGTCCACTCAAGCGACATTAAATAACATTGGTGAGATGTCAAAGTTTGAATTACATCCAAATTTTATCGTATCATTATCCCAGTGATTATGTTGTAGAGCTATCCAGTAATCCCGTCCCCCAAGAAGAAAACAAAGAATAAGTTTGCAGTGCAGTTTGCATTGCAGCTAGCTTGTTGGGCTGAGTTGCACATTTCAGTTTTTGCAAAATTTATCACATTTACACATGCATATATTTTTATTGCCAATATTAAAAAAAAAAAAAAAAAAAAAAACAAATAAACACCAAGTTTCAGCCAGAAAAGTTGAAATTTCACTGGATAGGCTAAGGTGTAGGCCTTCATCCTGCAAAATGATAACATAACATGAGTGGCGAGAACAGGCTGTTCAGCCCAACTAGTCTCGCCAGTTTCTTTATACTATTGTGAATATATCACTTCAGATACTCAATGACTCAATGGTATCTAGCTTTAAGTCAAGCCTGCTCTTGAAGACTCCCAAGGTCTCTGCCTCAACAATGTGGTCAGGCAAACTATTCCACATCGAAATTACTCTTTGGGTGAAGAAATATTTCCAAATATCAGTGCTAAATTTACCTCTGGTCAACTTCCATTTGTGACCCCGAGTTCTACTAACAACACTTGGTCGAAGGAATCCTACATAATTCACTTTGTTAATCCCTTTAACATATTTAAAGACCTCAATCAGATCACCCCTAAGTCTCCTTTTCCTAAGACTAAAGAGATTAAGGATCTCCAGCCTTCAGCTTTCATCTTTTATACCCGGAATTAGCTTAGTGGCTCTTCTCTGAACTTTTTCTAGAGCCTCTACATCTTTCTTAAAGTATGGTCCCCAGAACTGTACACAATCCTCCAGATGTACTGATGAAGCTCTTATGTTTTATAGGGCCCCACATTTGCTTTTGAAACTGGCCCCCAGATGCTAGGCCACCACTGTGTAGACATCTGACAAACTTTTGTTACATTACAGCTTGCCCATTTTCTTTGGTAGGTCTGTTAGTGGCATTGCGCCTTACTTTGTAGGTTTTCTTAGTATAGGCAAGACAATAAGGGTTTTGGTTGGAGGCAGTGACGTGCCGTCGGAGGTAAGTTAGGTGAGGCAGAATCCTCACCGTTAAACAAACAATAACTCCCTATTACTTTGCTTGATTAGCAGTCAGAGGATTGATTAGCTAATTTACAAAGACTAAATGGCAGAATAATGAACCAATATCAGTTTCCACGAAATTATTGCTCGGTGCATCAAACTTAACGAGATGGCAAATTTGCTCATATTTGCTTACGGGAAGCTAACACAATGCCATTAACAAATATTAAAATCTTTCTTATGCAGCGTTCAATGCTTGGTCAACATGTTTGCGATAATCTTTTCCCCCTTCAACGCACACTTTTTAATGCTATTTATCAGTCTTCTTTCATGATCCGATACAAAAAAGGTCAAACGATACACAGAATTACAGAGAGAGTTGATTTTTTCTAATTAATTATTAAGATTTCCATCCTTGCAGCCTTGAATCAAAGCATAAACGTAAATGAATCTTTTTGTCATTATCACCTCTTAATGATTACAGGCTACATATCCACCTTATTCCTGAGGGCGCTACTGTAGATATGATGAGGGGTGCAACTTCCGGCAGAGGAAGTTTTTAGCGAGTGGCTAGTCAAGAACAGCGGTGTTTCTTTCAGTTAACTTAGCGATTACAGCTTGTTTTTTTTTTTTTTATTAACTTGCTTTTCTTAAATGTCCCTTCAGAGCTCCAGCACCTACTGTGCTGTTCGAGGCTGAACTAACAACCAGAGGAAGCTAAATTTATGGTTAGATTAACAGTGTTTTGAACATGCAGCCAGAACATAGGGGATTGTCCATAGGGGTTTCCATCGCCTACCTACAGAAGAGGAAGCCAGAATTTGGCTAAAACCTAAATTTGAAAAGACCCCCGAAAACATTTGGTGCTCATTTCATTATGTCGACAAACAACGATTCCTACTTTATGGCTAGGCTCAGACAGACCGCCGCAGAGGAGACGCCGGGTTCTCAGAAGCATTTTGACAGCAGTGCCAGGAGAGCACAAGGTATGATTTCACGTGTAGGGAGGACAGAAAATTGTTGTATTCGTCTGGTAATGCCAGTCATTGTAACTAACGTTTCATCCTGTACAGTTAAAGATGAGGCTGTAGAAGTAGCAATAGTCTACTACAATTTGAAAATACCCTGCTCTGTTCCAAACAACAGTCTTGCACTCCAAACCTCATTTCACTAAAATTAAAAGTATGGGAAAAATGTATTCACCGTGTTTTACATGTTATAGTATTGGATTAGCTAGCAACTTAATACCATATAATGTAGTTGGCTGGAGTAGAGCTAATTTGACTCGTACTGTCGGATGGCTTAATTTACTCTGTATAACAATCCATTACGTTTCATATGTAGAGCAATATTTATCGCTGAAATATTGTGTTTCCTTCATAAATATTCTCAGACAGTACTTGTATATCTGTTTTAAGGTACATAAGGTCGTATACTACCTCCTTTAACATAACGCGACTGACCTTGTTGCTGTGGAAGTACTGCATACGCTTCGGAGCTTTGTAGATTATTCATAGCTTCGCAGTCTGTGGCAACGGAGTCGCTAATGTAGCCAAATGCGCTAGTGTGGCCACTGCTTCAGGTCGTTCTCCCATTCTTCGATAGTAGAAGGCAGCGGTACAGTAACTTTATCCTGCCTGAGGGCTAAAAGGTGATGTTCCCTCATATATTATTTTCCAATCACTTAAAAAAAGAGGATTCGCGTGAGCCGCTACCATAGTAAACAGTTCAGTGACAGGATGCAGCGGAAGTTATGCCCAGTATTCGCACAAGGGATCATGGGACGTGGGAATAAGGTGGATAGGCTAGGTCTTAATTGTTCAGTAAAAAAAGTAAAAATTGATTCATTGTCAATCAGGCATAGTACGTGGAAACAAGTTGATATAATCCAGTGGTAAAAAGGTGAAGTCACTGCCTCCCCTGACCGTGTGTCTCTGGTTGGAGGGCAGGGTCAGGACTTTTTATTTCACTTATAATTATTTACTTATTTTTACTGGGAGTCTGATTGAGAGCAAACTCTCTCTTGCAATGGAGCCCAGTCGTGGACCATAGCTAAACATGCAATACAACAATAAATTAAAAACAAAAGAACTACAGTACACATGTACATTCCAGCTTCATGGCATCCAATAACAGCCATTTAAAACAATCAAATAAAATAGGTTTTTCCAATTTCAGCAATTGTTCAAGCCTATTTCATTTCTGTGGGGCATAATACCTAAAAGCATTTTTACCCAGTTCAGTATGAACCCTGGGGATGTCTAAAACCAAACAGTCACGAGCACGAGATGGAACTCCCCCCTTCTAAAATTAGGCAGACTGGCAATATATCCAGGCAGCTTACCCAACAATGCCTTGTATATAAAAAGACAACAATGTTGCTCCCTTCTCATGGCCAGCGAAGACCAACCAACCTTCAAATAAAGATTCAGAATTGATGCAGTGATATGTTCTGAAGCCATCTCCTGTTATGAACCTTTAAGTGTATATGTCAGGTTAATTTTCCAAAGATTTTGTACTATTTTCTTGTGGGAAATAAATATCTGAACGATTATACATCATATTTTTATGTTGTTGGTTATCAGAAAACGTAATATAATACAAAAAAGTACGTACTTTTAACAGCGGTTCACAACGCTCCCATAATGCAATGCCTACGTCACGAAAGGTAGAGAAGAGCCTGTTAGAGTACGACTGTCAATGAGCCTGCACTATACAGCAGCTTGCAATGAAGAATTATTGTGTTTATGCGGGGTGTAAGAATTCATCCTAAACAGGGCACAGGGTCCATTCGTTCCCTGTCAAAAATAAACGAATTTTATGCCAGTAGGTTCAATTTCTCCCCGTCAGACGGGAAATTTTTCGTAGGCTAGAGTCACAGTCAGTTTCCATGGAATGAAACCGTCCACACAAGCACCTGTCAAAAATAGTGACAAAGGACACCACTCTCTCTCTCCCCCAGACAGACCATAGCATTCCCATGAATCAGCTATGAAGTTTGGTCAACATCAGATTAAGCCTGGCATTTGAGATTTCGTTTACTCGGCATGTCAGCAATGATTATGTATGCGCACATGAACGTTCGCACTCGCAGGAAAAAAACTGCCACCACCGCTAGACTTAGATGTTATAGAGCTAGTACCACATTGTCGAAGCATGGGACAGTCAAGCGGATATGTTTACAACGTCGGGGTGAAGGGAGAATCCCGATAAA